>OY728130.1:2104562849-2105797393 GCA_963277665.1 Viscum album | reverse complement strand
GGTTTTGACCCCCCAACGCGCCATTTCAGCGCGCGCCGCGCTGCTGAAAACGACACAATCGGGCGTGCCGCGCGCACCGCACGTCCGATGGACGTGCGGCCTCCTCCTGCATCTCAGGAATAATATTCCTCTCGTCCCCGTGCGGTTTCAGGTCGTTCGGAGCACGTTTGCTCCGAATCGGACCGCCGCACGCCGTTTTTGTGTTTAACGGCGCCGGAAACGCGTTTCCGGCCGCCGCGGTCGCACGGCACCTCCGAATGAGGTGCCGTCTGGCCGACCATTTCAAAATTGACGCCCCGGATGTTGTCGTACGGTTTCGTGGCATTCGGAGGTCGTTCGGGTGGTTTTGACCCCCCAACGCGCCATTTCAGCGCGCGCCGCGCTGCTGAAAACGACACAATCGGGCGTGCCGCGCGCACCGCACGTCCGATGGACGTGCGGCCTCCTCCTGCATCTCAGGAATAATATTCCTCTCGTCCCCGTGCGGTTTCAGGTCGTTCGGAGCACGTTTGCTCCGAATCGGACCGCCGCACGCCGTTTTTGTGTTTAACGGCGCCGGAAACGCGTTTCCGGCCGCCGCGGTCGCACGGCACCTCCGAATGAGGTGCCGTCTGGCCGACCATTTCACAATTGACGCCCCGGATGTTGTCGTACGGTTTCGTGGCATTCGGAGGTCGTTCGGGTGGTTTTGACCCCCCAACGCGCCATTTCAGCGCGCGCCGCGCTGCTGAAAACGACACAATCGGGCGTGCCGCGCGCACCGCACGTCCGATGGACGTGCGGACTCCTCCTGCATCTCAGGAATAATATTCCTCTCGTCCCCGTGCGGTTTCAGGTCGTTCGGAGCACGTTTGCTCCGAATCGGACCGCCGCACGCCGTTTTTGTGTTTAACGGCGCCGGAAACGCGTTTCCGGCCGCCGCGTTCGCACGGCACCTCCGAATGAGGTGCCGTCTGGCCGACCATTTCACAATTGACGCCCCGGATGTTGTCGTACGGTTTCGTGGCATTCGGAGGTCGTTCGGGTGGTTTTGACCCCCCAACGCGCCATTTCAGCGCGCGCCGCGCTGCTGAAAACGACACAATCGGGCGTCTGCCGCGCGCACCGCACGTCCGATGGACGTGCGGCCTCATCCTGCATCTCAGGAATAATATTCCTCTCGTCCCCGTGCGGTTTCAGGTCGTTCGGAGCACGTTTGCTCCGAATCGGACCGCCGCACGCCGTTTTGGTGTTTAACGGCGCCGGAAACGCGTTTCCGGCCGCCGCGGTCGCACGGCACCTCCGAATGAGGGTGCCGTCTGGCCGACCATTTCACATTTGACGCCCCGGATGTTGTCGTACGGTTTCGTGGCATTCGGAGGTCGTTCGGGTGGTTTTGACCCCCCAACGCGCCATTTCAGCGCGCGCCGCGCTGCTGAAAACGACACAATCGGGCGTGCCGCGCGCACCGCACGTCCGATGGACGTGCGGCCTCCTCCTGCATCTCAGGAATAATATTCCTCTCGTCCCCGTGCGGTTTCAGGTCGTTCGGAGCACGTTTGCTCCGAATCGGACCGCCGCACGCCGTTTTGGTGTTTAACGGCGCCGGAAACGCGTTTCCGGCCGCCGCGGTCGCACGGCACCTCCGAATGAGGTGCCGTCTGGCCGACCATTTCACAATTGACGCCCCGGATGTTGTCGTACGGTTTCGTGGCATTCGGAGGTCGTTCGGGTGGTTTTGACCCCCCCAACGCGCCATTTCAGCGCGCGCCGCGCTGCTGAAAACGACACAATCGGGCGTGCCGCGCGCACCGCACGTCCGATGGACGTGCGGCCTCCTCCTGCATCTCAGGAATAATATTCCTCTCGTCCCCGTGCGGTTTTCAGGTCGTTCGGAGCACGTTTGCTCCGAATCGGACCGCCGCACGCCGTTTTGGTGTTTAACGGCGCCGGAAACGCGTTTCCGGCCGCCGCGGGTCGCACGGCACCTCCGAATGAGGTTCCGTCTGGCCGACCATTTCACAATTGACGCCCCGGATGTTGTCGTACGGTTTTCGTGGCATTCGGAGGTCGTTCGGGTGGTTTTGACCCCCCCAACGCGCCATTTCAGCGCGCGCCGCGCTGCTGAAAACGACACAATCGGGCGTGCCGCGCGCACCGCACGTCCGATGGACGTGCGGCCTCCTCCTGCATCTCAGGAATAATATTCCTCTCGTCCCCGTGCGGTTTCAGGTCGTTCGGAGCACGTTTGCTCCGAATCGGACCGCCGCACGCCGTTTTGGTGTTTAACGGCGCCGGAAACGCGTTTCCGGCCGCCGCGGTCGCACGGCACCTCCGAATGAGGTTCCGTCTGGCCCGACCATTTCACAATTGACGCCCCGGATGTTGTCGTACGGTTTCGTGGCATTCGGAGGTCGTTCGGGTGGTTTTGACCCCCCAACGCGCCATTTCAGCGCGCGCCGCGCTGCTGAAAACGACACAATCGGGCGTGCCGCGCGCACCGCACGTCCGATGGACGTGCGGCCTCCTCCTGCATCTCAGGAATAATATTCCTCTCGTCCCCGTGCGGTTTCAGGTCGTTCGGAGCACGTTTGCTCCGAATCGGACCGCCGCACGCCGTTTTTGTGTTTAACGGCGCCGGAAACGCGTTTCCGGCCGCCGCGGTCGCACGGCACCTCCGAATGAGGTGCCGTCTGGCCGACCATTTCACAATTGACACCCCGGATGTTGTCGTACGGTTTCGTGGCATTCGGAGGTCGTTCGGGTGGTTTTGACCCCCCCAACGCGCCATTTCAGCGCGCGCCGCGCTGCTGAAAACGACACAATCAGGCGTGCCGCGCGCCACCGCACGTCCGATGGACGTGCGGCCTCCTCCTGCATCTCAGGAATAATATTCCTCTCGTCCCCGTGCGGTTTCAGGTCGTTCGGAGCACGTTTGCTCCGAATCGGACCGCCGCACGCCGTTTTGGTGTTTAACGGCGCCGGAAACGCGTTTCCGGCCGCCGCGTTCGCACGGCACTTCCGAATGAGGTGCCGTCTGGCCGACCATTTCACAATTGACGCCCCGGATGTTGTCGTACGATTTCGTGGCATTCAGAGGTCGTTCGGGTGGTTTTGACCCCCCAACGCGCCATTTCAGCGCGCGCCGCGCTGCTGAAAACGACACAATCGGGCGTGCCGCGCGCACCGCACGTCCGATGGACGTGCGGCCTCCTCCTGCATCTCAGGAATAATATTCCTCTCGTCCCCGTGCGGTTTCAGGTCGTTCGGAGCACGTTTGCTCCGAATCGGACCGCCGCACGCCGTTTTTGTGTTTAACGGCGCCGGAAACGCGTTTCCGGCCGCCGCGGTCGCACGGCACCTCCGAATGAGGTGCCGTCTGGCCGACCATTTCACATTTGACGACCCGGATGTTGTCGTTACGGTTTTCGTGGCATTCGGAGGTCCGGGGGGCTGTACGGGGGTGGCGGGGGGCTGTACGGGGGTGGCGGGGGGCTGTAGGGGGGTGGCGGGGGGGCTCTCCGGGGGTGGCGGGGGGCCTGTACGGGGGTGGCGGGGGGCTGTACGGGGGTGGCGGGGGGCTGTACGGGGGTTCGGGGGGCTGTACGGGGGTGCGGGGGGGCTGTACGGGGGTGGCGGGGGCCTGTACGGGGGTGGCGGGGGGCTGTACGGGGGTGGCGGGGGGCTGTAGGGGGGTGGCGGGGGGGCTCTCCGGGGGTGGCGGGGGGCCTGTACGGGGGTGGCGGGGGGCTGTACGGGGGGTGGGCGGGGGGCTGTACGGGGGTTCGGGGGGCTGTACGGGGGTGCGGGGGGGCTGTACGGGGGTGGCGGGGGCCTGTACGGGGGTGGCGGGGGCCTGTACGGGGGTGGCGGGGGCCTGTACGGGGGGTGGCGGGGGGGCGTACGGGGGTGCGGGGGCCTGTACGGGGGTGGCGGGGGCCTGTACGGGGGGTGGCGGGGGGCAGTACGGGGGTGCGGGGGGTTGTACGGGGGTGCGGGGGGGCTGTACGGGGGTGCGGGGGGCTGTACGGGGGTGCGGGGGGGCTGTACGGGGGTGCGGGGGGGCTGTACGGGGGTGCGCGGGGGGCTGTACGGGGGTGCGGGGGGCTGTACGGGGGGTGCGCGGGTGGCTGTACGGGGGTGCGGGGGGCTGTACGGCTGTGCGGGGGGGCTGTACGGGGGTGGCGGGGGCCTGTACGGGGGTGGCGGGGGGCAGTACGGGGGTGCGGGGGGTTGTACGGGGGTGCGGGGGGGCTGTACGGGGGTGCGTGGGGCTGTAAGGGGGTGCGGGGGGGCTGTACGGGGGTGCGGGGGGGCTGTACGGGGGTGGCGGGGGCCTGTACGGGAGTGGCGGGGGCCTGTACGGGGGTGGCGGGGGCCTGTACGGGGGTGGCGGGGGCCTGTACGGGGGTGGCGGGGGGCCGTACGGGGGTGGCGGGGGCCTGTACGGGGGTGGCGGGGGGCAGTACGGGGGTGCGGGGGCCTGTACGGGGGTGGCGGGGGCCTGTACGGGGGTGGCGGGGGCCTGTACGGGGGTGGCGGGGGCCGGTACGGGGGTGGCGGGGGGCCGTACGGGGGGTGGCGGGGGCCTGTACGGGGGTGGCGGGGGCCTGTACGGGGGTGGCGGGGGCCTGTACGGGGTGGCGGGGGGCCGTACGGGGGTGGCGGGGGCCTGTACGGGGGTGGCGGGGGGCAGTACGGGGGGTGCGGGGGGTTGTACGGGGGTGCGGGGGGGCTGTACGGGGGTGCGGGGGGCTGTACGGGGGTGCGGGGGGGGGGGGGGGGGGGGGCTGTACGGGGGTGCGGGGGGCTGTACGGGGGTGGCGGGGGGCTGTACGGGGGTGCGGGGGGCTGTACGGGGGTGCGGGGGGCTGTACGGGGGTGGCGGGGGGCTGTATGGGGGTGCGGGGGGGCTGTACGGGGGTGCGGGGGCCTGTGCGGGGGTGGCGGGGGCCTGTACGGGGGTGGCGGGGGCAGTACGGGGGTGCGGGGGGCTGTACGGGGGTGCGGGGGGCTGTACGGGGGTGCGGGGGGCTGTACGGGGGTGCGTGGGGGGCTGTACGGGGGTGCGGGGGGGCTGTACGGGGGTGCGGGGGGCTGTACGGGGGTGCGCGGGGGGCTGTACGGGGGTGCGGGGGGCTGTACGGGGGTGCGCGGGTGGCTGTACGGGGGTGCGGGGGGCTGTACGGCGGTGCGGGGGGCTCTCCGGGGGTGCAAAGGTCATCCCATTGATTACAAAAGTGAAAAATAAAAGTGATAACATCTAATTAATACATATTTCTTTTATCGATACCATACAAAAATTTATAAAAAATATATTGGATAATACATAATCTATAATATCAGATTTATTGATCTGTTGGAATTAGTTCGACTTTTTCAAATGTAGAATCATTTAAGATTATCTGATCAAAAACTCAATATGTGTATAAAATATTTAAAAGACCACCATGGATGGTAATAATGCATTACTTAAATGAATAAATAAAGTACATCAATGTCAACCCTACCAGTAAAAACAAAAAACATATCTCGTGAATATATGGTGCGTCACGCGTTGCCATCACTGTTACCTCCTTCTGGTGGACCAGGTGCCTACAACAAATAAACATTATAAATATTTTAATAACAAAAATAATTTAAATTAAATAAATAAATACAGTATATACCTGCGTCGTATGATCCCCTGTACCATCAGCTCGACGCACATATTCCCGCAGTGCTCTTACCTCAGCTGTCAATTGCGCATTTGTCTCCTCGGAAGCGCGCAGCCGTGCCTCAAAATCTGACATCTGCTGTGTCATATGAGCAACAGCAGGACCGACAACCGCAGCGCGTGACACTACAGAACGAGGAATCCCTGCTCCATAGGTCAAACTATAGCCATGCCCGTCCCGACCAATAATGCGATGAAAGATCTCATCCCGTCGCATGGGAAGCTGTCGCTGGTCCTCTGGCAGATGTTCTAACTCAGCTTCAAATTGATCCTGTGAAATATTTAAATATATATAAATATATATATGTTAATATAAAGATTTATGTAATTATTGGTAAGTACAGACACTTACTATCAATGCTGCAACCTCTGGATCATTGCGATCACGAGTCCTTATCCACACCGACATTTTATCAGTTGCTGCACCTTGCCCTCGCAACTGTATATTAAAAGAATATAAACACAAAACCATATTAATTAATTAATTAAAAAGTGAATAATATATACCTCATGTCGGATCTGAGACACGTGACGAGTCCCGAGCCTGTGAGCTGGTCCCTGCAACGCTCGATTCTCCGAATGGCGTGTTGACACCTCCTACATTCAATTCATTCAAATTTCAAACAAATCACATATTCTTGAAAATATATATACAGCAAAATAATTAATATACAAACCGCAACACCCTCAGTAGACCAATATGCAACCAAGTCACGCCACTGAGCTGGGAGGACACCTCTCGGGACTTTTTCCAAAATGTCAGGGGCACCCACATTTGGTACCCAGTGGTCCCTCTTCACTTTGCCTTTATAATCTTTCCACAGCTTACGGCATTTGCTCATACACACGGGCCGAAACTCTTCAGGGCATACTTTCAAATTTTGCTATAATGAAAATAATCAAACATATTAGTATTATTTATAAATAGAAAATAAAGTAAAATTATTTTCTTACCTGAACCTCCCTCCATAGACGATCTAATGTGTCCTGAGGGATAGAAGCCCAATCACGCGTGGTCAATGGAAATCGATGTGGGTCACGTATGATATGACCCAGCTGACGAATAAATGCCGGGGCATTCGGTCCCACGGGATGAAATACCTCATCAAATGAAACATCTATCGTCGTGTCGGAATTCCATGCTAATATGCCACGACCAGGGCCTCTCCTGCGAGAGGAAGAAGCAGCCGAGTCTGATCCTGTTGAAAACAATTTTATATATAAATTGACAAATGTTATATTTATATATATATATATGTTAATTACATAAATAATATAGATAATGACTGTCAAACATACCTCGACCCTGAGACGTAGATGCCTCAGATGGATGATGTGGATTTTCTGCCTCTTCCCCTGACATGTCTGCAATCATACAAAATATCAGTAATGAGTCCAAAGTGTTTAAAAGATAAATTGGATTGTTCTTAATAAATCAAACTTGTACAACTGTTAATCAAACAAAAAATGGATTGAATAATTAGTTGTGAATGAATTTTAAAAAATCAGAAAGTTAATCAACCTAAATATTTATGACTGAATTAACTTACAAAAGTGAGGATTAAAACTTATAAGGATTTATAAAATGATTAGATAATTTATGATATCCTAGGACATTCTACTGAATAGCGGGAAAACAATTATACCTTTCATTAAGCATGCAAATCGACCGTTTCTCCTTCAACAGCCGCTCTGACCCAATAAATATCTTCTTCACGTTGAACTACGGTATGTTGATCAAGTTGTTGGTAAACAAACGGAACAGTCTCGGGTTCATCTTCTTCAAATAAAAACACTCCTCGCCGAGACATTTTGACAACAACTTGCCAACTTGGATCCGAAGGCAAAGTAACGAAGAATACTTGTTCCGCTTGTGATGTCAAGATGAAAGGTTCATTCTCAACTCGTTCATTATTTCTGTATAACATGTAGTTAAAATTCACCAATGAAAACTGATATTGATCGACTTTACATCCACGCACTGGATCAACCCAATTACACTTTAACAATATGTACTTCAAACCGTGTGTGTATACAACTTCAATGATGTCTATCAATTGACCATAGTAATAACCAGAATCGACAAAGGGACAACCGATTCCACTGTTTTGTGTTGCTCGTTTGTCATCAACATCTTTAATGCGAAATCGAAAACCATTAGCATCAATAGCTTTATAACGACGAGCGGTTATAGATGGACCCTCAGCCAGTTGGATAAATACTTCAGGTAACGTGGGGTCCCCTAACTCCCTCAGCTTACGAACCTACATAATTTATAAAAATCAATACTGATATATGCAGAAAGAATTAGTTTAATACTTCACTCATAATGAAAATCAATTTATACATACATAATCCTTGAACCAATCATGAAATGCCGCATAATGAGATTGTTGAATTTGCAACTCAGTCGCACGATGCATCTCTTCTTTTATCTCATTAATGTGTTTCCTGCAAATGATTACGCGATGTTTAAAAGATCAACTTATGCAAAGAAAACATGTAAAAGTTATACAAGCACATTGATAAGATACTTACTGCATTAATGGTGCAACTGATGGAGTATTGAACAAGATATATCGATGTGCTTGTATCCACTCGATGTTGTCCATATCAAATGTGGTTCCTTCTCCAACTGGACCATCATGAATCCGATAGGGCTTATCTAATTTTGTTTCAACATCCGTAAGATATTCTGCACAAAAGGTAGTACACTCGTCCATCAAATAACCATTGGCTATTGATGCCTCTGGACGATCTCTGTTGCGTACAAATCTTTTCAATGTACTCAAATACCGTTCAATAGGATACATCCACCTGAATTGCACTGGACCAGCAGCCATTACTTCATCAGTTAGGTGCACTGTTAAGTGGACCATAACATCAAAAAATGAGGGGGGGAAAAGTTTCTCAAAGTGACAAAGCGTAAGTACAATTCGGTCCTGCAAACTTTTTAAATCACTCATTCGTTGATTTCTTAAACAAAGCTGTCTAAAAAAATTACTCATCTCAATCAAGGGCTGAACAACATTGGGGGATAAACAATCACAAATTGCGATTGGAATCAACTGCTGAAGTAATATGTGATTGTCATGACTTTTCAACCCTTGCAATGTCTTGCTCGTCAGATTCACACACTTTGAAATATTAGAAGAGTAACCATCAGGCACCTTGACCATCTTCAAAATGGAAAGAAATGTCTCTTTCTCCTCTGTAGTCATCGAATACTGTGCAGCAGGCATATATGCCTTGTTTCCCTCAGCTAACTGTAAATGCAACTGTTTCCTTAAACCCATTTCTTCCAAATCACGGCGTGCATTAACATGGTCCTTTGACTTTCCACTGACACCTAAAATGGTCCACAATATGTTATCACAAACATTTTTTTCAATGTGCATGACATCCAAATTATGCCTCAACATGTTAGTTTTCCAATACGGAAGACTATAAAAAATACTTTTCTTTTTCCAATTGTGACTGCGCTGCCTACCCGCAGCACGAATATTACGTACTGGAGGAGCCACCAAATCCTGAATTTCATATACCGTGCGGATGTTTTCTTCCTCAATCTGCGATAACATTTCGACTCCTGTCATGATCTTTGGTGCTGGGCTGAACTCTCTAGAACCATCAAATGCCACTCTGTCCTTTCTGAACCTGTGCTGGGGAGGGAGAAAACGCCTGTGACCCATGTATGCCCATTTTTTGGAATGTTTAAGCCATACAGATTTTTTACTTTTATTGCAACAAGGGAAAGCAAATTCCCCTTTCGTACTCCAGCCTGATAAATTTGCATAAGCTGGGAAGTCATTGATTGTCCACAATAAAGCTGCATGCAGTTTGAACATTTCATTCGTTTCGCAGTCATAAGTCATCACACCATCGCCCCAAAATTCATTCAACTCATCAATCAATGGCTGAAGGTAAACATCAATCTTATCCCCCGGACTTTTAGGTCCATCAATAAGAGTGGAAAGTAATATAAATTGTTGCTTCATACAAAGCCACGGAGGAAGATTATATGGAACCAACACCACGGGCCATGTGCTATGAGTTGCACCAACCATAGACTTGAATGGATTGAAACCATCTGCTGCCAATCCCAATCGGACATTACGAACATCTTTAGCAAAGTCGGGATGTCTCTTATCAAAATCCTTCCATGCATGAGAGTCTGCCGGGTGGGTTAACATGTCACTTTCATGAACTCTTTCTGCATGCCATCTCATTAAATTAGAAACTTTAGATGACATAAAAAATCTTTTCAACCTCGGTTTAAGGGGAAAGTAACGCATTTGCTTTACGGCAATCGGTTTCCCCTGTATCGCAATCTGACTTTGATGAGTCTTATTTCCCCTGTTCTCTTTCCACCTGGAAGCGCCACAAACCGTACAGATATCCAAATGAGCAGTTTCATTTCTAAACAACATACAGTTGTTTGCACATGCATCTATAGTCTCATATGTAAAACCTAAGTTCTCTGTCAACTTACGAGCATAGTAATACGACTCAGGAATCTTAGCGTCGACAGGAAGAACTTTTTTCAATAAAACCAAAAGCATGTCGAATGATGTGTCTGACCAATTGTTCAAAGTCTTCAAATGCAACAACTCCACGATGAACGACAGTTTATTGTAAGAAGTACATCCAGGATATAATTCTGTTTTCGCATCATCAAGTACTTCATAAAACCTCCTCGAATCACGATCTGCACCAGAGCGAAGATTTATCTCACCGGTCTCAAGATTCTGGATGTCAATGCCTTCAGGATCAAACCCACGTACCATTTCAGTAAGCATTTCATGCATTGGATCAGTCATCCTTGCATCAACATCCATCTGAGCTGCATCTGTATTTTGACAACGAACATATTCTTCTCCATGACGAGTCCAACTCTTATAATTTTTCAGAAATCCATTAAAGAAAAGGTGCTCCCTCACAGTATCTCGTGTGAATTGATATCTGTTAGCACATTTTCTACATGGACAACTAATATAGTCACTTTCAAATCCTCTCGTGAAGTCAATAAACTGCATAATGCCATTGAAATATTCTCTAGACGTTCGATTTGGAAGATCAATCCAACTCTTATCCATAATAATATCTGTATAACAAACATTTACACAATACTTATTACATTTACATTTATCAAATCAACTATATTCAAAATAAATATTAATCATTTGTTTATGAACCATTGATAAAATAATAATGTAACTGAAAGCTCATGTTACCTGATTGAGCTACAAACCTGAAAGGGAGGGGAGCCGAAGGCGGTGCTGCGAGGGAGAGGAGCAGCGAAGGGGAGCCGGAGCCAAAGGCGGTGCGGCAAGGGAGGGGACGGGCGGCGGCGGCGGCGGGGAGCTGGAGGAGAGGAGGCGGTGAGGGGACGGGGGACGGGCAGCGAGGGGGGGGTGTCCGGGGTCGGGGGGGGGGGGGGCTGTCCGAGGTGCGGGGAGGGGTGTCCGGGGTGTCGGGGGCCTGTCAGGGGTGCGGGCAGGGGTGTTCGGGGTGCGGGGGTGTCCGAGGTGCGGGGGAGGGGGGGCTGTATGGGGTGCAGGGGGGCTGTCGGGGGTGCGGGGTGGGGTGTCCGGGGTGCGGGGGGCCTGTCCGGGGTGCGGGGGGGCTGTCCGGGTTCGGAGGGGGGGTGTCCGAGTGCGGGGGGGGGGGGGGGGGGGGGGGGCTGTCCGGGGTGCGGGGGGGCTGTCCGGGTTCGGAGGGGGGTGTCCGAGTGCAGGGGGGGGCTGTCCGGGGTGCGGGGAGGCGTCCGGGGTGCGGGGGGCGGTCCGGAGTGCGCGGGGGGGTGCTGTCCGGGGTGCGGGGAGGCGTCCGGGGTGTGGGGGGCGGTCCGGAGTGCGCGGGGGGGGGGGGGGGGGTGCTGTCCGGGGTGCGGGGAGGCGTCCGGGGTGCGGGGGGCGGTCCGGAGTGCGCGCCGGGGGCTGTCCGGGGTGCGGGTGCCGTCCGGGGTGGGGGGGGAGGGCCGAGAGGCCGGAGGGCGGCGGCCGGAGGCCCGAAGGCGGAGGGCGGCGGCCGGAGGCCGGAAGCCAGGCGGCGGGGGAGGACGGGCGGCGGGGGAGGGCGGGCGGCGGGGGAGGGCGGGCGGCGGGGGAGGCCGGGAGGCGGGGGAGGCCGGGCGGCGGGGGAGGGCGGGCGGAGGGGGAGGCCGGGAGGCGGGGGAGGCCAGGCGGCGGGGGAGGCCGGGCGGCGGGGGAGGCCGGGCGGCGGGGGAGGGGAGGGCGGCGCGAGGGAGGGCGGCGAGGGGTTAGGGCTCGAGAGGGCGCGGGGGGGGGGGGGGGGGGGGGGCGCAGAAACCCCCCGAATATTTTTAGGGAGGTTAGCGACCGCCATTGGCGGTCGCTAAAGGTGGGCTATAGCGACCGCCAATGGCGGTCGCCCGAGTAAGGGGGCCTCCACTGCCCCCTTTTCTAGTAGTGAGTCCTCTATTAGGGTTTTATTTAAAAGATCATAAATATTTTATCATCATTTTTTAAAAAGCACTGATAAAGACCCATATTTATCAATGTTAAAATAAAAAGCGCTGATAAAGATCGCTCTTTATCAATGCTACCTCTTAGCACTGATAAAGATGAGTATTTATTAGCACTTTCCAAAAAGCACTAATAAATATAGGTTTTTTCAACACCACCTCTTAGCACTGATAAAGATGTGTATTTATCAGCACTTTAGTTTTAAAACTAACAAAACCTATATTTATTAGCACTCTTTAGAAAGCGTTGATAAAAACTATATAAAATAAATTAAAAAATATTAAATGAATATATATTAAAAATGAATAAATACTAAAAAAGGTAAAAATTAATTAATATTATTAATTAATAGATAATCTTAACTGCATGAATCTTATAAATGAGTAAAATTTAATAACTAAAAATGAATAGACTTCAAAAATATTAAAAGATAAACGAGTTTTATAAATTATATAAATTATAAAAAAAATAAAAAATGAATATATATTAAAATGAAATGAATACATATTAAATATGTACATTACAACCATATTAAAAATCTTAAATGTTAATGAATAAATATGTATAAATAAATATTAAAAAAGAAGAAATTACAAAAAATATTAAAAGAATAAATATTAAAACTCAATAAATTATAAAGAAAAGTAAAAAAATAAGTAACATTATTAGTGAATAAATAAGTCTAAATAATATTAAATGAATGAATATTCCAGCACAACGCTGATTCAGGCAGGGGCGACATAACATCCTTGACTTAAAGCATTGGTTCAGTTTCTCTGGCAGGGGGAGACGTATGACTGGTGCATGGCATGGAGCTTGCTACCCCTTGGGCCTTCAAGTCATTCTCTTTATGAGGGGTAATTTTTAGACCTATGAGTCATTGGGTCCTTGAACCATGTTAGGGCCTTTGGGTCATGCATCTCTACGACCTCTTTGCCTCTAGGCCCACAGGTCATGTATTGGGTTCACCGTTAACCTAGTTTAAAAGAGGTTTTATTTTTTTTTTAATAAAAGAGGGCATAACCCTCAAACTATTTAAAAAATATATTAAATGAATGAATGTTAAAAAGAGTGAAATTTAATAATTAAAAAAACCATTAGATTGAAAAAATATTACAAAAATAAATATATGTTAAAATGAAAATGAATACATATTAATTATATAAATTACAACCATATTAAAAACATTAAATGTTAATGAATAAATATATATGAATAAATATTAAATATGGATAAAATTATAAAAAAATGTTTAAATAATGAAAAATTGAAATTGAATAAATACAAAGATATTAAAAAACAATTAATATTATTAATGAATAAAATATATTAAAAGTGAATACATTTGAAAAAATATTAAAAAGTAATAAATAGTATATATTGAATAAAAATATAAAAAATGAATAAAATTTACCAATTAAAAACATAATATATATTAAATATATTATTTTAAAAAATATAATTCTAAAATGAATATTAAAAATTGAATAAAAATATTATGTGTGTGTGCATTCTATATAAAAATGACTCAATTAATTATATGTATATCTGTGAAATTAATGGAACACACGTTTGATATATGTGAAATTGAAAAAACAAATGACATTTAATTAAACACACATTACTCGATACAATCAGTCAATATTTTTAATTAATATTAATGTTTAATTATAAACCATTTTCACTAAATATATGACTTATTTAATGTAAATATATATATTTTGTATTATATAAACCACATTTAAGGAAATATTATATATATTGATATATATATATATATGTGTGTGTGTGTGTGTGTGTGAATATATTTCTATATTAAAAATATTAAAAATATTAAAGAATAATTATGTATAAAAAACATTAAAAGTGAATAAATTACAAAAAATATTAAACAAAAAAATATTTAAAATTTATAAATTATAAAAAAAAGTTAAAAAACACTTAAAATTATTAATGAATAAATAATATTAAATGAATGCATGTTAAAAATGAGTCAAATTTAATTTAAAGATAAATAGATTGAAAAAATATTAAAAAAATGAATAAGAGATTAATTATAAAAAAAATAAAAATAAAAATGAATATATGTTTAAATGAATATGAATATATATTAATTGTCAAAATTAAAACTATATTAAAATCATTAATTATTAATAAATAAATATAAATAAATATTAAAAATGAATAAAATTAAAAAAATATTAAAAAAATAAAAAATAAAAATGAATAAATTAAAAAAAATTATTAATGAAAAAATTATTGATAAAAATGAATAAATTTAATATATATATATATATATATTAATTATAAATAGTAATAAATAATATATATTATATATAAATATAGAAAATGAATAAAAAGTAGTAATTAAAAATATATTACATTAAATATTATAAATAAAAATATAAAATGATAATATTAACAATTTATATTATTTTTGTATGTTTGTATCTATAAAATTGAATTGGTTTCGTATATGTATACACTTGAAATTATTATATGATATATTAAGTATAACATATTTACTCAATTTTTTTAATTACTAATTAAATATTTATTATTTGATATATTTTTTAAATTGAAAAAAAAATGAAATTGATAAAAAAAAATGTCACAATTAGTATATATATTTTAATTGATATTAAATATTTTTATTTATATTAATAATTAATTTTCACTAAATACATGACATATAAATTTATATGATTTATATTACATATATCATATTATGTAAATAATATTTAAAAAAATTATATATACGAGTATATATATATATATATATTATTTTATATGAAATTTCTAACTAAATATCTTATATATCTAGCGAAAATATATATTTAGTCATATATAAATCATATTTAATAAACTATGTTATATTTGTATCAACATAAATATATTTATATATTCATATATAATTTTTAATGATATAATTTTTTAATGGAACATACCCTTTACTAGCATTGATAAAGGAGCACCCTGACCTGAGCACAACCAAAATCAAAGAAACCAATCATGGCCTGATCCATATCTCTAGGAGCATCCATGAAATGATCCATGATAAAAAATCTAGTCTGGCTACCATGAGCAAGATCAGGCGGGGTAGGGTAAAGAGATTAAAATCAACAACTAGGCACCACCGGTAAAACAAAAATAAAAAGAGAAATGTTTATAGGGATTAAAAAGAGATTCTTCTATGGTGGTCTCCCCACCATATTAGAGATCTCGTTATTCCTTAACCTTAAAATTGGAATAAGTCCACAAATCCCAAAAAAACCCAAGGACTCAAAACAGACGAGACACGATACAGGAACCACCATACACTATAACCAAAATTCAGAAATAACCATAATACATTTTCATTTCGAATAGATTATCTTAAAACTAGAAGCAACATCATACAAATCAACACATAACTAGGGAGAACAAAAAGGGAGGATATAAAATGACAGAGAACACCTCAAGAATTCACTACACCGACATCAGGTCAAACATATTGGACCTAGGGATCTTTCAAAAAAGTCGATCTTGATCCACCTATCTTATGAGAAACACCTCTACAAAATCTTTATATATAACCCAAGTAACCATAGGTATGATAAGTCTCAAGAGTTTACAAACATGAAAACTTATTATGTCTAGACTTCCCACAATGATGGTTCACCTAGGGCTTGTTTCTAGAAGAATATGGCATGAAGAAACTGGATTCCCATTTGATATTGCTTCTAGACTACCTAGACTTGGCTTACTTTGCCTTCCATTAGATAGAGATTCCTTTTCCACTCCAAGGTATAATTGAAGGTACTAAGGCACACAAAAAAAGTTAATGAGTCGAGGAATTAATATTTTTCATCATCGATCGACATAACTACAATGTCTCTAGTGATGAACAACCCAATATGAAGGTCAAAGATCTCATGTGAATATTTTAAGCATGAAAAATAAATCAGAAAAATATCTTGATTGATTTGAAGGTGTGTTCGACAACCACAATTCACTGACAATTATTGTTTGAAGGAACTAACATTATATCTCTCTAGATCATCCAAATGCACTTTAAAAGTCAACAAGAATATCGATCATCAATATTTGAGAGTCAGCATAGAGATTTGAAGAAGCCTTCGACATCCTGACTACCACCACTACATCAATCCTTCAATTTGTGAAGTAAAAATCAGATCAGTTGCTTAGATTAAAAACTTCTCTCTTTAGGATGCGAGGGAGATGAGAGAGAGGATCTCAAATTCGTTCACTGAATAGTTCCCCAAATAAGAGCCTCATATCACTTATATAATGAGGTTCAAAATACCCATAAATGTCTCCCCAACCCCTAAATATGTTTTACCAACTAAATGATCCATAAATGACAAATTATGAATATTTTACCAAGTTATAAATATCATTTATATTTGTATCACTTTCTTGTAATATAATAAATATATCATGTGATAAAATCGATATATTAACTCAACTTTTCAATTCAAAAAATTTCAAATGAACCTTGAATATTAAATTAATATCTGTTCATTAAATATTTACCCATGTATTCACTTAATTACATGTGAATACTTTTAATAAATAAATTCAATACCAATTATTTTAAACTTTAATAATATGAATTTATTTATTTCATGGTGATCGTTCAAAATCAGACATCACCCAAACCATATGGTGGGGCCCATTATATCCATACTCTTATTTATAAGAATATACCGAACTTTTGAATATGCTATGTGTGTGATCATATAGAACCTTATCTCAATAGTATTGAATATTATTCACAGACCAAGAGTGTAGTCTAGCAACCCATCAAGATCCTTAAATAAATAAGGTATAGTCATAACAATAATAACCTTTTCTATGAACACATGCCGTGTAATATAATCTCTCTATCTCACGATATCTCACAAATCAGAACACAAACTTTATGTCATTATACTTTCTTGGTTTATTATTCATTGAACTATTTTGATGAACTTACCTTATTCAACCATGGCCATGGATTTAGTGAAGGTACTACCATCCTGATAAACTGGGCCTGAGATATCACTTCTTTTCTTAAGTGAAAAATTCTATCTTAAATTTTCAATCAATTCCATACCATCAATGACACAATGAACACAAGATTCCTTGATATGAAATCAATTTGATAATTTTTATCTTTAATAAAAGTACGCAATTAAATAGTACAAATCAATAATAATCTCAAGTCATGAGACCAACACACATGTTCATAGATAAAAACAACCACCAACACATGAAACATGTGGTGTTTCTATTGGAAGGTCAGTCCTTATGATCTCATAAACTCAAGATCATCAAGTGTGAACTTCATGAGAATAATTATTAATGAATATGAACCCCTAGAACCTGATGGCCACACATCATCTCTGTCCTGTAAGCATGATATTTTTGGAACATAGGAAATAAGTTTAAGATTACTATCATGGTATCTCTAGAATCTCATTATAGCCTGGGAACTAATATAACCTTATGATACAATAAATAATATATAGAAATTTTCTTATAAATAGTGGATACATAAATATCATCACTATTATGGTAAGTTTACATCATGTATAACCCATTGCATACATGATATGGTAATAAAAAAGTACTACTCAAGTTGGTTCTAGGGAACCCACTTTTACAACACTCCCACTTGCACTAGATCCAACTTGATAATTATCCTTATTAGAACTATCAATATAAGATCATGATTCTGCTAAGTTATGGATTTATTCTATGGGCCTTCTATGTCTCCATTTCATGGTTAGTTTTCTATCTACAACTTCACCTCCTTGAGTATGACTCCTCAAGAGATGATATCCTTGAGTATATTACTTTCTTACACTGTAAAAACTTGACATATTGTCTAGTACTAATAAAAGGATTATAATAATTTATATTATGATAAAAATTTACTTATTAGGTGTGATTTTAAGAATTAGAACAAATTGTTTCATATTTTACACTGCTTCTTCAATTACATCAAAAGATACAACACACTTGATATTTGTAGATATGGCTACCACTGAATTTAATGAGCTTATATATCTAATCAACTTAGCTCGACTGTGATATTAGATCATATCTATCCAAAGGAGAACTATTTTGTGCCCCCTTAAAACTAGCATCCCTTTCTTCTCTAATTATTGGGAACCTATCTTTTGTACTCTCTTAAGTAAAAGTGAACTATTCTGAATGCTTCTAATGAAATTATCCTAGATTTTACTAATATTCACCTATTATAAAGTATATTTTGGCAATATAATATCTATTATATAGCATGGAATAGGTGATAAATTCACTGTAGAAGCATATGAATTTATACTCACCACTTTAATCTCCTCTTATGTCTCATAAATGTATTATTATAGAGATTTTTTCCATGTGACATTGGAAACGATTCTCTCTCTAAATGTTCTAACTTATATTATTCAATTAGTTATTAGAATATGCACTTTGAATTGGTATAAGAAACCCATTATATCTAACTTAGTAAATCTCATTCCCTAGAACTTAGATTGCTACTTTAAGTCAATCTCTGACGAGTTACTTTAATTTTGGTCTTAACTAACCGTAAGACCAAATAATTATTTTCCATATGTTATCAACATATTTTACTTGGAAAACAATGGAACTCCCACTAACCACCTATATACACATAATGAAAATTCATTACAAATGAATATTCTACGATCTTTTTCTTACTTCAATCCAAAAATTTATTTTAGTAACTTGCACCCCTTATTAACATTTTATGGAATCACTAAATCATTCTATTTGTATCATATAGACACTTTCATGAAATTTGGTCGTGATATTTTATTCCAAATAAAATAATCATAGAAATTATCTTTGATAAGTGGAATTTTAAGGGATTTAGGCATGATGACTTGGTGTAACCAATCAAGACTAATTGACACCGTTATTATACCACCCATGTATAGTCTCTCTTAAATACCCACCAATGGATTTACATCAATTGAATTAACTGCAAAAAAATAGAATTTATTTTTGGTACATGGAATCTATTTCCTAAATTCATATAAACTTGTCAATCATAATTGATTTCCACTTATTGATTCCTTGTAGGATCCATTATTCTCAATGAATAATGTATCACTTGCCATAGTGAATATAAAACCACCACTATGGTTTTATTCTTTCTATAAAGTATGTGTCTCTAGAACATTACTTTTCCACAAAATCTTGTTGAACTTATTCCTATGCCAACCACTTATACATTTCCCACATTGACTAAATCCAAGTCAATCTTACTCTCATTAACTCAAATAGATATTTTCACACATTTATTTAAATATACTCTATAACTTGACTATATTTTTTCTATAATAGGGATTTATATAATATCCTATATGAACTTTAGGATTATTACTTTAGAAGCACATTGTGTTTTTATTGATGAAATTTTGTTTATATCCTTAATAAACACTTTGCATCTAAACACATGTTGTTACGAAATGATGGATTTATATCATACTATAACACATATGATATCCATTTTTCATTATAGTTTGCATATGGTTATGGGATATCATATCTATATTCAAAGCATGTCTTGAAAAATAATGGAAGTATCTACAATGCATATGAATCTTAACATTGATGCTCCTTTCACTTACATCACAACTCTAATGTGTTTAAGTACATGTACATTTAGGAATTACTCCACGCTACATTTTATTGATGAGTGTTTTCATGAAAGACTCATAATTGATCCTCATTACTAACATCATAACTTTGATGTGTATAAGAAAACATGATTTTAGGAATAAATCCACTCTATATTTTTATGATTGATAAATTCTTGGTTATGATATTCTTCAGCACAGGGTCCTGAAGGAACTCATATCTTTAAACCATTAATATTTTTTACTTAAATTTTATACTTCTTAAGACACTTAAAGTAATCTTATGAAATATATGAATTTAACTCTAACTTAACCCTAGAATAGTTCATGCTCTCTAGCCAAACAAATTCTGAAGGATTTTTGGCCTACCTTTATTTATAAAGGTTTCATTATAAAAAGATAAACCAGTAAATGTGTCAATAATACCTAAGGTCTTTAGCTCTAAAGAGTCTAACACCATAATGGTTATATCATCAAAAAATACTTGGTTTTACCAGAAAAATAATTATATTACCACAACTGGGTATAACTAATTCTTATATTTTATATTCATTAATTATTGTCAACGATTCAAGAATTAATGAACTATTTTTTAAGGGGGGGTGGTGTCATGGACAAAAGACCATGGCATAAATTTTATTAAAAAAAAAGAAAATATTACACGAGTATAAAGTACAAAATCATATTACAATCCTTCTCATGAAGAGGAAGAAAATTAGTAGGGAGATCATCAAGCCATGTAATATCTTGATTTACTCCCTTATTAGCAAGGCCATCCACCACTATATTCACTTCATGACAAATATGAGTTATAATGTAGTTGATGTCTCGAAGCGAGTGGGTGCAGTCCATCCAACGAGTAGTAATCATCCATGCAAGGTGTGTCATACCATTACAAATTGATTGTACAATGGTGGTCGAATCACATTCAATCTAGAGATTTTTCCAACCATGGCTCCTTGAAAAAGCAACAACATGTATCATGCCCATAATTTTGGCCTCCAGAGAAGAGGCAAAGCCACATGATCCAATAAAACATCCAAGGATCTGGCCATGATGATTTCTGAATATAGCTCCACAACCTACGGGACTTGGATTTCCTTTGGAGGCACCATCCATATTAACTTTAATCCAACTAGGGAAGGGATCATTCCAAAAAACTTCAAAGGTGTGGTGCAGTTGATTTTTTTTACATCAATCCAAAGCCGTTGCAGAATTGTGAAGTCATTCACAATGTTATTGCAATGACCCTTTTGCAACGAAGCTGCTTCACGAATAGAAATAAGGATCCGCATCCAACCTGCATTATGATTGAGTGAGTAGTTGTTATGAATAATAACATTTCTATCATACCAGATCACATGATGAAGCTCAACAACCACAACAAGGAAGAGGTTCTTAATTTGATGAGAATTTTCCATTTTAGCACATCTCTTTAGTTGAGTGTTGATAGATTCAAGAATCAACCATCTGCAGTTAAAGATGTCAAAAATATAGTTTCAAAGAGCAGAAGCAGTAGCATAGGAAAGGAAGAGATGGTTAGCATCTTCTCTATGTTGATTTCAGTGTCTAAATTTAAAGAAATGTTGAATACCAAACGATTGAAGGCATCCGTCTATAAGAACTCTGTTGTGAGCAAGGCGCTAGATAAGAGTGAATCTTGAGGGTTTTATCTAGGGTTTGTCAAAAAGCTTTATCCAACCCAAATCACTTTCAAAGTTGTAGAAAAAATGATTATATAAATTTTTTGAATTAATCATACCATTATGTGAAGGTTCCCAAATTAAAAATTCATCAATGTTTGAGAAAGGGTAGTTATTTATGACATGCATAAGGGATTCAGGTAGATGATCATTGTGAGAATTTAGCATATCTACAATTGAGTAATTAGTGCTCTCAGGGATTTTCTTAGGATGAATCATAGAAATTAAGGGGGTGTTAGTCCAGTTATCCAACTAGAAATTGATGGAGGAGTACTTGGTAACCATCCATCTAGAATTGTTCATAATTCTTGAAAAAGATTGTTTAATAGAAGGCCAGATAGAGGAGTTGAGAAAATTCAATTTTTTTCCTTGAGTTTTACAAGGAATCTATTTTTGAGAAAAGCAACAGAATCAGAATTATTGTAAAGAATGTTCCAGGTGAGTATAGCTTGAAGAGACTCATTAAAGTACTAAAGATTTTTTATCCCAATCCCACCCTTTTCAATAGGTTTTCAATAGGTTAACCAGAGGATGGTCACAAGTTTTTTTTTCAAAGCGCTACCAGTCCAAATGAAATTTTTGATAGAGGTATTCATTTTTTTAATAAGACCAATGAACCATTTATAAACCATCATGGAGTAGACCATTTTAGAAACCATAGTAGATTTGAAAAGACATATTTTACCTGCCATAGAGAGGGATTTACCTTTCCAAGAAGTTAATTGGTTAAGAACTTGGTCAACTATTGTAGAAAAATGAGAGGACTTGGGTATTCCCCAAAAAATGGGAACACCAAGATAAGTAAAAGGAAACGATCCTTCTTTAATGCCTAAGTCATTAATAATATTACATTTCCTACCAGAAGAGAAGTTTTTCCCAAAGAAAATAGAAGATTTTTTCCAACTAATGGCTTGACCAGAAACCTATTCATAATGAGAGAGATCATTTTTGAGGTTTTTAATATTTCTTTTACCACCATCTAAAAAAGGATAATGTCATCAACATAAAGAAGATGGGTGGGATCATTCACATTCCTAGACATATGAATTGGATTGAGTTTAGTCTGATCCACAAGACGAGTGAGGAGGCGGCTAAGGTAACCTTCCGTAATGGAGAAGAGGATGACCGATAGGGGGTCACCTTACCTTACACCTTTGTTGAATTTAAAATAGCCCTTGGGGGAGCCATTGGCCAATATAGAAATAGAGGCCGAGGTAAAAAGGGTTTAGACTGTATTGATAAAAGAATCACTAAAGCCAAAGCCTTGAATAACCTTGAAGATAAAACTCCAATCCATGGTATCAAAAGCTTTTTTATGTCAAGTTTGATGGAGATATTACCCCCTCTATTAACTTTGTTTAGAGTATTAACATATTCAGAAGCAAGAAAAATACAATCCTGTTTGGATCCACCATTATAAACCCAAATTGGTTCTAGGAGACAATTTTGTCTATGATAGTTGAGAGTCTATTAGCAATGAATTTGGTGATGATTTTATAAAGGGTGTTAATGAGAGAAATGGGTCTAAACAGGTGGATCTCAGAAGCATTGTACACTTTAGGAATTAAGGAAAGAAATTGAGCATTAAGACCATGAGGGAGGACACCATTGGAGAAAAAATATTTGACCAATTTACAAACATCAAAATAGATAACATCCCAATAGCGTTGAAAAAACCCATTATTAAAACCATCAGGACCTATAGCATTGTCAGGATTCAGATTAAAGAAAGTGTCTTTAATTTCATGATCAAGAGGTTTTCTTAAGAGGAGAGTGTTATCCTCAAAATTTACCACCTTCATAAGGACCTCAGATAGGAGGTATTTGTTGTTATCAGGACCATTAAAGATTTATTCAACACACAAGACAATATGAATGGAAATATCATCCTAATTGTCTAAGAGGTTGTCCCAATCTTTTAAAATAGATAGTGGTCTGTAGTTTTTCATAACTCTATGAAGTGAGTTATATAACTTAGTGTTTCTATCACCACTAGATAACCATTTATTTTTAAAAGTTTGTTTCCTCATGTTCTCTTTAAAGGTGAGCAAAGGGTTTAGTTTTACCAACAAGTTGATTTCTTGAGTCAGATCAGTGCTGAAATCAGAGCTAGTGTTATTATTTTAAAGTTTCTTAAGCTCATCCTCTAAATGAAAAATGTAATTGTTAATTTGTTTAGCTGTAGAACTGCACTATATTTTGAGAATCTATTTGAGGTGTTTTAAATTAACAGAACAAGAAAAATTTTCATTATAGTGGGACATAGAAGACCAAAAACTTTTGATGATATTTGTTCATTCATCATTAGAAAATCACACATTGTTAAAACGAAAAGGTAATGGGGATTTCATATTTTTTATGGAGACGTTGACCAAAATGGGATGGTGGTCAGAGTGCAACCTTTGTAGGGTGATATTGGAGATGGTATCCCATTTATCTAAAGCAGGGACATTCGTGAAAGCTCTATCCAACTTAGAGGAAACCATCCTATTATAATGCCTTCTATACCAAGTATATTTGGATGTAATGATATAAATTTCTACAAGGTTGTTATCTTCAATGAAAGTTTTAAATTCTCTCATGGAAATAGCATCATGAGACGGGCCAAATTTCTCACTAGAGTTAAAAATAGCTTTAAAGTCCCCAATCAAAAACCAAGGAGTATTGATATTGGTACCTAAGTAGGTAAGATCATTACAAAGGGGAATCCTATATTGATATCTATTCTTAGCATAAATAAAGGAGTATAAGGAATGAGCGCCATCAATTATGAAATCACAAGTAAAGGCTTGCCCAGAGACATTAAAAACATTGAAATTTTTGAATAGATGAGTGCGAGAAAACCCAAATGGATTCAACATTAGAAGAATTTTTAGTTGCACCTAAAAAATAATAAGCATGCTGGAAAAGATGGGAGTATTTAGTTGAAAAGTTATTTTTGGGCTTAGTAATAGCAAAAAAAATTGGACGATGAGTGTTAATCAGTATTTTTAAAACTATAGACGTGTCAGAGTTGGAAATACCCTGACAATTCTAGAAAAATATATTCATTTAAACCTAGGTTTGGAGCTAGAGATCCCCTTTTTTTGTTTCCTAAACCCTTCTACCTAGAACATATTTTAATCTTTTTGGCATTTTTTGGGCTGGTAATTTGTTTCTGGTATTAGGAGAATCCGAGGGGACTTCGTTAGCATTATTTGTGGGAGAGTTATGCAGAGAGGAATTCATAGGAAAATATACAAAAATCCTAATATTAATATTAGTATGATCCGCATATTGAGTAGTAAACAGATTTTCAGTTTGCACAGAAATAACATTACTATTAACAATTTTAGAACCTTGCACAAAAATAGCATTACTGTTAACAGTTTTCACCTTGTCTTTTAAATTTTTTACCACAGGAACTAAAGATTAATATTTCTTGAAGTTCTAATCTACTTGGAAAACCTTAACCAAAGTTAATGAAGAGTTTTCTCTATTCTGTTCATGTTGTAATCTTGAATGAAATTGGAGAGAGTGGGTTATAAATATATAAGAATGAGATATATTTAAAGACTATAAACCATCTTTTAATTTACATGTATTTAGTGTAATAATCATCTCATTAATTTCTCGCTTAAATTTCTCCTTGTAATCTTCTCGAAGATAAGACAACATGTGAAAGCGTCCATGCCCTGACGTTGTTTCTATAAATCATTATACCTTGAAGGTAGCATTATGATGTAAACATAAAATGTGTCATACATGAGTCTTATGTAAGAATCGTTCACACCCTTGATTTATGAGGTGAATCAAAATGTAGTGGGGAC
Source organism: Viscum album (assembly GCA_963277665.1). Classification (NCBI taxonomy): domain Eukaryota; kingdom Viridiplantae; phylum Streptophyta; class Magnoliopsida; order Santalales; family Viscaceae; genus Viscum; species Viscum album. Next base: position 2,105,772,043 of record OY728130.1, on the reverse strand, counting down.
TCCATCACATATAATTTACTTTCATTTTGTATTACTTCGCACATGCGCTTATAATACACTTGAAAATTGGTTCTAGTTATGAAATGTTCATTTTCAAAAATTAATCATAGTGAAATTGTGGAATTATATCAATTATTCTACAAAATAAAACTTTAGCATACAAGTATTTTATATTAGTTACTAATTAGACATTATCATTAGATATCTCCCACTATTTTATCGAACCCTAGTAGCGCTCACTACTAGATTCTGAATACCCAATCACTTGAGTATTCTAGTAGTAATGATTTGTGAAACCTATCCTCATAGTCCAAGATACGACTATGCCACTACTCAGATAGTTTCAAGGTAAGTGTTTAACTAGTCAACTGTATTAACTCATGGCTCCTTGAACCGTTGAGTGAAGTAACATATTCTAGAAATAACAACATTGATTTACTCAAATATTTACCTCTAAAGTTGAAAAATCTAGATATGACTACTTCTTTACTTCCATATTTAGTTAAGTCGACCCATCACTCTCATAAGTAATCCTCAGTAGTATGAGGCACCCTCAACTGGGGATGATGAGCACCTAGTATACCTTGTTTAGTTCAAATTTAAAAAATATAAGGCATTATGACTTAATATTACTTTGAGGGTTTTTAAAATAACTTGATTAATGAAATATTTTTTCTATTTGATATGTCTATACTTTGTGATCACACTCATAACTTAACAATACATTAAATAGAAAACATTCATCTTGTATTAATTTGTCTTAATCTATGCATTTTTGTTTATTATTTTATATGACAATGCTCACTTGTATACCCACAAAACAATAATAAAAAATTCATAAACTATATAAATAGTGCAAATGATCTTGATAATTTACTTTTGGTTGATACATTTATGCTCAATGGATCAACAATGACCATATGGGTAAAATACCTGAGTCATGTTTGAATTGTTTCACAGCTTACACCCGGATCCAATGTATCCGTGTCTCTTTTGGAATACTGCATCATCTTGGTGTGGTCTACATCTAATAACATCCTCAACTTTATACTTAATGACTCAGAAATTCAAAAAATACATGTATAATAATTCTCATGGATGCACATGCACCTATACATATAAAGCGGGGAAAGATGATGTGAAAACCATAAAAAATAAATTAATTATTACATACATCACATACAATTATAATAATTAATTAAATAAATTAAATTCCACACATTTACTGGTCATTTGATTCTCAAGACAAGTCAAAATGTAATATATACTTGATATAAAATTAATTTTGTAATAAATTTTGTTCGAGGGAAATTTAAATGATTTAAAATAAATTTATATAATTTTAATTAATAAAATAATAATCTCATAGTATCTATAAAAAATTTAATTCATTCCAATTTTTTTATGAATTATTGATTTTTTTAATTTTTTTGGGTGCCCAGGTGGCCCAAAAACCCCTTAAAAGGGGTTCCGGGGCTTTTTTGGGCTTGAAATTGGATGGGAAGGTTGGGTCAACTTGTTCCAACTGCTAGACTAGCTGGACAACACCTTGAGAAACTGTGAATGGGGTAAATAAAGGGGTGAGGTGCTGCTTCCCCTTTAGAATTAAAGAAAAAATTATTAATTTATACCTGTGCTAGGTGGTGTGGGTTGTCAAAAAGGCACCACCAACATTTTTTTGGTTATATGGACTCACACAACACCCCAATTTTTTCATTTTTTATATTTTCTTATTTTTTTTCAAATACAATTACATATGATTTTGAAAAAACAATTTATTATTATTTTTTAAAGTTCTACAATTTTGTGGAATTATCCTCCCAGGTCGGAAATTGTCCCAGCCATCAAAATCTAGCTAGAACCCAATGAACCACCATCAAAACACACACACACACAAACACACACACATATTTCATTTTATAACCCACAAAAAATTAGTTTTGATTAGATTTAAATCTTCAGATGGTCTTAACTTGGCTGTTTATGATCGGATCAAAGCCCAGTTTGGTGCGATGAGACTGTGATGATACCCTCTACATGAATTTAATGAAAATTTAATTTTTCCATGGATTAAACCATCATGAGATCACTATGATACCAATTGAAGGAACTAGGGCACACAAATGAAGCTGACGAGTTAAGTATTTAGAATCTTTTGTCATTGATCGACGTAACTATATCATTTCTAATGGTACACAACCCGATATGATGGATGAGTATCTCTTGTGATGATTTTAAGAACAAAAAATAAATCAGAAAAATACCTCAATCAATTTGAATGCATGTTTGAAAACCACCTTTCATCGATGATCATTGCTTGAAGGAACTGATTTCAGATATCTCTAGATTATTCACACATGCTTCAAAATTTTATGGGAACATCGATCATCAATATCTGGGTTCTAGAGAGGAGATATGGTGAAACCTTAGACATTCTGATGATCACCACCACATCAATCCTTCGATCTATAAAGTAGAACTCAAATTAGTTTCTCAAATCAAAAAATTCTCTCTTTAGGATATGAGAGAGATGAGGGAGAGGCTCTCAAATTCATACAATGAATAGTACTCCAAATTAGATACTCTTCTCACTTATATAGAAAGGTCCTAAAATCCTGTAAGTGGATCCCCAACCCCTGAATATGTTTTACCTACTAAATAATCCATAAAAAACATCTTATTACTATTTTACTAAGTCAAAAATATCATTTATATTTTTATCACTTTCTTGAAATATAATAAATATATTCCATGATAAAATAGAGATACTAATTTGAATTGTCATTACCTTGAATATTAATTGAACCTTAAATATTAAAATAATATTTTTTATTAAATATTTTCCCATGTATTCAATTAATTACTTGTGAATACTTTTAATAAATAAATTTAATACTAATTATTTTGAACTTGCATAATATGAATTTATTTATTTCATGGTGATTGTTTAAACTCAGACATCACTCAAACCCCATAATAGATCCCACCATGTACTATACTCATATTCATAAGAATAATACAGAATTTTAAATATGCTAAGTGTGTGAACCTATAGGACCTTATCTTGATAGTAGTGAATACTATTCTGTTATGTCCAATAGGGGCCTATATACCCTGAGGGGGGGGGGGGGGGTGAATCAGGGTATAGATATTCTTTTTCAAAATTCTTCCTGCCCCACTAGATCTTGACCTATTTATTACAAGGGTCACTTTTTTTGCACTTGTGTGTTTATTATGATCACTTACTTTCTTCTTTATTTGATGATGATGCTTGAAATGCAATGTAGGGAAGTAAGCAGGCAGACACAAAGATTTTTACTTGGTTCACCCTCACTGGGCTACGTCCAAGGAGCATACACTGACAAGTTACCGGTCGTACCAAATTCCAATATTCTTCACTAGATGTGGATACAAGGATTCAGGAACAGTAACTCTGTCCCATGCTCACTTCCTTTACAAGGTTTAGGGTCAGCTCACTGCTTTCCCAAGGGTTACTCCCTGTTTCTCTCTCTCTGGCTCACTGCCGGTGGAGAGGATCACCTTCTTTCTCTTCCTTTGCTCACTATGTCGGAAAGGATCCACTCACAGTTTATAGACCTGTAGGTCTCTTAATTTTTATGAAATAATGCATCTTTCTCTTTATGTAGATGCTCTGTTGAAGCCCAACTTTCACCCGTAGATGAATCTCTCTTTGCACCGAAGGTATCGGGCAAACTTCCAGCTTCCATGCAGCCCAAAAATATGGCCGGGGAATCAACCTTACTTGGAACTCAAGTCTATTCTGGTGCGCAAGTATCGGTGCACAAGTCACAACTGGCGTGCAAGTCCTCCTCAGACACTTGCACGACACAAGATTCTCCAACTCCAAACTTGCGCGATTCACTTCCTTTTACACCCAAACTGATATTGGCGTGCAAATACCAACCGGTGCAAAACTTCAACCACTGGCGCGCAAGTCCACCTGCGCGACCACACACCACTTGCGCGACCACCACACCTGCATGACGGGAGCTCTGATTTTTCAAAGTGTTGAACTCCGTTGAAAATGAGGAGGGGTGGTCCAGTATTTATAGGCATTTTGAACACCCTGCGCGACGGCGCACAAGTCTACCCTCAGCATGCAAGTCTCGACACGCAGGTCTCTTCCCCTGCAAGTCACTTGCACGAACAACTTCCAAACTTGTGCGACCCTCCTTACTTTGTCATATTTTGATCTTCTGATCTTGAAAAACAATAAGCGCGCAAGTTCCCAAGCCTTCTAGGCATCGGTGCGCAAGTCTCTTCATGGCGCGCAAGTCACATGTGCGACCAACCCAATACTTGCGTGACACTTATCCCTTTGCCATAAATTGATGTTCTGATCTTGAAAAACACATGGCGCACAAGTTTCATCTCCTTAAAATACACGACGCTCAAGTCCCTTTTTCAAAAACCACTTTTCTTTATTTGTCGATTTTCAGGCCCAAAAATTTGGCAAACACTGGAAAACGGCGCCACCTTGTATATGCTCTTTTCGTACCGCCTCCAGATCATCCATTCCTTTGCCGAAGTTATTGAATCAACCATAGATCGTTGACCATAGCTCTTGAACTCGACATTCTTCTATGAAATCCCATTTTTCAACAAATTTTCATGTCATTGTTTTTCTTTGTCAACAAACACTACACAGATGTCCACTTTGTCAACAAACACAATCACCTCAAAAATGCTTCAATGATACCTTGAGGGATTTTTGCCCAACATATTCATAGACCATAAGTGAAGTCTAGAAAACCATAAAATCCCCTAAAAATATAAGGTATAAACATAACAGTGGAAACCTTTCCTATGAACACACACTGTATAATATAATATCTCTATCACATGAAATCTCATAAATCATGAAGGGCACTTTATGTCATCATCCTTTCTTTCTTTATTATTAATTGACCTATCTGGATAGACTTACCTTCTTCTACCATATCCATGAATTTAGAAAATATACTACCATCATGATCATTTGGGTCTAATATATCACTTCCTTTCAGAAGTGACAAATTATATCTTGATTATTCATTCAATGCCATACCACTAATGATACACCCAATGAAAGCTACCTCACTACAACATCAATTCCATAGTTTTTTTATATCAAATTACATAGTCAAATGGTAACATTAATAATAACCTTAAGTCATAAGACCAATACATGCATTCATAGATAGAAATAACCAATGACACACGAAACATGTGGTGTTCCTATTGGTGGATCGGTCCTCATGATCTCATCAACTCAAGATCACCAAGTGCGAAATTCAATAGAATAAGTATCAATTCTTATAATCCCCCAACACCCAATGGTCACACATAATATATGTCCTTTTAGTATGATGTTTATGGACCATTGGACATAGGTTTATTATTACTTTTATGGTATCTCTAGGTTCTCATTATAGTTTGGAAACCACTATAACCTTTTGACGCGACAAATAATATATGGAAATTACCATGTAAATAGTGGATACAAAAATATCAATACTATTGTGGTAAGTGTACATCATGTATAACTCACTGTATACATGATATTGTAATCAAAAAGTTCATTTCAAGTTGGGTCTAGGGAACTCACCCTTACAATAGGTTAAACATTAACATCCCTTCCAAATTAGCTTTATACTTATGGCCAAATTTACTACAACTTCATAAGTGATAAGACCAAGAGAATTCACTACCGACATAAGGTCTAGTTTAAGACCTCCTTCCAAATAACTAGAGGATTCATCCATGTCTATAGGATTGAAAGAGTATAGTTTTACTACAAGTAAGGGGTGAATTGTAGTTTATAAAATTAAAATTAAAATATTAACTATCTTATTTAAGAAAGTAATCATACATATAAACATAACAATATAATTTATATTCATATTTTATAAAAGTTTATAATAAACAATATAAATTTTCCTTCATACATGCAAAATGAAAATAATGAACTTGTAAAAACAAGTAATTTTTTTATAAAGTTCTTAAGAAAACTTATAGAAACCTTATAAAAGGAATATCTATGCTTTTAACTTTAGTGTAAAGGAATTAAATAAACCTAACTTTAGGTATCCATGGTTTTAACCAAACTGTAAAGGTCTATCTTTCTCAACCAAGGAAGCCCTCGATACAAAGATCAAACTTACTTTTGTTTCCATATCCCTAAGAACCCTCGATTAGAAAGATACAAAATATTTATCTTCCCAAAACTTATAAGCCCTCAATCAAACTATATTAAATAAAAATCTATTAAAAAATCATATCTTCTTAAGGAACTTACAAAAGCTACTTACATGGATGACATAAGAAAAAGACACTCTAAAATTTACAAGGAAGCGTTCTCAAGTAACAAGATATTATAAAAGCTTCACAGTAAATTTAGATTATTGATAATACAAAAGTTTCATCCTCCTTGAATTTATCTCTATTAATAGTAATTTCTCTAATGGCCATATTTTGTATATATCTAAGGTTGTTGCAACGACATCAGACAAACTCTTCTTCTCTTAAAATGGTTCATCAGAGTGTCTCTATTCGATGGTAATAATAATATACAACACTATAGTTAATTTAGATTATATATAATATAATGGAAAATTTATGTCCATTGGAATATATATAGTTATTTTTTAGTGGGTTTTGGAAAAGTTCACCCGGTATACATATATATATCTCCATCCATTGTAGTTTTTCTAATTAAATTAGTAGAACTTTGTCTGATGTACTTTGCTATACCTAATCATATGCACTTCATAAAACCTCTATTTGGTGAACCTTGAATTCATATTTTTGATGTATAGAGTAAAAACATGTTCGATGAAAAAATATATCTAATAGAAAGATGTTTCTACATCCGATACAACAGTTTTCCTACAAAATCATTATTAAGATCTTGGGAAGTATAAAAGTTAGAAGGTTATAAAATTTTTAGTAAGTGATTTTTAATTTTAAAATGATAGGTTAGAAAGTTTTGAAATTTATCCTTTCAAATCATTAATGGCTAAGTTAGGAAGGTAGAAAACTAGATTAGAAAAATGATAGGTTTATTCTAACATCAGTCTATCACCTTACTAGAGGCAATACAACCCCATCACCTTTGGTATTTTCATGTCTTCAGAGAAGTAACTTTGAATAAAAAATTCCTTGAAGTCATCCCTTGTGTGGTCCATCTATGGATTATTCTAAATTGTATAATTCCACTACTGCTAACTCAAACCCACTAGCATAAAGTTATAAAACCTATGTTTAAGGGACCAAGGGAGATTAAGATAGAGGAAAATCCCCTTAATAATTCACCAATATTCCTCTACTTTATGAGAATCTGTTTTCCCAAGGAAACAAAGAGGTCTCCAATTTATGAACTCTCAAATGAAATAATAATGTTGAGGATGAAGAGTAATTCCACCAGGATCCATTATTGGAATGGATAGAGTAACTGATTTTGATGAGTCTTGATCAACCAAAGTTGTTGCTTGTGGTAAACCACTCCTAAATCCCTTTTGTGAATATAGTTGGAATTTATAGGGATGTACTATAAAAGTAAGAAAAATAAAACAAAATAAACAAAAACACCACAATTTAAAATTCTATAAACCCAAACATAACTTATAAATCAATCTAAAAAAACCATTTTAAACAACCTATAAATCCCATAATAACTCAAAATACAATACAAAAAAAGTGTAAATCCCAACACATCAAATGAAGAATCAAACTAATACCCATCTATAAAAACTTAAATACATATGAAAATTCCTTAGCTTACCTAGAAAATCACTTTGGCCATTATTTAAATAAACATTATTTAATTAAAACACCCAAGGAAATTTGAAACTTTTCATTAAATTACAAACACTTATATTTTAAAACACCTTTAAATCCATGAACTTTCAAAATTATAGAAAATAATTTCTTAGATTATTTTAACATAACACTCTTGAAATATTTTAACCAATTAAAAAAAAATTATTTATTCGAAGTTCCCCAGAATGGATTGAGCACTGAGAGGGGAGGGGTGAATCGGTGGTTTATTTTTATTTCTACAAATTTTTTATTTTAAAATAAAACTTTATGGATGGTTAAATACTTGATAAAATATTCCTATGTATCTCACCCTTACCTTGAATAATTCTGAAAATACAAAGGCAAAAAACAAAAATATTTACAAGGTTCAGTACAAAAACCTACTCCTTGTCATGTTGAATATTCCCCCTAACATAGATTCTTCACTATAATCATATCTTAGTGATTACATAGGTTGATATAGAATCACACTATATCTCTCCTGAATCCTAAAAAAATTTTCTTTATATTTCATCCCATAGTGTTTCCAGAATCTGATTTTTCTTGCTCTAGAATCCACACCGAAGACTTATGATTCTGAATCAAACAAGAAACTTCTTGCTTCAGATAAAACTGAAGACTTATACCTTTATTAATGGTTTATAAACTCCAGGATGATCTTTTTATATTCCTCTATAAGATTCCTGAATCACACTTTCTTGTGTACCTATTCAAGTACCTTTGTATCTCTACTGGTCTTGCTCACAAATCTCTGATCACCCATTTTAGACCAGTTTCCTCAGTGCAACAATGTCTGGGCTATAATTATTCCTTCAAATGATGAAGACCTAACCTCACTTGATGAATGAAAGGGTGTACATAAATATTCTTCAATATTTTATGTAAGTAACAAAACTTTCATAATCTCAATTCAAATCCACTTCATGCATGTTGCATAGGCTTCTCAAAATTTCTTCACTTATGCATGATCATGATGAATGAATGAATGTTTTTTCCACTACCATATTCCCTTATTTTATAACACACACAATTCACAGACATTTTTTCCATTAGTTTAGGTTTAATGCATGTATGACATGCATGCATACTTTCACATCCTTCGCACAAGGTTCAATGTGAATACACACCGCCATCTTGATTATCAATGAATGCACTACCTATATCGCATAAGAGTATCTTCAAGAACACGACGTGCATGGGAATAAAGCACTATTTATATTATTATTGTGAAAAAAATGGGTGTTATTAGTTTATGTACATAATAAATTTATCATGAAACACAATATAAGTGTATACTATTTCACAGTTGTCTCACAAAATACTTCATGTGAGTACTTAGCCTTCTCAACCTTTCTTCACGTACACACTATCCACACAATTTTTAAAAATACTTATTGTGCACAAAATTGATTCACATAATTTATTACTTTTTTCAATCATAGTGTAAGGATACACTGTTTCGTGGTTCTCAAACAATTCGCGTGAACCGAGAGGGTTTCATAGATCTCAGACCTTCGTGAAATCCCAGGAGATGCATTATAAAGATTTCATGAGTGGCTTCACATAACTAAGTTATTTATGAAGTATTTAAAGTGTGATTATCAAAATTCAAATGCTCATGACCTTCTTATACTTCTCCAAGCAGTAGCTATGCTAAACCTCTACGCTTTGCGAACCAGGAGGGAACACAAATGACCCGTTTCTTCAAAAATGAGAGATCTTGAATATTTGTAGAACCCTATAAGGTGGTGGGTATTTTATATTTATAGGAAAATATTCATTGCATCACACCACATTAGATTCTATTTTTAAGTTGCATTGAATCTCTGAAAAATATTCTACATCAATGCAAATATTCAAACACCTAAGTTGTATGATCCTAGACTTCATGGAGGTATATCCTTCTTTAAATTTTGGAATCAATATCTTATTTTGGGTTCATGAAGTGTTTCATAGGAGTATGAGGGACCTCTTGGGTGTTTTAGGGGTTTGAGACATGAAAGAAAGAAAAATCAGGCCAACCTGTGTAAGTCGCACAGTTTGCAGATGGTTAAGTAAACCATGAGGCTTATCTAGGAAAAATGTACAACCTTAGATAGTGGCATATCACACGAATGACACACAATTTTTTAAACCTTGAAACTTTAATAGGTAAATGTGCGATCCAACCTCCCTCAAATAGTGTCTTGCACACATTTTTCACATGGTTTGGAAAATTGTGTGGGTAAACCATGCGCCCCTATAAAAGTTGAAAAAATTACAAAATTTCCCTTATAGGATTTTAAGTCTTCACCCAATTTTCTCACCCCATTTTCTCATTTTCACCCTAGTGACAAAAAAGAACCCTCAAGGTATTCCAAGGGTGATTATCCTTCATCTATAGGCCAATCATAGTGTCATCGATTTCAGATAAAATCCCCAGATAAGTGTCATCTCTTCCTTTATTCTCTTTTCTAGATTAGGGTTCATACCTTTGGTGATCTTCTTCCAAATCTCTAAAAACCTTATTTATTTGTGGGATATAGGTTGAATCTTAAATAGGTGGTTGGATTCAGACCTAATACCATGTTTAGGAGTGTATTCGTCAATGGATTCGAGGTAGGTGGTCTACAAGTTATATCCCACAGTTTCGTTGTAGATTTGTACATATTAGGTTTTGTTCTTGGTCACCTATTGTTGTGATTTTGATTCCTTTGGAAATATTTGGCAAAATGGGTGTCTAAATGATAAATAAAAACCCTTATGGTCCCCATGGGATTCATATAGGATGATTTTACCTATTTAGGGCTACCCATGGGGTGCACTGATATTCCCGAGCCTATAAATTGGTTAAGTGCAAGGTCATTGTGTGATGATGTAGATCCCTTGTTGAATATGTTTATATGATTAACAGAAGTGAAAATGGAATACAGTAATGTGTATAGATTTGGTAATGGATTAAGGTGTTATTTTTCATGGCACAGAAATGGGTTAATTGGGTTGATTGGGATTGTGACATGTGGCTTATGAATTATATTAGAAATGACTAAGAGAGTTAGAGAATATGAAATAATGAATATATTAAATTGGTAATGGCTTGTGAAATGAAAAATATGTTAAATGGGATTTCATAAGGGAATTCATGAATACATAAAATGGGTTGATATAAGGGAATTATTGAATATTCTTATTTATTTAGGCACGAGAATGGAAATTGGGATAAATGGGCTAAGAAATATAAATGAAAAATGTGTTAACAAGTTATGGCATAATATTAATTCCCAATTTGATTGCTATGGATTATGATTTTTATATGTATTAGTTGTGTTTATTTATGATATGGTTTATGTGGGGTGAATGGATGAATAATCATGTGCACATGGCTTGAGGCATGGGATAAGGGTCCGAGGCTCCTCCCATGGGTCGAGTTGGACTGATGCTCTAACTCCACCCACAATGCACCAGTTAGGGAAGGGGATAGAGCTCTATCCCCATAGTAGTTTCATTCCACCCATACTAAGGCTTCGAGGTGAGGACATTGTTATGTTGTAATGTATTATCCCTAGTGAGATAGGGACTTGACTTTTCCCATATGAAAAATGATAAATTCTATGAACCTTGTGTGAATGATGCAAATATCTAACCTATGGATTACATATTAGTGGTGAACTAAGTAATTAAGAATATGCACATAATGAAATTGGATCTATAGTTAGTAATAACTGAGTAATGATTGTTAATTAGTTCCCCCAAACTGTCTTCTATTTAATTATCATTTATTTAATACCTTCATGCACTATCTGTTTAGATTGAATATTTTGTAGACTCTGTTGGTGGTGTCCTACTGAGTTATACTCACACCTTGCTTGGGCCGCTGTTAGGTACCCAAGTAGATTTCATGGTCACAGGTTAGAAAATGTGCAAAGGCCCTGTGCTTGGAAATTGTGTTGGATTTGGGATGTGCATGGATTAGGTTCCGGACTTGGAGTCATGAGCATTTTGGGGATTCTATTGTTGTCTTTATTTTTGGGTTTTGTTCACTCGGCACTGTAGCATGACATGACATAATTACTATTGGTTGTGGTTTGTATCCAGCTTTGGGAGATGGTTATATATGCATGTTCATTGATTATTCTATGTTTTTATACTATTTTATATGTTTTCTGTTGTAACTTACTCTGTTAAAGAGAGTATAGTATCTCCACGTGATTTTTAGACCCTCGCTATTGGTTGGAAACCTCTGATATATGGGGAGGAGCGCTTGAGTTCATGTGACGACCTGTCTTGGGCCACTAGTTTAGTGGATCTTGGGTCGAGGATATTACAAAGTAGTATCAAAGAAGGTCTTTTATGTAACTTATTATTTGGGAATGGTAGATAGGAGGTTATAAAGGTGTCAGGCCTTGGCAATGAGATCATTCTTGGGAGTAGCTAACCCAAGTACAAGGTAAAATCCAAGTTACCCAGGGTGGGAATTGTTGTTCTTGTTGTGTGTTGTTACATTTGATGATATATCACCATTAGGTGACACACTTGTTGTGTGATGTGACTGTTTTATGATATTTTTATCCTGGATGGAATGGTACAAGGATGTGAATTCATACATAATTCTAGGAACCTAAGTATAAGTTACATGCATCATGGTAGGCACACACACATGACGAGTGTGTGGGAGTTAAGGGGTAAAATGAATTTGATTTTCTTGAAAGTGATGAAAATGGTGTCTAATGAAACAATACAAATGGGTAAAAATGGAAGTTAAATGTTAAATAATAATTAAATAATTGTAATTGATAAGGGGTGGTAAGTGAATTAAAATATTGTAAAATAAGGTTGTGATGTGGGAATAGTTTTGAAATGGTGTAGAAGGTAATTATTGTAACCATGTGAGTTAGTTACCATGTGTTAACGATATTCCTGGGTAGATATGGTTGAGGGTAGTGTTCCGAGTATGATAAGTCCTATTTGGATAGTGTCTGAAAAATGGTTTGTTTATAGCTAGTGGTGATATTTCCTTTATATTTTTTAAAATATTTATGGTTTGTGTTATAAATCTCATGTTTGGAATTGTAGAGAAATGAAACCACAAAGACGTGTGCCATTTGGGTGAAGAGAGGATGTTGTTGAGAATGCTACCCTAGTAGTGGAGCAATAAGATCTAGTTGTTCAAGATGAAATGGAAGAAAAATTCCACAAGAAATTTACTCATTTTATCACTAATAAACATCGGGTCATTAACAACACGAGTCAAGGGGTTTTATCAGTGCTTAAAAAGTGCTAATATTGTGAGTGATATTGGGGGGGGGGGTTAACAGCACTAAAAAAGTGATGTTAAAGTCACCCTTTGTCAATGATTTTTTAGCACCATTAAAGGGTGACTTTAATAATGTTTTTTGCGATGTTAAAGGGTACTTATAACAGCTCATTTTTATCACTATTAAAGGTTGGATTTTAATAGTTCTAAAAAAAGTGTTGTTAAAAACATAGAGAAAAAATTAATTTTTCATGCACACTGCCCACCTTTCTTAGCCCTTACAACCCCCTTTATCAACACTTTTCACTACCTATCCGTCATCATGCACCCCACCCCCTTCCTCATCCCTAGAAGGCTACCCCAAATTCTTGTGTGTTCCGAGATTTGATCCTCAGACATCCCTTATGCAAATGAAGCTCTTTACCACTATGCCATGCATGTTTTGTTGTATATTGAATGAATTTTTATATTTATTTGTATATATTTTAAAATGTGTGATATATATATATACACAAAATTATATTTATTTAAATATATTATATATTAATATTCATTTATATATATTAGAATATATATATATATAAGAATATATATATATATATATACATATATATGTTTATTAATAGACACACATATGTATATATAAAAATCATATATACATATTATTATATTTTTATAAGGGAAAAAATGGATAATTTTTAACTTTAAATAAAATGAATAATAAATATTTATTTTATATATTTTAAAATACATTTTCATGTAAATTTTTTGATATATGTTTCTGTACAAGTGATTTATTGTAAGTAAATATTTGAAAATATGAATATATTTAATTATAAATAAAAATAAATTATGAAAAATGATAAAATTTAAAAACCAAAATATAAATATGAACGTAATTCCTAGGAATAAATTCATCCCTCACCAAAAAATGAAATAATACCCCCTTAAACGAGGCTGAAAATCCATCGAATGTTATAAAATTTGGGTACCCTGACTAAAAACTTAGTTTTGAAGGCCTTATGGTACTTTTTTGGCCTCATAAAAATAGTGACCAATGTACCCCCTAAATAATAAAAAATAAATATCATTTCAAGCTTCAATTTGATATGTGTTAGATCCCAAATAGACACTCAGATAAAAAATAATGGTCGTTTGAAGTTTGAGTTACGTTTTCAACTTATTTTTGATCTTTTATTAATTTTTTATTTTTTTTATTTTCAAATTGTTATTAAATGACTATTACATTATAATAATTAGAAAATTATTAAATGAAAATATTTTTTAAATTATTTTATAAGTCATTTTCACTAAATAACTTATATATAAAGTGTAAATGTTTCATTGGCCTTATCTAAAACATATTTAAAAAAATATATTATATTTATATCAATATAAATATATTTATATATTAATATATTTTTTTAATGAAACATTTTTTTTAAATATAACCTTTATAAATGATATTAAAAAAGAACTGATGGGGGGGGGGGGGGTTATTAGCACTTCTAAAAATCCCTGATAAAGTTCCCTCATTTATTAGAATTTTTTTACTAGCGCTAATAAATGGAGGTATTTATCAAAATTTTTTTAGAAGCACTGATAGGGGGCTTTATTAGTGCATTTTTAGCACTATTAAAGAACCCATTAAAAGTGCTAAAAAATCACTGTTAAAGGCCCCATTTAACTGTGCTTTTTATAGTGTTGATAAAGGGGGTATTTAACAGCACTTTTAGCTAGTGCTATTAAAGGCCTAGGACTGGATAAACCCATTTTTCTAGTAGTGTATACAGATGATGGAATGAGACCCAGGGCAGGTTGCACTGAGTATGTTTGAGTTGACTAGGGAGTTTCATATGCAATACCCTCAAACCTTTACTAGAGAGGGTAGGTTAGAGGTAACTGAGTTCATGATAGAGTCTATCCAAAAAATTCTTGATCATCTGTAGACTCATTCCAAGAAGCAAGTCAAGTTAGAGACCTATATGTTACAGGGCAAGGTAAAGCATCAGCAGGACATTATGGTCCATACAGAGTAGAATGAATGAATGGTATGAATAGGTTTTTAATAAAATTTTCTAGAACACTACTACCCAGAGACCTTGAGGTAGGAGAAGGCTGTGGAGTTTATGAGTTTGAACTAGGGGGTGCGTCAGTGATGGATTATGCTAGTCATTTCACTGACTTTCACCGCTTTATTATGATGTTGGCTATAGATGAGGAGACTATAGAAAAAGTTTCCAGGATGGGATTAGGCATGATATTAATTCCTAGGTGAATATCTTCCATATGAAGAGGTTTTTAGAGGTAGTGGACCATACCCTTATCACAGAAAGAAACCCAAAGGAAGCTTCATGTGGTGGACTTGTGGTGCTAGTTGGACATACAAGTGGTGCAACTTCTGAGGTAAGGAAGTGTCGTTTTAGGAATTTCCAACTGGGATAAAGTACACAAAATAGTCATAAAATAGGGCTAGTCCCTTAGGGTGGTGATCAAGTGTTCTTTTACCAATGTGGCAGGACGGGGCACATGCAAGGTTAGTGTCCCCGACCACCAATCTAGTTCCAATCATATGGGAGGTTGGGACACATACATTGGTTTTGTAAGAACCCTTAGCAACCAAACATAGATGGAGGTCAGAGGCATATTCCAAGTGTGGAAAGGGGGTCAGTCACCCCATAAAATGCAAGAAGTTGGAGATTCATGGGTCGTATTGGTAGGGGTGGTGGATGTGGAACTCTGGGGTGAGATAATCCATACTAGCAGGGTAGTGTAGTGCAAAGTACTCAGTCTCAAACCTAGGGAAGAGAGGAAGGTAATATTCACATAGTTTATTCAACACCAAGAGGTGGTGAGACTGGACCATTTACTGTTTTAGGTACGATTCTTACAGCTTCCACACTTTCTATTTCTTTATTTGACACAGTTGCTATGAATTATTTTATTTCTGCACAGTTCTTAGTTGTGTTGGGCCTAACTGTGTAAAGTGAGTGTGGGGTTATGTCAATTGATACTCTATTGGAGTGAAAGTTGAGAATATCATACATTTTAAGGGTTGTTCCTTATAGGTTGGAGGATATAGTTTACTATGGAACCTATTTGTCCTTGAGATGTTAGGTTTTGACCTAATTTTGGGTATAGTCTGGATAGTCCTATATATATTGACTATTACTAACATCGGTAAATGTTCACATCTCTCAACGAAGACACTTATTTCCTTTTTGAGCTGGCCACACAGGGCTGATTTTTTAGCAGTTGGGAGAACTCATGGCCTAAGTGGCTTGTCTTGGGCTAGATGAAGGAGGAGGGGAACAACCAATCTTCCCTCCCATTGTGGATCAATTCTAGGATGTGATTCCTGAGTACTTCTTAGGGTTACCACCCAAGAGGGATATTGAATTTATGACCGAGTTTCTACTAGGGGAAGAACCCGTTTCCATTCCTCTATATCAAATGGTGCCGAAAGAAATCTAGGAACATAAGGTTTATTTGGAAGAGTTGGATCAAAAGGGGTTCATTAATCCTAGTATGACACCTTGGGGGTCTACCATGGTGTTTTCCAAGAAGGTATATGGATAATTAAGATTATTTGTTGACTATATAAAGTTGAATCTAATGAAAATTAAGAACTGAAACCCACTCCATAGAATTGATGATCTTTTTAACCAAATGAGGGGTGCCTTAGTGTTCTCCAAGATCGATTTGAAATCAGGATACCATTAGTTGAGGGAAAGATATTTTGATGTACCACAGATATCTTTCCAGAGTAGGTATGAGTTGTATGAGTTTGTGGTGATGATATTTAGGTTGAACAATGCACTGGCTATGTTCATGGATTTAATGAACCAAATATTTTACCCATATCTAGATCAGTTCATGGATATCTTTGTTGATGACATCTTGGTGTACTCAAGTACTCTTGAAGATCATGAAAAACATCTTAACATCATCCTAAGCACACTAATATGAAATAAGATTTATTCAAATCTATCTAAATGTTATTTATGGATTGATAAAATTCATTTCTTAGGTCACATAATTTTTGAGTTGGGTGTGTCAGTGGATCCAGAGAAATTGTAGCTTATGGTGTCTTGGGAGCAGCCCAAGAATGTTTATGATGCTCAAAGTTTTTTGGATTTGGTCAGTTATTACCAAAGGTTTATTAGGGATTTCTACCATTTGGTAGTTCCACTCTCAGTATTAACTAATAAGGGAGTTAAGTTTTAGTGGCCATAGACATGAAAAAATGCTTTTCAAGAGTTGAATAAGCGGTTGACTACCACACCGATTCTAATCTTAACCGAACCAGGTAAGAGGTACACCTTGTTCTATGACACATATAGTGTTGGACTTGGGGAAACATTGATGTAGAATGATTGAGTTGTACCATATGGGTCAATGAGGCCTCATGAAATAAATTACCCTACTCATAATCCCGAGCTAGCTTCTATGGTTTATGCCTTAAAATGTTGGAGGAATTACTTGTTGAGAGAGAAGTTCACTATGTTTAACAATCATAAAAGTCTCAATTACATATTCTCTTAGTGGTATTTGAATATTTAGTTGTGAAGGTGGGTTGAGTACCTACAATCCTTTGATTTTGAGTTGGTTTACACACTAGGAAAAGGGAATAGTGTTGCGGATGACCTGACCTAAATGACTCAGAATCAGGTGATTCAGGAATCCAAATCCAAGTAGAGAATGATGGAGGTGTTTGCTAAGATGCACTTGGAGGTATAGGATAGGCACGAAAAAATGACCCTTACATCTATAATAGTGGAGTCTGTGCTTTTGAGCTGGTTCAAGGAGAGTCAGCTGGAGGATCCAGAGTGTTTGGCCATGAGGGAAAGTCTTAAGGGAGAGGAGTCACCTTCTAGTTGGTCCATTGGGGATTATGGGATTGTCAATGTTTGTGGCCATGTGGTTTTGCTAGTGTGTATATGGGAAAATTTAATGTGCGAGTTACAGGAAATGAAGTGGATAGTGCATCCCAATTTGACTAAGATGTATCATGATCTTCGTAGGTAGTATTGATTGCTGGGAATGAAGAAGGAGGTTGCAGGTTTTTTGGAACGATGCCTTACCTATCAATAGGTGAAGGCTGAGAATCAGCACCCAGTTGGTTTGTTATAGTCATTTCCCATTCTATATTGGAAGTGGAATGATGTAAAGATGGACTTTGTAGTGGATCTTCTGAGGATTCCTCAGAAAAATGATGTAGTTTGGGTAGTTGTAGATTAGTTGACTAAGGTGGACCATTTCCTACTGATCTAAGAGACTTACATAGTTGATCAGTTGGGTGAATTATATGTTCAAGATATAGTGAAGTTTTATGGTGTGATGAGAACCATATTTTCATATTGTGATCCTCATTTAACATTTTCCTTCTGGAAGGGGTTACAAAAGGCACTTGGTAACTAGGTGTTTTTTAGTATGTCCTATCACCTGTAGACGAACAAGTATTCAGAGCATTCAATTAAAGTATTAGAGTATATGTTGAGATCTTGTGTTCTGTATTTCGATGGTTTTTGGGAGAAGAACTTATCACTAGTTGAGTTTTCCCACAACAACAGTTTTCAGGCTACAATTCAGATGACGCCTTTTAAGTCACTATATGGGTGATCATGTAGATCTCTATTGTGTTGGTTAGAATCTAGGGAGGCTGTGCTGTTGGGACCATAAATGGTTTGATTTATTCAGAAGCATATGATAATGGCTCAGATTAGGTAGAAGTCATATGAAGATGGACATCATATATCTCTCGAGCTTATGGTGGGTGATAGCGTGTTTCTTCAAGTGTCTCCAAGGTAGGGTCACCATCAAATTTTGAAATAGGGAAAGTTGTAACCTAGTTATGTGGGGCCATTTGATATTGTGGAGAGGATCAAACTGGTGGCTTTCTGATTGGATCTTCCACATTGGTATAGTGGTATGCACAATGTTTTTCATGTCTCGCAAATCTGATAGTATCAACTTGATCCATCTCATGTGATAAATGTTGATGATATAGAGTTTTAGACTGATACATCCTTTGAGGAGCATCCAGTTTTTATTATGGACCATAGTGAGAAGGTCTTGTAGGGCAAGACTATTCCCTTAGTTTGAGTTTTATGGAAACATGGAAATATTCAGAAATAAACTAGGGAGTGATAATAAAATATGAAGGCCCAGTGGCCCAATATTTTTTCTTCTTAAACGTGGTAATGGTCAAGAAGAGTGGCTTGAGGACGAGCCGTTATAAGGTGGGGAGGTTGTAAGATCCTAGACTTCATGGAGGTATGTCATTGTTTAAATTTTGGTTTCAATATCTTGTTTTAGGTTAATGAAGTGTTTTCTAGGATTATAAGGGACCTCAGGGGTGTTCTAGGGGTTTGTGTCATGAAAGGAAGGAAAAATAGGCCAACCTGTGCAAGCCATATAGTTTATGCACGGTTAAGTAAATTGTGCGACTTGTCCAGGAAAACTGTGCAACCTTAGATAGTGGCATATCACACGGCTGGCACATGGTTTTCAAACCGCATGAACTGCCTAGGTAACTGTGTGACCCATCTTCTTTTGAATAATGTCTTGCACACAGTTTTCACTTGGTTTGGAAAACCGTGTGGGTAAAGCGTGCGCCCTTGTAAAAGTGGGAAGAATTACAAAATTGCCTTTACAGAATTTTAAGCTTTCACTTTATTTTCTCCCCCCATTTTCTCCTTTGAACCCAAGTGACAAAAAAGAACCCTAAATGGCTTAAAAGGGTGACTATACTTCATCTCTAGGTTATTTGGAGTGCCTTTTATTACGGATCAAATCCCCAGTCAAGTCTAATATCTTCATTTCATCTCTTTTCCAGATTAGGGCTCATACCTTGGGTGATCTTCTTCCAAATCTATAAAACCCTTCTTTCCTAGTGAGATCTAGGTTAAATATTAAATAGGTGGTTTAATCAGGACCTAATACTATGTTTAGGTGTGTGTTCATCAATAGATTTTAGGTAGGTGGTCTACAAGTTATATCCCATAGTTTCATTGTAGATTTGTGTATATTCGATTTTGTTTTTGGTCACTTCTTGTTGTGATTTTGATTCATTTGGTGATATTTGGTAAAATGGGTGTCTAAATGATGAATAGAAACCCTCATGGTCCCCATGGGTTGCATTGAGGATGATTTTACCTATTTAGGGCCACCCATGGGGTGCACCAATATTCCTGGGCCTAGAAATTGGTTAAGTAAGTGAAAAGTTGTTGTGTGATAATGTAGAGACCATGTTTAATATGTTTATATGATTAATGGAAGTTTAAATGGAATATTATAAATTTTTATAGATTTGGTAATGGATTGAGGGGTTGTTTGGTATGACACAAAAAATGGGTTAATTAGGTTAATTGGGATAGTGACATGTGGCTTATGAATTATATTATAAATTCCTAAGAGAGTTAGTGCATATGAAATGGTGAATATGTTAAATTGGTAATGGCATGTGAAATGAAAAATATGTTAAATGATATTTCATAAGGGAATTTATGAATATGTGAAATGGGATGATATAAGGGAATTATTGAATATGCTTAGTGTGCTAATCATGATAATGAGAATTGGGCTGAATGGGATAAGTAATATAAATGAAAAATGTGTTAGTAGGTTATGGTGTAATATCAATTCCCAAGTTTATTGATATGGATTATGATTGTTATATGTATCGGTTGTGTTTAGTTGTGATATGATTTATGTGTGGTGAATGGATGAATAAGCATGTGCACATGGCTTGAGGTGTGGGATAAAGGACTGGGGCTCCTCCCATAGGTCGAGTTGAACTGATGCTCTAACTCCACCCACAATGCATGGGTTAGAGAAGGGGACAAAGCTCTATTCCCATAATGGTTTCATTCCACCTGGGCTGAGGCTTCGAGGTGAGAAAATTGTGATGTTGTGATGTATTATACCTAGTGAGATAGGGACTTGAATTTTCTCTTATGCAGAATGATAAATTCCATGAACCTTTTTGAAATTATGTAAATGCCTAACCCATATATTACATATTGGTGGTGAACTAAGTAATGAAGAAGATTCTCATAATGAAATTAGCACTATATTTAGTAATAGATGAGTAAATATTGTTAACTAGTGGACCCTGAACTATCTTCTATTTACTTGTAATTTATTTAATATCTTCATGAACTATATTTTTATACTGGATATTTTGTAGACGCCATTGGTAGTGTCTTACTAAGTTTTACTCACACCCTTCTTGGGCCACTATTGGGTACCCGAGTAGATTTCATGGTTGTAGGTCAAGAAAAGGGCAAAGGCCACATGATTAGGAATTAAGTCAGATTTGGGATGTGCATAGACGAGGTTCTGGACTTGGACTTAGGACCATTTTGGGGATTCCACTGTTGTATTTATTTTTGGTTTTGTTCACTTGGAACTGTATCGTGACATGACATAATTACTGTTAGTTGTGGTTTGTACCCAGTTTTGGGAGTTAATTATTTATGCATGTTCATTGATTATTCTATATTGTTTCCATTATTCTATATGTTTTCTATTGTGGATTACTATGGTAAATAGGGTATAGTCTCCCCATATTACTTTTAGACCCTTATTTCTAGTAAAAAACCTCTGGCATATTGGGAGGCACACTTGATGTCATGTGACAAACTGGCTCAGGACCCCGATTTAGTGGCTCCTGGGCCAGAGATGTTACACAAATCATTTGGGGTGAGTCAAATGCACATTAATTTTTATGGTTACTTAATGTTACTACTTATATATTCTTCATGTGAATTCATAGATAATCACTTTCTACTCCTTTTTAGAAGCTTTAAATACTCCTATTATTCGAATGACATGTAACTTACATTTTCATTCTCGGTGAAAACGAGTTCTTTGATTTATTCCACATGAATACAAGATGTAATTGCATGCATGATCTCAGGATGATTGGATGAACCTCATGTTGTTGAAAAGATCTTCAAAGGTGGCTTGTAGTGATCGATGGTGGTTCAGTTAGTGATCTTTCATACTGGTGATCGTTGAGGAGATTTGAGGAACCCTATACTGATCAGATGGAATAGATGAAGTGGAATGTGTGGCTATGTAAATTTTCATCTTTTTAATATAGATGAAAAGTGACTGAATATCCTATGTCCCACATCAAATCTACCTTATGTATGTGTCAAGATATATAAATCAAGGCACTCCATCAGCCGATCAATTGTCCTAAATACCCATTGGCATTGCCCCATGTCAGTCCTGCTACCATGCCACCCCGCGCCGTGGCGCCACCACCTGCTCACTTATGCTCTATGTGAGAACAATCCCATGGTCCTTACACATGGTCCCACACCTCTACACTTCCTGTTGGTTCCCCAGGCCATGGTCAACCTCTTGGTCCCACATGTGGCTGGGTTGATCTAGTCTTGGTAGTCTAGTAGGTTGACCAAATTTTATATGATGCTCAAATAATATACTTAGAAAATTATTTAAGTAAAGATATAGAATTCCAAATAATATAATATGTCAAGAAAACTTCTCAATATTATTTTATTTTATCATAAAAAATATATTATTTTTTGCTTGAACTCCTCCTCACACCCTCATGCATTAAAACACAATGCACGAGCTTCTTCAATTCTACTTTACTTCATGAAAATGAAATTCATATTTTATGGTATTTTTAACTCTTCCAAACATTGTTATAAATAAATTTTCCTCCTTTAACACATGTACTTTTCATTAACATTACTTTAATCAATCATCAAATTTGACATGGAAAATTTTCCAAGTGTGACATCCAATGCCATAAAATAAATCAATAACAATTTTTCCAGGCATCACCACTTCTCATCATTATCTTACTAAACACATATTGACATTTAATTGAAAAAATGAAACACTGGGCCCAAAATTATCAAGTAAAAACACTTATAAAACCCCATTTCAATTTAAATTCAAACAATTAACAATATCTTTTAAATTCATTTATAAATTCCATCTCATTTTTAAAATAACCCAAGGTTCTTATTTTGGAAATAGAATTTTTAAATGAACCAAAGTATCATTTATAATCCATAATAAACATCCAAATTAATCAAGAGAAAATAGAAGGTAAAAGAATAAGTAACCAAAACCATGAAGAACATGTAATACAAAAATATGAAATAATCAAAAACTACACACAGTTTGGCCACATGATTTGGCAGATCATATGCCAACTGTGTGATTATCATTGTGAGTCATCTTGAGGGGTATGTAAGGTTGGCACAAAGCTTTCCAAACCATGCACAATAACTGTGCACCCCCTGAATTCCTTCTAAATTTTACTCCAATGCTTCGATATTCTTAAAATAACTCATGAACCTTAAATAAAATGCATAAATACTTAATAAAAGACCAAAAATATAAAAACACATGAGAACCAACCTCAAATTTGAGACATAATCATCCTGGACTACCCTTGTAATTCAAGTGTCGTCCCAAGAGGTGGTGAGTAGGAAATTTACTCATGGATAACCAATTAAATTTTAATGATCCTAACTCCATACTAACAGACATACCAAATAATAAGGAAAACTATGAAACCTAGGCCTTCTTAAGAACCTAGGATATGATACCATTTTTTCATGAACTAACTCAGGCCACCCCTAATCCAAGCACCCGACCTGACTTGTGACACACCTGAAGAAAATTCCAAATCACTCTGGGATAGAAACTAGTTACAAGGGAATTAAATAGAGAACATTAGGAATGGTTTCACCCAATAATTAGATAAATAACTAAATAAATTTCTCCCAAAAATTTTGCATGACCATTCCATACACTAATAGTCCACGTGAAAGGAAATAAATAGTTTTAAAACAAAACGTAACCAAACAAGGCATAATAAGGATAAACATCCCACATAATAAATAAGATGAAACCAAAAGAATGCCGAACTAAATAAATATAAAATATGAAGTGGTACAAGATAAAGAGTGTGAAGTAGAAATATTAAAAGTCTAATACAATAAATATGCCAAAATAAATAAAATAAACAAATCTCAAACTATTATCTCTACGTGCCGAATGAATCACATTCACCAGCCACCATCCCACACCCAAACTGAAACTCACAGATCATCTACTACAATTCAACATAACATAATGAACCTATAATGATTGTATGTGTGACCTACACATCCTATTAGGAAATCAACCACTGATATATACATACAATTTAAGATTAAAACTACTTCATGATAGTTTGAAAATATAAATATGAAAGTAGTCATTTGGTTTTCTATCCCAAAAAAAGTGTTAATACCAATTAACCATAAAATCATTTTCATTTCCAAGATAATGATATCCATTTTATGAAAACATCTGATGAACCCTTTTAAAGAATAATGGCATGCAATATAATGAAAAACTTTTTTAAAGTAAAAGGAAGGAGCATAGTATTAGAGATCATATAAAATAGTGTTACCATGTAATAAAAATATAAATCATACAAAAAAGTCATCATGGTAACCTAGAAGTATGGTGGAAAATCCAATATAGAGTTAACATAACTAATATTAAGAAACACTAGTGCCAAATAATAGATAACCTACCCTAACACCCAATATTACCCTCACCAGTCCAACCGAGGGGAATAATCCTGTAAGCGGAATGAAATCCATCTCAGAACCACTAGGAACAATGTGATCATGAAATAATATAGCAAGTGACTCTAGGATTCCCACTTAGCTACCCATGGATTCCCATTATATCCAAATGGATATGATTCCAAGAAATAATCACATAACAACATACAGTATAAATCACAAGAAAGTAACACCCTCACCTTTAACTCCATTATAGGAAACAACCCCAATTGCATCAAGAGGGCACATAAAATACATAATCCCCTTCAATGGTTACCATCACATTCATAACATGATAACCATTCATTTTCCAAAACATTTGGGGTATGTTTCAAGGGGTTTTCATTTTCTAAAGAAATCATTTGGAAGTTGATGAATCAAGATTCTTGAGCCATTGTTAGGAATCCAAACCGCAAAACACATTTCCAAAACTAAAAAACCCTCAAAATAAAACTATCAATTTTAATGATCTAACCGATCATTTATAGAAACACTTGGTAAGAATTTATTTCCAAAATGGGATTTCTACTTTGAAAACAAAGGGAAATCCAAGTAACATTTGATGGAAATAAAAGAGAACAATATTCTTTTAATAAATCATACTAAGTATACATAGTAACATTTATAAAACATATAAAACATGAATTTAAGCTAATAATAAATTATCATTCTAAAATTAAAGGGCTATGCGAAGGACCACCCACCTTTAATCTTGATTTTTTTTCAAACCATGATGTTAATATACCACAAAAAAGCTCAAATAGACTTAAGAGACCAATAATAATCCACATGAACCCTAAAAACACAAAAATACCAAATTAAATTTGATCCAAATAAAAACCTAGGTCACTAAGGCCAAATTAGGGCATAAAAAAGGGAAATAAATAATAAACAAGGATAAATAAAGGGACTAGAGAAGGTTTCTATGAGGAAAGTGACCCAAATATTGAAGTAAACAATAAATTCACCAAGGAGTAATAGGGAGACCAAGGGGATGAAGATTTATAATGAGGGGAAAGGAGGACCCCCAAAGGTCTTAAACTCAAGTAGGGGAAATAATGTAAAAATAAAGTTTAAAAAAACCTAGGTAGAGAAATTCATAGTGTGATACCCTACTCACACCATGAATGAACCTCCCTTGAGATTTTAATAGGATGAAACCCATTTCATGTCTTAAATAGACTCAAGTAGAACCTTTTGGTTCCCTAGAGGCATGTTTCATGACATGAAACCCCCTATCATGGTGTGAACCACTATGGCTTGTAACTTTTGGGCTACATTTTTCCCCAAGGCCTTCCAAATATCTTGAAAATTCTAAGATCAAGAAAGATCAAAAATAAAAACCTTCAAATAAATAAATTCAAATGAAAGACAAGTTCAGGGTGTGATAATTATAATCAATAATTATATGTTGATAAATGTATCAAATACTGATTAAAACTGAAAGAAATTTTAAAAATAGAAATTTAGATAAATCATAGGTGAAGAATATGTTTGAAAAAAAATGTGGAATCTAATATTTGTAATGAGAATGAGGAAAAAATATGATAATGTAAAAGAGGTAGACAAAAATAATAGAGAGAGTATATAAGATCAAAAGTTCTAAACTTCATTAATAAATTGGAATATATATATGGAACATGAGATTTTAATCAATGGTCAATATCAATCCATATATCTCATATCAAATACAATGATTAAAATATCAAGGAGCAAAGAAAATGAAAGGCTTGGACATGTGAAAGGTTTATTAATAATGTAGAGTAATAATAGTATTGGGATTATGACATCTATATAATAAATAATAATTAATAAAATTATCCATTTGATGTTATAATTTTATGGAATCTCATATAATATTCTCTTAAAATAACTCTATGGGAAAAAAAGTGAAACCAATGTAATTGAATTTTATGCTATTTTTTATTTCCTCATTAAAGATATTACTAGGAAAACATAGTAGGGAAAAAACTCAATGAAGGGAAAAGAGTATAACATTCTTAACTCCACATCATAAAATCATGATAGACTTCATAGTCTCAACATCTAAATTTTATAATTCAATTTCTAAAATATTATAGTTGGTAATGTCTTAGTGAATAGATTTGAAATATTATTACAAGAATTTATTTATTTGATATCAATTTCACTATTCTTTTAAAGTTCATGAGTGAAAATATATTTTAGAGAGATATATTTTATTATATAACCTTTAATACATACACCCTTAAATTATGCTATACAATTTTTGTTATATCCAAGAGATTTTATGTTGGATTTGTTGAAAATCATTAAATATTGTTACAACCAAGAGGTTGTATGTTGGATTTTTTTGAAAATCATTAGAGACTAATAAAAGTTGTGTTTTAGGGAGGTTTGGATTGGTTTACATTTATAAAAGTAATAAAATCACAAAATGAGATTGATAAAAATATTGTTAATTAATGAATCATTGAGTTTAAAAATGTTAGAAAATCAATTTTTGATTTGTTGATAGTCATTGATGTGAAGATTTTTGGAAATCAATGGATAATAAAGATAATGGAAGGTGATGAAGGGTTGTGTGTTTCCCAAAAGATGTGGGAAGGATGTGTTCTTTCATAAGTAATGTATGCTTGATGATGATGGTTTGACAATTAGTACATGATCAATTATGATGAAGAGTGTTTATAGGTTGTGAGAAGTTACAATAAATGGAGTATCCATGGAGTATAAACAAGATTGATAAATATTGGGATTCATTTGAAAGTCTTTTGTGTTGGTTGTGATGTGATAAGATCAGTGGAGTTAAGTTTGTGTTGGATGAAGCTAAATTCTAGGTGCATAACCATTTTACACCATGACAATATGGGTCACATCATGAACACATGTTCATGAAATTCATCCAAGTACTCTTCTTAGGGGGGAGAATGTAAGGTATGTTAGGGAGATAACATAAGGTTCTATACTTTTGCTAAATCTTAAGTTTTATTACATTCCTCAACACTCTGGATCATGCTATAGTCAATGATCAAGTAGAATTCATCACTTCTAGGGATTTTATGTTCATTCCCTAGATAATATATCACACTGTAAAGGTTTGTAAAGATAATTTTAGTGTTTTTGGAAAGTTGGTGCTCATGCTATGGAGGATACATCACACCATGATGGATGGATGGATAAATTTGAGTGGCTCTAGAGATTTTATGCTTTAACCATGGTGAATATATCACACCATAAAGATGATTTAGGTAGATAAGTATTTCTAGAGAATTGATGTTCACACCATGAAGCATAAGATTACATTGTGACATGTTGTTTGCTTAAGGAGACCATGCTGTGACTGGTGGCCATGTAAGAGCAAGGCTCTAGAATGCAACCAGACAAATTTTAAAGGAACAAGGCTCCAGATGAAGATTTAGAGCAGGCTCATTCACCAGAGCAGAGATAACTGGAATTGAAATAATTAGAGAGTATGACATTTCCATTGGTACTGGGCTTGTACATCTCTGCATAGGATAGCTAGTCGACCAACCTTGCAAAGGTGGAGATATGAAATAAATATATATGTTGGGAAGGGGAAGTTCCATGTAGTATTTTTGGGATGAATTCCTCTAAGGCATTTAGGTCATGTAATGTGTCACTAAGACTACGGGCCATGTAAGGGTTCCCCTTCAACCCTTAAAAGTGGAATTATCAAAAATAATAAAAAAATGAAGGCCTTCAGGCCATTCAGGTAGGTAAAAGAAACATGGACATGAATTTTAAAGATTCATAATGGCTATTAATAGAGTAGGTTACACACTAAAAATGACTCATGACACATCATGACTCTTATAGTAGTTTAAGTAAACTGATTGAAGAACTAATTTCTTGTGCTATCTAGGATAGTTTCACACTAAAACACATGAAATATGGATAGTTTTTACAAAAATGATTACTTGGATTTCCCTAAAATATTTGGAAGTTATTTAACTTTAAATAACTACCCATTTTAATCTCAATGGTTAAGATTTATTGGAATATGATCCAAAGGTTAGATTTGAAGCAATTAAAGTTGTAAGTTAAGTGAAATTTTAAATTTTAATTTTAAATTGAAATAAATATTAGGTTATGTTATATTTTTTTGAAGAATTGAGAAGATAGAGAGAATTTAATATAAGAAAATAATATAGAGAAGAGGAACTATGTGTTACAAGTGGAGAAGGAAGAGGATATTAATAATGGGGTTATTCAATATATTAATTGAAGAAGTATAATGTTGGTGATGAATTTAATTACATTTAATATCATATTTAGAAAAAGTAAGAGTTGTTATGAATATCATTAAATATTAGGCTCAATAGAGAAAAAGTGATGAGTATATCTTTGAATATCAAGAGTTTTTTTTGGAATTAAGTTTGAATTAATATTAAAGTCTCAACTCTTCTTACAAATAGTTTTTTATATTTGTGAGTGAAATTGAAAGAAACATTGCTATACACTAGAGTATCAAGATCCAGAATTTATAATGCAGTTCACTTCATAACTACATTATGAAGTATACTAAATAACATGATTCAGAGATTACCCGACTTGAAAAATTGGTTGAATACCAGGATGTGAGTAATGAAAAATCATAATCAAGTTATAATTTAATTAATATGGTGGAAGAATAATTTGAGATTATTGAAAGTACAAGTGTTTCTATTAAATATAGAAATTATAAAAATGTGTCTCTCAAGGAGAAAATTACTTTGTTTAAAAGAAAAATCTCATAGGATCCATTAGATGATGATTTTTTTGAAAGTAAGATTTATGGAGGTCTTAATTGTGATGATAAGTCACAAGAATATGATGATAGTATTTATGAAGAAGAATTGATGTCCAAAGTTTCAATAAAGTTTAGTGAGGAAGATATTCAAAGAATGATTGAATCTCTAGAGATAAATGTTGAGTAAATCTGATGATAATATATCAAGGATTTATAAGGATCTCATTGAGAAAGAAGTTGAAGGAATATGTTTCCTAAATAAATAATTGGATGAGAATAAAGGTGTTGGAAACAGATTCTTAATCAATAATATTTAGGAGAATTTTAAATAATTAGAAAGAGTATTGAAATCAGGAATGACAATCAAGAATGCTCAGTTAGAGGTATAGGGGAAATAGATTAAAAATCTTGAAAGTTATTTAATATATTTACAAGAAAAATATGTAGATAAATTAAATATGATTAAAAGGGAATGTGAAGAAAAATTAAAATCTTTTCTTGATGAAAGATATCAACTCAAGTTGAAGTGATTTGGTATAGAAGTTAAGTTGAAAAATATTGAAGACTCAATTGCAGTAAATAATAAAACTCAGTGTGGTTCTATTGAGTCATCAAGAAGGTATTAGGAGTTAATTGAAGTGAAAATATAAATTAATTTGTTCATGGTAACTTTAAGGGTTGATGGATCATCATCTAAGGAAATTAGGAAACCTGTAGTGAACTAAAAAAAGAGATAACATGGGTTTTCAAGGATAGAAAAGGAAGAAAAGTTAGAAAGTGAAGGAAGCATTTGAATTAAAAAAGTGGATTCAAAGAAAGAATTATGATAACCAATGTTTCTACTATGGGATGCTTGTTCATACAATAATATTATGTGAAGATTTTATTGGGATGATTTCTTGTTCTTAAATAAATAGAATGTCATATCTTTTCATGCTGTATAAAAGAAGACACAATTTATATTCTTCTGATTATTATCCTTTTAATAGTGGTATTAGTGGTATGAGTAATATATAAAAATATAGAGGTATGGTATTTCCTAGAAAAAGTAATTCAAATTATACCTTTGAAGTAATTTTTTATCATTATGGATAATAAGGACACATGATGAGTAAATGAAGAATGAAATTTGTGGGCTCGAATCCATGGAAGATAAGAAGAAGTGATAAATATAGTATAATATGCTATGAATGTGGTTGAAAAGATAATATTGAAAGGTATTTTAATATTAGAAGAAAATAAAGAATGATGATAAAGATCACTATAAATCCCCACACCTTTTTAGTGTGTGAAATTCTAAGAGAATTTTAATTTTTGAGTTTGTTGATGGTTTTTTTGAGAAACGGGACTCAGAATGGGATCCCAAGAGTTTAAATTCCTTTAAATAGTGTTTTTGGTTATGGTTTGAGGTTTTACGGATGCCCTGAGGGTTTGAGAGAGTTTCAAAGGAAGGATTGGTGGTTGGACTACTACAAGGCAATAACTATAGGCAATTCACACTATGAAGTAGGGATTTACGACATGATTTTTTTTATATAGGGAGAAACCCCATTTCCTAGGTGGATCATATAATGAAACATGAGTTCACTACATGAAATTTTTCCAAGTGTGTTTTTATTTTCAAAAGTGGGATCATCCTCTCTTTGTTTTGGATGAACAAACATGTGTGAGAGGGGCCAAATTACTGACCCTATCCTCTCTTATTCCCCCTTAATACATGGTAGTTTTGAGCGTTATTTGACAGTGGTTTCAAGTGATTGTCTCCTCTCCATCCTTTTCTATTTGGTTTTAATAGCTATCCCTAATATGGCTAGATTTTTTAGGATTTTGGTTATGATTCTACAAGATCATGGTGGAATAGGACATTTTCAATGGGTCTTTAATGTGTTGTGGAAATAGGAGGACCCAAAGCAGTGTCTGCACATTGTCTCTTATCATTTTGGTGAAGGTACGTCACTGTATGGATTTTTCAAGGGGTTTCCCCTAATTAAATTATGTTTTAAATTACAACAAGAATATAAATTTGGGATTTTGTGTTGCTTAAGATTGGGGGTGCATCAGGTGTGGACCACACCCTATCACTTGCAGTTTCAGTGAGATAATGTCAATCAATGAGTTTTAGGAATTTATTTATAATTAAATTAATTTTTTAATTAATTATGAATTATTATAATTATTTTTTTTGAAATGATTATAATGATTTAGGTTCTCATGATGATGGGTGTTGGCCGTATGTATTTAGATGAGCCTAAGTAGATCTTTTAGGATGCATTTTAAAAAGGAAATGACTTTGTGATTTAGTAGGTGGTCCCTTGTACATACCCTTGGGTATTATGTATTTTTTATATGGATGTGATATGTTTGGTCTCACCACTGATGGTGATTGACCTATTTAAATTAATTAATTTGTTTTAATTAAATGTAATTCCCATGAATGAACTGAACAAAGTTCCAATGGACACGATCAACCCTCAGGCATTGGCTTTCTTTCCTTGGCTATCGATGGCTAAGACCTAGATTATAAGTGTATTACCTATGAAACATAGAACCTAATGTATGAGAATTTAATGAATGAT
This sequence comes from Viscum album, assembly GCA_963277665.1. NCBI lineage: Eukaryota > Viridiplantae > Streptophyta > Magnoliopsida > Santalales > Viscaceae > Viscum > Viscum album. Next base: position 2,105,740,069 of record OY728130.1, on the reverse strand, counting down.
ATGTGATAAAACCAGTGTTAGGTTCCCTTAGAAACCTACAGGTAGAGGGTGTGATGGATTGAGGTGGTTTTCCCAAGGATTGTCTATGTAAGAACCCATAGACGCCTTTAAGACTTCAAGATAGTGAGATGATTATGGGGTGAGTATTCATTACTAAATAAGATTATGATTACATGGGTGGGTCTAAACTAAGGATATTGATGGATAAGTTGTGTTTTTGGAACAACCTTGAGTGAATTGAGAAGGGAATGGGCTTGATGCCATCTCCCTTGTGATATTTTGCTAGGAGTCTGGTGAGGCCTTAGTGAGAACTCAAGGACCCTGATGGGTGTCCCAGTAATATGATGTCCTTAGTAAGGGTGTGTGGGAAATGGGTAGTGATGATACCAAGTGTCACCTTAGAACCTAGATCAATGATTTGATACAATTATGGTTGTGATAATTACTGGCCATGGAATTGAGAGGCCAACCTCAGTTATGAGGTGGGTTTGGGAAGATGGAAAACCCTAGAGAGATGTGTTATATGAGATAACACACAAGGGAATTTATATCCCTATGAGATGCATGATCATGCATGGGATGAATATGATTCTAAGAATATATCTTGTATGCCTAATGAAAATGATAATTTCCTAGGTTCAGCCTCTTAGGAATCAGAATTTACACCTGATAACTACCGGATCTCCTAGGACTACCTCATAGGGATCTACTGTATGCCAAAAATGATGTGACTTTTATTCCTGATAAGGAAATACCCCAAGTTTCTACATGAGTTTGTATTTAATAAATAAATCTCTCTATAAATCATCCATTGAGACTAATGTTATATGAGATATTGGAAGGTGGTCACTTTTCCCCTGAGAACTGATGTGGGAGACATCACAAGACAAGCGCTACCCCCTGATGTGATCCCTATGATACTCTAAGGATCTGGTGGACATACCAAAAACTTAGAATTCACATGTTACTACCTGGGATTCATCCATTTATCTTGAGGAATATGAGATACTTAGGATATTACCAGGATCTGATGAGTATGATTCATCTGTACATATTTCACAGGGTCACCCCCTAGGAATCAACTTTTAATCCTAATGATATTAATTGATTACCTAAGGACACACCATAGAAATTGGCTGTTGATCCTAATGATATTACTTGATTACCTAGGGACATCAACTAGGAATTGGATATTGAGAATGATGATATTACGGTATTTCCTAGGTTCATACCTATAAGAATCATTCATGGAGCTTGATGTTTTTATTAGATCACCTAGGGTAATCCCCCTAGGGATCGACTTTATGCCTAATACTTTAGGATAACTAGGATAAACTATTAGGGGTTGATATTATTACCTATTATATGATTGGAATGGTTATATGAAATGATCATAGATACCTTGACATTGGGAAAATAAAGTTTTGGTCAATACTATGTGTTACACATGACCCAATGATCAATAATGGGTTTTTTATTTATGCTTCCTCACTGCAACTTTATTTGTATTATTTACATGTCACATTCACGTATACACTTAATTAATGTTTATGTATAAGAATGAATTGATAGTGACCTGTTGAGCTGTAATCACACCCTTATCAAGAAGCCATGACACTAGGGTACCCAAGAAGACTTTATTGATTAAAGGTTCGAGTAGGATAGAGGCTTGAGGAAACATGATTGAGTGAAATAACTTAGGTGATATTTGGAGATCAGGACAGGATGATGCTCAGGGATGGCAGTATAACATCTCATTGTTTTTTTATTTATTTATCATATGTAATCGGATCTATGGGATATTAGTGTGAGTCTATATGATTGTATGCTTTTTCATTCATATTATTATTGATGGATGTGTTGATTTATTACATGCACTATGATTATTTATAGATGTGAATGATGATTTTTTACTTATTTTATCTATTATTGCACAATTTTATATGGAAATATATTATCCCCATGGTACTAACCTAGACCTCTATTGTTACTTGGTAGCCTCTGGAATACAAGGAGCCACACCTGAGGTCCTAGTAGCTCTCCGGTCAAATTACTTTAGAGTGAACTAGGATGGGGCATTATAAAGTGGTATCATAGCTTTATTGTAATTGATATATTAGAGAGTATCATAGTTTAGTTTTGTATTACTATTTTTTGAATTTAATTCCAGGTTACTAGGTGTATGAAATTGCTATTTTGGCATTCAATGTTACGATTTTATGATTTTCACCTAGTGTGACATACATGAGATTCAAGTTTTTTAATTTATGGATTATTTTAGTTTTTGTCTCTTGGTTCATTCTCCATAGGCCAATGTTCATGCATCATATTTGGAAAATAGGATTCACATAACATTCAAATTATTGTGTGATTTTTATCACTAATGATAGAGGGTTCAACTGTTTAAATTTTTTTCAATAACTTATATGGTGTTTTCCCATATAATTTGGAATGAAATTATACTCACCTGAACCAAAATATATTTTTATTATGATTATAGGCCATGTGGATCTATGGAGAGATGATCGATGATAAAAAATATGTTATCACTTGGAGTAAGGGGTGCATAGTAACCCTAGTGGGTCGGTGCAGGCATTTGATGCCTTAGGTATGGTCCCTTTGTAGATGATTATGATATGAGTTCTGGATAAAGGTAAAATAGGTTCAATTATTTAAAGTGTAAACAAATACCTATATGGTTTTATCCATATATCTTTTTGGTGACATTATAATTAATCAAATCATATGATGATGTGTTACTCGACATAGATTGTAGTAGGGTGATAGTTTTATACATGTGTACTAATGAATGATATTTTTCTCATCGAGGGGTTGACTATAATATATGGAGTCCTAGTACGGAACATCATGGGATCATGATTATCTAGGGGGTAGCCCTGTATGTAGGTACCTGATGAAATCAGTTCCCCAGTAGGCAGAAGACTTGGCATGTGATGCCTGATATCTATGTACCAAATAACCCTAGAGTTTGTAGTTTGGAACATGAGTTACCGGGTGATATTTGAGTTAGGAACATAGAGGTGTTGCCTATGAGTTATGATTTATATGAGATATGACCTAGGGGTTAGGTGGGAGAGCCTAATGATTTTGAGATAGGGCTCTAAACACTAATGATCTGGGTATTATGGATGAGATGAGATGCGATGTACAAGGGAAACCCAAGAGGAGGGCTATCCTAGGACTGTGAGTGCCTTAGAGACAATAGGAATGGGTAAATTCTTCAGGTTTGAGATTGATGAACATGATGTTCTATCAGGTATAGGATATAGGAATGATGATGCCTTAGATATTGTGAATGTGAAATGAATATGTAGGTGCCTTACCTTGGGATTAGAGTGCATGATGTGATATTATATGTGGTATAGGAATTATTATGCCTTGGTTTTATATGAGTAAATAACTTTGAGTTCTAGTGATTTGGTATCAATGTTTGATTTTGAGGGAAGGATCAGTAATATTTCTAGACAGATTTATTTTGGATTCATTTATGAGTGTCATAATGGTAAATCATAGATGTAGGCTCATATTATTGGAATGATGCCCAAATGGTAGAAAATCATGAGATAAACCATGAAATAGGTGAAATACTTGATTTTTCAGAGATTACCATGAGTGATTGTTTCTATACAAATATAACATTTTTGGGAGAATGGTTAGTGATTTAGGTGTTTAATTGTAACAAACCGAAATTTTGAATAAATTTTGTTCCCTAATTTTTTGTGTGGATTATTTTATTTTATACTAAAAAAAACTATTTCATTTAATAAAATGAGTATAATTAAAATGAGACCATTGGGTCTCGACTGTTATATGACCGTTGGTCAATATGACTATTGGTAACTAAATGTTACAATTATTTTCTATAATACAAATGATCTTGGTTAATACAGAAAGAAGATTCGATGGTCTCATCCAGTAGTCTCGGGCTGATCAAAGCCCATCTGATGGAACTTGGAAAGGAGGTAGCACCATTGGGCTTTGCTCTGGACCAAACCCAAGCCGAACTTCATCATGTGAAGCTGGAGCGAAATCTCCTTCAGGAGAAGTTCAAGCTTATAGAAATCACTAGTAGGGAAATTTTAGCCGATCCACCCTCGGATTCTCTCACCTTAGCACACCTTACACTTAGGTCCTATGCTGGGGTTATAAGGGGCTATGTAACGAGACTGTAGCTATGTGTAATCCTTTGAGATAAATAAAATTGTGTTTTCTTCCTATGGTGAAGTTTGTGTCTTTTCATATATTCGATTAAATATAGGAGTATATTGATGAATTTTTGAAAAAAGGTAATATTTTAAAATATTTATGTAAACCTTAAATAATTAATGATGTGTAATGATTTTCAAAAAATGGTCTTCTGGAAATGTGTTCAGTAAGAAATTTAGAATCTAATAAGATCAACTTAATTTTTTGTGAATAGTAAATTATGAATAGTGATTTTATGCTTAGGATTAGTAATGTGACCAAATGGATTAGTAATATCACTTAAAGAAAGTATTAATATAATTTAGGCACCTTGATTAAGTAATGTGATTCAATAAAATAGGTAAATAACTGTTTCAGAAATTATTAGTCAAGTATCAGTTTTTTCAAGTGAATTGTATTTTTTAATTAAAAATATTTAGAAAAATATTTTTATAAAATGGAGTTAATTTTTGAATTTAGAGCATCGATATTAGGTTAAGGTAATTTTTGGGGTTTTTTCTGAAAAAAATGATTTTTCGGTGAATAGTGAAAATACAATTTTTAGTTTCGGGTGTTTAATGACATCATTAAGGATGTAATAATTATGTAATAATTATGGTAGAATTATGAATAGTATTATAAGGTATTATGTGTCCCAAGTGGCCAATACCATGGGAAAATACCATGGGAAAACCCATGGTTTTTCCAATACCACCGATGAGGTGTCCCTTGGCCATTAATGACTTATCCCATCACTTCACTTATAAATACCAAGGCTTTCCCTCATTATTTTCATTTCCAAATCCTCCTCAACAAAGTTTTGGTTTCCTTACCTCCCAAGGAGTCCTCCCAAGGTCCCGACCTTCAACTTTCAAAGTTACTCTTCAAGGTAAGGGATCCTTTCACCCTCCTTTTAAGTCACGACTTCCTTTATGTTGTGTCTTATATTTTCCATCTATTTATGTTGAGGGTATGTTCTTATATGTTCTTATTACTATCCATTTTATTTACAAATGATGAGAGACCCTTTCTTCTCTCATCAATTTATTTTCTGAATTTTTAAGTGACGCCATTAGGCTGCCGAATTTTTTCGTAAAAGAAATCACATCTTCTCTTTTCTTTCATGTTTCCTTTTCATGTGGTATGTCATTAAAATATTCATACCATGATCTTATTTAGTACCCATAATGTATTATGATTTATTTATGAGTGGGTGACCCTTTTATCCTCTCTTTTCAATGTTTTCTAAAACCATGTTATATAGCTGTTATGCTGCAGAAATTTCGCCTCAAAATTTCTATCTCTTTCCCTCAAGAAATTCCCTTGTTTATTTATGTGAATACCCAGACCTATTTCATTTATATGGGTGTTCATAAATATATAAATATGATATATTTTATTCTGTAATGAACATACATATAACCCTCACTCCGTTTCCTTGGGTTATAAATGATATAATGATCTTATTTTTAAGAGCTTTTAAAACGTCACGATTTTGACATGAAACCCATTTATTTGATTCCATTTGGGTTATTTATGAAATTTTTGATTATGATCTATGTGGATCACATGAAATTAAATAAATATTAAGGGTGCGCCCTGATAGTTCTCCAATGCATTGAGTAAAGATTTAATCTCTAGAGATGACAAGTTTTACGATACCTTGGTGAATAACCTTGGTAATTTTTATGACACCTTGGGGATGGAACTTGGTGATATGTTCATGAATGTCTAAATGAATTGTTGTAGCCACATATTCAAGTTATTTTTCAAGTTCTTTTCATTATGATATTCCTATACTTCCATTGCTCATATCTTTATGTTGTTATTCAAGTTCTTATTGATATCACAAGTACATTGATTCCCTTGTTTACCCTTACTGGGCCTTCTGCTCACCCTTTCCTTTTATGTCTATCTCCAGGATATGAGATGCAATAAATTTACATAGGATTAACCTTTGATGAATCCTTAAAAGTGGTTTAGAATAATGTTTTATGTTGTTTTCATGTATTATGTTCCTGATTTCCAAGACACTAGACTTTAAAGATCCTCTATTTGTAAAATGTAATGAAAAGTTATGTATTAAAAAGGTGGGATGACACAGTAATCTTATGTTTGATGTGATGTCCAACTCATGGAATCATGAGATGGGTTTATGTGATTATGATATATTAGAGAATACACCTATTGTTTTTAAGATAAAATTAAAATAGCACATTATTGTTACTTGTGATGTTGTTTGGGTTGTGATTGTTGAGTATCTACATGTGATCCGGGGACTGATGAAATTAAAAAATTGTTTATGGGATCAGTTTCCCAAGTTTTTTTTGATAGTGATAAATGTTCTATTTTGGTAGAGGATACATCAGAAATAGATCAGGTGTGGTGGAACAGTCTATCTGGGAGTTAAACCTAGACAGACATTTCTTAGGATAAATGAGTGTGGATTAGGAGGAATGACACACATGTGATATTAGATACTATTGAGTTTACATTCAGATAATGTTATAATGGAATCTAGATGGTTGGGATATCACCATTGTCCATTTGAGGGCACAAACCTCCTTATGATTGGATTTTTATAGTTTATGAAGGTGACATTCCCATGAGATGGGAATGATAAGAAATTTATGTTTTCATTGACACTCTATTATGGGTGGGAAAACCCCATCAATTCATTACATGTGATAATGGATGGAGTGTGATCAGTGGAAGCACAACCCTTGTGCTAGAAGGGTTATTGGAATGGTGAGATCGATCATTAGATGGTTGGGGTGTCGCTTGGATGATGGAAATTGGTAAATATGATTTATCTGGTCCCATGTAAATACTAGAATTGATATTTAGATGTGGCATTGGATGGAGTTGGTGCATTGTCATTGAACATGATATGTTTTCAGTGTGATCCAAGGGTGACTCGTGGGGTCAACCATGATTGATGACATGTTTGATGAGGTGAACTACAATTCATGACATGATTCAGGGGGTGAACCCTGATTCATGACATGGTTTGGGGGGGGGGTGAACCCTAATTCATGACATGGTTCAGGGGGTGAATCTTGACTCGTGACATGGTTCAAGGGGTGAATCGTGATTCTTGACATGATTTAGGGGGTGGATCATGTGGTGAAACATAGTTTTTATAGTGTCTCCTTTTATAATATTTTTAAGAAGCATTAATTTAGGGGTATCTATCTATTTTTGTTATATCTTTATTTAATTTAGGAGGAGTTTAATCATATGATACACATTTTTATTTTGGGGTAGAAAATGTTTTTTAATTCTTTTAATCAATTCCAAAAAGGGGGAGAAAATTTTAAATTGATATCTCATTTTGTAATTATCAAAAAGGGGGAGATTGTTGGAGTGGATCCTTGTCACTTTAATTATTTTATATTTTAATAATTAAAATATATCATAATTTCATTTTTTGGATAATTATAATTTTATTATTCATTAAATTTTTTTGAATTTAATTTTTCTTTAGTTATTTTTCATTTATTCTTGTTATTATTTATAATTATTTTTGGTTAAATTTTATGAAAAATTAATTTCTAAAGTTTTTTTACTCTTACATAACATGTTTTAATTTTTTTTACCTTTATACATAGTTGCCTTTACCCTCATACAACTCTTATTTACCCTTATGTAGACTATGTAATCTTCTATTTACCTTCACATAGTGCATGGTTTCTCATTTGTACATTAACATATCTTGTTATACTTTTGTGCTACCCTTACACACCATTTTAAAAAATATGTTTTACCTTTATAAATGCAGGAAAATTTACCCTTACATACTATTTAGTGTTTACCTTTATAAAACCTTTATAAAATAAAGTTAACCTAACACATTGTTTGAATATTACTTGTTACCTTTACACATACATGTAAAATTACCTTTATATAGATTTTAAAATCTATAAATTTCAGTTTAATCCATTTTAAAAATTTAATATATGTTTTTAAAAAGTGTTTAAATTATTCTATAAATTTATATAAATGATATAAAACCTATTAAAAGTGTTTTTATAGTTTTTTATAATTTTTTTATATAGATTAATTATGTTCTTAATTTATGCATGAACTTGCTACATGTGATTCAAATATTTCAAAGTTATCAGTATGAGTTGATTTCATTGAATTTATTGTTTCTAAATTTATGTTTAAGATAGAAAAATTTATTCAAAATTACTTTATAGTTTTTAATGCAGTACCTTTTAAGATTGATCTTGTCTCATAAATTTTTGAAAAGAAATTTGAAATTAAAATTTTGAATATTATAGTTACAATCCTTGTGAGATTTTAGAGACATCTTTGACCCATTATCATGGTAATGTTTTGAAATATTTAATGATGATTTAAAAATTAGTTTTAATTATTAAAATGGTTTTAAATTCAAATGATAATATTATCGATAATCTGTTTCTCCCTCTCTATCACTCTCCTCGATAATTATGGATCATTATAATTATTTTATTGAATTATATTAACAGATTGTAAGATTTTTTTTAGTGTGTTGTGAATATTATTTAAGGTATAAAAGCATGCATGAAATTATGAGTATGGAAAAGTATAATTGTGAACATACACTGTAATATGATAAAAATAAAAGGAGAACTTCCACTATATAAACTTTACATTCTATTGGAGTACTACAATCAACATTCTAAAGAGGGAAGCTTCATCATTCTTTATCCCTTGATGAAGTACATTACCGGAATTCCCAAACTTAATCATTAAAATCTATTTGAATGGATAAAAAGAATTTTTATACACCATCATATATATCTACAACTCTTCATCATTTATTTATTGTTTTTTATTTTTTCTAGTCTAGGTAGAGTTGAATGCACATAATATATTCACACAAAAGGTTATACGACCTATAAAAGGTAATCCTTGGTTATGATTACCTAACCAAAAGTTAGGACACATAGGTTAGGGATTTTAATTGTAGAAAAGTATAGGATTTTTTTTTCTAGAAAAAGGTCTGTTAGATTTGGGGCCACTCTTAAGTAAAAGTCATGGGTTTTGGATTGTACCCATTGTAAATGTATCTCTCTATTTAGTGGGTTCCATAATCCATCGATTGGGGTGTAAAGAGTAGAATATGATCATTTAGGTCTGAAAACAATAAAATTTATTATGTTCATATCTTAATTTTTTTTCATACACTCTTCACACATCCACTATACTTAATGATTTAAGAAATAATTTTTATATATTTTAAACCCCCAAACTATGATTTTTTTAATAATTGATAATTTATTTAAGAAATGAAATTCAAACCCCTCTTGTCTATTTCTATCAACCATTCCTACCTAACATTAGTGATGGTGTCAGTTGGGATGGAAATTCTTGGAAGAATAAAGGGAAGTTTGTACCATGGATTGAGGTATGAGAGGAACCCTACATGTGGGGGTCATTAGTGAAAATGCTAAGTTGAAGGCAACTATTCTTTTTTGATAGTGCCTCGATGGGCGTGGATGATCGTTTTTGGGGATGGTCAATCAGAAGAGGTCCAATCAATATTTTCATGTGTATTTAGACGTGGTGAGATGACTGAGTAGGTTGTTGGACTATAAGAAATATGTTTTATTAGGTGATTATGATGGTGGGATACACCATGTATCATAATTAGTTGTTATGAGTATAGTATTATAACAGGGAGTACAATAAGCTAATGGATGAATTTATTGATTACAAAATGGTGTCCAGGGAAAGATAGGTTCCATTAAGCACTGTATAGGTGTTTTAGTGATGGTTATAAGTAGTTATTCGACCTTTTATGAATTATGTGCCTCGCTTTTGGAATTTTAAAGTGGTAGATCATTCAGTGTTCTAGAGTATAACAAAGTGAATTGATCATAAATTGATGATCTATAAAGGTTGGTATTTATGGTTGAATAGTCTATGAGACATATTGGGGACAAAAATTACTAAGGTGGGGAGGTTGTAAAACACCTCACCTTTACATGGTGTGAAATTCTAGGAGGATTTGAATTTTTGAGTTGGTGGATGATTTGTTTTGAGATCTGGGACTTGATATGAGATCCTAAGAGTTTAGATGAATTTAAACAATGTTTTGGGATGTGGTTTGAAGTTTTGTGGATGAATTGGGGGTTTAGGAGAGTATTAGAGGAAGGAAGGGTGGTTAGGCTATTACAGTTCATTCATGCCGTGAAATTTTTGGGAAGAGGGAGAAACCCCCATCCTAGGTGGTTCATGGAATGAACCATGGGTTCAAGCCATGAAAGGTTTCCAAGAGTGTTTTTTATTTTAAAAGGGAGGGGGGCATCCACCCTTTGTTTCTAACTAACAAACACACATAGCAGGGGCCTTATAACCAACACACTCCTTCTCCCCCTTTGATCTAGGGTGGTTCTGAGTAAAATTTAGTGGATGTTCTAAGTGATTCCTCTCCCTCCATTTTGATTTACTTTCTTATGGATAGCCTCAATACTGCTCAATTTTTTGGAGATATTTGGTTCTAATTCCACCAAAGCATGGTGAAATCGGCTGTTTCTAATGGGTATTTTGTGTGTAATGGCTAGAGGAGGACCTGAGGTGGTTTTCACTCATCATTTCTTATCATTTTGGTGAAGGAATGTCTCTATATGTATTTTCAAGGATTTTTACCTTAATTAAATTAGTTTGTCCATTTGAACATACATATAAATTGGGTATTTTGTGTTTCCTAGTCCTTAGGGTGTGTTAGGAGTGAAGCACACCCTTTCACCAAAGGTTTCATTGTTACTAGGCTGATGAGTGAGTTTTATGAATTTATGTCTATTTAAATTAAATGGTTTAATTAATTATAAATTGTTATAATTAATTATTTTTCAATGATTGGTAGGAGTTAGGACCTTTAGATAACAGGTAGTGCTTGAATGGATCTAGATGAGCCTGATAAGAGCTATTAGGTTTCATTTTAAAAAATAAAATGGCTTTTTGATTGAGGTAGGTGGTCCCTCATACATACCCTTGAGTATTTTGCATTATTTTATGTGCATGTGATATGTGTGGTCTCGCCACTAAGGGTGATCAACCTATTTAAATTAAAAAATTTGTGTTAATTAATTAAAATGATCATGAATGAATTGAACAAAGTTCCAAGGGATATTATGGGCCCTTGGTCACTGGATTTATTACCTCAATCACTGATGGTCAAGGAATTAATTATATGTGTATGACCTATGAAACTTAGACCCTGAGGGGTGATTATTGAATGAATGAGATATGAAAACCTTACTGATAGGTTCTCTTAGAAACCTCCAGGTAGAGGGTGTAATGGATTTAGGTTGTTTTCCTAAGGATTATCCATATGAGAGCCCTGAGACGACTTTAAGACTTCAGGTTAGTGAGATGATCATATGGTAAGTGTTCCTACCCCATTGAGATTGTGATTACCTAGGTGGGTAGACCCAAAGGAGATCGATGGATAGTTTGGGTGTTCAGAACAACCTAGAGTGAATTGTGAATAGAATAATCTAGAGGCTATCTCCCTTGTGAGATTTTCCTAGGAGGCCAATGAGGCCTCAGAGAGAACTCAGGGACACTAATGTGTGCTAAAGTAATATGATTTCCCTAGAAAGGATGCATGCGAAATGGGTAGGGATGATCCTGAGTGTCACCTTAGAACCCAGATTGATGTTTTGAGAAGGCTATAGCTATGATGATTATTGTTCACGCACTTGAGAGGCTGACCTTGGTATGAGTTTGGGTAGATGGAAAACCTTAGAGAGACACATTATATGATATAAAACGAGAGGGTAATTTTACACATGCGTAATGTATGATTATGCATGGGATGCATAGTATGCTTAGGATATAGATTGCATGACTGATGACTATGATGATTCTCCAGGGTCAGTCCCCTTGGAATCAGAGTTTATTCTTGATGAGTAATGAATCACCTATGACTACCTCCTAGTGATGAGTTGTATATCTACTATAATGTGACTTGTATTCCTGGTATGGAACTTCCCCAAGTTTCTTGATGAGTTTATATTTCCTAGGGTTATCCCCATAATAATCAACTATTGAGATTGATGTAATATGATATGATGTTGGGTGGTTTCTTTTACCCAGTTATTGGTGTGAGAGACATCATGAGGTGGTCATTATTCCACTTCAAGAGATGCCTAGGATAATCTCTAGGATATGGTGGACACACCTGATACTTGAAATGTACAAGTTACTACCTATAATTTATCCATAGAGACTAATGACCATGGGATAACATAATATAATTGAGATTTAGTAAGGATGCCTTATCTACATGGATTTCCTAGGGTTATGTCCCTAGGAATTGGCTGTTGCGCCTGGTGATATTACTTGATCACCTAGAGTGTAATGACCCATGTTTTAGTAAATATAATATTTTCACCTTTTAATTAATGTTTTGAGTATAATATTGATTAATTTATTTTAATTTAGGATAAATATTTTTTTTAAAAAGAGAAATAATTAATATATATATATATATATGGTTCATAATAAAATATCTTTTTTTTTGTAGAAAACGTTTACTGAATTAGAATATACGATGAATCAATTAGTTAATATACCAACTTTATATTTTATCCAGGATTATTCAATAAATATTTATTTAAAATATATGTACAAGTATTTTGTGACTAATCAACATAGATAAAAAATATATAATAATAATAATTTATTTAAATACATATATGTATATTTTAAATCTTAATGAATATTTAATTTAAATCTAGATATTTATGTTGACTAAATTTAATAATGTTTTTCAAAGTTATAATTCAAATTAAATAGAATTTCATTCACATAAAATGTCATTTAAAATCATTAAAATTTATTATTTTAATGAAAATATTTTAAACTTTTTATACTAAATGTTTTTTTTAAAATAAAATAAAATAAATATACACATAAGTTTATATAAAACATAATATTTTTATAATTTGATAGTATTTATTTTTTAATAAAAAAATGCTTCATTGATTTTTTTATAATTGATTAATTATGCTGCAATAGAAATAATTACATTAATTATCTTACTTAAGAACAAGATGACACACAACATGTATTTTGAATAACACATTACATTATAAATTTTATAAATCTTTGATGGTCCTTAATAAAATAAATTGGATTATATAATGAATTCCATTTTGGTTATGATAATATGTATATTTATAATTATTTTAAGTGGAAAAAATACGAGTTTCATGAACTAACATACTTATATATATATATTTATATATAAATGTGAGTATTTATTAACAATAATAAAAATAAAAACATTATTATATTAAATAAAGAGGTAAAACTCTAATTAATTTATAAAAATGGGAATAAGGGTTTTTTTTTGGGTCCCTAGTTTCGGTCAAAACCAACAGACTCTCCCCCCACCAACATCGTCGTCTTCCATTCCTAGAGGAGCAGTATCCCTCGATTTCCGCCAACGATATTGAATTTGATTCTCCACTGATGTTCATTGAGGGTACTCTAGCATGAGACATGTTTCATTCCGAAATATGGTGACTCAGAGATGCCGCGTGCATAAGAAATTGATGCAACCTACCGGTAGTCGGTCGGCCCGCAAATCGCACTAATGATCAGGGATGGATTTAGATGTCATGTTTCTCTTGGATTTATCCTCTTAAGAATAGCTTTCAGTGAAGGTGAGTCCGAAATCTGGGATGCAGATTGATCATTGGTATTTGGGGTTTTTTCTTAATCGCAGTTGTAGGGTGTTAGGTTTCCAACTATTCTAGTCTAAGTTAGAATAATGGTATTATTTTATTAGGATGTAGAGAATCTTGTCAGGTAAGCCTACCATTCACACCGATCTGGTTTTGATTAATTTTTGGTGTCCTATTTTCTGTGTTTATAAGGTGTGTCTCTGACATTAAATTGGGGGGAAGGGAGAAGACTTTTAAAACCAGTTTTCTTGGCCTTATAGACCATCTTCCTATTGTTTTGTTCCGACTTTTGTGATGATCCTGGTTATAAATAGTACACAACCCTTCAAACTATAAGGGGAATTTATTTAATCCTCTGATTAAATGTTTAAAATAGTTTCTTAATTTATGATTCTTGTACGCAATATTGTTTCAATCCATTATTATGTTATTTTGATTGCTCTTATGATATGGTAAGGGAATTAATCTTTTTCTTCTTCTATATCAATATTTCAAAAATAGTTTAGTTACAATTTCAAAAAATTGTCTAGAATATAGATTTAATTTCATGAAAGCATTTTTTTCATGTGTAATGTGTTTTAGTTATGCTTCTGGGTACTTTTCTTTTATATTGGTGTTTGTAGCAGTTTCAGTGTTTAAGACCTTGTCAAAAAAAATTATTATTGAAGTCGATTACCATTTTTTATTAAGTATGTTCTTAATACGATAATAGAACTAATTAATTTCTCATGCATTTATTTCTTTTAAATTATTTTTATTATGGTGGTTTTTTTTAAAAACTATGTATTTGTTATGAAATGTTTTATTTTGTGAATATTTTGTCCATATGATTCAAGTGGTTTCTGTATTTTATACTCCTTGTATCAATTTTTTTTAGTTGACTGGAAATCTCTATTTTGCGACTATTTGAATAATTTTTGAATTATATCTTCATGATGAAAATGGGATTTTGTTTAGTAAAATACATTTAAGGCAATCAATTTGATCTTCCATCTTCAAATGGTTTCCAATTTATTAGTAACCCTCATAGCTGTGAACTTATTTTCCCTATTGCAAAGCAGTGGAATCATCTGCTAGGTAATGGGTACTATCTATGCTCCTATTTCAATTTAAGTCTCTTAGTATGAACTTAATTTATTTCAATACTATTTATGAATAAATAATTTTTTTATGAAAAATATACTCCCGACATTTCAATCGGTATCAACATTTTTAATTTTATATGTCGATTTGATTTAGTCAACTACTAGAACCTATCTTCTAAGGATTTTAACAATTTTTATATTTTTATGAATGTAAGTGTGTATTATATTTTTAATTCATGTTTTACATTTTCTTTATATATATAAGTACATGTACATATATGTATACATACTCTTTATAATTTCATTTTTCTAACCACATATATATTTATATATATATATAGTTTTCAAGTTTATGTTTTAGAATTTAAACCTCTGATATATATACATGCATGTCATTGAATTTTGTCAACCAAATATATGTATGTACTCATGAGAATATACATCATGTGATATTTTTCATACTTATGTTTAAGAAATTGAGGTGTTCATGGGATACATTATTTTCAAAATCATTTATATTTATATTCATTATATATAAATGTATACTAATTATAAAATTCATGTTTTGTTTTTATAAGTATTCCATCTCCTTCAAAATGTTTGTATTAGAAATGAAAGTTATTAAAATTTTTGTAAAGAGGTTTCTTTTATTATATATATATATATTATTTCCCGTGAAAGAGATTTATTTAAATCATGTGTATATATATACATTAATTTTGATGTAAATATAAAAATTTAAATGTATACATAATTATTTTAAGTAAGCAATTATGTTTTATCTATATAAATAAATGTATATTCTTTATGTAATATTATTACATACATATGAATGAAAGTATAATCATGAATTGATAACAAGTAACCACTTTTATCTTGAAACATATGATCAAGAATGTTATTTACATGAAATGGTTTTCAAAACTCAAGTTTTAAAAGATATACCATGATACATCATGTGCAATGAGGGTTCACTCTTGATAATTCATGTGCAATGGGGGTTTACTCTTTCTAATAATGTGTAATGAGGGTTTATTCATGATAATTTATGTGCAATGAGGGTTTACTCATGCTAATTCATGTGCAATGAGGGTTTACTCATGATAGTTCATGTGCAATGAGGGTTTACTCATTCTAATTCATGTTCAATGAGGATTTACTCATGCTAATACATGTGCAATGGGCCCTGACTCATGCTTTCGACATGTTCTATGTCTCGGGAGTGATATGAGAATCCATGTTATGGTTCAAGTTGCCTTTGAGAAATAATTATGAATGTTTAGAATATTTTAAAGTGAAGTTACTATTACTTTATGAATGATCAAGGTGGATTTTCCAAATATTGTATATATAAATTGAAATCCTTTTTCACTAAAATGTTTATTCTTGGAAAGTATACATGTTTTTCCTAATCTTTCATTAACAAATTTTATAATATGTTTTACTTTTTATTTTAATTGAAAAACACTCTTTGGTTGCATTTTTGTTTTAAAAACCCCTTATTGAGTTTTTTTTGTTGCTCACCCTATGTTTTTAAAATCTCATTCCACAAGGCTTTAGGACGCATATAAGCGAGATGGTGGTCAAGTTCTGCTAAGGTGTATAACCCTTATAATGAATAGTTTGAGTCTTTTCTTTTATAGGTTATGTAAAGAGGATTCTCCAATGTATCTGGACTCTATAAAACTTTATACCTTTGCAATCTCAGGTTGTGTTAAATAAATGAATTATTTTTAATGAAAAAAAGAACTATGTTTTCTGGGTCATCATAATTGGTATTAGAGCTGAGGTATAGATAAGGCCAGGATACAGAGACACCTATTTAAAACATTAGAGGTCTTCCATTAATTTTCTAGGGTGTTGCATTAAATAAAGATCTTGAGGTTCTATTTTTCCTAATTCTAAATAGTGAAATTCAGAATTTCCATAAGTGTGGTGATAGAATTGTGTGGATGTAATTCTTTTAAGGGGGGTAGAATGTAATGACCCATGTTTTAGTAAATATAATATTTTCAAATTTTAATTAATGTTTTTAGTATAATATTAATTAATTAATTTTATTTTATGATAAATATTTTTTTTAAAAAGTTAAATAATTAATATATATATATCTATGGTTTATAAGAAAATATCTTTTTTCTTGTGTAGAAAATTTTTATTGAATTAGAATATACGATGAATCAATTAGTTAATATATCAGCTTTACATTTTATCCAAGATTATTCAATAAATATTTATTTAAAATATCTGTATAAGTATTTTGGGACTAATTAACATAGATTAAAAAAATATAATAATAATATTTATTTAAATATATATATATATATATGTATATTTGCAATCTCAATGAATATTTAATTTAAATCTTGATATTTATGTTGATTAAATTTAATAACGTTTTTTAAAGTTATAATTCAAATGAAATATAATTTCATTCACATAAAATGTCATTTAAAATCATTAAAATTTATTATTTTAATGAAAATATTATAAAATTTTTATACTAAATGTTTTTCTATTTTTCAAAAAAATAAAAAAAATATACACATAAGTTTATATAAAACATAATGTTTTTTGACTTTGATAGTATTTATTTTGTAATAAAAAAAATGCTTCATTAATTTTTTTTATAATTTATTAATTATGCTGCAATAGAAATAATTACATTAATTGTCTTACTTAAGAACAAGATGACAGGTGACGTGTTTTTTCAATAACACATTACATTATAAATTTTATAAATATTTGATGATCCTTAATAAAATAAATTGGATTATATAATGAATGTCATTTTGGTAATGATAATATGTAAATTTATAATTATTTTAAGTGGAAAAAATATGAGTTTCACGAACTAACATACTTATATATATATATATAAATGTGAGTATTTATTAACAATAATATACATAAATATATTATTATATTAAATAAAATGGAAAAAATCTAATTAATTTATGAAAAGGGGAATAGGGATTTTTTCAGGTCCCTTGTTTCGATCGAAACCGATAGACTCTTCCCCCACCCACTTCGTCGTCTTCCATGCCTAGAGGAGTAGTATCCCTCGATCGACACTGATGATATTGAATTTGATTCTCCACTTATGTTCATCGAGGGTCCTCTAGCATGTGACATGTTTCATTCCAGAATATTATGACTCAGAGATTCCACGTGCGGAAGAAATTGAAGCAACCTGACGGTGGTTAGTTGGCCCACAAATCACACCGATGACTAGGTATGGATTCAGATGTTGTGTTTATCTTGGATTCATCCTCTTGCGAACCTCTTTAGATGAAGGTGAGTCCGAAATCTGGGATGCAGATGGGTCATTGGTATTTGGGGGTTTTTATTAATCACACTTGTAGGGTATTAGGTTTCCAACTATTCTTGTCTATGTTAGAATAATGGTAGTATTTTATTAGGACACAAATAATCTTGTCGGTTAAGCCTACCATTCACACCGATCTGGTTTTGATAACTTTTGGTGTTTAATTTTATGTGTTTATAAGGTGCTTCTATGACATTAAATTGGGGGGAAGGGAGGATACTTTTGAAACCATTTTTCTTTGCCTTATTGACCATATTCCTATTGTTTTGTTTTGAATTTTGTGAGGATCCTAATTATAAATAGTCCGCATCCCTTGAAACTGTAGGGGGAATTCATTTAATCCTCTGATTAAATTATTAAAATAGTTTCTTCATTTATAATTCTTGTACGCAATATTGTTTCAATCCATTATTATGTTATTTTGATTACTCTTATGATATGGTAAGGTAATTAATATTTTTCTTCCTCTATATAAATATTTCAAAAACATTCTTGTTACAATTTCAAACTATTGTTTAGAATATAGATTTAATTTTATGAAAGTATTTTTTTCATGTGTAATGAGTTTTATCTCTACTTTTGGGTATTTTTCTTTTATACTATTTAAGTGTTTGTAGCGGTTTCAATGTTTAAGACCTTGTCAAAAAAAATTATTATTGAAGTAGATTACCATTTTTTATTAAGTATGTTCTTAATAGGGTAATAGAACTAATTAATTTCTCATGCATTTATTTCCTTTAAATTATTTTTATTATGGTGGTTTATTTAAAAACTATGTATGTGTAATGAAATGTTTTATTTTGTGAATATTCTGTCCATATGATTCAATTGGTTTCTATATTTTATACTCCTTGTATCAATTTGTTTTAGTTGATTAACAATATTTATTTGGTGACTATTTGAATAATTTTTGAATTATATATTCATAATGAAAATGGGATTTTTTTTAGTAAAATACATCTAAGGCAATCAGTTTTCTCTTTTATCTTCAAATGGTTTCCAATTTATTAGTAACCCTCATAGTTGTGCAATTGTTTTCCCTGTTGCAAAGAAGTGTAATCATCTACAAGATAAGGGGTACTATCTATGATTCTATGTAACGACCCGACCCCAGCTACCCAGAGTCGGTGCATTACTTCGTAACATTGGAATGATCACAAAAGATCAAGTTTCGAAAGACCGATTAGTTTAGTAGCCTTGGAAACACTAGATACATTCATAAGTCTTACATTACATCATAAAGTGAAAAACTACAATAACAAAGTCTCCATAGACCACACTCATATCCTCTTCTGACAATCCCTACAGGTCATTCATAAAATACTTCTTCACATCCTGGAAAATATTAAAACATTGAAAGGGGTGAGCTCAGATGCTCAGTAAGGATAACAATATTGCGGAAGCTTTCATAAATAAACATCAACATTTAAGGCAATGTATAACTAAAACAAAAGCCTTTTAAACCTGAACTTCAACATAATATGGCAAAAGTAAAATGAAATAATTCCATTAATTACTCACATGGATATTCTACTAGACGAATAATCACATGAAATATCAATAACCACTTTCATAATGAGGGAATGTATAATGCCAGACATTCTGAAACATTTTGTCAAGGCCTCGGCCAAGACGTCTAAAATGATTAAGGCCTCAGCCAAAACTATAAATCAAATTGGGAAAGGGCCTCGGCCAATTCCACGTCTAGTTGTCTCATGAGACCTACCGATGCATCGAGGAGCTATAGCGGGCTCCACCCGTCACTTATTAAGTCCAATACATTCCTCATATGAATAGGTTTAAACATAACATAAATATTCGTATTAAAAGTAGCATACGAAATGTCAACAATTTCTCCATAAACTATGAATGGTATAAAAATAACACATCCACAGTCAAATATTTCACAAAATGTTCAATGGAAGTTTTGTATCATAAATCAATTTCAATTAAACTTAAAACCCATCAAAGGATGTTGACATGGATGAAATCAAAGCTATTTGAGAGAAATATCTCTCTTTTTTTTCGAAATCATTTAAAAGTCCCATAATTATAAAATAATACATTTACTTTGAAAATATTCTTATAAGCTTGTAAGGGAAGCTTCGATGAAGTTATAATGGCGGAAAATAGCCGCACCCACCGTATAAGTTAAAAAAAACATTCTTACCTTAAATTTGTCAAAAAGGTCAAAAAGTACATTGTTTGGAAAACGACGGTAAGATTCCTTTCAAAAACGTATAAGGGTATAAATGACTTTAACCCATTTTCCATTTAATAGTAAAAATGTTTTGAAATACATTTTTAAGAAACATGGATGTGGATGATAACGAGGTCCCAGTAGATAATTATGTATAAACAACCTTGGATAATGAAGAGGTTGTGAAGCAAACCCTTACCTTGTACTTTTCCTTGGTTGGGGTAGGTTAACCTCATGTATAATGGTGAAATAATTGTTATTAAATTATACAAGAATCATATACATTCATATGATATCATATATGATCTTTTAACATTGCTTTGTTAACAATATCTTAGATTTATCGTTGTTTCGGGTGTTAACTTACCCGTTTTCTTTTATATGTTTCGTTACGTAAGTCATGTTTTTCATGGATAGGTTGTATATTATTCATATCCAGAATGATATCATGTCCTTAAACATTATTTTTAAATCATCAAATGATAATTATACTTGAATGGATACGACGGAGAATGAATCTCATCACGTTCGTGGAGACGGTAGTCCGTACGTACGCACGAGCGACAATATCATTATTTTGATATTAAAATAATATATAATTGGATAGTATATCATATATACAGAATCATTATCATGTTATATTTATTATTTACATGAATTTCATATCATTATTATACCCACCTAAATAATAATATATTGAATAACAATTACACCACGACGTGGAGACGGTAAGCCGTACGTACGCACGTATGGTGACATGTCATTCAAATGATGGTTAGAATACTGAATATGGTTGTTCTATATTTATAATAACATCACAGTATATAGAATATACTGGATTTATAATTTTAGAATTGAAATAATAAACAAATAGGGAGTGGAAGAAGAAATAAACTTGAAAGAGGGTGATGGAAATGTTACCTCTTCTTCGGGTTCTTCTTTTGATTTGATCAAAAGGACTCCTTAGTATGACTTTATGACTAAAGTAAATCTTCTAGGATTAAGGGAGAGAAGTTGGGAGAGTATTTGGGCAGAGTTTGTCCGAACCAAAGGGCTTGAAAGTGTGAATAAGGTGGTAGAGGTGGGGGCCTTTTATAAGAGGAGAGGAGGGTCTCTTTTGGAAAGATTGAAATGTTACATTATTATACAATGCTTTTCGGATTATAAAGGTCCCACACTTATATAATTCGTGTATAAGGTGATAAGGGTTCGAAATCTCCTCATCCAATAGGCTTTGGACAAGTGTAAGCCTTGGATTTTGCATTATCTTCTCATTTTATTTAAATCGTTAAATAATGAGGTCATCACTGCATCATAATGATGTCATAAATAATTTAATTTATTTAATGTCTAAAAATTATAAAAAAATACTATGATGTAGGAAATCTTTTTATCTTTCTAATGAATATTTATAGTCAAAATTTGGACTTGTGTAACCCCACTTAAAAACTGTTTTAGTAAAACAACTCATGTTTGTGTCAATTTAATTTTAACATTAAATAAATATATATTAATGTCATTTTCCAACTAAAGTGGATCCATGGGGTCCCCAAGTTGACCCATGGGTTGTCTTGGTCGGCCATGACTCATCCAATAGGAGTAGGACAAGTTTCATGCTCATCTCATATTATTAAAACATTATTTGTACCTTAAACTACACTAATTACCTCTAATCGCGATTAAGAACTTAAAAGTTACTATTCACTAAAAAATTATTTTAATCTCATTGAACCACATTTTACTTCTTAATGAAAACCATGTATGTCGGATTTTTGAAAATCAAAACACAGAAGTGGTAATATTTCATTTAAACGAAAAATCAGTTATTTAACTACCACTTAGTGGTTTCACTATTCATCAAAAATTGAAGTTTTTCAGAACAATGCCAAAATTTCACCCTAAGCTATAATTGATATTCCGAATTCAAAAATGATGTATATTTTAAAAAATTCCAAACATATAAGTTTCATTAATTAATTTTATAATTAATTCCCACTGTTACAAAAAAATAGCGTGTTTCTAAGAAACAATTTATATCAAAAGATTGGCAATTGTTTATGTCCAATTTCAATGTTAAATTAATTATAATGACCACCATTGGATAAAATGGTAAAAATATATTCTAATTATACTTTAAAACCACTAAATAGTATAATTTATCACTATAAATTATTTTGATTTAAAAAGTTGTTTTTAAGTATTTTTCACTATTCATAAAAAATTAGAAGTTCTCAGAAAAATACCAAAAATTCAACATAGGCTAATTTCGATATTCCGAATCCAAAAATGAAGTCCATTTTGATAAATAAAATTTATAAAATTTCAAAAAGTAGGTATTACTATTCACAACGGCTAGTTTAATTAGTTGTGGTGTGTGTTAGAGCTCGAGGTTGCGTACAACACACGCTATTGCATTATTCGAAGGGAAACGTACTGTGGAAGCTTGGGGTGTTACATTCTCCCCTCCTTCAAATAATTGCGTCCTCGCAATTTCTAGGGTATTACTGCATAAAAAGGCTCGGGTGGTTCTTCATCATAAGTTTCTCAGGTTCCCACGTTGCCTCTTCCATTTTATGATTTCTCCACAAAACCTTTACCAGACGAGTCGTCCGGTTTCTCAGCACCTACTCCCTCACATCAAGAATTCTGATGGGCTCTTCGCAATAAGATAGATCGGGTTCTAGTTCTAATTCCTCATAGGTAAGTACATGTGTTGGGTCGGGCATGTATTTTCTCAATAGCAATATGTGGAAAACATCGTGGACTTTGGAGAGACTTGGCGGCATCGCCAAACGATAAGCTACAGCCCCAATACGATCTAGAATTTCGAAAGGTCCGATGTACCTGGGACTCAACTTAACCTTCTTACCAAAACGTATAACTCCCTTCCATGGAGATACTTTTAGGAAAACATGATCTCCCACCTGAAATTCCAAAACCTTTCTTCTATTATCGGCATAGCTCTTCTGCCTACTTTGAGCTGATTTGATGTGGTTTTGGATTATCTTCACCTTTTCCATTGTTTCTTCCACCAGTTCTGGTCCCACAAGTTTTCTTTCACCAACGTCATCCCAACAGGTTGGTGTATGACATCTCTTTCTGTATAACGCTTCATAAGGTGCCATCTGAATTCTTGAATGGAAGCTATTGTTATAGGAAAATTCTACCAGTGGTAAATATTGATCCCACATACCCTGAAAGTCAAGAGAGCATGATCTCAACATGTCTTCTAAGGTTTGAATAGTCCGTTCTGATTGTCCATCTGTTTGAGGGTGATAGGCAGTACTCAAATGAAGTTCAGTATCCAAGGCCTTTTGAAGACTTTTCCAAAATCTTGAAGTAAAACGAGGATCACGATCAGAAACAATCGATAGGGGTACTCCATGAAGTCTTACAACTTCATTAATATATAATCTTGCTAGACGTTCAAGTGGTAGATCCTCCCGTATAGCCAGAAAATGTGCTGACTTAGTAAGACGATCAACAATGACCCATATTGCATCATTCCTTCTAGGAGTCTTTGGTAGTCCCATGACAAAGTCCATCGTAATATTATCCCATTTCCACTCAGGTATGGGAAGAGGTTGCAATACTCCACCAGGATGTTGTCTTCCAGCTTTCACTTGTTGACAAACCATACACCTCGACAAAAAAATCAGCAATCTCCCTCTTCATATTGTCCCACCAAAAATGTTCCTTCAAATCTCTATACATTTTGGTGCTCCCAGGGTGTATAGAGAAATTGGAACTATGAGCATCATCCAGCAATTCCCTTTTTAGTTCAGGTATATCGGGAACACAAAGTCTCTTCCCGAATTTCAAAATTTCATCCTTATACACAAAGTCCCTCAATCTTCCATCATTCACATCTTTAATCTTCTTTTGAAATTCTTCATCATTGGTCTGAGAACCCTTAATCCTTTCTAGTAATGATGGTTTGGCAACCATTTGAAAAAGCATTGATGTTTCACCTTCCCTAGTTATTCCCATGTCCATCTTCACTAGATCCATGAAAATTGGATCCCTTTCAATTCTCATCACATTCAAAACTCCATGGTCTTTTCTACTCAAAGCATCTGCCACCTTGTTTTCCTTCCCCGGGTGGTAATGTATCGTGCAATCATAATCCTTGAGTAGTTCAAGCCATCGCCTTTGCCTCATGTTGAGTTCTTTTTGTGAGAAAATATACTTCAAACTCTTGTGATCAGTATAAATCTCACATTTTTCACCATAGAGGTAATGTCTCCATATCTTTAAAGCAAAGATCACAGCTGCTAACTCAAGGTCATGAGTAGGATAGTTTTTCTCATGAATTTTTAACTGTCGTGATGCATAGGCAATAACCTTATCATTCTGCATAAGGACACAACCAAGTCCTTTCTTCGATGCATCACTATAAATAACAAACCCATCATTCCCCGATGGTAGAGTCAATACAGGGTCTTTGACTAATCTTCTCTTCAGTTCTTCAAAACATTCTTCACACTCTTTTGTCCAGACAAATTTAATCCCTTTACGTGTGAGCTTTGTCAATGGGTTAGCCAATATGGAAAAATTATGGACGAAACGTCGATAATAACCTGCTAAACCAATAAAACTGCGTACCTCAGTTATACTTGTCGGTGCTGGCCATTCTTGGATTGCCTTGGTTTTAGAAGGATCAACAGAAATTCCATCCTTAGAGACAATATGGCCAAGAAAAGAAATCTCCTAAAGCCAGAATTTACACTTGCTAAATTTCCCATATAATTCATGTCTTCTAAGAGTCTTCAGGATAATGCGTAAGTGATTTTCATGATCTTCGTGGCTTTTGGAGTATACCAAGATATCATCAATAAATACCACTACAAAGTCATCAAGATATTCCTTGAAAACTCTATTCATCAGATCCATGAAAATAGAGGGTGCATTAGTCAATCCAAAAGGCATTAATGTAAACTC
Source organism: Viscum album (assembly GCA_963277665.1). Taxonomy (NCBI): domain Eukaryota; kingdom Viridiplantae; phylum Streptophyta; class Magnoliopsida; order Santalales; family Viscaceae; genus Viscum; species Viscum album. The sequence continues at coordinate 2,105,714,620 of OY728130.1, read as the reverse complement.
GTAATGCCCGTACCTTGTTCGAAATGCTGTCTTTGGAGCGTCTTCCTTCTTCACACACAACTGATGGTATCCAGACCGAAGTTCAATCTTTGAAAAGTATTGAGCTCCATGCAGTTGGTCAAACAAATCATCAATGCGAGGTAGGGGATACTTGTTCTTTATTGTTATAGCATTGATCTCCCTATAGTCGATGCACAACCTCATAGATCCATCTTTCTTCTTAACAAAAAGAACAGGGGCTCCCCAAGGAGAAACACTAGGGTGAATAAATCCCTTATTACTCAATTCCTCTAGTTGTTTCTTTAGTTCAACTAATTCCACAGTGGCCATTCTATAAGGGGTCTTCGATATGGGCCTTGATCCAGGAATTAAATCAATGGAAAACTCAACTTCTCTTTCTGGAGGATGTCCAGGTAAATCTTCCGGAAACACATCAACATATTCTCTCACAATAGGTACATCCTAAATTTGAATATTCCTTTCCTCACCCTCAGTAATTTCCTTCTCTTCCTCCCCAATAATTGAATTTAGTTGAGCTACTGGGGGTGGATCTAGATAAGAGTTATGTGGCGACGATTCTGCTCTAAAGATAAGGTGTTCCTTATCATCATCATCAAGAATCGTAACCTCTTTCCTCTTACAATAAATTTTTGCATCATGGTACGAAAGCCAATCCATACTGAGGATTATATCAAATTCAATCATGGGTATGACGATGAGATCAGCAGGTAAAGAACATTTAGGTGCTCTAATGGGAACTAATCGACAAAACTTTGTTGCAACAATACTTCCCTTAGGGGTTTTGACCGACAACTACCTTGTTAAATCAAATTGGAAATATCTAATTTTCTTAGCAAACTGGGAAGATATGAAACAATGCGATGATCCAGAATCAAATAATGCATTTGCTAAACTTGAGGAAACCATTAAATTACCTACCACCACGTCTTTCGGAGCTTCCACCTCAGCAGTAGTGATAGCATAAGCCTGGCCTTGATCCCTTGGCCTCTTCTGAGGTAAGTTCCCCTGATACTTAGGACATTCATTTGCATAATGTCCCTTCTCTCTACAATTATAGCATTCCACGTTGATAGCCACTTTCTTTCCCTTGCATTCATGAGCTTGGTGGCCTTTTTCACCACACTTGTAACATACTCCTTTTCCTTTTAGACAGGCACCAGGGTGCTTCCTGCCACAATTATCATAGAGTGGAAATTCATTTCTACCCTTCTTCCCTGTTTCCTTATTTCCTTTCCCGGAGTTTTCAGTGGATCTCTTCTTATCTTGCTTTGATTTAAAGTCATAAGACTTAGAGAATTCCTTTTCCGTCTTGATAGCGCACGAGACAATGCCTTCGTATGAAGAGAAGGTTTGTGATACTAAATCTCGACGGAGAAATGGTTTTAACCCATCAAAGAAACGATCAGTATTACTTCTTGGGTTACGTATGTAATCTGCAGCATACCTTAATAACCTTGTAAAGTTAGCCTCATACTTTGCGACATTCTCATCCTCCTTCTGCCTCAGACTCAGAAATTTCCTTTCCATATCCGCTCGATGGTCTCGAGGAAAGTATTTTTCTAAGAATAGCTCTTTGAAATCCTGCCATTCCATGTTTGTTAATTCATCATCTTCCTTTGTGTTTTGAATTAGTGAACACCATTGATCGGCATCTCCAGTGAGGCGGTAAACTGCCATGACAACTTTCTCCCTTTCACTACTCCCCAAGGCTTGGAATATTTTCTCTAAGGAATTTATCCATTGCTCAGCTACTATAGGATTTGTACTCCCATTGAAGGTTGGTGGTTGTTGCCTCATGAAACGGTCTAGCATTGATCCTCCACGTTGCGGATCAGGGTGCTCCATATGAGTAAGGTTGTTATTCATAACCTGCGTGAGTTGTCCCAGTACGGTGAGAAGCTGATCAGCACCAGTTGTATCACTAGCTCCACCATAATTATCTTGAGCAGGAGGGAAATCCCTACACGGAGTGCGTGCATTGATACGGTTTCCATTCCTTCCACTAGGCGCCATTTCTAAATAATGGCATAAACTGGATTAGTTTATGAATCAAAATACATAATTCCATACTTGTAAAACACTTAACATAAATTGAAATAATTTTGGATATAATACATAATTATAAAAATGTTTTCTTTGAGGAAGTATATACTCGTAAACCTTCATAGTGGTTTGTAAAGAAAATGGGAATTATCCTAAGCATATCCCCCGGGAGTGTCGTAACCAAGAGTGCAGCAAGGCCCATTGTCGTGCACCAGTTCCCGTTCGAGTCTAGCTCAAAGCGGTGTTTTCGGGTTTTACCCCTAGGTACATCTGTGCCAGAGCCACCTCTACCTGTACGTATCCAGACAGGGATGTATTGCTCAGAAAACTCACAACATCTCTACAATACCAAAATTCTAGGAAGTTCTTCTATACTAATCCTCAAAGTTTATCTTCGAGCTATGTGCTCTAATCAGAGTTTATCTAAATCTAGCTTCCAAGGTTAGTACTAAACTGCCTCTGATACCAACTGTAACGCCCCGACCCCAGCTACCCAGAGTCGGTGCATTACTTCGTAACATTGGCATGATCACAAAAGATCAAGTCTCGAAATACCGATTAGTTTATTAGCCTTGGAAACACTAGATACATTCATAAGTCTTACATTACATCATAAAGTGAAAAACTACAATAATAAAGTCTCCATAGACCACACTCATATCCTCTTCTGACAATCCCTACAGGTCATTCATAAAATACTTCTTCACATCCTGGAAAATATTAAAACATTGAAAGGGGTGAGCTCAGATGCTCAGTAAGGATAACAATATTGCGGAAGATTTCATAAATAAACATCAACATTTAAGGCAATGTATAACTAAAACAAAAGCCTTTTAAACCTGAAATTCAACATAATATGGAAAAAGTAAAATGAAATAATGCCATTACTTACTCACATGGATATTCTACTAGACGAATAATCACATGAAATATCAATAACCACTTTCATAATGAGGGAATGTATAATGCCAGACATTCTGAAACATTTTGTCAAGGCCTCGGCCAAGACGTCTAAAATGATTAAGGCCTTGGCCAAAACCACAAATCAAATTGGGAAAGGGCCTCGGCCAATTCCACATCTAGTTGTCTCATGAGACCTACCGATGCATCGAGGAGCTATAGCGGGCTCCACCCGTCACTTATTAAGTCCAATACATTCCTCATATGAATAGGTTTAAACATAACATAAATATTCGTATTAAAAGTAGCATACGAAATGTCAACAATTTCTCCATAAACTATGGATGGTATAAAAATAAAACATCCACAGTCAAATATTTCACAAAATGTTCAATGGAAGTTTTGTATCATAAATAAATTTCAATTAAACTTAAAACCCATCAAAGGATGTTGACATGGATGAAATCAGAGCTATTTGAGAGAAATATCTCTCTTTTTTTTTTCGAAATCATTTAAAAGTCCTATAATTATAAAATAATACATTTACTTTGAAAATATTCTTATAATCTTGTAAGGGAAGCTTCGATGAAGTTATAATGGCGGAAAATAGCCGCACCCGCCGTATAAGTTAAAAAAAACATTCTTACCTTAAATTTGTCAAAAAGGTCAAAAAGTACAATGTTTGGAAAACGACGGTAAGATTACTTTCAAAAACATATAAGGGTATAAATGACTTTAACCCATTTTCCATTTAATAGTAAATTTTTTTTGAAAGACATTTTTAAGAAACATGGATGTGGATGATAACGAGGTCCCAGTAGATAATTATGTATAAACAACCTTGGATAATGAAGAGGTTGTGAAGCAAACCCTTACCTTGTACTTTTCCTTGGTTGGGGTAGGTTAACCTCCTGTATAATGGTGAAATAATTTTTATTAAATTATACAAGAATCATATACATTCATATGATATCATATATGATCTTTTAACATTGCTTTGTTAACAATATCTTAGATTTATCGTTGTTTCGGGTGTTAACTTACCCGTTTTCTTTTATATGTTTCGTTACGTAAGTCGTGTTTTTCATGGATAGGTTGTATCTTATTCATATCCATAATGATATCATGTCCTTAAAAATTATTTTTAAATCATAAAATGATAATTATACTTGAATGGATACGACGGAGAATGAATCTCATCGCGTTCGTGGAGACGGTAGTCCGTACGTACGCACGAGCGACAATATCATTATTTTGATATTAAAATAATATATAATTGGATAGTATATCATATATACAGAATCATTATCATGTTATATTTATTATTTACATGAATTTCATATCATTATTATACCCACCTAAATAATAATATATTGAATAACAATTACACCACGACGTGGAGACGGTAAGCCGTACGTACGCACGTATGGTGACATGTCATTCAAATGATGGGTATAATACTGAATATGGTTGTTCCATATTTATAATAACATCAAAGTATATAGAAGATACTGGAGTTATAATTTTATAATTGAAATAATAAACAAAGAGGGAGTGGAAGAAGAAAGAAACTTGAAAGAGGGTGATGAAAATGTTACCTCTTCTTCGGGTTCTTCTTTTGATTTGATCAAAAGGACTCCTTAGGATGGCTTTCTGACTAAAGTAAAGCTTCTAGGATGAAGGGAGAGAAGTTGGGAGAGTATTTGGGCAGAGTTTGGCCGAACCAAAGGGCTTGAAAGTGTGAATAAGGTGGTAGAGGTGGGGGCCTTTTATAAGAGGAGAGGAGGGGCTCTTTTGGAAAGATTGAAATGTTACATTATTATAAAATGCTTTTCGGATTCTAAAGGTCCCAAACTTATATAATTCGTGGCTAAGGTGATAAGGGTTCTAAATCTCCTCATCCAATAGGCTTTGGACAAGTGTAAGCCTTGTATTTTGCATTATCTTCTCATTTTATTTAAATCGTTAAATAATGAGGTCATCGCTGCATCACAATGATGTCATAAATAATTTAATTTATTTAATGTCTAAAAATTATAAAAAAAATATTATGATGTAGGAAATCTTTTTATCTTTCTAATTAATATTTATAGTCAAAATTTGGAATTGTTTAACCCCACTTAAAAACTGTTTTAGTAAAACAACTCATGTTTGTGTCAATTTAATTTTAACATTAAATAAATATATATTAATGTCATTTTCCAACTAAAGTGGATCCATGGGGTCCCCAAGTTGACCCATGGGTTGTCTTGGTAGTTCATGACTCATCCAATAGGAGTATGACAAGTTTCATGCTCATCTCATATTATTAAAACATTATTTGTACCTTAAACTACACTAATTACCTCTAATCGCGATTAAGAACTTAAAAGTTACTATTCACCAAAAAATTATTTTAATCTCATGGAACCACATTTTACTTCTTAATGACAACCATGTATGTCAGATTTTTGAAAATCAAAACACAGAAGTGGTAATATTTCATTTAAACGAAAAATCAGTTATTTAACTACCACTTAGTGGTTTCACTATTCATCAAAAATTGAAGTTTTTCAGAACAATGCCAAAATTTCACCCTAAGCTATAATTGATATTCCGAATTCAAAAATGATGTCTATTTTACAAAATTCCAAACATATAAGTTGAATTAATTAATTTTATAATTAATTCCCGCTGTTACAAAAAAATAGCGTGTTTCTAAGAAACAATTTATATCAAAAGATTGGCAATTGTTTATGTCCAATTTCAATGTTAAATTAATTCTAATGACCACCATTGGATAAAATGGTAAAAATATATTCTAATTATACTTTAAAACCACTAAATATTATAATTTATCACTATAAATTATTTTGATTTAAAAAGTTGTTTTTAAGTATTTTTCACTATTCATAAAAAATTAGAAGTTCTCAGAAAAATACCAAAAATTCAACATAGGCTAATTTCGATATTCTGAATCAAAAAATTAAGTCCATTTTGATAAATAAAATTTATAAAATTTCAAAAATTAGGTATTACTATTCACAACGGCTAGTTTAATTAGTTGTGGTGTGTGTTAGAGCTCGAGGTTGCGTACAACACACGCTATTGCATTATTCGAAGGGAAACGTACCGTGGAAGCTTGGGGTGTTACATTCTATTTCAATTTAAGCCTCTTAGTATGAACTTAATTTATTTCAATACTATTTATTAATAAATAATTTTTTTTATTAAAAATCTACTCAGTACATTTCAATCTGTATCAACATTTCGAATTTTACATGTCAGTTTGATTTAGTCGACTACTAAAACCTATCTTCTAAGGATTTTAGAAATTTTTATATTTTTATGAATGTAAGTGTGTATTATGTTTTTAATTCATGTTTTACATTTTCTTTATGTATATAAGTACATATACATACATACATATATACACACACACATATATATACTGTTTATAATTTCATGTTTCCAACCATATATATATATATAGTTTTCAAGTTTATTTTTTAGAATTTAAAACTTTGATATATATATATTCATGTCATTTAATTTTTGTCAAAAAAATATATGTATTTACTCATAAGAATATACATCATGTGATATAATTATTTTTCATACTTAGGTTTAAGAAATTGAGGTGTTCATGGGATACATTATTTTCAAAATCATCCATATTTATATTCATTATCTATAAATGTATACTAATTATAAAATTCATGTTTTGTTTTTATAATTATTTCATTTCCTTCAAAATATTCGTATTAGAAATGAAAGTTATTAAAATTTATGTAAAGGGGTTTCTTTCATTATATATATATATATCATTTCATGTGAAAGAGATTTATTTAAAGCATGTGTATATATATATATATATTAATTTTGATGTAAATATAAAAATGTAAATGTATACATCATTATTTTAAGTACGTAATCATGTTTTATCTATATAAATAAATGTATATACTTTATGTAAAACTATTACATACATATGGATGAAAGTATAATCATGAATTGATAACAAGTAACCACTTTTATCTTGACACGTATGATCAAGAATGTTATTGACATGAAATGGTTTTCAAAACTCAATTTTTATAAGATATACCATGATACGTCATGTGCAATGAGGATTCAATCTTGCTAATTCACATGCAATGAGGGTTTACTCTTTCTAATTCTTTTGCAATGAGGGTTTACTCATGATAATTCATGTGCAATGAGGGTTTACTCATGCTAATTCATGTGCAATGAGGGTTTACTCATGCTAGTTCATGTGCAATGAGGGTTTACTTATGCTAATTCATGTGAAATGAGGATTTACTCATGCTAATCCATGTGTAATGGGACTCGACTCATGCTTATAACATGTTCTATGTCTTAGGAGTGATTTTATAATCCATGTTATGGTTCAAGTTACCTTTGAGAAATAATTATGAATGTTTAGAAAATTTTCAAGTGAAGTTACTATTACTTTATGAATGATCAAGGTGGATTTTTCAAATATTGTATATATACATTGAAATCATTTTTCACTAAAATGTTTATTCTTGGAAAGTATACTTGTTTTTCCTAATCTTTCATTAAAAATTTTATAATATATTTTACTTTTTATTTTAATTAAAAAAAACTCTTTGGTTTCATTTTTGTTTAACCCCTTATTGAGCTTTTTGTCTCTCACCCTATGTTTTTAAAATCTCCTTCCACAGGGCTTAAGGACGCATAAAAGTGAGATAGTGGTCAAGTTCTGCTAAGGTGTCTAACCCTTGTAATGAACATTTTGAGTCTTTTATTTTATAGGTTTTGTAATGAGGATTCTCTAATGTATCTGGACTCTCTAAAACTCTATACCTTTGCTATCTCAGGCTGTGTTAAATAAATTAATGAATTATTTTTAATGGAAAAAAGAAGAACTTTGTTTTCTGGGTCGTCATATAGGGTCACCCCCTAGGAATTAATTGTTGAGCCTAATGATATTACTTAATTTCCTATGGTCAACCCTTAGGAATTGGCTGTTGATCCTGATGATATTACTAAATTACCTAGGTTCACCCCCTTAGAATTGATCATGGAGATTGATGTTACTATTTTATTGCCTAGGGTCATCCCCCTAGGGATCAAATTTATGCCTGATACTATAGACTACCCAGGATAAACTCTAGAGGGTTGCTGTTATCACCTATTATTCAATTAATATAGTTTTATGACATGATCAAAGATACCCTGACACTAGCCGAATAAGGTTTGTGTTGATCTTGGGTGTTACACAACACCTAAGGATTGATAGTGGGTTTTCATTAAGCTTCCACACTAAAAATTTATTTATATTTTAATCATGTCACATGCACATATACACTGCATATATGGTTGTGTATGGGATCACATTAATGGTGCCCTAATGAGTTATACTCACATTCTGTTTGGGTGGACATGGAACTTGGGCACGTTAATAGACTTCATTGATCATCAGTTCAGTTTGGGGAGAGGCTCGAGGCAACATGATCAATTGGGATATCTTGAATGGGATTTGGATATCAGAATAGAACGAGGATTAGGAATGATAGTAGCACCTCTAATCCTCTAAATTCACATTTTTATATTTTTTAACAACCACTTTATGGTTAAATAGGAAAAAACAGATACTGAAAATAAAACACAATTCCACTGAAAAAAAACATCACATATTCAAAATTCAAAACCCCACTAAAAATTCAAAATTCAAACCACTGCACCTATAACACCATGAGGTTTTCACCTATTACAACACATAAAATGATGTCACATCGCTTAACTAAAATAATGACATTCCATCATGGTCACCTGAATTAGTTCACTATCAACATTTTTGTTATCCCCAACACATGATCGATTGGGATATCTTGAATGGGATTTGGAAATCAGAATAGAATGAGGCCTAGGGATAGTATTAGCACCTCTAAATCCTCTAAATACATATTTTTATATTTTTTAACAACCACTTTATGGTTAAGTGATAAACAAATGAATACCAAAAATAAAACACAATTCTATTGAAAACAAACATCACATATTCAAAATTTAAAACCCCATTGAAAATTTAAAACTCAAACCACCGCACAGCTGACACCATGAGGTTTTCACCTATTTCAACACATCAAATTATGTCACGTCACTTAACTAAAACAATGAAACACCATCATGGTCACCAAAATTAGTGCACTATCAACATTTTTTTATCCCTAACACTACAGAAACCACCATTTTCAAACATCCAAGACCATTTAACCAATTTCCTACAATCTCCATGAAACTGGATGAAAACATCCAATAAAGTTAACCATTAGAACTACCAACAACCACCACCATAACCAAAATTGGAATAAATAACATGACCAGGAAAAAAATCATGAAACTAGGAACTAATTAATTCAAGGATTAAATTGCTTGATCCAAAAACTTAAGAGGTTTTGGGATGTGTTTTTCGGGTGTTTGATGGTGTACCGGGTGTTTTTCGGGTGTTTTCCATCTGACTTTGGATTTATGATGGTGTTTCCCTCCTGATGTTTATATTGGTTTGAAATTTGAGGTTTGAGGTGATTTATCCTCAATGACTATGGTGGTTTTAGTTTCCATGTTAATTATGGTAGTAGATCCTCATGTTGTTATTTTTATTTTATTTTTTTGTATATGTGATTATCCTAGTGGATGATTAGTCTTATTATGTATTAGCATATAATTATTCATTCATATTATTATTGATGGTTGTGTTGATTGACTATGCATACTCTGAATATTTATTTCTATAGATGATGGTATTTTATTTATTTTTTCTATTATTTTACACTTTTATATGGGGGTATAGTCTCCCCATGGTACTACCTTAGACCACTGATGCTAGTTGGCAACCTCTAGTGTACGGGGAGTCATGATTGAGGTCTTAGTATCACTTTGGTCCCATTAATATATAGTGAACTAGGTCATGGAATTATAATCACTACTTTGATAACTCATATAAATCAAGATAACATTGAAATAAAATCCATTACATGAAAGAATAGATTCATGATTCTGGATAATTATGAAGTAAGAAGGAAAAAGAGAATGAATAAAAAATATTTGATGTCTTATTCATATTAGTTATCATGTATAGAAAATAAGAATACAAGTATGGATAAGGGAAGAATAACTCAGAAGATAGAATGGTCTATCTCACTGGATAACTGATTCATGGTTTTGAAAAACAATAATGAAGGAAGGAAATAACGAGTCTCCAAGAGAGAGAAGAATCAAATGTGGAGAGAAAAGGAAGAATAAGAGGTTGCTCTTATAGTAATAATGGAAGATAATAAAGAGGCACAATTAAGCTATAACACCCTGATATTTCATGTTTTAATTCTCCTTAAAATAAATACAATGTTGAATATATTATTTCACACACAACACCAAACTAAAATGAAACCACGACACATTTTATTAAGATAATATTATAAGTATTAAATGAGACTATTATAATGTATCCATTAAATTCATGTGTATAAATAGAAGCAACTAAATTTTGAAATCTATATAAAGCGAAAAAGGTCATTTTAATACCAATTCATTGATGAAATTCTATTAGTGTAGCTAAATAACTAATAAGATAATTTTATGATTTAAAATACATTTTCTTAAAAATTTTCTTTTTAAGAACTACGTAATTTTATTTTAAGAAAAAAAATATTATGGATAAATGATTATAAAATATATTATTTATATGAATAATATAGTAAAACTAATTTAATTATTAATTGATAGGAAATATGAAAAAGAACAATTAATATTTAAGAAGTCAGCTTCCTATAAAAATTGTTTTTCATTTTATTCCACGTTTATATTTAAAAGTTAAATTAAAAAATTTATAAAATGAACTTCATTTTTGAATTCAGTATGTCAATTTTATCTTAATATAAATTTCTGGTATTTTTCTAAAAAAATTTATTTTTAAGTGAAAATTACAAAATATCTTTTTTACAAATATCATGAATTTAATGACATCATTAGGACATATTCCTGACTTAAAATTTATGAAACATTTATCTTAACCAAAGATATATTATATAAAAAAATTATATATTTAAAAATATAATTTTTAATCTAAAAACCTACATTTGACATTTTATATCTTAAGTTATATTTTTCTATAAAATTGTATTTATTTCATTATACACTTATTATTTTAAAATTAATTTTTTTACTTTTATAAATTTCATTTAATAAAATAGATTTCATATTTTGAATCATAATTTCCAAATTATATAATAGATTACACTATTTTTTTAGGGATAAAATTAAACTACTAAGGTAAAAATTAGTTATCAAGGTAAAAGTCAACATGGTAAAAGGTTAAAACAAAGGGTAATAAACTTAAAGCATGTTAAAAACATATCTCCATATAAGAAAATGGTTTTTTACTCAGGTATGGATCCTTAAAATTCTAGTCTAATTATCTATTTTGGACCTAGTATGGATGCCTAATGAGTTAACAAAGGTCACATGGGTGTCTGGGGCTTTTTCAGAGCCCGTAACCCATCTTTTTGGGGAAATTGTCTATGTTGCACAATTGGCGCATGGTTGGTGCATGTTTTTCCTAACTGTGAGGATGTTTTTTTCCAAGTAGAACCATATCGCATGGTTGGTGCATGACCATGTGAACTAACCATGTGAGTGCCCATTTTTCCCAGGTATCCATGCATGGTTTGTGCATAGTTTTTCAAATAGTGTGGACAAATTGTACACCAACTAATTTTTAGGGTAATTTTATAATTTTTTTCTTAATGATCTAATTAAGACACCCCTTATTCCCCAACTCAGGATCCAGTGGGATAACCTAAATTTTCTCTCAATTTGGATATTTTTTAAAACCTAAGGTATGGATCTAGAAATATCCTTCGTCTGGGATCTGATCGAGCCTTCATTCGTCACGTTGGATGTGCAATGGTATGTACTATAGTCTGTTTGAGCCTTTCTTCTCCTGTCTTTCTCTCAACCTAGTTATCAAGGTGTGGACATTTTTCCTCTTTTCCTATATCTACTCCAATCCAAGACAAATCAAGGGCTTATACCATAGGAGGAGAGTTGTACAAGACTAAGGTGGGTGGCCTATAACTGATCCCTCAAGTTCATTGATTTTGGAATTATCTTATGGGGCCTGCCGATTTCATCAGGTGCTGTTTATTGAATTTATATGTCATTCTTATAATTAGTATAATGATAAAACACCATTTTATTGAATATTTTATTGATAATAAATGAAATAATTTCCTCACATTGTGTTAAATATGTTTATTTATAAAATATTTGGGATTTGATCATTCATTTGAAAATTTGGTGAAAATTCCAGTTTTACCCTTAATAGTGCATTGTAGTATTTCGAAGATAAATATTTTTATATTTATTATTTGAATTTGAAACTTTTTAACAGTGTTCCTAACTTCATTTTATACAACTTTCATTCAGGACACTAGAGATAAAGAGTGCATTTGGATAGAGTAAATGATCAATTAATCCAATGGTGGGCTGGACTCGGAAGAATAGACATAGGTTTTGTATTTGGGCCATATCGTCTACATACGGGCTTGGATTGAGCCCAAAATTTGAGGCAAGCTCGGGGACATGAGTTTTCACAAATCATCCTTCTGGAAGCCCGGTCAATTCACGCGTTTTGGAGGTCAAATGGGCGGTGCAAGTTGGAATAAAATATTTGGCCGAGTTTTTCATTTCACACTTAAAAAGTTATGTATCCCTAGCCCTCACAAACTATATTTAAAGGGGGTTTTAACTCTTTGAGAGGGCTGGTCGAGGATTTGGGAAGGTGTGGCCGAAAGGGTGTCTCTTGGGAGCCCCTCACAACTCTTGGAGGAAGTAAGCCTTTGTGCAAACCTCTCTTCCAAAAAGGCTCTCCTCTCTCACCTCTTCTTTGTATTTCTTTTCTTTCATGTTTGTTTCTTGAATTTTTCTTCAAATAATATTCTGTGTTTATCCCTATTCTTCTTATATTAATCTTCTTAATTGGGTTGGAATCAAGAGTGGAGACAAGATTGGGTTCTACCCTTTCAATCCGTTGCTTATGCAAAACGTCTCCACGATGACTACACCACCCATGAAAGAGTAGTTCTTTTTAGTAATCGATCGACCTCTATCCTTATTCATTCATTTATTTTGAATCAATGAGATACTGTAATTCACATATTATTATCTATTAATTGAGTTTTTAATTTAAATGAAACTAAGCAAGCAATTGAATAGCTAACACAAAACACGCGAGGTCGGGAATTGTGTGAACTTTGAGAGCGCAACCTTAACCGGTAATTCAAAACCACATGGGATCAATTTGTAGAGTTCAAATATAATCCCTAAACTCAATTAATCCTCATTTCCAGAGTGGTTATGTGCCTTAATTTACCACTGACCATAAGCTAATTTTATAACATCAATCAAAGCAGGGTGTTGCGATTGCATGTTCCGAAGTTAGCCTAAGGTTAAAATTCACTTCAATCTTCGTGGTAAAGTTAATTCTCGTAGGGTTCGGGATTTAACAAATTAAGGGATCATAATTAAGTGAATATTAATTTAAATGATAATGATTAATAAATGATTTAAGAGGTAGAGTTAGATCGATTACGTCTTTTAAATATTTTCTAAACAAACATCTTTTTGTTGTGTCATTCTAATCGAAACTTCATTTCAAAATTAAAAACAAAAAAAAATGCAATCTTCTTCCAGCAAACTTCTTCTAGATTCATAAACTATAAACAACCACCCCCATCCTTTCAAGTAGTGTTTTTATTATCTTTTATTTTACTTCTATAATACCTCTAATAATTGTTTTAATTCACTTCCTCCTTTGATAGACGACCTTGGTCAGCCACTCTGCTGCACCTAAGTACCCCAAATTACACTAATCATTTGAGGGCGCCCACGACAGCGCTCTTTCAAATTGGCGCCGTTGCCGGGGAGGCAAGTAATTATTTCAACCAATTAGAGGTATTTATTTTATTTTACATTTTAATTCTCTTCCTCTCTTCTTTCTTCCGTCTTTACCCAATCTGATTTTTTTTTCTTCTTCTTCTTTTATCTCTTTCTACTTCTTTTTGGACCATCAAATAAAACTTCTAATTTTTATTTTACTATGGTCCACATTCCTTCTTTTCATCTTTTATTGATTGATGACACGAACTAATCCCGAAGATCTCTTAGATCTTGACCCTGAGATTGAACGTAGCCTTAGGGCACGAATAAGACATTCTCAATCTACGGGAAGTTTCAACATTCAACCAGTTGGAGAATTACTCCAATATCAGAACATTGAAATTGGAAGCAATTCAAATTCAACCATAAAACAAGAACCAATGGCTGGAAACAATGGAAATGAACTTAATAGAACCATTCGAGAATTGGCTGCACCTGATATTAACTATCAACCAAATTGTATTGCATACCCAAATCTCGAATCGGACTTTGAATTGAAATCTGGATTAATTCACCTTCTTCAAAAGTTTCATGGCTTATCTGGTGAGGACCCCAACAAACACCTTAAGGAATTTAATGTGGTTTGCTCAACTTTAAAACCAAGAAATGTTTCTGAAGATCAAATTAAACTAAGAGCATTCCCATTCTCACTTGATGGAGCTGCGAAAGATTGGATGTATTATTTACAACCCGAAGATGTAACTTGTTGGAACGATTTGAAACGTCTTTTCTTGTAGAGATTTTTTCCAGCATCAAGGACCACATCCATTCGAAAGGAGATATCAGGGATCAAGCAAGCACAAGGGGAGTCAATGTATGAGTACTGGGAGCGATTCAAGAAGTTGTGTGCAAGCTGCCCACATCACCAAATCAGTGAGCAACTCCTCATCCAATACTTATATGAAGGACTCACACCCATGGAGAGGAGCATGGTAGATGCTAAGGCTGGAGGAGCATTGGTGGACAAGACACCAGTAGCTGCGCGTGCGTTGATCGACAAGATGGCCCAAAACTCTCAACAATTCGGTGATAGAGGTACACCACATGTTCGAGGAGTACATCAAGTAAGTCCTTCTTCTCTTGAAAGTCATTTGATTGATACTAAGTTAGAAGAATTGACAACTATGGTGAGGCAGATTGCATTGGCTCAAAAGACATCCCAACCCCCTCCTTCAAGGCCTTGTGGTATTTGCACTGAGACAAGCCACCCAACTGACTGTTGCCCACAACTCCAAGAAACAGAAGATTGTGCAGCAGTGTTCCCTAGGAGACCATTTCAGCAGCAAAAACAACAACCATATCCCCAAAAGAAGTTTGATCCAACATACAACCAAGGGTGGAAAGATCTAGCGGAAATGAGGTATGGCTCTGGACAACAACAAAGGCCCCCTTTTCAACCAAACTTCCAGCAGCCTCCACCTTACCAACAGGGTTTCCAACAACCCCAAAGGAGATTCGAAGCTCAAACATCAACGAGTCAACAACAAGGGAATATCCAACACAAGGTAGACTCTAACACTGATGATCTTTTGAAGCAAATTGTTCTTAATCAACAGAATGAGCTGAAGAGTCAAAGTTCGGAGCTGAGGGAGTTGAAGAATCAAATGAGTCAGATTGCCACCGCCCTCCATGAAATTGTGAGTAAGAATTCCGGAAATCTACCTTCCCAACCCACTCCAAATCCAAAGGGGAATGTTAGTTCCATCACATTGAGAAGTGGGAATCAAATGAACGATACATCTGCACCTACCATTCCACCAGGATTCACCTCAACTTCAGAGAAGCCGCATTCCATACCAACTGATGAACAATCCAAGGAGAAAGATAAAGGTAAGAAAAAGATTGATGATGTTCCTCCTAAACCGCTTCCTTTTCCAAACAGGGTTGTTCAAACCAAGAAGATGGCTGACGAAGCAATGCAAAAGGAGGTTTTGGACACATTCAAGCATGTGGAGATCAACATTCCTTTACTTGAAGCCATTAAGAAAATCCCAAGGTATGCCAAATTCTTAAAAGAACTCTGCACCAATTGAAGAGGGCTCAAGGGGAATGAGAGGATAAACCTTGGAAGGAATGTCTCGGCACTCATTACACCAACTCTAGCAATTCCAACAAAGTGCAAGGATCCTGGGACATTCACCATCCCATGTACCATAGGGGAGTTGCACTTATCTGATGCTCTTTGTGATTTAGGAGCTTCAATAAATGTGATGCCTCACTCTGTATTCTCTTCCTTGAAGGTTGGTGAGTTGAAGCCAACAAGAGTAGTGGTGCAATTGGCGAATAGAGCTACGACATATCCAGCGGGAGTTCTTGAGGATGTACTTGTTCGGGTAAGAGACATGATCTTTCCAGCAGACTTCTATGTGCTTAACATGGAGGATGATCAAGTAAGTTCTCATGCCCCCATTATCTTAGGTAGGCCCTTCCTCAAAACTGAAAAAACTATCATAAATGTCAATGAGGGTACACTTTCCATGGAGTTTGGAGATGAAGTTGTGATATTTAATGTTATGGATTCCATGAAGTACCCCTCAGAGGACCATTCTGCTTTTGTTATCTCCCATTTTGAACCACCAAGTAAAAACATCATGGAATTGGATTGTCCTATGCTTAGGGAGATTATGAGTATTGGTTCTAGTTTGATGTCTAAGAATACTTCTACACCCTTTTTTAAGGAACAAGACTCTCTAAGATTTGATTTTGAAATGGAATCATATTCTGATTTTGATCATGTGAACTCTGATTATGACATGGCTATTGAGTATGCTGATGGATTTGGTGCTTTATTATCTGATTGTGATGATTTTTATTCTGATACTGATGTTCATTGTGCAGATATGTCTGTTGCATCAATTTCTCCATCCATACATCACCCACCTACATTGGAACTCAAGCCATTGCCCCCAAATCTCAAATATGCATACTTGCTCAGTGGTGATAGATTACCTGTCATAATTTCTAACAATATCTCTTTTAAACATGAAGAAAAACTTTTGAATCTTTTGAGAGATAACATTAGGGCATTTGGTTGGACATTGGCAGACATATCAGGTATTAGCCCCTCCATTTGCATGCATAGGATTCTCTTGGAGGATGGGGCTAAACCGGTGAGACAGCCACAAAGGAGACTTAATCCCACCCTCCTAGAAGTTGTTAAGAAAGAAGTTGAAAAATTACTTGAGGTAGGTATCATTTACCCTATTTCTGACTCACAATGGGTTAGCCCTGTTCAGGTTGTACCAAAGAAAACTGGTTTCACTATTATAAAAAATGAAAATGATGAGTTAGTTCCTGTGAGAGTACAAAACAGTTGGCGAGTGTGTATCGATTATAGGAAACTAAATCAATCCACTTGTAAAAACCATTTACCACTTCCATTCATTGACCAGATGCTTGAGAGACTAGCTGGGAAGACACACTATTGTTTCTTGGATGGATTTTCTGGCTATTTTCAGGTTCCCATTGCAGCAGAGGACCAGGAGAAGATAACATTCACCTGCCCATTCGGTACCTTTGCTTACCGAAGGATGCCATTTGGACTTTGCAACGCCCCAGGTACCTTCCAGAGATGCATGGTGAGTATTTTCTCAGATTTCATTGAGACATGCATGGAGGTATTTATGGATGATTTTACAGTTTACGGGTCCTCATTTGATGAATGTCTCTCTAGTTTGGGTGATGTGTTGCATCATTGTATTGAGAAGAATCTGGTCTTAAATTTTGAAAAATGTCATTTCATGGTCGAAAAGGGAATTGTCTTAGGTCATATAGTCTCACAACATGGAATTGAAGTTGATAAATCTAAGGTAGACATTATTTCATCCCTCCCATATCCTACATGTGTGAGTGATGTTCGATCATTCCTTGGGCATGCTGGATTTTATCGACGCTTCATCAGAGATTTTAGTAAGATTGCTCTACCCTTATCTCGATTGCTTCAAAAAGATATTGACTTCAATTTTTATGATTCATGCAGGGTATCATTTGATGAGCTGAAGAAGTGTCTGACCACTCCACCAATCATACAGCCCCCACGGTGGGACCTTCCATTTGAGCTTATGTGTGACGCCTCCAACTTCGCGGTTGGAGCTGTCTTATCTCAGAGGGTGGAGGGACGTTCACATGTGATCGCCTATGCATCGAGGACACTGGATTCAGCCCAATCAAATTACACAACCACAGAAAAAGAGTTTCTTGCTGTCATATTTGCTTTAGATAAATTCCGTTCATATTTATTGGGCTCTAAAGTAGTTTTTTTTTCTGACCATGCAGCTTTGAGGTACCTCCTGAAGAAGCCAGATGCAAATCCGCGACTTATCCGTTGGATGCTCCTTCTTCAAGAGTTTGACATCGAGATAAAGGACAAAAAGGGGTCAGAAAACTTGGTGGCGGACCACATGAGTAGGCTTACTCACACACTAGAGGGTGACACCTTGGACCAGGTACCACTTCGGGACACTTTCCCCGATGAGAATCTCTATACCATCTCAGGTAAGCATCCTTGGTATGCTGATTTAGTTAATTACATTGTTGGCTCTGAAATCCCAGTAAATTTGAAGAAACATCAAGTCCAAAAATTAAAGAGTGAGTCAAGATTTTATGTTTGGGATGATCCATACTTATGGCGCATGTGTAGTGACCAAGTCATTAGGAGGTGTGTTCCCGATCATGAGTTTGAGTCTGTTTTGCATTTCTATCATACACTTGCATGTGGTGGACACTTTGGACCCCAATGGACAGCTAGGAAAGTTTTGGACTCTGGATTATATTGGCCTATCTTGTTCCATGATGCCCATTTGTTTTGTAAGTCATGCTCTCGTTGCCAACACACTGGGAACATTTCTAGGAGACATGAGATGCCCCAACAACCCATACTATTTTGTGAGATTTTTGATGTATGGGGCATCGACTTTATGGGTCCTTTTCCTAGTTCATTTGGATTTTTGTAAATTTTGGTTGCTGTTGATTATGTGAGTAAATGGGTGGAGGCCAAGGCCACCAGGACTGACGATTCTCATGTTGTTGTGGACTTTGTCAAAGCACAAATTTTTTGCAGGTTTGGAGTACCAAAGGCCATCATCAGTGACCAAGGGACACACTTTTGCAATAGGAATTTTGCTTCCCTCCTTCGAAAGTATGGGGTGACACACAAAACATCAACACCATACCACCCCCAAACAAATGGCCAGGCTGAGGTTTCAAATCGTGAGTTGAAACAAATCTTGGAGAAAACCGTGCAGCCAAATAGGAAGGATTGGAGCAAGCGCTTGGATGATGCATTGTGGGCTTATAGGACAGCATACAAGGCCCCCATTGGTATGTCCCCATTTTGGATTGTTTTTGGGAAAGCGTGTCATCTCCCCGTGGAAGTCGAGCATCGAGCATATTGGGCTATAAAGAAATGTAACATGGATTTGGCCCAAGATGGAATTCAAAGGAAGTTGCAAATTCAAGAGCTTGAGGAGATTCGACTATCATCATATGAGAACTCAAGGCTCTACAAGGAAAGATCAAAAGCAGCTCATGACAAAATGATCCAACAAAGGGGGTTTCATGTTGGAGAGAAAGTCCTTCTCTATAGTTCACGACTGAAGTTGATGCCTGGTAAGTTGCGTTCCAGATGGTTAGGTCCTTATATTGTGTCTAATATTTTTCCTTATGGTGCAGTGGAGATCACACAAGAGGACACTGGAAGGAGCTTTACAGTCAATGGGTAACGTTTGAAGAGATACATTGAGGGGCATCCTACTGATGCAGTGGATTTTATCACACTACATGACCCCATCATCACTTGATCACATCAGGCTGTTCCTAACCCTTTCACTTTTATATTATTTGTCCTATTTAAAAATTATGAATTTCATGTGCATATATCATCTCACGGGTTCACATTGAGGACAATGCAATATTTTAAGTGTGGGGGAGGGAACCTTTTAGTTTAGTAATTTCAATTGTTTTCCTGTTTTTTAAAAAAAAAAACCAAAAAAAAAATTGTATGTTTTTCAAAATTTGTGTGTTTATTTTACAATTTTCTGTGTGTTTTTGAAACTTTTGAGCTGAAATGATTCTCATCACCATTTTTAAATCCATATCAATAAGTGAAACAATTTACCCCTTGAAACTAAGCTTAAATGAATGCTGAAATGACTTTGTTTCAAGTTCAAATATTTAGTAATTTCATGCAAAGTACGCTGAATTTTGAATCCCATGCCAATCTCACTGTCTTTATATTTGAAATCACTTTCCTGTGAGGCTTCTAAACCATTATTTTCATATTCTTTACATTCACCTCACTTCTTGAGAGAACCAAACCATACTTGATTTAACTAGAATTTGATCTATTCCTGTCAAAACATGAGGGTTTGAGGTACTTGTGTTTAAATGATTGAGGCATTTGTTTGGTATTAAAACCCCTATTTCAAAGAATCCTTTTTTATAATGGCCTACCTTGAATATTTAATCCTTGTAGCCCTTAGAATCCATGCACAACCTATTAGGTTAAGCCACATTACAAGCCAATTTTCCCTATCCAACCAACTCTTGAAGTGAAATTGCATAATCTAGTTGAGCTTAAGTGTGGGGGAAGTTGTCTTGGGTTTTGCCACCACATTCTGTGATACTTTGGGTGGAAAATTAAATTCTGAAGAGATGTGTTTGCTGCTAAAGAAAGTCATTATATTGAAAGCTGTGCCTTTTCTGGAGCTTTCATGACAAGTGAAGCTGTGCCTTTTCTGGAGCTTCTAATTGAGATGGAAAGCTGTGCCCATCTGGAGCTTTCTAGAAAATCATGTTTGAGAAGATTGACATTTTTTATGCTGAAATGATGAATGGTGTAAACCTTTCATGACCTTTCATGATGATGGAGCTGAATTGATACTATGGGGATTGAAGAGAAGACCATATTTAAGTGAAAATTAGATTAATGCAATTTTGCTTCAAAAGAGTCAAGCCTCCTCATTCAGCCTCAGAGTTTTTCACATCTTAATCCTACCAACCGAAAGCCACAGAACAACCCTGAAAAGTCCTCATGATAAACATATGTCCTTGACTCACATCGGGTAGCGATGTAGGAATCTATCAAGCCTATGGTGACCCTTGTATGAGTTTGGATGAGAAAGACATTGCAAAAAAAATTGATATTTGAGTGATGAGAGAAAATTCAAGCGAGGTAAGTGTTTTGTGCATGGGTGGATAAATGAAGTGGAAATATATTGAATGATATAAATGGAGAACTTGAAATAAGGTTTTTTATGAGGCATGATATCTTTTGATTCTTGGTGTGAAATTGATTGATCTTAAGGATATGTGTTTTAAAATTGGTTTTGATTTGATATTGATGTTTACTTGATATGAGGTTTTGCCCAGGTGTGCAAAAGGGTAAGTGTGGGGGAGTTGATAAAACACTATTTTATTGAATATTTTATTGATAATAAATGAAATAATTTCCTCACATTGTGTTAAATATGTTTATTTATAAAATATTTGGGATTTGATCATTCATTTGAAAATTTGGTGAAAATTCCATTTTTACCCTTAATAGTGCATTGTAGTATTTCGAAGATAAATATTTTTATATTTATTATTTGAATTTGAAACTTTCTAAAAGTGTTCCTAAATTCATTTTATACAACTTCCATTCAAGACACTAGAGCTGAAGAGTGCATTTGGATGGATTAAATGATCAATTAATCCAATGGTGGGCTGGACTCGGCAGAATAGACATAGGTTCTGTATTTGGGCCATATAGTCTACATACGGGCTTGGATTGAGCCCAAAATTTGAGGAACGCTCGGGGACATGATTTTGCACAAATAATCCTTCTGGAAGGCTGGTAAATTCACGCGTTTTGGAGGTCAAATGGGCGGTTCAAGTTGGAATAAAATATTTGACCGAGTTTTTCATTTCACACTTAAAAAGTTATGTATCCCTAGCCCTCACAAACTATATTTAAAGGGGGTTTTAACTCTTTGAGAGGTCTGGTAGAGGATTTGGGAAGGTGTGGCCGAAAGGGTGTCTCTTGGGAGCCCCTCACAACTCTTGGAGGAAGTAAGCCTTTGTGCAAACCTCTCTTCCAAAAAGGCTCTCCTCTCTCACCTCTTCTTTGTATTTCTTTTCTTTCATGTTTGTTTCTTGAATTTTTCTTCAAATAATATTCTGTGTTCATCCCTCTTCTTCTTATCTTAATCTTCTTAATTGGGTTAGAATCAAGAGTGGAGACAAGATTGGGTTCTACCCTTTCAATCCGTTGCTTATGCAAAACGTCTCCACGATGACTACACCACCCATGGAAGAGTAGTTCTTTTTAGTAATCGATCGACCTCTATCCTTATTAATTAATTTATTTTGAATTAATGAGATACTGTAATTCACATATTATGATCTATTAATTGAGTTTTTAATTTAAATGAAACTAAGCAAGCAATTGAATAGTTAACACAAAACACGCGAGGTCGGGAATTGTGTGAACTTTGAGAGCGCAACCTTAACCGGTAATTCAAAACCACATGGGATCAATTTGTAGAGTTCAAATATAATACCTAAACTCAATTAATCCTCATTTACAGAGTGGTTATGTGCCTTAATTTACCACTGACCATAAGCTAATTTTAGAACATCAATCAAAGCAGGGTGTTGCGATTGCATGTTCCGAAGTTAGCCTAAGGTTAAAATTCACTTCAATCTTCGTGGTAAAGTTAATTCTCGTAGGGTTCGGGATTTAACAAATTAAGGGATCATAATTAAGTGAACATTAATTTAAATGATAATGATTAATAAATGATTGAAGAGGTAGAGTTAGATCGATTACGTCTTTTAAATATTTTCTAAACAAACATCTTTTTGTTGTGTCATTCTAATCGAAACTTCATTTCAAAATTAAAAACAAAAAAATGCAATCTTCTTCCAGCAAACTTCTTCTAGATTCATAAACTATAAACAACCACCCCCATCCTTTCAAGTAGTGTTTTTATTATCTTTTATTTTACTTCTGTAATACCTATAATAATTGTTTTAATTCACTTCCTCCTTTGAGAGACGACCTTGGTCAGCCACTCTGCTGCACCTAAGTACCCCAAATTACACTAATCATTTGAGGGCGCCCACGACAGCGCTCTTTCATATAACCATATTATTATTATTTTTTCCATATATGTGATTTTTGTTGGTGGTTACACCCACAACTCCCAACATTCCATGTAGGATTATATTCCACAGTTGAGTTTTTAGTGTTTTGACACTTTTGAGCCATCGTTCGGTTGTGTTTGAGATTAACCACACTAATGATAAGGATATTTATCATGAATTATTATTGTATCATGTAATGGTGAATGTAAAGTACCATGTCACTTCCACTTGAACCACATAAGGTTAGTGCTTCAAATTGACAATTGAATGTGAAAGTGAAATTGGAAAGCATACTAAGTATATGACTTGACCTGATTAAATGTGAATGATTAATAAGTTTCATGTCCATATCACCCCTTACCATGTTAATGGAAGGTATAAAAATGAACCTTGATTATTGAATATTCTTAAATGAATTAAATAAACAATTTCATGTTACTTTAACTTGTCACAATAATGAAAGCTAAGGCTTGAACCAAATGGAGTTACTGATAAATTATGAATTGATTAAACGGTTTCATGCTACTTGTCCTTATCACACCAATGAAAGGAAAGTATTAAACCAAATTATATATTAAATGAATTAATTATCAAATAAGAGTGTCCTGACTCGATCTGGTCTTGTATTATTATTGGGGAATGCCATGAGTACTTGGGAACCCCATTTCAATTCAAGGATACAAATTGATTAGTTTGATACCCACCTATATCCTGATCCTTGTCTATTCTTGGATGCCCAGTATGACACCGTATAATCCCTCAAATATTATTAACAGATGCCTTGGATAAAATCTTTGGATCCAAAATTAACAAGTAGGTGCCATGGTTAAATCCCATAGGTCCCTATCACTGCTTAGACCTGCTTTACCTTGGTTACTCACCTTGGATTGGGTAGGAATATTATTGTGTAATGCCTTGGACTATGCTTCTTTGATTACACTATTACCCTTAGCTAGACCCAGTTACTACTGATTTAGTGACCCTTGAGGTCTATGTTTCCTTTGTTGTTACCTTGTGACTTCCTTATTAAATATCATTATAGGATTCATTGTTAAAACTTGGAACATTTAGTAATATTAACATGTGACATATTATAAACTAGGGTCAATAAAATACTTAATTTGTTACAAGTTTAGACACCAGCCGAGGGATGAAGTAGGTACTTGGGTATTTAGTTACATTGTGTCCCTTTACTCGATATATCCATGATTTCACACCATTATTTTCCATTTCACAGGTCAGATGTTATAGACACCGTTGGTGGTGTCCCACTGAGATTTATGTCATACCCTCTCTAGGTGCCATTTGGTACTCGAGATAGATTACATGAATGCGGTTGTTAATAACGGGAATCATACAACTTCGAACACTTGATTGATTTCTATTTAGGATGGATCTTGATAGAAGATGACCAAGTCAGAGCTCAAGATTCTTTGGATAGTCTTTTGGTTTCCTTTATACTTTTTCTGAGCATATATTCATATTGTATTGTATCCATATTTTATAGTTTTATATATACATGACATATCATCATCAGTTGTTCCAGTTGATTATATTTTACTTGTCTGCTTCCACTATTTAATTATAATGCTTCTGCTATTTACCTATTTTTATATTTATCTACTATGCCAAACTCTGGTAATGAGAGCATAGTCTCCCCACAGACACACCCTAGGACCTTGTTGCTAGTTGGAAGCCTCTGGCATTTGGGGAGATGCACTTGAGGCCATGTGGACCACTGAGATCAGGGAACTTATTAAGTGGCATCTGAGTTCGGGATGTCACAAAGTGGTAACAAAGGATTCATTTCTTGCATTACTATTTGGAGATAATATTCATGAGATTACAAATGCTATGGAACTTGGTCATAAGCCGTGCTTGGGCATCGCAAACCCATGTTTGGGTAAAATCCAAGTTGCCTGAATTATAATCGTTGTTATGATTTTTCCTATTACAATTGATATCATTGAACCATTGGGTGACACAGATGCTGTGTGGAGCTATTGATTATTATTTTGATTGAGAATTTTATTTCATCCTTGGCCCGATGATATGAGGGAAATAAGAATTGTCACATGCATCATTATTGACACCTATAATTTACATGTCATGCATTTTACATGCCATATAGGATAATTTCACTACTTGGATTGCTTGTTATGCCTGTGATTATTGAGTGATGTTGTGATAGTTAACTTATTATTTTATTACTATTGTTTTTGATGGAGTGATTGCCTGTCTCAATTCATGAGGTGTATGAGCCCTCATGGGTTAGGATGAGTAATTTACTGAGTTGAGCCAATATACTATAGATAAATGGGTGTCATTTTTATTAATGAGGTGTATGGGAACTGATTCACTAGGAATGAATATCCATTATAAAGTAAAACATGAATTCTAAAATTAAATGGTTTCACATCCTTATCCCAACTTATCATGTTATGAAAGGTAAATAAGTGAGCCATGCAATAAAATGTAAAATGAAAAGAAACTTATACTTGAGTACTTATCAATACCTGGATGTTTAAGTGTGTAATATTCTGTAGGTAGTGGGTTTTCTTATGTTCATATTCCACTATTGTCATTATATTTATGATTCTAAGCTTGTTTTTAGGTGCGTTCTTGGAATTTTTAGACCAATGCCACTACGACGCCCTCATATCATATGCTAGGAAGGTGGAGATGACCATGCTCTAGACATGGTGGGCCCTGAGCCACTAGTCTTACCTCCAGGAGTGAAACTTTTGGAACCACATATTATACCTAATCCAAGCACTGATTACCAAGTTCATGATAGTTTCTTATGTCTGATGCATTCCATGCATGGTGCTCCATGATATGAACCTATAATGGTTGATCTGACTCATGAGTTCCAGCTGCAGAATCCTTCTAATTTATCAGGGGATAGAGGTCCACTGGCTGCTGAGTCTTGGCTAGAGGCCATACTGTCTATCCTTGATCATATGGAGATTCCTATAGAGTAGAGGGTCAAAATTTCTACTTACATGCTTTGGGAATCAGGAAAGCATTGGTGGGATGTGATTACCCAGGCCGGTCATCATCAGAGCATGTTATTGGTTGATTTCCAAACTGTCTTCTATGATCAATTCTTTCCTCAAATGCTAATTGCTGAAAGATCCATAGAGTTCATGAATCTTAAACAAGGTTCTATGCCAGTTATGGAATATTCAATGTGATTCACAGAGTTATAGTGTTTTGCACCACTTCTAGCCAATGATGATATTTCACGTGCTATAAATTTTGAGGATGGGATCTAGTACACCATATGTACGCAAGTCAATGTCTTTCACCTGACTACCTTTTTTTCAATAGTAAATTAGGCTCTTATCACTGAGCATAACCTAAGGGATGAAAATAGTATTGGATATAGAGAACCAGTTCTGCGGTAGGCTAGTAGTTCTCTTGATGGTAGGAAACATTCCCTTGAGGTTTCTCATCAGGGCAACGAAAACCATAGTTCCCATTTATATAGCTCTATAGTGTGTCATTAGTGTGGATGATTGGGGCACCTGAAGCCTCATTTTTATAGAGACACAATGGAGTGATGGTCTTGTAGCTGCATGGGTCATATTCAGAGGTTCTATAGGACCTTTACACTATCTTATAGTGGAAAAGGATCCACACCATCTCCACCTTCAGGAGTGGGTTTTTTTGAGCTGCGTCAGGCGGGGAGTTGGAATAACACTAATAGGTCTAGCTGAGGAGGATTTTGTGGCCATGGCTGTGAGACCCCTGATCACTAGCAATACTAGTAGAGCAGTTTTGATCATGGTAGTCCATCTATTACACAAGTTCATAGATCAGGCCAGTTTCATGAACTACAACCGATACCCAAGGATCAGGCTGAGGGACCATCTGCAGTACAAGGTACTATCCTAGCAACCTTCACTGTAGTGTCTTATTTATTTGATATAGGTTTTTAAAATTCTTTTATCTCTATATCTATCGTGGAGAGTCTCGGACTAAAGATACAATATTACTATGGTGTAATGACCCTAGATAAACTTTTAGGGGTATGGACAGAGGGAATACGCCAGTGTAGGGACTTTCCCCTTGAGGTAGGTAGTTACCATTTCTTATGGAACCTCTTTGTTATGAAGATGAAGAGATTTGATGTCATACTTAAGATGGACTGGTTGGTTCACTATCACGTTTTTGTAGACTATTATCACTATAGGGTATCTTTTACATCACTAGAAGGTAACAATTATATACATAAGGGTGAGTAGGATATCCAGGATAGAAGAGTTGGACCAAAACATCATGGGATAGGTGGAGTGACCTCCAGATCACCAATATCTTCAAAAAGGATTAGGTTTTACATAAAAATTATTTCCTTCCAATAGTGGATCATTTTAGGGACATCTTTCCCAATTTTTTTTGGATTACCTCCTCATAGATAGGTAGAGTTTACTATCAAGCTTGTTCTAGGAGTATCTCTAGTGGCCATTACTCCATACAGAATGAAACCTACTTAGCTTTAGGAGATCAAACTACAGCTAGAGGATCTATAGGATAAGGGTTTTATACAACCCAATACATCCTATTGGGTTTCTCTTGTTCTTTTCACAAAGAAGGATAATGGAACCTTACGTCTATGCATGGATTAAAAAAGGTTGAACTTGATTACTATCAAGAAATAGTATCCACTACCTCAAATAGATGATCTCTTTGTCTAGCTCTGAGTAGCTAGGGTCTTATCTAAGAGTAACCTAATATTGGTCTATCATCAGGTGTGAGTCAGGTCATTAGACATACCTTATACAACTTTCCATAGTAGGTATGGACTGTATGAGTACCTTGTTATGTCGTTCGGTCTTATGAACATGACCACCATTTTGATGGATCTGATGAATAGGGTTTTTCACACCTATTTGGACTCTTTTTTGTGTGGTCTTTGTATACGACATATTAGTGTATTCTCACTCTCGTAGAGACTATGCCAAATATTATGAGATCATTCTAAGTACACTAAAAGAGCATTAGATTTACGTTAAACTTTCTAAGTGACACTTCTAGATCAAAAAAGTTTATTTCTTGGGTTATATAATATTGGAATCAGGAGTATATTTTTACCCTGAAAAGGTTAGTGCTATAGTTTACTGGAGGAAACCCAAAAATGTGTTTGACATATAGAGTTTCTTGGGAATATATGGACATTACATGTGTTTCATACAAGACTTTTCTCACCTTTATTCACCTATCACTAGTCTTAAAAAGAAGGGTGTAAAGTTCTCATGGTTAGGAGAATGTGAGAAATCCTTTTAGGAGATGAAAGGGAGGATTATATCAATACCTATTCTGATTCTTCCAGAGCTAGCCATAGGATATACCATATTTTTTAATGCATCAGGCATTGGCCTAGGAGAGGTTTTGATGTAGGAGGACAAAGTTGTTGCGTATGGATCTTAGTAGTTGAGTCCTCACGAGAGAAACTACCCAACACATGACCTTGAACTAGTAGCAGTTATCCATGTCTTACATTGCTGGAGACATTATCTATTGGGTGAGATATTTTTGGTGTACATGAACTATAAGTGATTCAAATATATCTTTTAATAGTGTGACTTGAACCTCAGATAGTGAATGTGGGTTGAATATCTAAAATACTTTTATTTTGAGCTTACTTATATGTCTAGAAAGGGTAATTTTGTTACAGATACCCTAAGTCATAAAACTCAAATACAAGCTTTATGGAAAGACAGTGTTGAATGGAAGTTAATGGATCTTTTATATGAGATAAATATTAAGTTTCATGATAGCCACATGCAGTCTTACCTATCATCCCTTATAGTTATCTCTTCCCTACCTGAGAAGGTAAAGAGTAGACAATTTTCAGATCTGGAAGGCTTGGTTCTCCGTGAGAGTATATCAGGAGATAACCCACCTCCAGATTAGTCTATGAACAAAGAAGAAATCTTGCATATTAATGGATGTGTTTGGGTTCCTAAAGAAATGAGAGAGGAGTTGATGGAAGAGTCCCATGCTTCTCAGTGTAAGTTTATCCAGGCATCTCCAAGATGTATTAAGATATGCGATGCCAGTATTGGTATCCTAGGATTAAACGTCAGATAGTAGGCTTTATCACTAGGTGTTACACCTGTCTACAGGTGAAGGAGGAGCATCAGAGACTTGTAGTCTTGTTACAGATGATTCCATTTCCAGAATGGAAATGGGAATATGTTTCCATGGATTTCGTATTCGTCATACCTAGGTCACTGAGAAATAGTGATGCTATATGGGTAGTTATTGATCAACTACAAAAATTATCCCACTTTATTTCTATTCAGGAGACTTTCTCAGTTAATGAGCTAGTAAGACTGTATGTCTATGAGATCATAAGATTGCATAGGGTTTCTCACACTATTGTTTCAGATAGAGATGTTCATTTCACTTCATGGTTCTAGTAGGGTTTACAAAAGGCAATGGGAACACAAATGATTCTAAGCATTGTTTTCATCCTCAAACTAATGGAAAATTAGAACAAAGAATATAGGTCCTAGAGAACATGATTTGAAAATGTGCCCTTGATTTCAGTAGTTCTTGGGATAAGGATATTCCTATCACCAAGTTCGTCTATAATAACATATTTCAGGAAACAATTCAGATGAATAATTTTGATGAATTATATGGTAGGCCATTCTGTTCACCCCTATGTTCACTTGAGGCAGGTGAGGCATCCCTACTAGGTCCTCATCTCGTTCAGTAGACTTCATAGTAGGTTCAACTGATCAAAAAGCGTATGAATACTACCCAGTCTATAAAAAAAATCTTATGCTGATCACTTTTGTTGACCTGTAGAGTTCAAGTTTGGGGATCATGTTTTCCTTCAGGTATCACCCAGGATAGGGCATAAATGGTTACATGAGCAAAGAAGGCTGTTGCCTCATGAAATAAGTCCGTTTGAGATCCTAGAGAGAGTTGTACTGGAAACATATCAGTTGTTACTAACTCATAGGTACCATTCCATGCAAAATGTCTTCTATGTTTCACAGATTTTCCAGTATCATTCTGACCCGTATCATACCTTTGATCCTGAGGAAGTGGAGTTAGATATTGATGTTACCTTTGAGGAGTATCCACTACGCATCATCAACCGAAGCACAAAGGTTATCTGAGGCCGGTCTATCCCTCTATTATGGGTGTTATGGAAACATGAGCACATGAAGGATGAGACTTGGGAGTTGGAGGCTGACATATGTTCTTAGTGGCCAAAATTGTTCTCAGAAAATGGTTTTACACCCCTGGAAGGTGAACTCGGGTATGAGTTCTTTTAAGGGGGGAAGACTGCAAGAGCCCAATTTTTCACTCAGGTATGGATCCTTCAAATTTCAGTCTAATTCTTTATTTTGGACCTAATATGGATGACTAATGAGTTAGAAAAGTTCTCAAGGGTGTAAGAGACTTGTTCGAATCCCAGAAACCATATTTTTAGGGAAACTAGCCATGTCACACAATTGGTGCATGGTTGGAGGATGATTTGCCTAACTGCGTGGATGTATTTTTTCAGGAAGAACCATATCGCATGGTTGGAACACAACCATGTAGACTAACCGTGAAATTTCCCCTTTTTCCTAGGTACCCATGCATGGTTTGTTCACATTTTTTCAAATTGTGCGGACAAACTGTGCACATGCTAATTTTCAGGGTAATTTTACTATTTTTCCTTTAATGATCTAATTAAGCCACCCCATATTCCCCAACTTCGTATCCAGTGGGAGAACCTAAATTTTCTCTCAATTTGAATATTTTTGAAGACCTAAGTTAGGGATCAAGAGATATCATTTTTTTGGGATCTGATTGAGCTTCTGTTCATCACGTTATATTGTAATGGTATGTACTTGAGTCTGTTTGAGCATTTCTTCTTCTCTCTTTATCTCAACCTAGTTATCGAGGTGTGAGCGTTTTTCCTCTTTTATTATATCTAATCTGACCCAAACCAAATCAAGGGCTGATACCAGAGTATGAGAATTTTACAAGCCTAATGTTGGTGGTTTATAACCCAATCCTCAAGTTCGTTGATTTCAGAATTGATGTGTGGGGCCCGCTGATTTCATTGGGTTCCGTTTATTGAATTTATATGTCATGATTATAATTAGTAGAAACATATGATTATTATCTTTCCATATATGTGATTTTTTATTTGTGGTTACACCCACAATGCCCAAAATCCCATGTAGGATGATATTCCATAAATGATTTTTTAGTGCTTTGACACTTTTGTGCCATCATTCAGATGTGATCAAGATTGACCACACTAATGGTAGGACTCCTTATCATGAATTATTGTTGTATCATGTAATGGTGAATGGAAAGTACCATGTCACTTCCACCTGACTCGCTAAAGGTACATGATTCAAATTGATAATTGAATGTGAAAGGGAAATTGGAAAGTATACTAAGTATATGAATTGACCGGATTAAATGTGATTGATTAATAGGTTTCATATCTTTAGAACCCCTTACCATGTTAATAGAAGGTAGAAAAATGAACCTTGATTATTGAATATTCTTAAATATATTAAATAAACAATTGAATGCTAATTGAACTTATCACACTAATGAAAGGAAAGGATTTAACCAAATGGACTTACTGATAAATTATAAATTGATTAATCAGTTTCAGGATACTTGGCCTTATCACACTAATAAAAGGAAAGTATTTAACAAAATGATATATTAAATGACTTCCTTATAAAATAGGAGTGGCTTGAATCAAGATCGCCTTAGATTCTTATTGGGGAATTCCACGAGCACTCGGGAACCCCATTCCAATTCAAGGATACAACTTCCTTAGGTTAATACCCACCTAGATCCTAATCCTTTTCTATTCTTGGATGCCCAATATGACACCGTATGATCCCTCAAATAGTATTAAAGGATACCTTAAATAAAATCTTTGGATCCAACATTGAAAAGTAGGTTCCATAGTTAAATACCATAGGGCCCTGTCACTACTTAGACCTATTTTACCTTGGTTTATCACCTTGTATTCTGTAGGCATCTTATTGTGGAATTCCTTAGACTATGATCCTTGGATTACACTCTTACCCTTATCTAGAACCAGTTACTACTGAGTTAGCAACCCTTAAGGCCTACATTGATTTGGTTTCTACCTTGGGACTTACTTATTAAATATCATTACAAGTTTACTTATTACAACTTGGAACCTTTACTACTATTAACATTTGACATATTATAAACTGGTAATAATCAAATAATTAATTTGTTATAGGTTCAGACACCAGCCGAGGGCTGAAGTAGGTACTTGGGTATTTAGTTACATTGTGATGCTTTAATTTATATATGCATGATTGAACACTATTATATTACATTTCATATTCCTAATGTTATATAAACCATTGGTGGTGGCCCACATAGATTTATCTCACACCCTCTCTAAGCATTGTTTGGTACCTGAGGCAGATTACATGAATGCAGGTGTTGATAAAGGGAAGCACATGACTTCAAACACATGATTGCAAGCTGATTAAGATGGAGCTTGATAATAGATGACCAAGTCAGAGATTGAGATTCTTTGGATAGTATTTTTATTTCCTCTATAATTTTTCTAAACATGTATTCTTATTGTATTATACCCATGTTTTCTAGTTTTCTAGATACATGAAATATCATCATCAGTTATTCCAATTGATTCTATTTTACTTGTCCACTTCCGCTGTTTACTTATAATGATTCCAATATTTAACTCTGTTTATATTTATCCAATATGATACACTATTTAATGAAGGCATAGTCTCCACACAGACACATCCTAGGCCCTCACTACTAGTCAATAGCCTCTAGCATTCGGGGAGATGCACTTGAGGCTATGTGCCCCATTGGGCACGGGGCACCTGTTAAGTGGCATCTGGGTCTGGGACGTCACAATCTAAATGAGTGGTTGATGTATTTATCAACACAAAATTATAACCTCTACAATATTTTTCAATTTTGGAGCTACTTTCATTTGAAAGTGACATGAAATTTAAATAAATTTATGAGTATTTACAAAAGTGATACCCCTCTCACTTATAAAAGGAGACGTTTACCACCCTAATTTTCCTCATACATTAATCCAATTTTTTAAACAAAAATATAGATAAATAAATCTATAAAACTAATATAAATTTCCTATAGGTTATTTTATCCTCACAATACTACCCCCTCAAAGTCTTATTCCAATTTTCAAATGAGTTATTCTAAGGAGTAAGGTAAAAAATCACAAATCACTCATTTTCATTTCCATTTCTCTAAGTAGTATTATTTTATATTCAAGGTATATAATACCATACTAAAATAATAAAATAAGTATAATTATTATACTTATGTGTTATTATGATGATGTAACAATCATCATCTACTTGCCTCCCCCCCTTAGAAAAACAAAAATGTCGTTCGTGTTACATACATACTACCACCTTTATGAACAATGTGCTATATTTTTCATTATCACATTATGTGGATAATTATAAGAATTTAATTAATGAATAAAAATAATATTTATAAAATTATTATTATTATTAAAATATAAACTAATTTATACTTTATTTACTTTTTATGGAAAACAAAAATGTCACCTGTTCATACCTGGAGACTACTTCCTCCATGGACAACATGCTCTATTTTTCATCATTGCCTTAAATGAATGATTCTAAAAATATATTTGATGAAATTATATTATATTAAGGATTAATAAATTTCATGAATATTATTCTATAAGTATACTATAAAAATTAATGACCATTATAAATTAATCCACTGATGTCAGTAAATTACCAAAAATAAGCTCGTCACCAATTCCATATCCATGAATCATGACTACAATTATGATAGAATGAAATTAGAAATTTATAAATAATTATATATAATAAATTATAGTACCTTTTATAATATTTTAACATTAAAATTTTATTCACAAAATGGGGTTTGACATCGCCATTACAAAAAATTCTCAAAATAATCGGAATTACAACTTCCGATAATGAAAATAAGAGATAACAAACTAATGAATGTATAATAAATGATTATAACCAAAGATTAAAAATGATTATATATATGAATAATATTATAAAATTAGTCATTAAGATAGTTATGTTTATTATATAGGAGGTTAAAGAGATATTGTGAAAGTTGGTAACTAAAGGTAAGGGTTTCTTGTCTCACTTTTATTTCTTTGGGACATATGCCATATTCACCACTTGTTTCATATTGTGTGTTGGATACACTAACATATGGATGTTTTTGTCATAATTTAATGAAATTAAATTTATTTAAAAATATAAATCAAGATACATCATTCATGGGATTTTGATACAAGAGATACCAATGCTGTAAGGGTTTTCTCATCTCAATTTTCTCTCATTGAGATATGTTCAATATTCACCACCTTCTTTCATTATATGGTGTATACAATACTATATGATTTTATTATAACATATTTTAATTTTAATTCATGGTATTTATAAATCCAATTCATTATCTTTCTTTCAATGGTCTTTGATTCAAAATTTTCCAAAACCGTTAGGGTTCTTAGTCTCAAATTCTCTTCTTTGAAACCTATTTTGTATTATTCAAAATATTTTCATTTTCATGGTGTATATAATACCCATTTGGAATATTTTAATATGAATATATTTATTCATTTTATTTAAAGTTATATTTCAATTTCTCTCTTTTAATATAATTTTATTTAAAAATTACCAAATCTGTAAGTGTTTCTTTCGCTATTACCATTCTTCTTTATGAAGATTCCTTTCAATGTTTTAAAATGGTTTTATAAATGATTTTAATTATTAAGGTTTTTTAAAATAAAAGGAAATATTTTTAATATTTTAAAATGTAATGTTTTATTTTAAAAATTATTTATTTATTTTAAAATCTATTTTAAAGGCTTTTATTTTTAAGAAAGAATTATTCAGTGTTTTTATGTTTTTTCAAAGAAAGTTTTTTAAAGAATATTTCATTTATAAAATCTGTTTTCTAAAACCCATTTTTTATTTTAAAGGATGATTATTTTTAATTTGTTTTTAAATATAAATGTATTGAATTTTAAATAAAACATATTTAGGGGGTTTTCAAGAATTTTAAAAAAGTGATATTTCTTCTTGTTTTTCAAAGTGGTTTATCCAATAATCTTAAAAAGTTTTTTTTCATCTATTTCAACATAATTTAATGTTTATCATGTTTTACTGGGGATATATTATTATAATACCATGTAAATTATTTCTCTGGATAACATATGATTATTATGTTTTAAGTTAGTTTTCATAAAACCCATTTCTTTCCCATGGGGGATATGATTTAATAATACCATCCACCTTCTTTATCTAGATTTATTTCGATCATGTTATCATATTTATTGATTGGATAAATCATTTAAATCACATATATTTGTATTTCAATATGGATTTTTATTGATTTATAATGCAAGTTAATTATGTTTTTTATTTTTATTCTTGTCCTTCATATATCGAATGCATTGGAATTAATGAAGTGATGGGTGGGGCTTGTATTTATATAGCCCCTAGATGCACCGATTGGCCTCATGAAACAAAATGTTTATGTATTTGGTGTATTACCACACAATTAAATAATGTACTATTAATTATAACCTTTATGGAAATAATGATCTCTTGGCTATGACCTTGATTGAAAGAGTAACCTCCAGAATACAACCTTTATATAAATTATGATGTCTTGGAACAAGGCCTTGATCCTAAGATCAAGATGTCCAACATTATACATTACATTACCTTGAATTAATTTATTATTATCCATGTGATTATTTATATTTCTATGTTATCCATGGTTATATTTAATTCTCAGATTATTGATTATATGGAATATTTATTTATTATTCACTCTTCCATAATGTGTATTCCATTTATATAAATGATAGTTTCTATTTTATGATTCCCCTTAATGAGAATAGGAGCTAACCCTTTATTTTGTTTCCTTTACATAGGGTATCTATAATGGATATTTGAGTGAATTCAAGGATATACTAAAAGGAATAAGAAATTTTACAATAATTTTATTATGATATGTATCAAAGTTTTAAATGTAATATGGGAAACATATATGTATATAGTCTCATAAGATTGGTAAATTGTGTAATACTTTGTTATGAGATTCCATGTATCTTGTTCTAAATAATTAAAGTGACCACCATCTCCAAATTACTGGATTTGTGGTGTTATAGTTGATATCAAAGAAAGTTTAGTTGAAACCTTGGGTACTAGATCTAGAAAAACATAGATTATAGAACATAACCCTATGAAAGAATTTAGGGATAAGTATAATTATAATAAAACATCCTAAAATTTTGTTAAAGTGGAGATTATGTGGTTTCCTAGTAATGAAATCCCTATCTGGATACAAAAGAGTGGATTCAGGCTCTAGAACATATGCACATAGGTGTAATAACCCCAGAAATGATGGTTGGGTATTAACTCGATCTTCAAGTGGTGCATGAAAAATATGCCTAACTACACACCTAGTTTGATAATATCATGGGATAAGCTTTGGTTGATTCACATGAACTTTGAAAACCATTATGAAGGATTTTAATGGAAGTTGATAGTGTAATATATAACTAGTTAAGTTGGAGAACCTAATTAGAATATGACCATGAATAACCTAGATTAAAACCTTAAGATTCAAGAGATAGGTTATAAATTTCATTTATGAGTTATTTCTTAAAATTTTATAGTTTTTATTTTTCATATATATTAATTTAATTATTCTCATCAATTTTTTTTATTCATGAAATGGATAGATCAAGGAGGCATCGAGTTAAAAATAGACGTGATAGACAATGTAGTTATTGTCCCAATGAAAAAAATGAGATAATACTTGGAGTGATGAATCTTATGGTTATTCTTAACCATCTATTGTGAATTATGATTAAAAAATTGAATCTATTTGAATTTCCAAACACACCAAATAAGATAAGGATAGAGATTCATTTAAGTTTTGTGGATAATGGCCATAAAAGAAAGAAGAATCACTTTCCTACATCTCAATAATGTGGTAAGAAGTTACCAAGGAAAGGTATTTAATGGAATATAAGATGTTTTATGTATGAAAATGGAGGAAATAGATAAAAAAGGAACCATTAACAAGGAAATAAAGTTTATTCTAAGCTACTATTAATAGTTCATCCTAAGCTACCAATTACATGATGAAGGGAAATAAAGTTCATCCTAATCTACCACTAATAGATCAATTAATTTAATGTTGGGAAGTTGAAAATAATCCAATTCAATTACCTAATCCAAGGAATAACAATTATGATGATCATCAACAAACTCCTAGACCAAGGAAACAAGGAAGGAACTATGCTATGAAAATTTCTGAAGTGAATCATGATAATTAAGTTACACTAATCCTACACTTTAGAGTTGTGGATTTCTAGTTGGATTTTGATTTCTAACACTTTAGTATTTATATAAAGTTTTCTAAGATCATAAAATCACTACCCTAATGATTTGGTATTGAATTATTAGGAAAAACTTTTAGTTATATAATTATTGACTCCATATTTTAAGTTTATGGAAATGTGCTTGGCACAAAAATTATTATCCTTCCTTTATATGAATTTAATATGATTTTGGAAATGGGTTTTCTCTCTTTTTAGAGTAAAAATTAATTTTTTGAATAAGGAAATCAAATTTCATATAAAATTATGACAATCTATCAATGAAAGGATGATTATGAACACCCTTTTGAAGAAAAATGTATAATATAGGCCTTTATACCATGTA
Source organism: Viscum album (assembly GCA_963277665.1). Taxonomy (NCBI): domain Eukaryota; kingdom Viridiplantae; phylum Streptophyta; class Magnoliopsida; order Santalales; family Viscaceae; genus Viscum; species Viscum album. The sequence goes on along the minus strand of OY728130.1, from coordinate 2,105,676,776 downwards.
ACAAGGGACTCTAAGCTTAAAAGGTTGGAAAAAACTAGTATTATAGACATGATTATTATAAATGAATTAATGATTTATGAGTCTTACCCAATTTAGTGAGTGTAATGACCTGACCTGGAATCCACTGATTAATTCCCTAGGCTGGTGCAAAACATGAACTCAACTGCGCCTCCCTATACACCAGAGGCTACCGACTAGTAGTGAGGGTCTGTAAAGACATCATGAGGAGACTATACCTACTGTTCAGAGTAGTCAAGAAATAGAAATAACAGTAAACATATAAACCAAATCAAATAACCATTAAATATAGGATAGTGAAAGTGATATAAATAACCACAATATTAAAATTCTATATCAATGAGTAATTTTATACACATCATAACTGATCCCCCATGTGTGGATTACATATAAGGATAAAATAGAACAAACAAATACATAACTAAGACTCATCCCCAAATTGTTCCTGATTCCTGACCAGTACCAACGTCCACTCTCCATGAAATCCATGACAAACTAAAGTAATCAACAATTGAAGGCTCATACCCTTAACTAAATCTGCAACATATAGTCTTATTCTCAAGCACCCAGGTGACATGGAGGCCCAACCAAGGTGTGAATAAAATTTAGTTTGACACCACCAATTATGTACCTAAAATAACCAGTCCATAAAAGAGTGCATGTTGGAGTTCTATAAATATTCATTTACCATTTAATAGATTAAAAAATTAACAGTTTCATAATTTAAATAAAAAATAAGTAAACAAATCTCGATGCTCGGGCTCTACAATGACACCTAAAACAAGTTTATACCTACTTCATCTATTTCTAGTGATTATCTAATGATAGTAAACAAAATGGATCTATTGGTTACAAGGTATACTACCAAGTAAACCAAAATTTAAATAATCTAAGGAAATCTACATATTTCAACTGGGAATTCCCTCTCAACAAATCCCATAGGGATCTAAGGGAGGGGTGACCCTTGGATTTACTTTTATATAAAATAATAATATGAACTTAGGAATTCATAATTGAAATTTTGAATCATGACCTGATCGAAATTATTTATTTATATCTTGGGAATTCCACTCAATGTAATCAGACCAAATCCAGGGTGCTCATCCAATGACATTCACCAAGGTACCCTAAAAGAAGCCATGAAATTAATCTAGGTAATTCGATAAATATAGAAATTAACAGAATCCAAGAGGGATCCAACCCTAGGAAATCATGATAATGAATCTATGAATAATCCAATAGATTACTAAAGGAATTCCATAACACTGGACCTCCATGAATCAAAGGGTGTCATCACACCATGGAATTCATACGAGTTCCCTTGTGGAATCTAAGGCTCTCACATGACATTACACACATTTCTAGGTCTATAAGGACCTCAAGGAATCCTACCATGGTATTCCAATCCACCAAAATATCAGGATAAATTCATTTAAAAAAGATTTATTTACCAAACAAGAACATTCTATCCAGAAAAGAATTAATCAAAAGCATACCACATGGTTACCTTAATGGAATGTTTCTCCCAACTATCACAAAGAAAAAATCTGTTCAACAAACCCCATCCTATTACATAAATTCTATAACATTTTACCATTTATAAAATTACAAAAATCATTACCATAGTCCAAGTAATTTTGAAATAATACTTTTACCCAAGTGAGGTTCTAATTTCATTTACAACATCTATGGTTGTGAAATTCCATTCCATAACTATTGAATTAATTCAAAACTCCTCTTTAACCATTTTAATACTAAGTGTCCCTTCAACATATTTCAATTAAAATTCCATATACAAACTAACCATTTAATAATACAATTCCATGGAAAAAATCATTACCTTATTAATTGACTAAGTATTCTCTTCCTAAGGATCAAATCATGTTAGATGGGCATTGAATGTTAGAAAATAATAATTTAGAGCATTCCATTTAAATTAGGTCGATGCCTGTGAATCCAAAATTACTATACATCATAAGAACTTGGATAAATAAGAGATAATATGGGTTAATTTAAATGAACATCCTACATCATGACTAGTGAATCCCACTCATCAAGTATCACCCACATGTTCAACTTAAATCAAAAGAAATCACAAAACTAGAAAAACACCAAAAAATAGGGAATATTAGAAATAATTAGTGTGAGAGAAATATATAGAAAAGGAAACTAAGAATAAAATGAAACATAAACTTAGACTTACATAAATATTCCCAATGAATTCAGTGGGAGTGAAATTGGACATCAGATAGAGTAGAACCACCTAGGGGGAGAGGAGAGGGAAGATGTGCCATGGTAGAGGCCTACTGGCTATTTGGGGGCCAAATTACTATATAAGAAGAATAGGGGGAGTTACTATGTTAAAATACGAGGCTTACCATAATTAAAATTGTCCTAGGGGTCCACTGAATAGCTATTACTAAGCCACCAACTATCTAATGATCCCAATATGGATGCATGGATTCTGGAAAGGCCACTGGCTGTAGCAGCAGACTGGCCATCTTCAATATTCCTCTAATTATCTCTCAAACCCTCATTCTACCACCCAAACATAATTTTATGTCCCAAGTGGTTAGTTTTAGGGGTTCCAACCCTAAAAATGTTAATCTGAATTCTACATGAAAATATGACCCCTCCACTAAATAAAAAATCCAAAATTCTCATTGAAACTCAAGGCCCATCTGTATACATAGGCATCAAAAAATACCCATAATAACACTTCACACCCCTAATAAGTCTTAGTGGCCATCCAAAAACATCACCCCACCTATGTTGGTTGTCAAAACTCATCCACGACCCCATTTCATTTCCAAAATCTTAAAGCACTTCCTGAGTGTCACTCCCAAAACCAGGTGCTTTATTTAGAAAAATAGAAGACACTACTTTCATTAATATACGAAACACCAAGGTGACACTTATTTGAGTCTTTTTATCTTGAAACACCCATATTTTTTCATATATTTGATTATATAGAACATGGTGCTACCCACCATAGGGATTATATCAAAAGGATTATTTTAAACCTCAGTGCATTCTACTATCAAAATTTGCCCAGTGAAGCCTATTATCAGTTGTGAACAGGACAACTTAACATGTTTCCCGACACACTGTATCTCAATATTCATGAGAATGCTAGTTAACATCGGTTCAAACTCTCATTTCTCAACATTGAGGCCAAATAGAACATGGATCTACCATCCAAGCATAACTAAAAAATGATGAATTTTACTTGAAAATCTCCAAAAAACACCCTGAACATGCCCGTCATATCCAAAATGATGTTATAGTTGTGGTTCCTAACCTATCACATCAAATTTAATGAAAAATAGTAGGTTATAACTCCTTCGAACAACCCACTATAATATCCCTTAACTTCCACCACTAATGCTCATTTAAACCACTAGAGCATGATGCCTTGATCACCAATGGAATCCCATGGTCATCCAGTCACACCAAGGCCCAACCCAACCATTGATGTGATTCCATACCAAAACACCAATCACTAACAATCTTACCCATGATCTCAGTCGAGAACTAACATGAAACCAACATAATCATATATGGGTCACTTCATTTTATTCCAATCCCAAAATTTCCACTCATAATTAAACCAATACCACAAATATATTAACCTCTATCTTTTCCCTGAGGATTCTAAAATATATTGGGGCTACCCATTCTCCAAAATATGTTGTCTTCACGACCATTAAAATACCGATCCCACACATAAAAAATTATTTATCACAGGGACCACTCACATATGAATGACATGATTCTCCCTAAAATAGGAGTTTTCTTATCATTGTTCCATTAGGTTAAAATCATGATCTCATGACCCACATTCCATCTGACTTCAAATACTACTCCATATTTTAAATTTCACTCATTCCCAAATCATGTAACACTATCCTTGGTACTTTATAAAACTTATTCAAAGTGAGGGTAACACCCTCCACAACTTATGGTGGGATCCCCACCATATAGATTTCCCTACATTTCTCCATGATCACTAACCCCAATGGGTCCTTCCCATAACACACAAATGTTTCTCCTTCTGATCCACACTCATTGTCGTATCAAAACTAGACCAAGATGGATCTCTTGGATCCACCATATCACAAAAATTAAATCTAAATGACACAAAACTTATCATCTGATGGTTTTTCCCTTTCCAACCAAACCCTAAGGGACTATGACTGTAACATCTCTTTAAGGTCATCAAACATCAACTTATACATAGCTTATTTCTAACCCACAAACTAGTAGGAATCATGCTTACCAGTGTGAACTTCTTTGATCAACCAAAATAAAATAGGTTCATGGAATCACACACCACCCAATCACACAACCCAAATCACACTCCCATGAGTCATGTTGTATCCAAACTTGGCTCACACACTGAAACCATTAAACACACTCATGTGATAGTTAGACTTACTTACCGAGAGTACCTTTGGTATTCCTATTCAAAATTAGTAACTTCACTTATTCTAAGGTAAATCACATGATTTAATACCACCTAACTACATTACAAAACTATGAACATATATCCTTACTCTCACGTTGCTATTAGAATCACATCTTGAACTTGACAGGGATTGGCCGATCCTACCTTCTACCCCCAAATTTGATACTCAGAATCAACACCCCAAGTTATTTCACATTTAACAATCCAAGGAATTACTTTAGAGATTCCATACCCTTATTTTCACATTACATGCATTGATCCAAGCCCTAAACCTAATTTATATTTAATCTAGTCAATGGGTTCTCACTCAAATACCATCCAATCTCATCAAGACCTAAGGGTTTTAGATCGAAATGCGACCAACTCACATAACCTGAATAATTTCCCATGAGTTGAGTATCATGGTCATAGGATTTCATGCCTAACTAAGTGAAAAAATATTCTCCTATATTGTTGATTTTAATAACTAGATACACCATATATGCTCTATAATAATATTCCTAACATTGTATATTCATCAAGTCTAAGCGCATGACTACCCATCATCCTATTAATTACCTTCAAAACCCCAAACCACATACCTAAATAGAAAACATGTACCCAAATAACATCAAAAACTATCAAGGATAGTCATATGAATGATATTTACCTTAAAAACTACCCTAAACACTATTCCCTATCACCATGGGTGCTCAACCATAACTATTCTTAAACTCAGCAGCACCAAACATGCCACAAATGAATAAGCCATAGATTCTACCCAATATTTACACCTCTAAAATCATTCACAATAATATACTAACCCACTTGTGGGTTTACCTCAGATATCACTAGGAAAAGAGTCACAAAAAATCCCTGAGTTACATATAGAAAGGTTACTAGGTCCTTCAACCTAGTGCATCAGTCAAGGACTCACTAAAGACACAACTCATGGGATGTCACACTCCCATCAAAAGATAAAATGACATAAAATCACTAAACCTATGTTTATATTAAGGGAAACTAGGCCCTACCACCTATCCCCTAAACCAAACCATAAGAGGGTCACTACTCATGGGATAACACTCATCCTTGTCTCAAGGTCATGCGACATCTAGCATTGCAAACACACAACCCAGGGTTATCACAAACTAGGATCTTTCTCTACTCCCTCCTACCCTAACCAGGGTCATAAATACACATAGGCAAGGTTCATAGCATGATAACCTTGTAACATGAGTAGTCACAACAATCCCATTACCCATACACCTAGTCAATCCAAGCACACAAGGCTTCTAATCCATCTCATTCATTTAATGGTAAAAAATTTACAAAATTACATTGTTCAACTTATATCAATTAACATGGTTCAAATTCTAAGGTTTGTTAGATATAATTCCACCCCAAGTTATGAGGTAAAATTATCTATAAGTTTATCACTAGGATTTTTTTAATCCAACCATCATTTTTTATAAAACTCACATTTTTCAAGGGATTTACATTTCTATAATCCATAACGACTATATTCTCAACCAATTTCCCTATATTTCAAATCTAGGATTAAAAATTAATATTTCTAGATTTATCAAGAGTTTTACATTCCTAAGTATTGATTAAATAGGGTACCATTGAAATTATATAAAGAAAACTACATGTATGTTTCTTACGAGTACTTTATTTAACTAGTACTGTCATTTAACAATTCATTTACATTTTTCAAAAAATTGAACTTTTATTTTATCTAGGATCTTTTTAGGTACTAATGATAATGTTTAAATGGTTAAATGTGGTTGAATTTAACTTTTAAAATAATGTTAACCACTTATAAATTTTAAGTTAATGGAATTAAAAATAAATAAAAAATAAATACAATGATTTTTATAGTAGTTCAAATCTAAATGATCATACTATAATCTTCACCCCTATCACGAAATGAGAGAGATTACACCCATTATAATAGACTCTCTAATTTTTAATGGGATATCATAACCCTTTTATAGATAACTTTTTAACCCCTAGAGGCACACCCTAAAATGATATCTTTTTGAACACCTAGTGGATTAACCCGACCACCCTGAATTTTACACACCTTGAGGTACAACTCAAATGATACCTTTTGAAGTGGTGGTTGAAACCAAACCTACCTTTTAACCATTCTAAGGAAAAACTAAATCCATAACCTTTTTAGTTATGGTAGAACACAAATTACCATACCTTTTCTCACCTGAAAGCACATCCCAAATCCTAAATTTTATATGGGAGTAACTACCCACTATCCTACCTTTTAATGGGTAGTATATACTGGTAAAATTATATCCATAGAAAATAATATAAAGAATTAAAACTATCAAACCATATGAACACTTCAAGGTCTGAGAATCAAGGGACGAAATAATCAAATGACTGTACTTTAATTGAGAGAAACAGATGATCTCCAAAGTATGAAAAACTTGTACAATTCAATAATATCCTAGACCACATGTCTTGATATGGATATATCAAAATATTTATATATATTTCTTCTATGAATAATGGAATCAAATCATTAATCCCATTACATTTTATCTCTCCCAAGGAAACATATGATTTCTTTGTTGAATGCACATGAAAAAAATATCCACATGGGTCACTTAATTAATATATAATATTAAAAAAATGTTTTACAATGATAACATGTTATAATAATTAATATAGAACAAAAAAATAAATGTAAAAGACACTTGTAACACTCCCATAAATATGTGGGATAAACTATTCAAATTATAACCACTTTAAATTTGAAACTCTCATTTTCCCAAGAAATTAGCATGAATCTTCAACCCACATGATAAGTATTTAATTATATATAAAATTCTTCCAAATAAAATTCCTCAGTATTGAAATAATTAATAAGTATTTATTGAATAATTAAATCAAGTAAAACATGTGATACAAACATGTATTAATTTGAAATATAGAAGCATAAATAAATCAAATCATATTTTGAACTAAAATATAACCATGTAATTAATTAACCATATGTCATAAGTTTGGTGTAAATTTTTTCTAAATTTCAACTTTATAAGTTAGGTTCAAAACCTATTCTATCAGTTATTTTTGTTCATACGATTAATTTATTTTTTTATGTGGTCACTTTTTTTTGTTCATGCGGTCACTTAATTTTTGTTCATGTAAATGATTCCATACATTATGAAATTTTTATTCACAGTAACTTCTCTCAATATCACTTCTATACTTTTTAAAATTTTAACTCAAGGTCAATTTACTCAAGGTTAGTTGACAAGGTCACTTGACAAGGTCACTTCACAAGGTCACTTAGCAAGGTCACTTGACAAGGCCACTTCAACACACATAATGTCACTTTATTTTCTTCATGTGGTCACTTCATAACTTTTCCAAATTCTAACTCATGGTCAGTTCAAATCTCTTATGATCACGTGAGGATTTAACCAAAATATATAGAAGTTCAAAATAGACAGATATTACAGTGTATAAAAAATTATAATTATTTCAATAATAAAAAATATTAATAGATAAATTAGATCAAGGATCCAATTCAACCTTCTCCCCATTTTTGATAATTTATAAATAAACATCACTACAAAAAAAATTCATCTCCTTTTTGAAATTTATCAAAAGGATTTAATAGATGTTTGAATAAAGATGCCCCAATTAAAATTGAATATAAAAATCTCCCCCTAAATGATTATTGGGAAATAATCTCGTCCTTATAATGTTATCATCAAACAAAGATCACATTAATAATTATTAAGAAATAAAATAACCTTAAATCCTACATCAACCATATAATTAGAATTTCCCCATATTCATAAATTTTCAAATACTATGTGTAGACATAAAAAGATACTTGTTCATATTAGTATAAATTATTTTATAAAGATATGTTAGAAGCCTTAAGTATTTATGAAAAAATTTCAAGATTTTCAAAGAATGATTCAATTATTCTAAATGAATTAAATAGTAACCAGCTACTAAAGAACATACTAGTGATCCAACAAAATAAAATAGATACAATATGCACACTAGAAAAAAGAAACATATTTAATATTTTAGCTCAAAATATGAGTCAAAATCCACTTAAATATATATTGTACAATTAAATTTCCATTATTCCAATTTCAAATTTGATTTTATCAAATTTAGCAAGTTCCAGGGGTTTAGTAAAAATTACATCATATATATCTTCTATAAAAACAAATTTTAAAATAATATTACCTTTTTAAAAATTATATCCAAGAAAGTGATACCTAAAATCATTATTTTTAGTCATAGAATGTTGTAAATGATTTTTAGAGAATGAAGTTTTAGAAGTATAATAAATCAATATCTTATCAAAATTAAAACCAAAATAGGAAAATTTTTGTTTAATCTATAAATAATATAAACAATAAGAATCATCAACAACATACTGAATTTCATAAATTGATAAAGCCACTAAATTTTGTTTCTTAGAAATCAAAGAAACTAAACATTTACCAAGAAAGTGACACATACTTTATGTGATTTTCCTATCAATTTTACATCCATCTAAATCAGAATCTAAAAAACTAGTTAGTTTAGATGAGGTATGTATAGGATAAAATAATCCAAGATTCACAGATCTTTTAACATAATTAATTACTCTTTTAATTTCTTTTAAATGACTTTCTTTAATATTATATTGGAATTCAACATATATATATACTGAAAACATAAAATATGGTCCAGATGCTATCAAATAAACCAAGATACCAATCACATATCTAAAAATATTATTATCAACATATTTTCTAGATTCATCATAGTATATCTTATAAGAAATACTCATTGGAATATTTTATATTTTACAATTATCAAGACCAAACCTCTTAATTAATTCTTTTTAATATTTTGATTGATTAGGAAAGTTACCATTTTTCTTTGAACTATTTAAAAACCCAAAAAGAACTTAATTTCACCCATAAGGCTCATGAAAAATTCTAAAGACATTAAATTTAAAAATTCATTACAAAGTATAACACTTTAATAACTAAAGGTAATATCATTGACATATATTTATATGATCAAAATATATTTTGAACCTCTTTTTATGAATATAGTTTAATAAAATTTACCATTTTTAAAACCATTATTTAAAATAAATAAAGAAAACCTCTCATACTAAGCTCTAGGATATTGTTTTAGACCATAAAGTGCTTTCGAGAGTTTCAAAACATGGTTATATTTAGATTCTATCTCAAAAATAAGAAGATTATTTACATAAACATTTTCAGAATTATATACATTCAAAAATTTACTTTTGATACCCATTTGAAAAAGTTTAATTCCACAATGAGATGCACATGAAAAAAGAATTATTATATATTCTAATCAAGTAATTGGTGAAAAATATTCTTTAAAATCAATTTCTTCTTCCAAATTGTATCCTTGTGCCACTATCTTGGAATTGTTTCTAATTATTTGAATAGAGTCATCTAACATGTTTTTAAAGATCCATTTGGTTCCAATAATATTTTGATCCTTAGGGGATTCAAATAAGGCCCATCCTTTATTCTTATCAAACTGATTTAATTTTTCATGTATTTCAATAATTCAATTTGAATTAGAAAATTCTTCATCAATATTTTGAGGTACAAAATCAGAAATAAAATATTGGTAAGCACAAACATTTATTAAAGAATTTCTAGTTTTAACACTAGTAGTTTTATATCAATTACCTTTTCAACTAGATTATTCTTATGGATTTTAAAGTATTTTCATGAGATATTATCCCACCTCAATATATTCACTTTATTTTTTAGGTTCACCAAAGTTGAAATCACTAAACTCTTCCTTGACCTACAATAAATTAGATTTCATTTCCTTAAATTATTTTTATCAAATTTAACATTGAAAGATTATTTAAATGATAATTTTATTTTTTTATAAACTCTGTATTCCTTACTTGAAGTAGAATATCCTTGAAATATACCTTCATCTAATTTTGAATCAAAATTTTCAAGAGAATATTTGGTTTTAATAATGTGAACTTGGATCCCAAAACTCTAAAATACCCAATTCTAAGATTCTTTTCTTTCCAGATTTCATAAGGTGTCTTCTTTAAAAAATTTCTAAGAATAATTCTATTAGAGACATGAAAAGATGAGTTAATAGCTTATTTCCAAATATATTTTGGTAGAGTACTCATTTAACACTATCCTAGTCATTTCTCATAAATTAATATTTTTTATTTCTGCCTCACCATTTTGTTTTAGAGTCCTAAGAGCTGAAAAATTATGTCTATACCCATTATCTTCATAGAATTTATCAAATTATAGATTTGAAAAATATCATACTCTATCAATTATAATCGATAAAATTAGATTAACCTTTTAATTTTGGACTAATTTACAATATGAAATAAAATTTGACAAGGTGTTCTATTTATGTGCAAGAAAATAAGTCCATATAAATATACTATAATCATAAAAAATAAAACACACACACCTTTTCCTACCAAGACTAGAAGTTTTAATTTGGTTAAATAAATCCAAATATAAAAGTTTAAGTATTCTATAATATTGTACCTCTTAGACAAACTTGAATGACTATTTATGTGGCTTACCCTTTAATAATGAATCATATAAATATGTGTTTTCCAATTTTAAATCAGACATATCCAACACCTTTTGACTTTTGTAAATCTTTTGAAACAACTATAAATTTTTATGAACCAATTTTCTATACCATAAAACATTTTCATATTATAAAACATTTATACATTTTATATTCTATTCAGTCAAATTTGTATAATTCATTTAATATATATTATCATTTTGTTTTATAGAAAACAAGATAGATTCTTATTTGAAAATAATACATATTTCATTTTCAAATTTCAAATTCATATTATCATGAAAAATATATAAGATACTTATTAAATTATGTTTTAAAACTTAAACAAACAATACCTTTAAAATAACAACCAAATTTGAAATTCCATGTTTTCCAAAAATTTTTACTTTCCTTTTAAATTATAACTAAAAGTAACACTACCAACATAAAACTTATTAAAGGATATAAATTTAGAAATATCACTGGTCATATTTCATGAATATCCACTATCCATGAACCATAAATATTTTTTGACGCTTCAAAGGCAAGTTTCCTAAAAAAATATATTTAAGAAGTATTTGGTACCCTTTCAAATTTGGGTCCAATTGGGTTAGAAAAAGAATTCTTGGGAACCCAAATTGATTTTAAGTAATAGTTTACAAGAAATATAGAAGATAGTGATTTTTAGATAAAAGACTTTGTGTGTTCAAGAGACTATTGATATCTTAAGGAATATTAATTTGTATAATGTACCTTCATGTGACATCTAAAACCTATAATGCTTGAAAAATTTACAATTGAACCTTTAACAAAGAACGTTTTATACATTTTGGGTAATTAATTTCCATATCAAAAAATATTCTTTGACTTATTCAATTTATTCATTCTCACCATATTTTCATAACATACCGTTCCTTGAAAAAATCTAGAAAAAATTGTTTTCAAAATTTCAACTTCATTTCTAAGCCTATAATTTTCTTTCAAAAAAGAATAAAACTTAATTATTTTAGATTATTAACATGATAACTAGAAATATTTAAGTTTTTTCATGACCCTACCCAATTGGGCTCGAGCCGTGACTCCCTAAACCCGCCTGCAATTGTCTAGGGGCTGGCGACTAGCGCCAAGTAGGTTATCACACACATGGGAGGACTTAGACTATTGTACCTGTACACACCCACCCACACACACCTCCATGAAATAGTGTAGAGATATATAAAAACCAAAAACTAAAATACATGAATACATCTATCCCAACCAGAATACAAAAGAAGTAAAAAAAGGGAAAATACAAGGCCCACCAAAAGATAATTGAAAAAGTGTCCAATCTTCTCTGAAGGAGGGGATCACTATCAAACACCCACTAGTAAGCTCCTCAACCAAGATTCAGTGAAAACCCTAATCAGTCCAGATAATACACTCTTCTTTCTCTGGGTAATACTGGGACTTCCTCGAAGGACCTATGGTCTTTAAAAGACACAAAATGTGTGGAAAAAGCCCATGCATGGGTGAGTATAAGAATACTTAGTAGGTACCCCAAAACCCAAACCAAAAAGGGAGTAACTGATGGGAATTAGTTAACTCGACCTAGTCTGAGGGAACCAAAATGAGAGAGAGAAACTCTATCTCAAGACCATCCTCAACTATACTCGAATAGTCATATTAATATCCCCAACATGTAAATGGAATGACATGTACCATAGGGACTCCTAGAAAACATCTAGGTATACTCAGCTCTAACTCCTAGTCTCACAGTCCTCACTATAGACTATCCACAGTATCCAACTCTAAGGTCCAACACAACACTCACAATGGTCTCATGAGGTACCGACCTCATAGACAAAAATATGATCCTTGTAAAACCTATACATAATTTATGGCTCATAAAACAAGAGGAGACACATCATTAGATCGAAGCCAATGAGTCAACCTCCCCATCCCAGATGGAACTCAACCGAGAGATTCCACTCCATCAGTAAAAAGAACAAACGTCCCAACCCGAACAACCCTCGTGGTACCTATCTACGAGGGAACACTCGACGGATAACACCATGAAAGAATTCACCTAGGGACTAAAAAAATATAACTCCTCAGATAGGGGTATCACACACCAACCCAAATCCGGAACTACCTGCCTAGAAAAGGATCAATTCCCCTATAGAGTTATTCATATTGATTCTGACTCTACTGAGGAAAATGTCATGATAAAAGGACCTGGTGGACTCACTCAACCATGCTAGTTGAAATGTAACGATGGATCACAGAAGAAATAAATTCATCTTGATACTCATATAGAGGGTCTGTGCCTAGGTCTCACTAGAAATTTCATCCCCTACTATAAAAACAACATATTTGGTAGAGGATTGATGCATGAGTAAATGTTGGTCACACCGATACCAACCCTACTAGGGAAAATGTAAGGATATAAGGATCGATCTGGGCCTCTTGGGGTGATATGTGCTCCAAGTATTCCGAGTCTGTAGTCGAAGAAAACTGAAGTGACTCACTCCAGAAAATTAAAATGTGAACCCACTCCCTAACATGGTAGGGGAGTATCACTCTGAGTAATGTGAACTCGCTCCCTAACACGGTAGATGAGTACCACTATGCTACACATATTCAAAGCATCCAAAGAGGGGTTATAGTACAATGAAGAGGACATGATACCCAGAACCCTCATAGTGAAAGGACCAGGGGGAACCACTCAAACCAACTAGTTATAATGCTGTCACCAGAGACTAGGGGGACCCGATCAACCCATCTAGTCAAAACATCACCAAAAGAGACCAAGGGGACCCGCTCAAACCAGTCAGTCAGCATCTCAAAACCAAGTGACCCACACAAAAATTCCTACACACCACAACACCAAGTCTCAAACTGAGGACATAATCATGTTCTATACAGAAAACTAATCAGGATAGCCTACTCGTGAGTCTGAATCCGAGATATAAAGAATGAGATATAGGAGGTAGAATATCACTCAAAGATCCTCAAGGAAAACCTCATTTCGAACCAAATCTCCTAAAACACATCTTAAATGACCTCTATAAGTCAAAAGGATACCACCATAGTGATCTATGTGAAAAAATGAACTAAAAGGACTACTCATATGCCTAAATCTGACTTCCATGGAACTAAATACCCAAAACCTCTAAGATTGAAAAATTACATGGCATGTAATTTAGAGTACATGACATGAAATATAATATATCCTCCTGGCCATGTACTTTTACATGAAAAAGGAAACATGAGGTCCACCTCTGTAAAAGTACACGGTGTGTACTTCAAAGTACATGAAATATACTATTCAGAAACCACAATTCCGTGTTCTTTTTCACCGGCCAGACACACGACCATGTGCTACTACACGATGTGTACTCTGAGTACGAAACATATACATATGAATAATCCTTATTACCCAAATAGGAAGAACATATGGTGTGTGTGACTCATTTACATGCCGTGTTGATGGGAAAATCTGATGGGATTTCCCTAAAAATAGCCCGAATCACCCCCGTTCACCCCAAAAAACATAGATCGACCCATGCGGGGTACCAAGAAATTTTATATGGGATCTAAAACCTTAAAATAATGCATAAAAAGGTGTATTAGGGATAAAATGAAAAAACCAACTTCCTTGAGGGTGAAATTCTGAAGTTTCGAGGTCAGATCTATGCTTTGAAGCTACCGCTGCACGATCCAAGAGTGATCACTGTCAAGATCCAAGTCCGACGACACCTCGTTTGCTCAATCTAGACTTCAGGTCTTCCGTCGCCAAAGAGGGAGAGGGAAGTGGGATTTAGCTCTTTCCTACATGCGCACAATGGGATAAGGGGGAGGGGATTTAATTTTTAATTAAATACTCTCTGCTTAACATCCCATCCCTGACTCGCCTCCGACCCAACGTCCAGTGCTGAAAAAGTGTATGGTGCACCTAAGGTAAACACGATGTTCTGAACTCAACTGCGGTCTCATAAATTTGATCTAAGAATCCTATTGAGAGTTAATGAAGTTTCAAATGAAACTACACATGGGTGATAAAATATATTTAATATATTTAATATCACCGAGTTGAGGCTCCCCAACCCTCAGATTCCTACTCCGACTCAACACCTGGATTCAAAAATATTTTTAGGAATATTAAAAAGTATGATAGGGAAAAAATCGATTCTCTACATCCTCCCCACCTTCAAGATTTTCATCCCCAAAATGTAAAAGCCTTGGAACATATTAAAGGACTTGAGTTCTCCACTGGGACTCCCATGCCATCGATCTCACTAGAGGTTGCTATAAGGTAAAAACACACACAAAGAGAAACCACAACAACAAAAGACCACCACAATGGTCACCAAGGGTTCCTGTGCTTCTCATAAGAACTCCCTTAGGAGAACCTTCAAGTGAATCCACAAATAGGAAAAAAAAGAGAGGGGTTAGAAACCTTATAGGTAGAATGAATCCCCATCTATCACTCTTAACCCTCAAAGATATCCAAACGAATAAAAGAAGTCATCACCAAAAACCTAGGGCCACCCTTGTCCGTCTACAACCACAAAAAATGAGCCCCAAAAGACCTCAACCAATCTCTGAATGTTCTATTCCAAAACCAACACGACACCAAGGAAAAATCACCTCATCACCCCATCTCACCGTGTGATTGGTGCCAACACCAAACCTCATAAGGTTGATGCACTCCCAACTTTTAGGAAAATACATCGTGAACACCCCCAATGGATATCCCATCATGTGAGACCGTAAAAAAAAACCTCAACGCCTCAACAAAAGCATCTCCACCACCTAGAGAACAAACATGGTCTCCCAAGTGTACACAATGGGTCTTACAAGCCCTTATGAAACCAAATACAATACAAGAAGATGACCACAAACTAGCAGGTCGAAGGAACTCATCCACCAAACCTTGACACTATCCACTTTGGGCATCACTAACTTTCCGGCATGGTTTTTATATCATTCCTCAAGGAAACATATTTATGGGGGAAGTTTAAATCCTCCATAAAAATTAGAATCCACAATATACCACACAAAAACCTCCTCGATCATCCCTCATACAAGCTAACGCCATGCATGCGAGGGAACTAAAAAACAACAAAGGACTGACCAGATGCTCACATTGGGTCTTACCAGATTAATCGAACACCAACACTATAGAATTCCGTCTTTTTATAACATAAAATTTCATTTCATTACACGGAACTAAGGATCTTTAAGGTTTAGTGTCTTGGAAACAAGAAACATAATACATGAAAACAACATAAAACATTCTTATTAAAAACTTGAAAGGATTCTCCTTAAGTTAATCCTAGGTTCGTTACTGTATCTCATAACCTGGAGACATACATCAAAAGAAAGGGTGAGCAGAAGGCCCAATAAGGGAAACAAGAGAAACATTTTACACGTGAACTTGAGATACTTCAATAAGGACATGAAAAGAACTTTAAGGCATGAGAAAGAAACCATGAGATATATCATAATAAAAATAAAATTTTTCATAACTTGAAGATGTGGCTGAAACATTTAATATTGACAATAATTTCGTTTCACCAAGGTCCATCCCCAAGGTTTCATTAAAAATTACCAAGGTTATTCACCAAGGTATCAGTCTAAAAAGTCATCTCTAGAGATTAAGTCTTTACCCAATGCATTGGAGCGCTATCTGGGCACACCCTTGACATGTATTTATTATCATGTGAGACACATATATCATCATCAATATTTTCATAAACAACCCATATAACATAAAATAAATGGGTTTCATTTCATAATCATAACGTTTTAAAAACTTCTTTAATGACATGATCATTATGTCACTTTAAACCCACGGAAAGGGAAAGCGGGTTTCATGTATGTAAATACAAGAATTTAAAATATAAAATTTTGATATATATGTGAATACCAATGTAGAAATAAGAGCTTTGAGTATTCACTTAATAACATAAAAGAATTTTGAAAAAAAAGAGAGGCATTTTGAGACGAAAATTCTGCAGCATAACGGCTATGTTACAAGGTTTCAGAAAACATTGAAAAGAGAGGGGAAATGGGTCACCCACTCATAAATGATCCATAAAACAGTAGGGGGAAATAATATAAGGTATTTAAGAACATGGTAATGAAATTTGAATGATATACCATATGAAATGAAAAACATGGAAGTGAGACAAAAATAAGATTTCTCTTATGAAAATTTGGCAGCCTAACGGCGTTACTTACACTTCAATAAAAATGAACTGACGAGATAAAATAGGGTCTCTCATCATATGATAATAAAAGATCAGTATGATAGGTATATAGATCATACCCCAACATAAAAAAGGAACTTTAAAGATTTGACATGAAAATAGAACTTGAAAATGAGAAGGGTGAAAGAATCCCTTATAAATTCGGCAGCCTAACGGCGTCACTTAAACTTTCATAAAATGAAATGATGAGAGTAAGAGGGGATATCTCATCATATAAACATGAAAAGGGAAGTAAGAGGAATATAAAAGAACATCCTCTCACATAAGAACATGGAGAATAAAAGGAATGACATAAAAGAGATTACATGAAAAGAAAGAGAGAGGTCAGATCCCTTACCTTAAATGTAACTCTTAAAACTCAAAGGTTGGGACCTTGAGAGGCTTGAGGGAACCTTGGGAGGACTACTTGGGAGGTAAGGAGACCAGAACTTCTTTGAGAATAATTTTAGAGTCCAAAGGATGAGATAATGGCTTGGTATTTATAGGGAAAGCGAGGGGACAAGGCATTAATGGCCAAGGGACACCTCATAAGTGGGTTTCTCAAAACCATGTGCTCTCCCAAGATATTTCCCATGAAGTTAGGCCACATGGGGCCCCCAATAAAATAATTAATCACCTTAGGTCGGCCAAACATTAAAATATCTCATGAAATCACCATGACACAGCTATGATGTCATTAAACATACCGAAACCCTAAAACTGCTTTTTTTACTATTCACTGAAAATTCATCTTTCTCAGAAAAAACCCCAAAAATTACCATAACATAATATCGGTGCTCTGAGTTCAAAAATAAAGTCCATTTTATAAAAATATTTTTCTAAATATTTTTAATTTAATTTTTAATTAAAAAACACTATTCACCCCAAAAAACTAATACTTGACTAATAATTTATGAAACCGTTATTTACCTATTTTATTGAATCTCATTACTTAATCAAGGTGTATAAATTATATTAAAACTTTATTTGAGTGAAAATACTAATCCATTTGGTCACATTACTAATCCTAAGCGTAAAATCACTATTCATAATTTACTATTCATCAAAAATTAAGTTGATCTTATTAGACTCCAAATTCCTTACTAAACACTTTTGCAGAAGACCATTTTTTAAAAATCATTACACATCATTAATTATTTAGGGTTTAAATAAATATTTTAAAATATCCTTTTTTCAAAATTCATCAATAAAATACATCCTAAAATTATCCGGACATTTGAAATTTCACAAACATCACTAAAGGAAGAAATCTCAATTCATTCATCCCAAAGGATTACACAAAGAAGCTAGGGTCTCGTCACATAGCCCCTTATAACACCGGCATATGACCTAAGTGTAAGGTGTGCTATGGTGAGAGAATCTGAGGGAGGCTCAGATAACATTGCCCTAGTAGTAATCTCTACTAACTTGAACTTCTCCCGTAGGCGTTTCCGTTCAAGCTTGACACGTTAGAGTTCGGCTTGGGATTGATCCAAAGCGAAGCCCAAAGATGCCACCTCCTTCCCAAGCTTTGATAAGTGGGCTTCATAAGGTTCGAGTCTACTGGATGAAGCCATCGACTCCTCTTTCTGCATTAACCATTAACATCTCTATTAAATCATTAAGACTAAGTTAATATACTACTCAAAAAGATTGGGTCGTTATAAACACACTACCAAGCCTTATGCACACAAGTCAAAGGGACTCAACCACCACACCTTTATACTATCAACTTTGGGCAACACTGACTCTCCCACATAGTTTTCATCACATCACAAAAATGCATCTCTATGTGGGAAGGACCCCTCTTCCTCATGTAGTCGAAGCTAAGTTAAAAAACCCTAATATTGGGTCTTACCAATGCCCTAAAAAAACCCTGAGAAAAAAATGGAAAGGAAAGAGTACCTTCTAGCAGTGTCTATCAATCATATTTCAGAAAGTAGAAAGGACATAGAGCATGCCTCTATTCATCTATTGCTTGAAGATCCTTGATAAAACTGCTACCACTACCAAGATGGTCCAATGAAAAAACCTCCCTCAGTAGCATAGTGGGATGGAAAATATCTCACAAGATGTCCTCGGATGTTAAAAGTGTAGCAGCGTATCTCCCACTGCTGACCAAATCCATGGTGCGAAACCTGAGTCTGGGCATGGGTATGACTTTGATGATGGTGGCTCCTGCATTGTACGTGTGCTAACTGCAGGCCCTACTCGACCTAAACCTCAGGATAACTCTATCTTTGAAGCTCTTAGTACACGAGTAACCCAAACGCATCACCATCCAACACGAACAGAGCCATCCACGACTCAATATAACAAGCCAAATCCAATTAAACCCTTGCAGGTGGGTCTATGTGTTGCTCAAAGGGTGGTGGATCTACTAGCTGTACAACCAGAGGAGAACCTACCTCGTGACTAGGAACTTTCAAGGCGACCTCGTCACTCATCAGGTCATAAACCAAACCTGTCTATGGAACCCTATAAGTCTATCATCATGGGAACATCCTAAAACAAAGTCAAAACACACCATGATCAATGAGTATATTTGGGGAGTTAACTCAAAAAGTAAATGAAAAACTCAAAACCCATTCCTATATGATGCATGTACCGTTATTTACCCATAACCATTTTCCTAATGTACTGAGTCAAAAGGCAGGTTATCATAGTCCTAGTGAATGGATACGTCAGTAACCCATACCAACACTAGGGTCCATAGCCTGAAATTTGAACTCGAAACATCTGAACACTAATATTATGCAACAAAAACCAAGATCACAACTAGAACAACTACATTATGAGGTCCCAAAGGCAGAACCTCCTCTAATACCACTCTATCATGACTCGAACCAATGGGGCTCAAAACGAGACTCCCCAGGCCTGCCTCCAATAGGCCAAAGGCTGACTACTAGTGCTGAGTAGGCTATCACACACATGGGAGGCCTTAGCATACTGTACTTGTACACACACACCCACATACACATCCATGAAATAGTGCAGAGGTATATAAAAACTGAAAACTAAAATGCATACATACAT
Organism: Viscum album; assembly: GCA_963277665.1. Classification (NCBI taxonomy): domain Eukaryota; kingdom Viridiplantae; phylum Streptophyta; class Magnoliopsida; order Santalales; family Viscaceae; genus Viscum; species Viscum album. Next base: position 2,105,656,448 of record OY728130.1, on the reverse strand, counting down.
CTATCCCAACCAGAGTACAACAGAAGTACAAAAAAAGGAAAAATACAGGGCCCACAAAAAGAAAACTAAAAAAGAATCCAACCTTATCTAAAGAAGGGGATTTTTGTCAAACACCTACTGGTAAGATCCTTATCCAAGCTCTAGTGAAAACCCTGGTCAGTCCAGCTACTATGCTCTGCCTGCTCGGGGTCCTACTAGGACTTTGTCGAAGGACCTATAGTCCATACAAGACATAAAATGTGAGGGAAAAGCCCATGTAGGGGTGTGTATAAGAATAATCACTAGGCACCCCAAAACCCAAACCAAAAAAGGAGTAAATGATGGGGATCAGTTAACTTGACCCAACCTAAGAGAACCCAAATGAGAGAGAGAGAAACCCTATCTTAAGAGCATCCTCGGCTAAACATGACTAGTCATCTCGACAACCCTAGAATGTCAATATAACAACACATACCATAGGGAATCCTATAACACACCCATATATAGTCATCTTTGACTCCCAACCTCATGCTCTTGATGATAGACTATCTACAATATCCAAATCTAAGGTCCAATGCAACACTCGCAATGGTCTCATGAGGTACTGACCTCATAGACAACAATAGTATCCTTCCAAATCCTAGATATACCTAATAGATTGAAAAATGAGAGGAGAAACATCAGCAACTCGAAGCCGATGAGTCAACCTCACCATCCCATATGACACTTAATCGAGAGATGCTACTCCATCGGTAAAATGATCAAACTAACCACCCCATCCATCCATCATGGTACCTATCTGCGAGGGAGAAATCGATGGATAACATCATGAAATAAGTCACCCAGGGACTAAATAAACTCCAACTACTAAGATAGGGGTATCGTGCACCAACCCGAATCTGGAACCACTTGCCTAGTAGAGGATCAACTCCCATGTAGAGTTGGTCATGCTGATTTTGACTCCACTGAGGAAAATATCATGATAGAAGGACCAGGTGGACTCTCTCAACCCTGCTGGTCGAAATGTCATGATGGATCATAGAAGGAAGAAAAACTTATTGATACTCAGACAAATGTTTTTTATCCAAGTCTCACTGGGGGCTCCATCCCCTACTGAAAAAACAACATCCTGGGTAGATGATTGATTCCTGGGTAAATATTTTTCACATCGATACCAACCCTACCAGGAAAAACGTAAGGACATAAGGATCGCATCGGGCCTCTCGGGGCGATACATGCTCTAAGTTCGCCGATTCTGTAGTTGAAGAAAACTGAGGCGACTCACTCCAGAAAAAAAAATGTGAACTAACTCCCTAACATGTTAAGGGAGTACCACTCTGAAAAATGTGAAACCACTCTCTAACATGGTAGGGGAGTACCACTTTGCTGCACGTATGCAGAGAAACCAAAGAGGGGTCACATTCCAATGAAGAGGATGTGATACTGAAAACCCTCGTAGTTTAAGGACCAGGTGGACCCACTCAACCCAACCAGTGGTAATGCTGTCACCAGAGAATAGGGGGACTCACTCTACCCATCTAGTAAAAACATCACCAAAAGATACCAAGGGAACTCACTCAACCCTATCATTCGAAATCGCTAACCCAAGAGACCCAAACAAAAATGACTGCACACCATAATTACCAGTCCCAAACCAAGGCCACCATTTCATTCTATAGGGAAAAATACCCAGGATAGGCTACTCTTGATTCTGAATCCGAGCTACGAAGAAGGAGACATGGGAGGTAGAAGATCACTCGAATATCCTTAAGGAGATCCTCAAGGAAAACCTACTTCCAAACCAAAATTTTCAAAACACATTTTAAATGACCACTATAAGTCAAAAGGATCCCACTATTGCGATCTACATAGAAAAACACTTAGAAAGGACTACTCGCATGCCCACATATGATTTCCAAGGCACAAAATACCCAAAAACTCTAAGTAGGAAAAAGTATATGGTGTTTACTTTAGAGTACATTAAATTTACTCTAATATATCCTTCTAGACAAGTACTTTTACATGTACAAAGAAACATGGGGTTTGCCTATGTAAAAGTTCACAGTGTGTACTGTTCAAAAACCACAATTCCATGTTTTTTTTCACCAGGAAGGACACACAAACATGTGCTATTACACAATATGTACTCTGAGTACATGGAATGTACCTCTGAATAGTCCTTCTTCCCTAAATGGGAAGAACACATGGCATGTGTGACTAGTTTACATTCCATGTTGATGGGAAAATTTGACAGGATTTCCCTGCAAGCAGCTTGAATCACCCCTGTTCACCCTGAAACACATAGATTGACCCATGAGGGGTCCCTAGCAGTTGTCTATGGGCTCTAAAACCTTAAAAATGCATAAAAAGGGGGAACATGAATAAAATTAAAAAACTTATTACCTTGAGGGAGAAACACCGAATCTTCAAGGTTAGATCTGCCCTCCGAAGCTACCGTTGCACGATCCGTGAGTGATTTACGTCAAGATCCGAGTCCGAAAACACCTCATTTACTCGATCCGGCCTTCGGGTCATCTATCACCAAATAGGGAGAGGGGAGGGATATGTGGATCCTTCCTATATGTGCACTAGGGGAGAAGGGGGGAGGGGATTTAATTTTTAATTAAATCCTCTCCGCTTAACCTCCCATCCCTAACTCACATCTTACCCGAAACCTGGAACCAACAAAGTTTATGTCATACCTAGGGTAGACGTGATGTTATGAACACAACTAAAGTCTCAGAAACATGATCCTATAATCCTCTTCAGAGTTACCAAAGTTTCAAATGTAAATTCACATGGGTGATGAAATATATTTAATATATTTAATATTACCACGCCAAGGCTCCTTGGCCCTCAGATTCCTACATCGACTCAACACCTGGATTTAGAAATATTCATAGGAATATTCCAAAGTCTGATAGGGAAAAAACTGAGTCACTGCAAGTTTAATATTTTCAAGTTGAATAATTTCCATATTTGCATATAATTTATCATTTGCACTCAAAGGATTTTTTTAATTTTTAATTTTCATCAAGAACATTATTATATTTTATCTTAATATTTTTAAATAATATAGTAATATTTTTAAATTTATGATTGAGTGTATCAATATCTTTATACAACTCAACTTTATAAAAATTGGTTTTAGATTCACTTATTTTCTATGTAGAATCCATCAAACAAAGGTTTGTGGATTCATTTTCAGCACCCTATTCATTAATAGAATTCGATTTAGATGTTTAAATCCAACCATATTCTATTTATTTTATTTAATTTTTGTATTGTTCTCTATTTATTTGGTTATTCTTGATCCTTAGGTAATTAGGGTTGATGTTCCCTCTTTCTCTACACTCATAATAGATAACTTCATCATCATCCTGACCCTTTTTACTTCATTTATTTTGAGGTAGTTTTTTTTATTTCTTCTCAAGTATCCTTTCTTTATTCTACCTTTGGCAACTGAATAACTTAGTCTCCTTCATCTATTTTCAATTTAGAATCAAAAGAGTGAGTGGTAAAATGAATTTTTGATTTAAAAGTAATAAACTTATTTTTCAAATTTTCTTCATGGGCAACATTTTTCAATTATAAATCATATTGCAATAAAGATCCAATAAAATCATCTATTGTATATTATTTTAAATTATTATTTTCATAAATTTATACCGTTTTGAATTCTATTTATTCATTAAATCTCTTAAAACCCTTTCAATAAGAATATAATTATCTAATATTTCTCCCAAATCAATCATGCCATTCACAATATTTGTAAATCCATAAAAAAATTGATTAACTATTTATTCTTAACCCATTATAAATTCCTAATACTTGGCTCTTAATATTCCAAGTTTAGTTCTTATAAGGTTATCATAGCCCAGATGAACAAATTTTAGTATTTTCTAAATTTCATGTACTATTTTTTATGTAAAAATATAACTATATACATTACTATTAATTACACAATATATAATATTAATCAACTTGTAATTTAGTACATACTTTATTTCATCATTACCAACTAATGTTTCATGATCAAATTTAGGTAGCTTGTATGGTTTCACTATGATTATCCAACTGTCAATGCTTAGTGTTTTAGAAAATCCTCCATGCAAGAATTCTGGTAGACATAACTAGTTACATCAAAGAGTGGAGGCCTTTGATATTTCCATCCATTATTGACATCCATTCCTACCATCACAAAGTAGATCTTTTCCCATTGACTACTTAAGTTAGGATTTTATTATCATAAATAATAGAAAAATAAGATAAATCTAGAGAATCTACATTTGAAACTAATTTTTAGGTCCTAATGATAATGGTTGAATGGTAAGAGGTAATGAATTAACCTTTTAAAATAATTTTAACCATTTATCAAAGTAATGTTAATGTATCCGAAAAATAAAGAGAAAAGAACATAGTGATTTTTATAGCAGTTCAAATCTAAATGAACTCATTATAATCTTCACCCCTCTCATGAATTGAAAGATATGATCCCCACTATAATGAACTCTTTGAATTTTTAAGGGAGATCCCAACCCTTTTAAAACTATCTTTTTAACCCCTGTTGGCACATCCTAATACAAAAAACTTTTTCACACATGGTGGATTAACTCAACCACCCTTTTTTTCACACCCAGAGGAACAACCTAGAATATACCTTTTAAAGGGGTGATAGAAACCAAACCTACCTTTTAACCGGTCTAAGGAATAACTGAATCCCCATTATTTTTTATGGTTATGGTAGAACCCAAATTACCCTACCTTTTTCTCACTTGGAGGAACAACCCAAAGCCTAAATTTTGTATGGTATTCAAAACCCACTATCCTACCTTTTAATAGATAGTATAACCTAGTACAATTATGCACATAAAAAAGAATATAAATAATTAAAACCACATAACCATATGAAAACTTCAAGGTCTGAGTGTTGTGGAAGCTAGGAATTATCTAACAACAAAGTATCAAATGATTATAATTCAGTTGAGAGTAACATATTATCGCTAAATTATATAGGACTTGTGTAGTTATATAATATCCTAAACCTCATGTCTTGATCTAGATCCATTGAACTCCTTATATATAGTTCTTCTATTCATAATAGATTCAAAGCATGAAGCTCATTGCATTTCATCCTTCCCAAGGAAACATGTCATCTATTCATTGAATGCACATGAAAAACATACCCACGTGGGTAACATCATTAACATGTAATATTAAAAACATTTTTTTACAGTGAGAAATATTATAAAAATTAAAACAGTACCAAAAAACAATAATAATCGACATTAATGACCCCTAGAACACTCCTATAAACTTTATGAGATAAAATATTCCAATTCCAACCACTTTAAATTTGAAACTCATGTTTTCCCTAGAAACCACCGTGATTCTTTAACCCACATGATTATAATTTAATCATACATAAAATTATTCTATAAAAATTCCTTAGTATTTAAATAATTAATAATTATTTAAGTAATCATTAAATCAAGATAAACACATGAAACAAACATGTAGTAATTTTAAATATGTAAGTATAAATAAAATAGAGCATGTTTTGAACTAAAATATTAAAAAGTAATTAAGTTACCATAGGTCATAAGGCAGGTTAATTTTTTTTTTCAAATTTAAAATTTATAAGGTAGGTTAAACGCTTTTTCAATCAATTAGTTTTTGTTCATTCGACCACTTCATTTTTGTTCATACAACCACTTCATTTTTGTTCATGCAGTCAATTCTAGACATCGTTAAATTTTCACTCATGGTCACTTCACTCAAGGTCACTTATAGAAATTTTCAACTTTTCACAAAAGGAAAATTTAAATAAGGTCACTTGATAAGGCTACTTCACATGGTCACTTGGAAAGGTCACTTCACAAGGTCACTTGACAAGGTCACTTCAACACCCATAAAGTCACTTGATTTTCTTCATGTAGTCACTTCAAGATTTTTCCAAATCCCCACTCATGGTCAGTTCAAAAATCATATGGTCACTTGAGGATGTGACTAAAATATTAAAAATATAAAAAAAATCTTATAGAGTATGATAAATTAGATTTTTTACAATTATGGAAACTACTAATAAATAAATTGGATCAAGGAGACAATTCTCCATCTCTTACAAGATTTCAAATTTTGAAGGATTGATTAAATAAAGTTTCAATAATAATATATTAGGGAAAACACATTTCATGTTTCTTAATGTCACCTTATTTAATTAATACCAACATAAATCTATTTATATTTACCTAGGTACACACTCTCTCCTGGAAATTATTTAGGGAGGAACTCTCAATAGGCTTAAGTTTTGTTTCAATGATTTTGTGATTTCTTATGAGGTCTGTCCTCTTGGTTGAACTTATGCAGTTTCTCACTTTTTCTTAAAATTTTTTGATAATAAAAATTTAATTTTTAGTCAAATGCCACCATGACCTTATATGAAAAAACCATATATGAAACTGCATATATTTTAAATAACCAACCCCTTTTTACTGGTAAAATATAGACCATAGGAATACATAAATCATATAGATATAATCATTGGTCAACATAAATCTTAGATTTCACATAAGTAAACCAAAGACAACAAATATGCCAGTAAAAAAATTGCAAAGAACATATCAATCACATGAAACCTACATATGATATATAAATCCTATGTACCTAGCATGATACATGAACACCTGAACCCTCTCTTTCCATACTATTCTAATAGGCATAAATATAATAAATCATAACATCATAAACCAACTATGCCACTCAAAGTTAAATCAAGTCAACCGTTACTAGAAAAAACCATGAACAACAATTCCTATCCCTGGAAACCTAGGTTTCCCCCCATGCGTAGGTTGATCAATCACAGACATGATATCATTACTAATCTTTAAAACATTTCTAATCTACTGTCCACCATACTGAAATAGTAATTAAAAATAAAAACCCCTATAATACCATTTTTAACATCCTAACTGGGATGCCATTAACCAGTGCCTCGGGCCGATGTGCCACATGAACTCAAGTGCACCTCCACCTATGATAGAGGATATTGAATAATGATGAGGGTCTATAAGGATATCATAGGGAGACTATAACCTTTGTTCAGAGTATACAAGTATCAAAAATAATATAAAATATATAAACCAGATCAAATAACCATCACAGATAGGACATGGTAAGTTCCATAAATAACTATAGTATCAAAATTATACATCAATGAGTAATGAAATACATACCATAACTGATCCACCATGGGTGGATCACATATATGGATAAAACAAAAAAAATATAGAACTAAGGATCATACCCAAACTGGCCCCATGTCCCACCTAGTCCTAATTTCTACTCTCTATGAAATCCATGCCAAACCAAAACAATCAAAAACTTCAGGTGCCTACCCTTAGATGAAACTAAAATGTATAGTCTTCTACTTGAGAACCCAAGTTCCATAACTTCATGATAAGGGTGTGTGTAAAACTTATTAGGACACCACCAATGGTGTCCCTAAAATAACTAGTCTATAAAATAGAGAATGATTTTTTTTATAAATAATTATTTACCATTTAGTATATTAAGAAATTAACAGTTTAATAAATAAAATAAAAAGGCAGTAAACAAACCACGATACTTAGACTCTGTGATGACACCCAATATCAGACTATACCTACTTCATCCATCACTGGTGAGTCTCTGATCATAGTAAAAAGCACGACTCAATTGGTTCTAAGTTATACCACCAAGTAAACCAAAATTGAAATAATTTGAGGGAATCCACACAGATTAAACTGACATCCCCTCTCAATGAAGGCCAGAGGGAATACGAGGAAGGGGTGACCCTTGACATTAATATAATCTAAACTACCATTTTGAGCTTAAGAAATTGTACTTTACATCTAGAAGCCTGACCTGATGGGAATACTTAGCTTACACCTAAGGAATTCCAATTAAAATAATTAGACCGAATCCTGGAACTTATCTCTCAATATTCACCAAGGCACCCTGTAAGAATCCATGACACTGATTTGTGGAATTTGGTAAATATTAATATTTCTTGAATCCAAGAGGGAGCCAAACCCATGAATTTTCAATAATAAATCTAAATAGAATCCAATGGCTTGATAAAGGTATTCCATAACACTGGAGATCCATGAATCCAATAGTGTCACCACATCATGGAATTCATGTGAGCCCCCTAGTGGAATCCAAGGCTCTATAATGATATTCCAAAAATTCCTAGGTCTATGAAGACCTCAAGGAATCCTCCCAAGGAATTCCAACCCACCATCATATCAAAAAATATTTATTTAAAAAGGATTTATTAACAAAACAAGAAATTTCTACCTAAGAAAGCATTAATAAAAAGCATAGACCATAGATATGTTTATGGACCATTTATTCCAACTATTATAAAGAAACATGACATTCAACAAACCCCATCCCATTACATAATAAATTTTCCATTTTCCCATTTAGAAAATTACAAAAATAATTACTATAGATGAAGTCATTTTAAAACCCAATTCACATTTCATAAAAGGTCATATTCATTTACTAATACATTTACCCAATCAAGGTTCCAATTCCATTTATATCATCGATGGTTGTGAAATTAAATTAAACAACCATTTAATTAATTTAAAACTCCTATAACTATTTAAATCACAAGTGTACCTTTAACATATTCCAATTACCTTTCGATATGAAAACTTACTATTTAATAAGAAAATTCTAAGGAAAAACTCTATACCTTAGTAATTTATTAGGGATTCTACTCCTAAGTCTAAAATAATGTTAAATGAAATTTAACGTTAGAAAATGATAATTTGGAGCATTCCATTTAAATTATGTAAATTTCAAAAAATCCAGCATGACCGAAAATCCTAAGAATTTGGATAAATAAGTGAAACTATGGGTTAATTTAAATGGACCAACTAATTTTTTTTTATAGTTATTACTGCCCACCATGAATAGACCACTGACTCATCTTAAATTGGAAAAAATCAAGAAACCAGAAAAACACCCTGAAAATAGGGCATATACATAACTAGAGAGGGATAACTAGATCGAAAAGGAAACTCAGGAATAAAATATAATGAATAAATTGTCTTACCTCAAGATTAAAAACACATTTGGAAGAAATTAAATTAAACAGTAGATGGAGGAGAACCACCCATGAGGCTAGGAATGGGAAAGAAGCACCATGGGAGAGGTCTACTATCCATTTAGGGTCTAATTTCCCACATAAGATAAAGTAGGGAAAGCCATAGGTGAAAAGAAGGGGCTTCCCCTCATTAATAATAGCCCTGGGGGCCACCAGTTAGCTGGTGAGAACAGTAGGAATACCTAGATTCTAGAGAGGTTACCATTTGGCCAGTGGTTTTTTCAATATCCCAACCAGCCTTTGTCTTTCTCTGGTGCTCACTAGAACCCCCGATCTTCCACCCAAACGTCATTTCACGTCCCAAGTGGTTGTTTTGAGGGGTTCTAACCCTCAAAAATTGAATCTGAATATCAAATAAACACTCAACACCTCCACTAAATGAAAAATTTAAAAATTTTGTGGGGACTCATGCCCCATCCATACACATCGGCATTACATTGAGGATGATATCTCATTATAAATTTTATTTTGAGTCTTGTCTATCTAATGGATACCCTTCACTATTTTCATTAGTAAGTAATAATTGAAACTGTGAGGATGTAATTTATTTAAGGGGGAGAATATAACATCATGATATTTGAATGTTTAATTCTCCTTTAAATAAATACTATGTTGAATATTTTGTTTCACACACAACACTGAAATAAAATGAAACTGGGATATATTTTATTAAGATAATATTATAAGAATTAAATGCAACCTTTAAAATACAAACGTTAAATTGAATGGAATAAATAGAAGTAATTTTATTTTGAAATATATATATAAAGAAAAATAAAGGTCATTTTTAATCCTGATTCATTGATAAAATTCAATCAGTATAGATAAATAACTAATAAGATCATTTTATGCTTAAAAATATATTTTCCTAAAAATTGCCTTTTTTAGGTTTTCTAAATTTTTATTTTATGAAAATAAATATATTATTGTTAAATGATAATAAAATATATTATTTATAATAATTAATATATAACACTAATTTAATTATTAATTTATAGGAAATAAGAATAAGGATAATTGATATTTAAAAAGTCATCTTACTATAAAAATAATTTTCATTTTATTTTATGTTTTCATATAAAAGTTAAATTAATAAAGTTTAGAATTTTAATTTGAAAAAATTAAATTATTATTTTTTGATTTAGTGTGTCAATATTATCTTAATATTATTTTTTTAAAATTTTTCTAAAAAGATTTATTTTTAGGCGAATAGTATAAAATGACAGTTTTACAAATACAGTGAATTTTATGACATAATTATGATATATAAGAATGAATTAAAATTTATTAAAACTTTTTCATGAATAATTATGTATTATATAAGTAAAATTATAAATTTAACAAATATTATATTTAATCTAAAAAACTATATTTTACATTTTAGAGCTTAACTTATATGTTTCTCTAAAACCATTTTTAATGCGTTATACACTTATTATTTTAGAAATATTTTTTTTATCAATTTTATAAATTTAATATAATAAAATGGATTATATATTTAGAATAATTATATCCAAATTATGTAATAGGGTCCATTATATTTTTTCACATATAAATAAATTACTTATGGAAAAATGTATTACGGCAGTAAAAGTGAAATCGGTAAAAGGTTAAAAAAATGGTAAAAGACTTAAATAAAGTTAAAAACGTGTATTAAAATGAATGGTTGAGATATTTATTGATCCAAACTCACAAAATATCCATTATTTTTTTACTTTTGGAGCTATTTTTATTTAAAGGTGACCTAACATTGAAATAAAGTTATGAGTATTTACAAAAGTGTTTCCCCTCTCACTTATAAAAGGAGACTTTAACCACCCCACTTTTCCTCACACCTTAAGCCACTTGGTTTAACAAAAATTTACCTAAATAAAAATTTAAAATTACTATATATTTATCTAATGATATTTCCCCCTCAAAATACTACCCCTCAAAGGATTAATCCAATTTCAAATGTAGTTATTCCAAGGTGTAAGGTAAAAATTCTCAAATCACACCTTTTCATTTCCATTTATGTTTTATTCTTCTAAATTCAAAGTATATTATACCATAATAAAATAATAAAATAAATATAATTATCATATCTATGGAACCATAATTATCTACCTTCCTCCCTTCCCTATAGAAAAATGAAAATGCTGTTCTTGTTATGTGCATACTACCCCCACCATGAACGACATGTTTTACTTTTCATAACCACATTATATAGATAGTTCTAAGAATGTAATTAATGAATACATATGATATTTATAAAATTATTAATATTATAAATATATAAATAATTTTTTATGTTTTTTCATCTTATGGAAAATGAAAACATTTCCCATGTACACATGCAGACTACCACTTCCATGGACAACATGTTCTATTTTTCAACATCACCTGACATGGATGATTATAAAAATATATTTGAAGAAATTATGTGATATTAAGGATTAATATGTTTCATTAATATTATTATGTAAGTACACCACACAAATTAATTATCATTATAAAGTATCATGTTGATATCGGTAAATTACCCAAAACAAGCTCGTCACTAATTTCATCTTCATGAATCATAAAAAAATTCTCATGGAATGAAAATATAATTTTATTAATAATTATAAAACATATATTATATTAAATTTTATAATATTGTAATTATTATATTCTATTCATGGAATAGGGCTTGAAGTTTTCAATAAAAACATGCAGGAAACAACTAAAATTACAATATCCAACAATGAAAATAAGAGATAAATAACTAATGAATGTATAATAAATTTTTATAAACATAGAGTAAAAAATGGTTATAAATATGAATAATGTTTTTAAATGAGTTATTAATATATTTATGTTTATTATACTGGAGGTTAAAGAGCTTTTGTGAAAGCCAAGATCTCAAGGTAAGAGTTTCTTATCCCACTTTTATTTATTTGAGGCATGTACCATATAAACCTATTGTTTTATATTATGCAATGAATATAATTTCTTATGGATGTTTTAAAATAATTTTATGAAATTAAATGGATTTCAAAATCCACTTCAAGTTCTATCCTTCATGTGATTTTTATTTAAGAGGCACCAATATTGTAAGGGATTTCTCATATCAATTTTATTTTATTGAGATATGTTCTACATTCACCACCTTATTTAATTATGTGGTGTATATAATTCCCTATTATTTTATTATACCATATTTTAATTTTAATTTAAGTTATTTAAAATCTAATTCATGATCTTTCTTTCAATAGGTTTTGATTCAAAATTTACCAAAACTGCAAGGGTTTTTAGTCTCGAATTCTCTTCTTTGAGACTTGTTTTTTATTATGCACCTATTTTCATTTACATTGTGTATATAATAATCATTTGAAATATTTTACTATGAATATATTTATTCATGGTATGTAAATTTATATTTCATTTTCTATCTTTCAAGAGCATTCAATTTAAAAATTACCAAAGCTGTAATAGTTTCTTTCACCATTATGAGCATTCTTCTTTATAAAGATTCCTTTCCATGTTTTAAAAAGAGTTTCCAAATGATTTTAATTATTAATTATTTTTAAAATAAAAGGTAATATTTTTATAATTTTAAAAGGTAAAATTTTATTTTAAAAAGAAATTATTAATTTTAAAACGGATTTTAAAGGCTTGTGTTTTTAAGAAATAAGTATTTAATTTTTTATGTATTATTAAATAAAGTTTCTAAAAGAATATTTATTTTATGCAATTTTTTTTTTGTTTTGATGTATAATTTTATAAAATGTATTATAAAGCTCAAAGCATTTTATTTTAAAGAATTTTTTAAGAAGTTTTCAACTATTAAAAAAAGAATTTTTCTTCTTATTTTCAAAGTGATTTATCCAATAATCTTAAAAAGGTGTTTTTCATTTATGTTAACATCATTTAAATTTTCTCATGTTTCACTGGGGATATTATCTTATGATACCACCCAACTTATTTATCTATATATCTTATGATGATAATATTTTAATTATGTTTCATGTAACCCTTTTCTTCCCTATAGGGTTATACATTAACAGTACCACCCACCATATTTATCTAGATGAATTTTGATCATGTTATCCCATTTTTTAATTATGGAAAGTATTGACATCCCATATTTTTATATTTTAATATGGATGTTTATTGATTACTAAGGCAAGTTGATTATTAATTATATTTTTATTCATATCTTTCATATGGAGAATGCATTGGACTTAATGAAGTGATAGGTGGGGCTCGACATTATATAGACCCTCGAAGCATCATTTGGTATTATGAGATAAAAGGTTTAGGTATTTTGTGTATTATTTAAAAATTATAGAATTTTATCTTGGATATAAACTTGATGGAAATAATGATATTTTGGATATGGCCTTGATGGAAAGAATGGTATCTTTTCTTCAGAATTGATGGAAAGTATGATGTCTTAGAATATGGACTTAATGGTAAGATCAAGATGTCTGACATTATACATTTCATTTCCATGAATTAATTTATTTTTATTCATGTGATTATTTACATTTCCATGTTATCCATGGATATATTTAATTCCCAAGTTATTTATTATATGGACAGATCATTAATCATTCACTCTTCCATAATGTGTATTCCATTCACATCCATGATAGTTTCTGCTATATGCTTCCCATTATTGAGCATCTGAGTCACCATTAATTTTGTTTCCTTTACCTAGGGTACCGATAAGTGATCTTTGAGTGAATTTAATAATATACTAAAAGGAATAATAAAGTTTTGAAGAAGTTTATTATGCTATGTTTCAATGTTTCCAATGTAATATGGAAAACATGTATGTATCTAGTTTCCCATGACTACTAAACCATGTTATACTTTATGATGTGATCCCTTGTATCTTGTTCTAGTTTAATCAAGTGACCACTATATTTGGGTTACTGGAGTTAGGGTCTTGCATAAATGGTTTCATACATACCACTAAAAATCAAGAGAATAAGTTTGGTGGAGCTACCATTTCTTTGAAAATGAAGCTTGGAAAAAATACACAAATGGTATATTGAAGGAAGAAACCTACATGAGTGATATGATTATCACTAAGGAAATGAATACAATGTCACGTATAAAGAGGAATTTATGTTCAAATAGTCATAAGGAATCTTTCAAAAGTGTAATCATTGAGAATATTACAACATAGAAAATGTATACAATTATAAAGTATAGGATAAGTGAAAAACTAAATATTTATGAGGAATAAAGTATTAATGGTAGAATTGAAATAAATAACACTAATAAGGTGTGTAATAAAGACTGAATAAAGCAGTAGGTTTATAATGAATAACCACATTCCTTTACTTAAGGATGATTATGAGAACCCCTCTACCTAAGGGGTATATATTCTCTATTTATGTAAGATTAAGGGGGAGATATGATCCATAGGTTATATTCATTCAAAAAATATATATTCAAAGTAAAGAGGAATATGCACTGTGTTTACATTAACGTAAGAAGATCATGTACCATGTTTGAGCAATGAAAAAAAGATAATTACTGGATGAGAAATCATAAATATGTTCCTATAATTGGTATCATCATTGGTATAAGAATAAAAGATTAAAAATATAATTTTATATATAAATTGAAAGAAAAATATTAATGAGTCTATAGATTTATGTAGTAATGAAAAAATTAAAGTGAGGTAAAGGCTACACACGATCTATAATTGGTATAAATTGGTATTAGTAGAGAATACATGCAGTATACATAAAGAATAAATACTGAATATGGTTATAAAAGATGAGATAACAATGTATAGATGGTACAAATAAAATATAAATAGGTTTTGAAGATGAAATTTGATCTTTTAAAATGGAATCTATCCATTTCTATAATTATAAACATGGTTTTAGATATTATCAAGTGTTGGTAGTCCTTGAAGAAGTATATGGAAAACCTATTAGTGAAACAACTACAATCATGGAGGAATATTTTTTCTATATATTTATGAACTAACAATGAAATATCATTTGATTTCTTTTCAGGATACTAAAAGGCTACTGAGAAATAAAGTATTGTAAACATCAAGTGGTTTGAAGTACATATGAAGGGGGATCACAGTCTCACATAATATGGATTTTTTGGAGGTATGTAAAGATTTTGTTATCTCTTTAATTTTTTATGAAAGAATAATGTTGAAAAATATGGATTAAAGATATTAATTCCCTAGTACCTTTCTAAAGGGGGAGGAAATAGACCTTTTAATTTTATTGCTAAAGGGTGATAGAATAACAGTCCATAAAATATATAAGTATTTAGAATCCTATATTGATGGATGGACTGTTAATTATTGTCACAAAATTCCAAAGGTGGATATTATTATAACTAAGTGGTTTTAAGTTGGATTTGTTGACAATTTCGAAGACTAATTAATGTTATATTTACAAGAGGCCTGGATTGAATGAAAATTATCAAAGGAATACAATCATAGAAGGATATTAATAGAAGGATTGTTAATTAATGTTTTATTTTTTGAAAATAATTGATGTGAAGGTTATTGACAATCACCAATTAATGAAGACAATGAAAGTTGATGAAGGGTTTTGTGTTTCTTAAAGATGTGAGAAGGATGTATTCTTTCCGAAGTAAAGTATGATGAATTATTATAGTTTGAAAATCAATAAATGATTTATGATGATGAATAGTGTTTATAGATTGTGAGAAGTAATGAAATACAACGCATACAGTTTCCATCAAGTAAAAACAGTGTTGATGAAGATCAGGAGTCATTTGGAAGTCTTATAAGTTGGCTATTATTCTACAGGATCACTTGAGTTATGTTTTTATATGATGGAGCTAAATTATGGGAGTATATATATTGGAGAAATTTTGGATAATTACTACTCTTGAGGGGGTGGGGGTCATATGTAAGATACATCATGGATAAAATATGAGGTTTCCTAAATTTTCAAAATATGAAGTTTTTTCACACATCATGGCACTCTAGATCATTCCAGGATAGATAATGATGCATAATTCATCACTTTTAGAAATTTTATGTTTATGTTATGGAGAAAATATCACAGCATTAAGGTTTTTCAATAATATTTTAGTGTTGATATAAATTTGATGCCCACTCTATGGAGAATAGATGACACCACGATGGATGGATAAAAAAATTAGAGTAGTTCTAGAGGTTTGGTTCTCACATCATGGAGAACATATCACACTATAAAGATGATTTAGAAAGATTTTAGTGTTTTTGGAGAACATATGTTTTCATTTCAAAGCATCGGGTTTCACCGTGGTAGGTTATTTTCATACGGAGATCGCTCCATGAATTGAAACTATATAAAAATACTATAATATTAATTTCAAATATTTATAATGGACATCATTGGAATGGAGTATATGGCGTAAAAGACTCATGAGACTTTATGACTCTTATGGAGGTTGTAGTAAATTGATTAAAGAACTAATTGGTCACACCATGAAGGATATTTCCACACTACGACACATGAAATTTAGATATTCTGAATAATAATGATGACTTGGATTTATTTAGAAGGTTAGATAGTTATTTCAACATTCAATAAGTACCCATTTTAATATTAATGGTTTTGATTTGATGGATTATGATCCAAAAGTTGGATTTTAAAGTAATGGGTGTTGGAATTTAAGTGATATTTTAATTTTTAATTTGAAATTAAAATCCTTATCTGGTTATATTAGATCTATTTTGAAGAGTTGAGAAGGTAAAGATAATTGAAGAGAATAATAGAATATAGAGAAGATGAATTTTGTGTTATAAAAGGAGAAGAAGGAGGAAAATAATAAGGGGATTATTAAATATATAAAATGATGAAAGATAGTGTGGCTGTTAAATTAAATTACCTTAAAGAATATATTTAGAATAATTAAGAGTTATTGTACATATTCTTGAAGATCATGATCGATATAGAAAAAGCATTGAGTATATCTTTGAAGTTCATGAGTATTGTTGCTGTATGAAGTTTGATATAAGATTAAAGACTAAACTCTAATTATAAATATTCTTTTATATCTAAGAAGAAAATTAGAAGTAGTATTGTTATACACTAGAGTATCATGTTCCAAAATTTATGATGAATTTCACTTCAGAACTAAATAATAGAGATAGGGTAACCTTCATGTAATTACACTAAGTATAATACCTAAAAGTTTATAAACTAATACCTTCACCAAAGTAGTGCATAAATAAGAAGAAAAGGGAGTGACCCTTAGATCATCATTGAGCCTTTCTAAAACTTTTGTAAAGGAAGTGCACCTTAGCATATAGTGAACATGACCTAAACTTTATATCCACCAAAAAACATGTTATAGTGGATTTGGTACATCACCACAATGTTGAGTATATAATAATTGAATGTATCCTAGTGTGAGTGAACCAAGTTAAATCTATGCATCCCTGTATTCCTTACATTATATACATATTCAATATGTATTAAGTGGATGAATTTTATAAAAGGAAAAGTAATTGAATATTGAATTGTGTTCCTTTCAAAAAGGTAAAAACATCCTAAATAAAATAAAATAAATCAAAATAAGTTTAAATATATTAACACCTTAATTGAACACCCTATTAGGGTGTATTGGGTTCTTATAATCTATATCATCTTCATACAATATGGGTGGAATATTATTATTCATATATAATCCAAAATTATTTTATGATATAATGAATAACCAATCTTATACAAACATATTCTTGGCCTACTTCATGAATTGAAATCAACTTGGAATGTTTGGAGGAAGTCTTAGAGATGTTTGTTTGTAGAAATACATGAAATAGAAGTTCCACTATATGTGAATAAATATCCAATTTTATATTTGTTTTATGAGGATTTGGTAAATATCTAGCATTGGTATAACCAACCAATTTTGGAAATAAAGTTTTAGAATAAAAAAAATCCTCAATAAATATATCCTTAAAGGTATATTAATATATGTTTGATGTCATTCTAATGTCATTAAGTAGGATAATAATTATACCTGACCAATAAATTCCTTGAAAATGATATATACAACCTTTTATTATTTATAAGGTGCATTAGTACTCCTATAGAACTCAGATATGGTACTTTAAAACCAACAAGTTTTTCATTATCCTATCATTATTTAAAATGATATTTATATCAATATAGATATTATACAACCATTGATTTACTTAATTGATATGATTTTTCTATATAAAACCTTCATCAGACATCCATAGTATACTATGATCGATGAACAAAAACTTAATATTCAAGATGGTAAATTTTTTAGTATAATACCTGACTTTATCTTTTAAATTTTTTTCATTTAAACTTATTTATTTAAGTATTCTAATGCCTCATAAATTTCATCAAAAGTTTCAAAATATTCAAATTATCAACATATACTGTGAAGGGACTATAGCAGTGCTGTGTGGGTACTGTAGTAGTTGCTGTAGCAGATACTGTTCAGTACTGTAGCAGCCAAAACTATTCACCTTGGGCCACCAGTTTGGGTTTGGAGTCCTTAAGGCCTTCGGGCCACCTAGGCCTTTGGGTCAGTAAGGCTTTCAGGCCACCTTTAAGGCCTTTGGGCCACCTCAAGGACTTTGGGCCACATAATCACTACAGTTGCCCTAGAAAGACTCTACAAAAAAGGAGCATCCCCAGAGGAGGATTCAGAGCAAGTGTACTCACCAGAGCAGAACCAAATGGATTTGGAAGAATGAGATGGTATGGCTACGCCATCGGGACCAGCCTGTTCTTGCACGAGAAGCCTATCCGGCTTTGTCCGAAAGTTCCTAGTCTTCACCATGGAGTTCCTTCCCTACCGCTATCCTTACTGGAGTTCACGGAGGCTTCAGTGCTCCATGGGCTATCCCTGGTGGCTCGATTTGGTTTGCGCAGGCCGTCGCTCGATAGTTTTGATCGTTTTGTCAACAACATATGGCCTCTTCAAGGACGCATCACAGTCGGCCTGTTGGATCCGTGTCATTTTCTTCTGCGTTTCTCCTCCGATGTTGATCTGGCCACAGCGTGGTCGAAAGGGAGAAGATTCTGTGACGACTTTCGCTTCTTCCTTCTCAGATGGAGCTACGAGTTTCATTGGAGATGAGATCTTTCCCTTACAGAGATTTGGGTTAGTTTCCTGGGTCTCCCTCTTCCTTTACAAAACCCAGAAATTCTTCGGATGTTAGGTAATCTCGTTGGGAGATTCCTAGATTTTGATGAACAATCAAGATCCTTATGACATCCCATTGCTCCCCAAATATGCGTGGAGGTGGACGTCTCAAAGCCTCCCGTTGAAGTTGTCTAGATTGAGGTTGGCAAGGAATTGCGTTATCTTCAATTGGTGGTTTTTGATAATTGGTTCGATTTTTTCTTACCCTGTCGACGCTTTGGACACCTTCAAAACAATTGTTGCGCACCTCTCACCCTAGTTTCATCCGTGATTGCTCCAAGTGGTGCTGCCCCTGGGCTGGAGTCGGGGTTGCCTCAAGAGAGTGGTAAACAGGGAGGGGAGGTCTAGTCTGCCCCTCGGGTGCAGTCTATGGAGCCACAGGTTAAACCAAGTTTCTATAAGGTTTTTCAGCATTTGAAAGTTGATCTTGGACTTGCACCAGACATAGATGCCGCACCTATAAGTGGGGTATGCACTCAGGGAACGATTGGACAGGATGAGAGGGAAGGTTTTATGGATTCTTCAGCTTTGCAACCAGCACCGTCAATCAATACCAATACTGTGGAGTTGGCTGAGGATACCTGCACGGCTAAAGGCTCTGTTGAGGATCCCCAGATCTCACCCTAGGAGGACATCCCAGAAGTTTTCCAGTTTATGGGTCGAGGTCTGGACCAGACAGGAGCTTCAGAAAATCAAATGCAGGTCACGCGGGATAGAATTTCCTATGCTGTGAAGCTGAAATCTGGGGGATCGTATGTGTCTTCTCAAAACCGATTTGCAGTGTTAGGGGAAGAGGATGGGCATGTTAATGAAGGAGCAGGAGGAATGGATAATGGAGAGTCTCCTCTGGTGGATGAGGAAGTATCTCAAGAGGAAGTGGATGAAGTCTCAGATTTCGTTGAGCCCAAGGAACTGGTCACAGAGGAAGACTACATTAGATCCTCCTCATGGAAGGGAAAGAACAAATTTATTAATTCGGATGGCTTCATCATGAACAATAGGAGGGCCCTACATAGAAAGGATTACTCCTATCTACCTATTCCTCTAATTACTAGAGCTTCTTTTAAGGGTAAGGTGCCTCTGATGACTCCCACGCCTGAAGGTAATTCCATCTTGAACAGTCAGAATGTGGAGGATGACATCCCCAAGGACCTGGTGGGGGCAGGATATGAGGCTGTGGTCCCTGTCATCCCCATGGGGGTTACAGGGCTGTTTGACCCCGGGAAACATCATGAGTCAGGCTCTCCAGAAATCACTCAGCAACAGGTATCATCGGTGTTGGAATACTTGGATCCTCTTATGAACTCAGATGAAAAGATTGAGGATGCACTGGTTTTTAAGGTATCAATGAATATGAGACCACTTCAGGTGACTACTTCTAAAGAGCAGGGCGAGTGGATTGATAAGCAGACACACATCTTGGCTAGAGGACTCAATACGAGGAAGATTTGTAAGGAGGAATGCAGACAAGCTTGGGACAACTTGGAACATCTTTATGAAGGCATCTTAAATGACTGTCCAGACTCCCAGGTACAATCTATCCCTTGGATTTTGTTTAGGGATGTTAATTCCAAACAACTCAAACTGTTCTTCAATGATGCCATTGTTTCATTTGGTGTTGAAACAGGTAATGTATGAGTGTTCTCACTTTCCTTTAAAAGTGTTTCAAAAAAAAATTACGTTTGAGGTAAGACACTCTAAGGTTATATCATCCATTTCAAAAGAGTATGTTTCATCATAATTAATATCGGGTCTAAGTGAGAAATCTTGAGAACCTATTTATTATTTATATCTCACAGCTTCATTATTTTCATTTCTCTTTCTCCCATAAACCTATTTATAACTAATGGGTTATGAAGTGGATATTTTACACTTTGTTAATGGTTTTATAATTATTATTTTTTGATAATTAATAATCCCTAATATTAATTTATTCTTTATTTATTATCTAATATGTTGAAACTTTAACTACTTATAGAATAAAAGAATGACGTTGAATTTATTTATTATTAATCTTTTATTTTTGGATTTTATATTATATAGTTTCTCAACTTTTATGTTTCATTTTTTTCTAATTATATAATCCCTACATACAGTTTTATTACTCTTATATATCTATATACAAAAAAATAAACTACTCTTACATATCTTTAGTGTTAGATATTTGGCTAAGTATATGACTTTTATGTACTGGATATTTTTTTATTATGTTTGGGTTTTTCACAAGGTCACGACATTTATATATTAAAGGAATTAATTTTATATATTGATATATTAACTTTACATATTTTATGGATTTTGGATTTTCCTTTCACATATGTTGTTTATAAGAATTTGGTCATGCGTTTTACCTTTACACTATAGGGAGAAGTATTTATAACTCTATGTATTCTGTTTATCAGTAAATTATCAACCCTTCTATATTAGAGATATTACTTTTATATAATCTCTCTATTATGAAGATTTAATTTTAAATATTAAGGATGCTACACTTTCATATTCAGTATGGAGTACATAATTACTTTTACATATTGATTCTGTTTAAGGATTTACTTTTACGTGTCATTGGAAGTTATGTAGAGTTATATCTTGAATCAGCAGAAGACTGTTATTCATGGTGATAAAGTCCTATACATATTATTTTGGATTTAGATATTTCTATATTTATGTTTTTAATATATTATTAAATTTTATCATAATATTTCATGATTTATTATCATAGATTATAGAAGTATTATTTATTATTATTTATGACTAATACTATGGGATTCTGAATTCAAATTCAAATATGGTTGGATATTAAAAGAGTATCAATCACATGATTAAGTTTGATTATTCTATTGATTAATACCACTTATTAAGGGTGTATTTATTATGGATATTTAATGTTGATATTATTTATTATTATTAATGATTTTTATAGGTTGTTAATATAATTTGCATAATGATTGTTACTGTATATTTATGATGAAAGGTAATGGAATTTAAATAAATAATTATAGTTTTTTTTGTAACATTTATTTAAAGAAGATTAATCTACTGATAGTGGATTTACCATGATAGGAACACAAAATATACATGATGTGGGATACTCTGTTTAAAGTGATTCAAAGTTAGAGAACTTCATTATTGATTCTTCTTGTATTGGAATGCATATGATTTATCATTTACATATTGAAGGGGAAAATTTTAATTGTTCCTAGAACAAAAACCTCATTTTCATCATTCCTTGGTTTCATTGGTTTATCTTTAATTGTGATTTATAGTTTTGTGTAGTAACATTTTGTTTTAGGTCATGTTTCATAAGTTATACCTCCCATAAAAGGTATGTATTGGTTATTCTTACCTAGTAAAAAATAAGGTTCAATTGTTGTTCCTTGGTTTTGTAAAAGGATAGTGGTTTCAATTTTGCCTTGGGTTTGGATAAAGGTAAGGTTGGTTCTTCCTACACTTCAAAAGGAAGGTTCTAGGTTATTCCTTCAGGTGTACAAAAGTCATGGGTTCATGTGTTGTGCCTCTAAGGTTAAAAAAGGCATGTTGTAAAGAGTTTTAACTCTCCTTAAAAATTGAGTTTTTTATAGTGGATTACTTATCTTTCATGAATATATAGGTTTTAAGAGTATATGTATGATAATTTTGATCCAAACTATTATAAAATCCTTATGATAATTTTTTTATTTAATTTCCCATTTACACTCTTCATAATCATCACACTTAATTGTTTATGAAAGAATTTTTTCTATTATTCCAATATATTATTCATTATTTTTTAATTAATTTAATTATTTTATATATAAAATTTACCCCACTCTTGTATATTTTCAATCACTATCCAGGATCAATAATTTATATCAAATAGGGTCCCTTTTAAGAGTTTCATTTCAGTGTCTCATACCACAACATTTAATATAGAGCCTTTGACTTTTTAGAGTTCTACTCTATTTTTTATCTGATACCACTATAATTAGTATCATAGAATTATCTATTTTATATATAATTATTATACTAACCATATTTTAGACTTAACATTCCAAGGAAAATATCAATTCGATGATGGCGGTCAAGGATAAAGTGATGGATGAATTTCTCAAAGGCTACTCTTTTTCAATGGAAACAACTATTGATATTAGAAATCTAGAATGAAATCTTATATTAATAAATTTAGAATTAATCTTTTGAATTCAATATTATAACCTTATAAGATACCTGAGACTGACCATAATTATCTTACTAGTAATGATATAGATAAGTATGTTCCAAACTATAAAGTCATGAATATTATTTAATTTATAATTAGTGTAAAATTTTTTATCGATGTTTTTTATGTAAGACTACTCATGATATTTGGATTTTTTAAGTTAATAATTATGTCTTAGATAAGTTTATAATAGCACAACTAAAAATGTTACGGGTTGAGTATCAAGGTTTAAATATGGGAAAAAAATGAAACTATCAACCAAATATTTCATAGGTTCCTAAACATTATGAATAAAATGAGTTCTATTGGAGAAGATTTGGTCAAAATAAAAATGGTTGAAAGAGTTATTATATTTCCATCCAAGAAGTGGATTACTAATAAGGTTTCCATTAATGAAATAATGAACTTCAAGAAATACACTTTAGATGAGCTGATTGGTTCACTTATTCAGTATGAGCTTGAGTTGAAAATCATTAAGACTTAAGTGGATTAGAAGAAGAAATGTATTGATTTTAAAAATATTGTTACATCATTTAGTTCCTTTGATGATTATTTAGGTTCTTAAAATGATGTAAAATATAGGATAACTAAAGTTGTGAAATGTGTTTACAAATAAATCAATAATAATCAATCTATAAGATAAAGAAAGAAGTTTAATATAGATGGAAAGAAATGTAGTTTAAATTTAAATAATTAAGATGTTAATTTTTATGAGTGTTGAAAGAAAGGACACATAAAACTTTATTATCTAATTATAAAGAATCAAATAAAGGATAAGAAGTTTAAGATGAATGAAAATAAATCTACTGGTGCATGGAGTTGTTCTAAAGAATCTGATTCTAGTGATGAATCAAGAAGTGAAAAAAACTGGTGATATTTGTTTTATAGATAAATATAGTAAAGTTACTTATTTTCCTTCCCACTCATGTTATTAAATTGATTTGGGTGAATATTTAAGAAAATATAGAAATAATTTCTTGATGTATATCTTGGTTGAAATAAATAATTCTTGTTATTATTCTAACCCAGATTCTGAATGTATTAATATTACTGTTAAATATATTTAAAATAAATTTTATGAGTTACATGAAAATGTTTTTACTATTGCAGATTCTCATATGAATCTAAAAAAGGATCATAATGGTTTGTTTAAAGATAATAAAAAATTTTATTCATAAGTTTTAAAGCTTATAGGAAAAAATGTGAAGTTGAAGGAAGAGAATGAAAGGTTAAAGAATACTAATTCCAGCTTGAATAATAAAGTATGTGATGATTTAATGTTTATTCAAGAGGAAAATAGAAAATTTATAACTAAGGTTGAAGGTATAAAGAAAAACATATCTAATTTTTCTCAAGTAAGAGAGATGTATGACACGATAATGTCTAAAAATAAGGTGAAAAAATAAGAATGGACTTTGTTATGATGGGTTGTTACCTTAGATGTACATAAACAAATTTTTTAAAGGTAAAAATGTAAGTATTTCATATATTAACTATTTTAAATATGGTTCTTTTAGTCCCCATGCATATGATTTTTATATGTGTTTTTTAATCTCTTAGTCAATAGATACCATTTTTATCTAAATTCTTTTTACACATTAAATTATCCGACCCATCTACAACATGAATTTCTAAATGTTCATACTCAAACTAGATTGTACCGAAATTAGTTTATATACCCAGGTAAGATAATATTTAAAGAAACCCATGCATTTTATATATAAATATTACATCTTAATAGAGGAATATTCATTACATAACATTACGATCCATTCCATAACCATATCGGTTTAGTGTATTTGGAGACTAGAAACATAAAAATATTATTCATGAAAGATCTTAAATGTCTCCCATAAATATCTTTTTACATAGAATAATTCTCATACATACACTACTTAAATCCTTTCTTCATAATCCAAGGAAATGAAACATAATAAATGGTGAGATTTGATGCCTAGTAAGGGTAACCAAGGGAGATATAAATGATAAATTAAGCATAACATGAGAATAAGAGTATGTGAAAATGATATTAACATTTGAAAAATCTATTCCCAATATATTATAGAACATAATATTGAATCATGTCATAAATATTTGTAGTTAATAAGACATGAATCATAAAGGAATCAATGAACATGAGCTATTGGAGAATACCATAAGCATAATATATAAGTTCTTTTCATATACATAATCATAGAAAATAAAGTCCTTAGTTAAGTATCGCAACCTAGACTATCATAGTGGATTGGGTTCTCTCTACATTCCATTATATCTATAGTCAATGTTCACTCCCAAGACTATTATTATAGAAAAAGTCCCTTACTGAACTGAGTTCACTTACCATTATAGTCCTTATTATCTAATGGGATATCCATATTTACATAATTCATTAGATGGATATATAATTATGGTCCCACCCATCACATAATCATAATCCATTTTAAGTCCAAAAGGGGCTTAGATACCCTGAGGGGGGGGGGTGAATCAGGGTATGAATATTATTCTCTAAATTATTCTTACCTCAATAGATCTCAACCTATTTATTATAAGGGTCACTTTGTTTTCACTTAAACGTTACTTCTAATCTTATTATTTCCTTGTTTTTCTGATGATGATGATTTGAATCTAATGAAGGAAAGAAAGAATATGGACGCATTGATTTTTACTTGGTTCACCCTCATTGGGCTACATCCAAGGAGCATACAAAAACAATGTGCCAATTGTTCCAAATTCACTAAGGCTCACTTCCAATAATGATGGTTTGGGCTATATCTCGTCTATACCTAGGATCACTACCTTTACAAGGTTTAGGGTTTTCTCACTACATTCCCAAGGGTCACTATCTATATCTCTTTATCTGGCTCACTTTTGGTGGAAAAGATCACTGACTTCCTCTTACTTTTCTCACTACTCTTGGAGGGGATTCAAACATAGTTTATGGACTTGTGGGTCCCTTAATTTGCATGAAAACCCACATACTCAACTGTATATAGATGATATGTTGAATTTTCACTTTCATCCAATTGATGAATACCACTTTACCATAGATTTACTGGGAAACCCTTCTCAAATACTTTTCATGATGCACACTATCTTTGTGAAAATACCTCTTTCATGAAGATCCTTTGTGGAACTCTTCACAAATCTCCTTCATGAAGATAAAATATTCTTCTCGAAACTCATTTAATTTCATAAAACTTAGAAAATTTTATTGAATTTTATATCCTTCGCAAAGCTCTTTCCTTTTACCAAAAATCACTTTGCCTTCGCAAAAAAATTCTATTTCGAAAAGCTTAGAACATTCAATTGGATTTTAAAGTCTTTGCTAATGTCTTTTCATACCACCTTCATAAACACCTTCATGAATATAGAGCCTTAATATTTTCGTTAAGTCTCACTACTCTTCTGAAGGGGGTAGAAGCCTATATATAGGCACTTCCACTGATTCTATAACCTTCCAGCCATGTCATCACCATTTCTTGAAGCTCTCTAGTTTCCTTCACGATGATCCCTATTTTGTGAAGATCCATGAAAATTTCCCATTCAATATGCTCATCATAACCATGGACAGTTCTATAAAACACCTTCATAGTGTTTGTGAGATTATTTATAACCGTTGAGACCATTGATAGAAACCTTCGCATCTTCATGAACCACCCTTCATGAACACCCATTCTTCGTAAAACTCATTCCTTTCCCATATTTTGAATTATCCTTCATAGAAATCCATTTTTTGCGATAATTATTGTAATCACGGAGATCACTATAAAAAACTTTCATACCTTTGCGAACCAACCTTCATGAAAATCTAGTCTTCTTGAAATTCACGCCTTTGTCATATTTTTACTAGGCCTTCATGGAAATACACTTTTCATGATGATTTCCATAATTGCGTAGACCACCGTCATAATTACTTTATCCTTCATGAAACACAACTCATGAATCCCATATTCATGAAATTCATGCCTTTACCATATTTTGTTTAAATCTTTAAGAAAATCCACTTTTTGCAGTGCATAAACACTAAATTTTGGACCCAAAAAATTTGGCAAACACTAGGAAATGGCGTCACCTTGTGTATGAAATTTTATGTACCACTTTCAGGGTATAAATTCTTTCATCTTGGATGTTTTTTAAACATACCATGTCAAAAATCTCTCTGGACTCCACAACATACCTTCGAAACCCTCTTTGTCAACAAACATAATCAACCAAAAAATGTAATTCCCTGACCTTAGTTACCCAGAGTCAGTGCATTATTACATAACATTGGCATGATACAGGGAATCATGTCCTGAAAGACTGATAAGTTTAGTAGCCTTGGAAGTACTAGATACATTCATAGGTTTTACATTATATCAAGAAATAAAAACATCAACAACATTTTGTCCCCTTTTGAAGACACTTATATCCTTATCCTATCACTGCAGGTAAACTATAAAATACTTCTTCACATCCTGGGAAAAATAAAACATAGAAAGGGGTGATCTCAGATGATCAGTAAGGATAACAATATAGTGGAAACTTTCATAAATAATCATAAACATTTAAGGCAGCGTATTAGAATAAAAAAAGCCTTTTAAACTTAAACTTTAGCATAATATGGAAAAGATAAAATCAAATACTGCCATTTACTTATTCATATGGATATTCTACTAGTCTAATAATCACATGCAATATCAATAGCCACTTTCATAATGATGGAATTCATAATTCCAGACTTCATAACCACATATTCAAGGCCTTGTGCCAAGACTACAAATATGATTTTGTCAAGGACTTATGCCAAGACACTAGTTTGTCTCATGAGACCTACCGATGCATCGGGGAGCTATAGTGGGCTCCACCCGTCACTTACTAAGTCCAATTCATTCCTCATATAAAAAGGTTTAAACATAACATAAACATTTATATTAAAACTAGCATACAAAATGTCAAAACTTTATCCATAAACCATGAATGGTACAAAAATAAAACATCCACTTTCAAACATATCACAAAACCTTCAATACAATATGAAAGATTTTTATCATAATAAATCAACTTCAAAAAAGTTTAAAATCCATCAAAGGATGTTGACATAGATGAAATGAAAACTTGTTGAAAGAAATACCTCTTTATATTTTGAAACCATTTAAAATTCACATAATTATAAAAGAAAACATTTATTTTGAAAATATTATTATAAGCTTGTATGGGAATCTTTGACGATGTTATAGTGGTAGAAAATAGATGCACTCACTGTATAAGTTAAAAAAACTTTCTTACTATAATTTTGTCGAAAATGTCATAAAGTACCTTGTTTGGAAAATGAAAGAAAGATTCCTTTCAAAACATATAAGGTCAAATAATGGTATAAATGACTTTAAACCATTGTATAGTAAATATTAAAAATGTTTTAAAATATAATTTTTAAGAAAAAACATATGTGGATGATAAAGAGGAACCAGTAGATACTTACGTAAAAACAACTTCAGATAATAAAGAGATTGTGAAATTAACCCTTACCCTGTACTTTTCCTCGGCACAGTGTAAATTAAAATCATGTATAATATTAAAATAATTATTATTAAATTATACAAAAACAATATACATAAATATGATATCATATATGATCCTCTTATATTGCTTTGTTAATAATATTTTAGTAATATCATCGTTTCAGGTGTTAACTGATCCGTTTTACTTTATATGATCTGTTACATAAGCCATGTTTGTTTAGGATAAGAGTTATTTTATTCATATCCAGAATGATATTAAGTTCTTAAACATTATTTTTAATCATAAAATAAAAATTATTCTTGAATGATTACGATGGGGAATGAATCTCATCGCGCTCGTGGAGACGATAATCCGTACATACGCACGAGTGAAAATATCATTATATTGATGGTGAAATAGTATGTAATTGGAAGGTATATCATATATACAGAATAAATAACTTGTTTTATTTATTATTTAAATCATTTATAATCATTATTATAGCCATCCAAATAATTAAGTGTTTGAATAACAAACTACACCACAACATGGAGACGGTAAGCTGTACGTACGCACGTATGGTGACTTTGTCATTCATATGACGGATAGAATAATGAATATGATTGTACCATTTTTATAATAACATCACAGTATATATAAGATACTGGAGTTATTATTTTATAATTGAAACAACAAAGAAAGAGGCAGTGGAAGAAAAAAAGAACTTGAAAGAGGTGATGAAATATTTACCTCTTCTTTGGGTTCTTCCTTTTGATTTGATCAAAAGGGATCCATAGGTTGTCTTTCTGACCAAAGGAAGTCCTCTAGGATAAAGGGAGTAAATTTGGGTGGATATTTGGGCAGGGCTTGGCTGAACCAAAATTTCTTTTGAGGTGTGAAATTAAGAGAAGGGGAAGTACCCTTTTATAAGAGAGGTGATGGTCACTTTAGGAAAAGCTTGAAATATTAATTTATAATAAAATCATTTTCGGTTTATAATGGCTCCAAAATGATTTATTAAGAGGATAAGGTGGGTATGGGTCGAAAAAATCTAAACCAATAGGTTTTATACAGGTTTAGGTCACCATATTAACCTTATCTTTTAGATTTAACTCTTAGTTAAATAGTTTGACATTTACCATGTCTCTTAGTATTTTTATATTATAAGGTTAATAAACATACTATAATAAGACAAGAGAACCCCAAGTGGTTAATTATTAATATATATTACCTTATCTAAGTACTTTAGCCAAACCTTAGATTTTTAGGAATATTATATCCATTAATAATATAGTATTTGTTTTAAAAACTCAATTATATCAATTTTGACACTATTTAGTATTTGGTTTTTTTGAAAATCATAGCAGCATGATTACTTTAAAAAAAAAATTATTTAATAAACCCTAAAATGTCATATTAACCTAGAAAATTATTGGAATTCATCAAAAGTCTCAAATTACATTTATGTGGATATTTATAATATCAATTATTTTAATCTTTCATTAATAAGGTAATTACTGCATCATCATTGTTTCATAAATAAATTAAATTATTTATTATCTAAAAATTATAAATAAAATAACATTATATAGGAAATATTTTTATATTTCTAATTAATATTTATAGTCGAATTTATCTTATGTATAACCATATATTAAAAATGGTTTAGTTATTAAACTTTGAATTTAACTCTTTTAACTCTTCTTTAAATAAAATAATAATAAATGTACTATTCTAATCCAAGTGGACCAAAGGGGATAATATTTTATTAATAAGGTTGTTTTTTGTAGAATTATAATTATCCAATAGAATTAGGACATGTGTTAGGCTAATTATGATATCATTTTTACCCTCAATTACCCAATTTACTTTGAACCGTCGTAAATAAAAGTCAAAAGTTACTATTCACCAAAAATTATTTTCATATTATTGAAACAAATTTTAATTATTGATATTAACTGTGTCTCTAGGATTTTTAAAATTAAACTCACAGAAGTAGTAAAATTAAGTTTTATACAAATTTTCCAATGCTCCTAGGAGGTGGGTAAAAGACTGTAAAAATTTCAATAAAATTTTGATATATCTAAACTTATTATAAAATGACTCTAATGAATTATATTGAAATTATATAGGTATTATGTATCTATTTTTACATAAAATAAATTTAAATAAAATAAATAATTATTTAAATAAAAAGTCATTTTTAATCAATAACACACTGCTTTTCACTATTCATCAAAAATTGAAAGTTTTCAAAAAAATACCAAAAATTCACCCTAAGCTAATTTTGATATTCCGAATTCAAAAATTAAGTCCATTTTGAAAAATAAAATTTATAAAATTTCAAAAAGTGGGTATTAATATTCATAACAGCTAGTTTGATTGGTCGCGATGTGTTAGAATCTTGAAGTTGCGTACTATGAAATCTATTTCATTATTCAAAGGGAAACGTACCGTGAAAGTTTGGGGTGTTACATTCTTCCCTCCTTCAAATAATTTCATCCTTGAAATTTCTATAATACCACCACACAAAAAGATTCTGGTGGTTCTTCATCATAAGTTCCTCTGGTTCCCACGTTGCCTCTTCCATCTTATGGTTTCTCCATAGAACTTTTACCAGACGAGTCATCCAATTTCTCAGCACTTGTTCTCTTGTATCAAGAATTTTGACAGTATCTTCACAATAAGACAGGTCATGTTCCAGTTCAATTTCCTCATATATGAGTACATGCGTTGGGTCAGGAATTTATTTTCTCAACAGTGATATGTGGAACACATCATGAACATTGGAGAGACTTGGCGGAATTTCCAAATGATAAGCTACAAATCCAATTCGTTCTAGAATTTCGAAAGGTCTGATGTACTTAGGACTCAATTTATCCTTCTTACCAAAACGTATAACACCCTTCCATGGAGATACCTTCAAGAAAACATGGTCTCCTACTTGAAATTCCAAATCCTTCCTTTGGTTATCAACATAGCTCTTTTTCCTACTTTGAGATGCTTTGATGTGGGTTTAGATAACCTTCACCTTTTCCATTGTTTCCTCAACAAGTTCTGGTCCTATGAGCTTTCTTTCACCAACATCATCCCAACAAGTTGGTATGAGACATCTCTTTCTGTATAACGCCTCATATGGTGCCATATGAATACTTGAATGGAAGCTATTATTATAGGAAAATTCTAACAGAGGTAAATATTGATCCCACATACCTTGAAAGTCAAGTGAGCAAGATCTCAACATGTCTTCTAAGGTTTGAATAGTCCATTCTGATTGTCCATTGGTTTGATGGTGGTAGGTAGTGCTCAAATGAAGTTCAATATCTTCGGCCTTCTGAAGACTTTTCCATAATCTTGATGTAAAATGGGGATCATGATCAGAAATAATCGATAGGGGTACACCATGGAGTCTTACAACTTCATTAATATATAGTCTTACCAGACGTTCAAGTGGTAAATCTTCTCTTATAGCAAGAAAATGTGCTGACTTGGTAAGACAATAAACAATGACCCATATTGCATCATTCCTTCTAGCAGTCTTTAGAAGCCCCATGAAAAAGACCATTTTAATATTATCCCATTTTCACTCAGGTATGGGAAGAGTTTTCATGAATCCTCCAGGCTGTTGCCTTACAGATTTCACTTGTTGACAAACCATACATATTGACACAAAATCGACAATCTCCCTCTTCATGTTGTCCCACCAAAAATGTTCTTTAAAATATCTATACATCTTAGTGCTACCAGGGTGTATAGAGAAATTGGAGCTATGAGCATCATCTAACAATTCTCTTTTTAGATCAGGTTTATCGGGAACACAAAGTCTCTTCCCAAATTTCATAATTCCACCTTTATATACGATGTCGATCAATCTCCCATCGTTCATAGCTTTAATTTTATTTTGAAATTCCTCATTATTAGTCTGAGAACTTTTTATGCTTTCTAGTAAAGATAGTTTGGCAACCATTTGAAAAAGTATTGATGTTTCACATTCCATAGTTATTCCCATATCCATATTTACTAGATCCATGAAAATAGGATCCCTTTAAACTATCATACTTTTCAAAACTCCATGATCCTTTCTGCTCAAAGCATCTACCACCTTATTTTACTTCCCTAGGTGGTTGTGTATTGTGCAATCATAATCCTTGAGTAGTTCAAGCCATCTCCTTTACCTCATGTTTAGTTCTTTTTGTGAGAAAATATACTTCAAACTCTTGTGATCAATATAAATCTCACATTTTTTACCATAGAGATAGTGTCTCCATATTTTCAAAGAAAATATCACAACTGATAACTCAAGATCATTAGTGGGATAGTTTTTTTCATGAATTTTTAGCTGTCGTGATGTATAGGAAATAACTCTATCATTCTGCATAAGGAAACAACCAAATCCTTTCTTTGGAGCATCACTATAAATAACAAAACCATCATTACCCGATAGTAGAGTCAAGATAATAGAATTGAATAATATTCTCTTTAGTTTTTCAAAACATTATTCACACTCTTTTTTCTAAAAAAATTTAACCCCTTTACGTGTGATCTTGCTTAATGGGTTATCCAACCGGGTAAAATTCTGGACGAAACGTCGATAATAACCTTCTAAACCAATAAAACTGCGTACCTCATTTATACTCGTCGGTGCTGGACATTCTTGGATTGCCTTGGTCTTTGAAGTATCAACATATATTCCATCCTTAGAGACAATATTTCCAAGAAAAGAAATCTCTTGAAGCTAAAATTCACACTTACTAAACATCCCATATAGTTCATTTCTTCTAAGGGTTTTCAGAATAGTGCGCAAGTGATTTTCACGATCTTCATAGATTTTGGATTATACCAAGATATCATCAATAAATATCAATAAAAAGTCATCAAGATATTCCTTGAAAACTATATTCATTAGATACATGAAGACAGAGGGTGCATTAGTCAATCCAAAAGGCATTACTGTAAACTCATAATCATCGTACCTGGTTTGAAATGCTATTTTTAGAATGTATTTCTTCTTCACACACAACTGATGATATCCAGATCGAAGGTAAATCTTTGAAAAATATTGAGCTCCATGAAGTTGGTCAAATAAATCATCAATGCGAGGTAGGGTATACTTGTTCTTTATTGTTATAGCATTGATCTCCCTGTAGTCAATGCACAACCTCATAGATCAATCTTTCTTCTTAACAAAAAGGATAGGGGATCCATATAGAGAAACACTAGGGAGAATAAATCCCTTATTACTCAATTACTCTAGTTGTTTATTTAGTTTCAATAATTCCACAGTGGACATTCTATAAGGGGTCTTCGATATGGGCCTTGAACCAGGAATTAAATCAATGGAAAACTCAATTTCTCGTTCTGGAGGATGTCTGGGTAAATCCTCTGGAAACCCATCAACATATTCTTGCACAATAGGTACATCCTCTATTCGAATATTATTGTCCTCACCCATAATTATTTTATTCTCATCCTCCCTAATAATTGAATTTAGTAGAGCTACTAGGGGTGGATCTAGATAAGAATCAGATGACAATGCTTTTTCTCTAAAGATAAGGTACTCCTTATCATCATCGAGAATTGTAACCTCCTTATTCTTAAAATAAATTTTCTCATCATGGTCTGAAAGCCAATCAATTTTGAGGATTATATCAAATTCAATCATGGTTATGGTGATGAGATCAGTAGATAAAGAACATTTATATGCCCTAATGGGAACTGATTCACAAAACTTTGTTGCAATGATACTTCCCTTAGGAGTTTTGACCGACAACTCCCTTGTTAAATCAAATAGGAAATATCTAATTTTCTTAGAAAACTAGGAAGATATGAAACAATGTGATGATCCAGAATCAAATAAATCATTGAATAAACTTGAGGAAACCATTAAATTACCTGCCACCATGTATTTTATAGCTTCAAACTCAGCAGTAGTGATCGTATAAGCTTGGCCTTTCTCCCTTGGATTTTTTTGAGGTAAGTTCCCTTGGTGCTTAGGACATTCATTTTCATAATTACCCTTTTCTCTATAATTGTAGCATTCAACATTGAAATCCTATTTCTTTCCCTTATAATCACGAGCTTGGTGGCCTTTTTCATGTCACTTGTAATAGAATCCCATTCCCTTCAGGCAAGTACTGGGGTGTTTCTTCCCACATTTACCATAGAATGAATATTAAACTTTTCCCTTATTCCCCTTATTTTCATTTCCAGAGTGTTCAGCAGATCTATTCTTCTCCTGCCATGCTTTAAAGTCGTAAGACTTAAAGAATTCTTTTTCTATCTTGATAGAACATGAGACAATATCTTCGTATGATAAGAAGGATTGTGAGACTAATGCTTTCCAGAGAAATTGTTTTAAACCATCAAAGAATCGATCAATCTTAATCCTTGGGTTACGTATATAATCTGTATCATGCCTTGCTAACATTGTAAATTTAGCCGCATACTTTGCGACATTCTCATCCTCCTTTTGCCTCAGACTCAAAAATTGTCTTTCCATATCCGCTCGATGGTCACGAGGAAAGTATTTTTCTAAGAAAATCTCTTTAAACTCCATCCATTCCATGTTTGATATTTCTTCATCTTCCTTTGTGTTTTGAATCAATGAACACCATTGATCTGCATCTCCTGTGAGGCGATAAACTACCATGACAACTTTTTCCCTTTTGCTACTTCCCAAAGCATGAAATATTTTCTATAAGGAACTTATCCATTGCTCAGATACTAACATATTTTTACTCCCATTGAATGTTGGTGGTTGTTTCCTCATGAAGCAGTCTAACATTGATCCTCCATGTTGTGGATTAGGGTGATCCATACGGGTAAGGTTATTATTCATAACCTCAGTGATTTGTCCCAATATGGTGATAAGCTGATCAGCACCAGATGCATCACTAGCTCCACTAAAATTATCTTGAGTAGGAGGGGAATCCCTATATGGATTACGTGCGTTGATACAGTTTCCATTCCTTACACTAGGTTCTATTTTAAACAATGACATAGAACATATTAGTTTATGAATCGTAATACATAATTCCAAAATTGTAAAACACTTAACATAAATTGAATAGTTTATGGATATAATCCATAATAATAAAAATATTTTATTTGAGGAGGTATATACTCATAAACCCTTCATAATGATTTGTAAATAAAATGAGATTTATCCTAAGCATATCCCCCAGGATTGTCGTAACCAAGAGCACAGCAAGGCCCGTTATCGTGCACCAGTTCCCATTCGAGTCTAGCTCAAAGTAGTATTTTTGGGTTTTAACCCTAGGTACATTTGTGCCAGAGCATCCTCTACCTGCTCGTATCCAAAAAAGGATTTATTTCTAGGAAAACTTACAAAATATATATAGTACCAAAATTCTAGGAATTTCTTCTATACTAATCCTCAAAGTCTATCATAGGGTAGTGTTATCTAATCAGAGTTTTTCTAAATCTTGTTTCCAAGGTTTGTACTAAACTTCTCTGATACCAACTATAACGCCCTAACCCCAATTACCTAGAGGCATTATTACATAACATTGGCATGATACAAGTAATCATGTCCCGAAATACTGATTAGTTTAGTATCCTTGGAAGTACTAGATACATTCATAAGTTTTACATTACATCTTGAAATAAAAACATCAACAACATTTTGTCCCCTTTTGAACACACTTATATCCTTAGACTATCCCTACAGATCAACCATAAAATACTTCTTCACATCCTGGGAAAAATAAAACATAGAAAGGGGCGAGCTCATATGCTCAATAAGGATAACAATATAGCGGAAACTTTCATAAATAATCATAAACATTTAAGGAAATGTATTAGACTAAAACAAAAGACTTTTAAACTTAAAATTCAGAATAATATGGAAAAGATAAAATAAAATAATTCCATTTACTTATTCACATGGATATTCTACTAGTCGAATAATCACATGTAATATCAATAGCCACTTTCATAATGATGGAATTTATAATTTCCAGACTTCATAACCACATAGTCAAGGCCCTGTGCCAAGACTACAAATAATATTTTTTTAAGGCCTTGTACCAAGACACTAGTTTGTCTCATGAGACCTACCGATGCATTGAGAAACTATATCGGGCTCCACCCATCACTTACTAAGTCCAATGCATTCCTCATATGAAAAGGTTTAAACATAACATAAACATTCGTATTAAAAATAACATACGAAATGTCAATAATTTATCCATAAACCATGAATGGTAAAAAAATAAAACATCCACTTTCAAACATATCAAAAAACCTTCAATAAAATATGGAAGATTTGTATCATAATAAATCAACTTCAAACAAGTTTAAAATCCATCAAAGGATGTTGACATAAATGAAATGAAAACTTTTTGAAAGAAATACCTCTTTCTATTTTGAAACCATTTAAAAGTCACATAAATATTTAAGTCATTATTATTAAATTATACAAAAACTATATACATAAATATGATATCATATATGATCCTCTACTATTGCTTTATTAACAATATTTTAGTAATATCATCATTTCGAGTGTTAAATGATCCATTTTCCTTTATATGATCGGTTATGTAAGACATGTTTGTTAAGGATAGGATGTATTTTATTCATATCCAGAATGATATTAAGTTCTTAAACATTATTTTTAATCATAAAATGAAAATTATTCTTGAATCATTATAAAGGGGAATGTATCTCATCACGTTCATGGAGATGGTAATCCGTACGTACGCATGAGCGACAATATCATTATATTGATGGTGAAATAGTATGTAATTGGATGGTATATAATATATATAGAATAACTAACATGTTATATTTATTATTTACATCAGTTATACTCATTATTATACCCATCCAAATAATGACGTGTTTGAATAATAAACTATACCACGATGTGGAGACGGTAAGTCGTACGTACACACGTATGGTGACTTTGTCATTCATATTATCTATAGAATAATGAATATGGTTGTACCCTTTTTATAATAACATCACATTATATATAATATAATGGATTTATTATTTTATAATGCAAACAAAAAAGAAAGAGGAAGTGGAAGAAGAAAAAAACTTGAAAGAGGTGATGAAATATTTACCTCTTCTTCGGGTTCTTCCATTTGATTTGATCAAAATGGCTCCTTAGGTTAGCTTAATGACCAAAGGAAGGCCTCTAGGATGAAGGGAGGAAAGTTGGGAGGATATTTGGTCAGGGGTTGGCCAAGCCAAATGGCTTTGGAGGTGTGAAATTAAGAGAGGGGGATGTACCCTTTTATAATAGAGGTGAAGGTCACTTTAGGAAAATCTTGAAATATTATTTTATAATAAAATCATTTTTGGTTTATAATGGCTAAAAAATGATTTATTTAGAGGATAAGGTGGGTATGGGTAGAAAAAATTTCAACCAATAGGTTTTAGACAGGTTTAGGTCAACATATTAACCTTATCTTTTAGATTTAACTCTTAGTTAAATAGTTTGACATTTACCATGTCTCTTTGTATTTTTATATTATATGGTTAATAAAATTACTATAACAAGCCAAGAGAACCCCAAGTGGTTAATTATTAATATATATAACATTATCTAATTCCTTTTTCTGAACCTTATATTTTTAGGAATATTATATCAATTAATAATATAGTATTTGTTTTAAAAACTCAATTATGTCAATTTTGACACTACTTAGTATTTGGTTTTTGTGAAAATTATAACAACCTGATTACTTAGAAAAAAAACATTTAATCAATCCTAACATGTCATATTAAACTATAAAATTAGTTTAATTCATCAAAAGTCTCAAATTAAATTTATTTGAATATTTATAAGATCAATTATTTTAATCTTTCATTAATAAGGTAATTACTGCATCATCATTGTGTTATAAATAAATTAAATTATTTAATGTCTAAAAATTATAAATAAAATACCATTATATAGGAAATATTTTTAGATTTATAATGAATATTTATAGTCGAATTTATCTTATGTATAACCTTATATTAAAAATGTTTTAGTTATTAAACTTTGAATTTAACTCTTTTAACTCTTATTTAAATAAAATAATAATAAATGTCTTAATCTAATCCAAGTGGACCAAATAGGATCATATTTTATTCCTAAGGTTTTTTTTGGTTGAATTATACTTATCCAATAGAATTAGGACATGTGTTAGGGTAATTATGATATCATTTTTACCCTCAATTACCCTATTTAATTTTAACCGTGGTAAATAAAAGTCAAAAGTTACTATTCACAAAAAATTATTTTCATCTTATTGAAACACATTTTACTTACTGATATTAGCCATGTCTCTTGTATTTTTTAAATTTAACTCACATAAGTGGTAAAATTAATTTTTATGCAAATTTGTAAATGCTACTAAGAGGTGAGTAAAAGACGGTAAAAAGTTCAATAAAATTTTTATATATCTAAACTTATTATAAAATGACTCCATTTAATTACAATGAACTTATATAGGTATTATGTATCTATTTTGACCTAAAATAAATTTAAATAAAATAAATAATTATTTAAATAAAAAGTCAGTTTTAACCAATAACACAATCTTTTTCACTATTCATCAAAAATTGAAAGTTTTCATAAAAATACCAAAAATTCACCCTAAGCTAATTTCGATATTCTGAATTGAAAAATGAAGTCCATTTTGAAAAATAAAATTTATAAAATTTCAAAAAGTGGGTATTAATATTCATAACGTCTAGTTTGATTGGTCACAGTGTGTTATAATCTCAAATTTGCGTACAATACAAGATATTTAATTATTCAAAGGGAGACGTACCGTGAAAGCTTGGGGTGTTACAAAAAATGTTGCAATGTTACCTTGAGGGATTTTTCCCAACAATATCCCCCTTTGGGTTTGTTGAAAACTCTTTCATAATTTGATACCTCTTTGAAGCTTCTTCCATATTTTTCCAACATTCACTTCATGCGGTTTAGATAGCGATCAAATATTTACTCAACACATACTATAATCCCATATGAGCAATGCTTGACATGAGAAACAAGAGTATCATGCAAAGTTCATCAATAAATCCCTTTATTACATTCCAAAAACCACTCTTATGATTGAATCATGACCCTCACATAATGATATATATATATATATATATATATATATACTTTTATCGATCACTTCTAGCATCATCATATTTAATGATCCTCCTATATCACAAATCCCCCTAAAAACATCAAATCAACTTCAACTCCCCCTACCTTGCTACTCCTCCTAACAGCTTCTCCCCATGTCTTGAACTAGAAATTTTCTCCCTTTCAACATCCAAAATATCTCCCCTTTGTTAATGAACCCTGAAGGTCACTCCTTTGAGGGTTTAAACTGGGTAAAGAACACATATTAGCAAATTAGGGAAAAACACTCCATACCTCAGTGATGGGGGGGGGGGTTCCATATCTATAATATTTCAAGTGCGGGGAGTTGATCAGAATCCCAGAGCCAGTTGATGAATTTCAAATGACACTTTGGGTAAGGCCTTGGTCAGAATGCTTGCAACCTATAGTTCTATAGGCACATACTCCAATTTCACAAGACATTTCTCCCCCTTCTCCTTGATAAAATGACATTTGATTTCAAAGTTATTAGTCCTTTAGTGATGGACTATATTTTTTCTAAGATTGATAGAACTTGAATTATCACAATTGATTCCGATAGGAGAATTCACTTCAACTCCCATATCTTCAAGTTGCCACTTCATCCACAATAACTGAATACACACTTGAGTGGCCACAATATACTTAGCTTCTGTGGTGCTCAATAAAATGCAATCTTGTTTCTTGCTTAGCCAAGAAATGCACAATCCACCAAGATAAAAAGAACCTCCTAACATTTATTTTCTATTATCTATTGAACCGACCCAATCTGCATCTGTATATCCCAATAAATATTGTTGAGATTTTTCATTGTACATAAAACCGAAATCCACCATTCCTTTGATATACCGAAGTATTATTTTTTATTGTAAGAAAGTGTCTTTCCTTGGGATTAATTTGATTATGTGCTGCTTAACATGTGGCAGAAACAATATCCAGTCATGTCATTATTAATTACGACAGACCTCCAGTGATCTACCTATATTCTATGACATTGACTGCTTTACCTTCATCATCCCTTGATAGTTTCATCCTGGTAGCCACCAAATTCTTTATATCCTTGGAATTATCCAATCCAAATCTTATAAAAACCTATTTGGAATATTTAGATTTATAAATGAATGTTCCATTATTTCCTTGTGTTACCTATAGACCATGGAAAAATTCTAGTTCACTAATTATTGACTTTTCAAACTCACTCTTCATGAATTTGAAAAACTATCTACACTATGATTCATCTGATCCTCCAAATATTATGTCATAAACATATACCAACACCATCATACTTTGATTACTTTCATGATTGACATATATATTGTAATCAAATCCACTATATTGAAAATTGAGATTTTTCAGAAACCGATCTAGCCTTGAATACCATGCTCTTGGTGCTTGCTTCAAACCATATAAAGACTTATTCATCCAAAAAAATTTGTTATCATCTTCATGAATGATAAAACCATATGACTTCTCAAAATAAAATTCTTCTTCTAGAACCCCATTCTCTCACACCATCTTGGTATCCTTAATATTTTCTGATGATACCATATTGTTAGAGGAAAATAGATAATCCAGAAATACAAGAATGTTTATGATAATCCCCTAGTAAGTCTTCTTAAACATATACTCTCATCATATCTATACCATTGAGATCCTTCATCTAATTAGGAGACATAATTCCCCCCTATGATATTCAATTATTCCAGTTGTTAGGCCCGATGTTTAGACTCACAAACATTCTTCTTCAC
Source organism: Viscum album (assembly GCA_963277665.1). Taxonomy (NCBI): domain Eukaryota; kingdom Viridiplantae; phylum Streptophyta; class Magnoliopsida; order Santalales; family Viscaceae; genus Viscum; species Viscum album. Next base: position 2,105,614,611 of record OY728130.1, on the reverse strand, counting down.
CTCCATCATTTCTTCACATGTGACTGAATGTTTGACAAACTTCTCCAACTCAATAACATATTCTAGTTGTAGCTGCCTTCAATGGGATTTTGATTGGATAAAAATAACACTTAGTAATTATCTATCAACAGAACCTCTAAGCCTACTAAGTTGGAACTTGGTGTAGGAAACAAGAGATACAGTTAATAAAACCACCACTGTCCATTGTGCTCAATTACTTCCATACACCTCATGCATACATAAAACATTAACTCCTTTCAAGTAATTATTCCAGATTTATTCTTCAAATTTGGTAATCGATTTGAATCAGTTGACATTATGTATCACATAACATCACTACTTTTCATCTTTTGATTCCACTTCCCCTTGGGTTGTATCTCCCATTGAACCTGAAACACTTGAAAATTATTTAATAGAATTTATACACATAGGGAGAGGGGATTATATTGAATCCTTAAGAAGAGGATTTTGGATGATCTTGATGGATCAACCCTTTGATACTTTCTTGCAAAGCATCATACTATTTCTATGCTTGTTCCAACTGCCTAACCAATTTCAAATATTCTGGACATATGACTAAACATTCTTTACCCAAATTTTGAGTCTTCTTCTGATATTAGGGTTCTGTGGGTTTGGCCTTTTTCACAATTTGGGGTTTATACCCACTAGTAGAACTTTCCATCCTTAGTGCCCCACTAATATTCCATTTTTCATGATGCATTCTCTGAGAATGAATATTTCCATGAATCATCTTCTCATGATTATTCCTCCATTAGGGAAAATTCCCTTTCCTTCACTTATAGCCTTGTGGAGTGACATATGAGTTTGTTGAGACATTCATTGTTCATTTTTCTTTTATCAGTTTCCTAAGTCACCTCACTATTTCATACTAGTGGTGGGTTATTCTCTAAACATATATTCTTCTTACCCACAACTAGAGTGGTTTCTACCTTCTTCTTCCAGGTTGGTTCACATTTATTCTAATAGATCTATTGTGAGTGTAACCTAGTAGGTGCTTGATACGCTATTTGTTGAGCTTCTTATGTTTCCCCTGAGGCTATAAACCTATTTTTCAATTTATCATTTTGTATTCCAGTATAGGATTTCTTATTATATACCACTAGAGTCAAATATATTCTTTCAAGTTCCTTCTACTTCCCTACTTTCTTCTTGCAAAAATATTTTGCTGAATGCCCATGATTAGAACATTTAAAACATCTCCCATTAAAAATATACCATGTGTCATAATTTCTCTATTGATATGTTGATATATCTTGAGTTTTTCTTATGAAATTGAGTTGATGTGATTCTTGATACAAACTCATGTTGTGTCCCATTCTTCCATAATAATAGCATATGATGGATGCTTTCTTCTGAGAGACTGTTTTTTTAGATTTCTCAAGATGCTTCTTTTTATTCTCAGATTTGGGGATATTTCTACCTTCAAAATTTGAAATATTGTCTAAGGATATAGAACAAAAACTTGAAGTATGACTATGAATCCCACATAAATAGCACATTATGTTATAATTTATTGTACAATTCCTTTTAATTCCATGTTCATCACTTACATGACTTTTCCTATTTTTGAAACTGTTCACAGCTCTCTTTCTATCATGCATGGGAGAGGCTTTATCATACCCAACTATAGATTTTCCCAAAATACATGGTCATTGGGATGAGACAATACTTTCATGTTTCTCCTCAGAAATAGTATATTTTCCTTTCATTTCATTATCACCTACCAAGGGATAGTCAAATAGTAAGTGAAAAACATCTTTCAATTTGGACTTTCCTTTGGCATTAGATTGCTATACTTATTTCTTGATTTATTCTATCTCTTATTCAAATTATTGGATATTATTATCCCTTAATTTAGGTTGAGAATTTAGTTCCATATTTATATTATTCCCTTTAGTCATCTCATCTTCTAATTCACATGTGATCTTATCCACCATGTCACTTTTATCTTTTATTTTAAATTTTTCTTGAGAAAAAAAATCAGAACAACATGAATTCTTTTATTGTAGCCTTTGTTTCTTCTGAACTAGTTCAGATAGTCATGTAGAAAGATAATCATTTTTGGATTTCAGAATCTGAATTTTATCTAACTTATTATTCTATTCATTTACATCATCTTTTTGTTTTTATATCTTTATAGACATATTTTTTTTATTTCTTCTACTTGAGAATCATTCTTATCCCTCAGATCAGTAGCCACATCAATAAGACTTTTATTTAAACCTCTTAGCTTGTTGAAATATATTTACTATGTTTTCATCCAAATATCTTTAGATTTAATTTCTTAATTCAGTTCCTAATAAACTTCCTTTGTCTCATGGAAAACTTCCATTTTTCTCCTTCTTGGAGTTTCTTCATCCTTAGTAGTTTCAAAATCACTTAAAATGTCAAGTTCTTCACTGTATGATTTATCCAAATATTTTTTTTGTTCACTATTTTATTCCTTTAACTAAATCACACTTTTTCCATAGAAACTTCCACACTGAGGATTACTAATCGACCTTTTCTTCTTCTTTAAAGTTCTTCCCTTTTCCATGGCTCACCAAGATGAGAGAAAACTGAATCTTTAACATCAGAAATCGACTAAACCAAGTCTAACAAAACAAATCTAATAAAAGAAACCTAACCTATGATACCAATTGTTATGTAAAAAAGGATCTTAGATACCCTGAGAGGGGGGTGAATCAGGGTATGGATATTCTTTTCTAAACTCATCCCACCCTAATAGATCTTGACCTCTTTATTATAAGGGTCACTTTGTTTTCACTTAAACGTTAATACTGATATTATTGTTTCCTTATTTTTATTATGATGATGCTTTGAATGTAATTCAAGAAATAAATCATAAGGATACAATTATTCTTACTTGGTTTACCCTCACTAGGCTACATCCAAGGAGTATATAATGATGATGTGCCTATTATACCAAATTCACTAAGGATCACTGCTAATAATGATGGTTTGGGCTAAATATTGTTTATACCCAGGATCACTACCTTTACAAGGTTTAGGGTTTTCTCACAACATTACCAAGGGTCACTCCCTATGTCTCTTTCTCTAGATCACTATTGGTGGAAAGGATCACTATCTTCCTCTTCTTTTTCTCAGTTCTCTTGGAAGGGATTAAAACACAATTTATAGACTTGTAAGTCCCTTCATTTGCATAAAAACCCACATCCTCAACTATAGATAGATGCTCTGTTTCATTTCAACTTTTATACAACTAATGAATAACACTTTACCATATATTTACTGGAAAACCCCTCTCAAATACCTTTCACGATGCAAATTGACTTTATAAAAATACCTCTTTCGTGAAGCTCCTTTGCGGAGATCTTTGTGAAGCTCCTTTGTAAATATAAAATAGTCTTCACAAAACTCATTTAATTTCATGAAACTCAGAACATTTAATTTTCCTTTATAGCCTTTATGAAGCTCTTTCCTTTTCCCAAAAAAAAATCACTTTGTCTTCACGAAAAAATTCTATTTTGCAAAGCTCAGAACATTCGATTGGATTTTGAAGCCTTCGTGAATGTCTTCACATACCACCTTTTTGAACACCTTAATGAATCCAAAGCCTTAATATTTTTGTTAAGTCTCGCTGATATTCCAAGGGAGGAGGGGTATAGGCCTATTTATAAGCATTTCCACAGATTTTAGAACCTTTCATCCACATCATCACCATTTCATGAAGTTCCCCAATTTCATTCACAATGCTCCCTCTTTCGCGAAGCTCTATGAAAATTTCCCATTCTTGATGCTCATTATAATCATGAAAAGTTCCTTAAAAACCCTTCAAAGTGTTCATGAAGCCTATTCGTAATCATAGAGATCACTTTCAGAAACCTTCATATTTTTCAAACCACCCTTCATGAACACCCATTCTTCATGAAAATCATGCGTTTTCTATATTTTGATTTGGCCTTCATAGAAATCTGCTTTTTGAAATGATTTTCATAATCACGAAGATCACCATAAAAAACTTTCACACATTCGTTAACCACCCTTTATGAAAATCTAGTCTCCTCAAAATTCACTTCTTTGTCATATTTTTACTAGGCCTTCATAGAAATCCACTTTTCACCATGAATTTTGTAATCGTCAAGATGAGCATCATAATTATTTGATCCTTCGTAAAACACAACTCATGAAGTCCATCTTCATGAAATTAAGAAATTTACCATATTTTGATGAGATCCTAAAGAAAATACACTTTTTTCGATGTTTAGAAAAACTCCAAATTTTGGACCCCAAAAATTTTTCAAACACTAGGAAACAACATCACCTTGTGTATGATATTTTCTATACTGCTCTTAGAGAATATATTCCTTTATCTTGGATATTTGTTAATATACTATGTCAAAAATCTCTCTGGACTCCAAAATATATCTTTGAGACCCTCTTTATTAATAAACACAATCAACCCAAAAATGATGCAATGTTACCTTGAGTGATTTTTCACCAACAATCCATTTATATGACTACCATAAGATTATAAAACATTTATCATACATCATAACCCATGTAAAAGAAAAGAGTTTTTTAAACATTTAAAAAATTCATTATAACATATCCCAATGAGAATAAATGGTTTTACTAAACATATCATAATCATTATCATAAAATATATAGAGAAAGAATAAGGATATTATCATTGGATCATATCATCAGTAATTCATAAGTAACATCAAAGTATGGCATCTTAGATAAAAATTACCTTAAAATATCATTTGGAATATTTATTGAGGAAAATACCATTTTCATTTTTAAATCATTTATTTAAAAAATAAAACATTCCAAAATATCATGGAAAATATTTTATTTGAAAATAAACATGAAAAAATGTGTAGTATGCTTCAAAATATTGAGCAATCATGATGATAGGAAATTCTGTTCATGCCATGTATATTAAAATGAATATTTTTTCATATTTTTGATAAAAAATTAAAATGTAACTCATTCATAAAATGATAAGAACATTTCATTTAAATAATTTTTAAAAAGTAAAACATGGGTAAAAATGACAAAAAAATCATGGGATAGTATTAATTTTTTTTTATTTTTTTTAGAAAACTTAGACATAGAAGAAAAATGATTTTTTATTGAAGAAACAAAAAAATTCTGTTTTCATTTAAAACATCATTTTGGTCTCTTGAGTAATTAATAAGAGAAATAAACATATGATAAGAGAATTCATGATAATTATTGAGAGGTATATCATGAAATCTAATCATCATAAACTTAATTATAATCATTTCTAATAAATAATGATATTGTAATATAAAACCCTTACCTCAAGTTTTTCTTGATTCAAAATCACTCTAACCTCATATATAATAAATTTATATTTATTATAATTATATATTATAATAATTTAAATAATTATAATATCATATATTTTCCACTTATAACATTTTAAAACCCATTTACTAATAGTTCCTTATTAAAATTACCATTTCTGAGTGTTAACAGTTTCATTTTTCATGAGAATTTCAGTTAAGCAGTTCTGGTCCTTGTACTTTGATCATGATTCCATAAAATATAGAATATTAATAACGATATAAATATAATATATATTAATTATATATATATATATATATATATATATATATATATATATTTAGATTTATCCAGCAAATTTGGATATAGAAAAATAAATAACACCATTCATGGAGATGGTTGACTGTATGTATGCCTGAATGTTGTTTTTACTTTTCGATGAATAAAAATAAATAAAGGTAAATAATAATTCACCTTTAAAAAATAATTATTACATCATGAAAATAATATATATTCATTAAATATATCCTCATTACTATCCATGAAAATTATAAATGAAAAATGAATCACCTCACTTCGTGGAGGTGGTAGTCCACCCGTACGCACAAGCGACATTATTGTCTTCCAATGAATTAGAAGGTAAGATAGAAGATATGATATTATAATTTCAAAAGCATAATAATATAATAAATATCATATATAAACATTAAACCCATCATAATAACCATTCATCAAATATTTTGATGGAAAATGAATTGCATCACTACATAGAAGCGGTAGTCCACACATACGCACGAGTGATAATTTCACTTTCCATTTAATAGAAAAAGGGAAAATAATGGTGGTTCTATAATAATAATAATTTTTTTATATTGGGGAAATTTAATTTATTATTTTTTTATGAATACCACTTATTTATAGGAGTTATAATGAGAAACTAAATGAACAAGGTTGGCTAAGATGATTACCTCTTCTTTGGTAGGCCTTCTTTAGATCCCTTATCACAGACCCTTGGAATAGTCTTTTAAGAAGACAAAAACCTCTATTTTTTTGGATAGGAGAGTTTAGAAGAGAATTTAGAAGGCGTTTCTTCATATATATTTCTCAAGGATGTGTAAATAATAGAGATAATGGGTTTCCTTTTGTAAGTGAGGGGAGGGGTACTCTTGGAATTTCTAAAATGATAAAAATATAATAATGTCATACTCAAGCCAAATACTTTCAAATGGATATATATTAAAATTTTGGATAGTATTAGGTAGAAATATGGTCATATAATAGGATTTATACAAGTTTAATTGAAAAATTACCCTTATATCATGGTTTAACACCCTAGTAAAATTGTTTTAACCTCAACCGCGGTAATGACTTTTCAACATTAAAGTGATATAATTTTACTTATATGATAAAAATTAGTTCATAAATGACCAAGGGATATCATTGTAGAAAATTTATCATCATAATTATCCTATTAAAGTATTTTTATGATTTTTAAATATTTTAATAAAATATTATTTAATATAAAATATCATCACTAGTAGAAATATGGTCTTTATCATCGACATTTTAATATTGGTTATTCATAAACCAATGTTAAAATGAATTTTAACATCAGTTCCTAATGAATAGAAATTAAAAGTAAGCGTAGATTAATTATAACATCTGATCATTAGGTTCCAACATTAAAATTATACTTTTTATATTTTTATTAAAGAACTAATGTTAATAAACCTCACAGAAGACTTTTAAAGTTGGTTCTTAATGAAATGAAATTAAACCAACCCATTTATGAATTTTTTAACTTAATGTTTTCAAAAAATAACATAAAAAATTTATAAAAATTTAATATTAGTTTTTGTATCATTTCCCAAGATTCGATTTGACTGGTTGTGGAGCTAAAACGGACTTATGGATCAAAAGTTGTGGTCATCAGAAATTGGACTTCTTTAAGAGAAATAAAACTTTCAATGATCCTAACTTATGATCCATAAGTCCATTTTTAATCCACAAATAGTAAAATAAAAGAATATAAAAATAAATCTAACCAAATATTTAGTGTTTTAATGTTTTAATTTCTATTATTTGAAAATAAAACATTAAAATTCTAAAAAATATTTTTAACATCGTGTTTTTATGAAACCGATGTTAAAAATATCTAATAAAATATTTTTAAAATTATTTTATTAATAAAAGAAAGTTATAAATATATTTTATATGATATTTTTAATATTTATTTTTTAATAAACCGTTGTTATAAAGGGTATTTTTAATATCAATTATAATTATAACTAATGTTAAAAATTAAATATCACAATGCTCGAAAGTGCAATTTCAATTTTTTCATAGTTCACTTTCAATTTTTATGTTCTTGCTTTAAATTTATAATGTTATGAGAAAAAATTTTCAACCAAAATGTATAACATTTATTTCTCCATTTTCACAATTTTTTGATCTATTCCTCTTTGTTCTACATTTTTGTTTAGTAGTTTCTTCATTTAATGATTCTACCAATCTAATTATCATTTATCTCTCTTCATTTCGTTATTTTATTATTGGTTTTCATCATCAGTATAAATTTTAATGATTTTTTTTATTTTATAATGTATAATTATTATGACTCGGTGAGAATACAAAACAACCACATGAAATTTAACAAATGGAGATTAAAATTACTTACTAACCACTATTGAGGATGTTGCATGAGTTCTTCTCTCAATAGGAAATGAATATCAACAAGCGATATACATATTCGAAGGGTGTCAACAAAACCAAGGAAATTATGTTAAATATTAAAGTTTATTTTTAATTTTAGTATCTATTTTATATAATTGTTAGTTAATTTATCACATGTTTTCCTCCAATCGAGTAATTTTCATTGAAGCATTTTTTTTAAAATTTAATATTTCAACAACCATAACTTTTGATCTGTAAGTTTGTTTTAACCCCATGAACAGTCAAATCAAAGAATATGAAATGAAATATAATCTTGTATATACTTTATATGTTTTTAATTTCAGTTATTCTGATAACTAACATTATCAGTATAATTTTATGTGGGTTATCGTAATAACTGATGTAAAAAGTATTGTAATTGTTCTTTTGATGTTATTTAGTAGAATAACTGATGTTGAAAGTATCAAAAATAACAATTTTAACATCAGTTAATATAACTAATGTTAAAAATAACACTTACAACATCAGCCACATTTATATTAGATATAAAACTGAAGTTAAAAAGTAAAAAATGCCATCCAAAGGTATTTTTCAACTATTGAATTAATGTCATTTTGACATTATTCATTTAATTTGAATTTAAATTCATCCATATAGTAATGGAATTAAAATATAAGACTTTAAAATAACCCTAATATGTTATATTGATCTATAAAATTAAGAGGACACTATAAATCAATCAAAAATATTACTTTTTGAGTTTTTAAAATCATTTACTTAATTTTTCTACTTTTTGCATAAGAATACGATGGTGTTGCGTAATAATTTATGGTAATTATTTCATCATTAAAAATTTAAATTAAATTACAATGATAAAAAAAATTCATTCATTTTTCTAATAAGAATTTATAACCAAACTTAATTTGTTTTTATCCCTATCATAAAATATTATAGATATTAAAATCCATAAAGTGACATCTTTAACTTTATATTTTTCTTAAACATTATAAATAAAAAAGAAATATTTTTAAAGTTTGGATGATTATGGGTGAAATAAACACATAAAACGAAATAAATGCTACTATTTTAATGAATTTGAAGCCTTATCATATCAGTTTTAACCCTAATTTACCTATTTTACCTTTATTGTGGTAACAAAAATTTACTATGGTTATTATTCATATTCAAAAAAAATAAAAGAGATCTATTTACCAAATTTGGACCTCATGATTAGAAATATGGAATCAATTTTTTTATGATTCAATTTCTAGAAGTGGTAGAGATTAATTTAAGATAAAAACATAAAAAACAATGAAAAATAGTTTTTCCAAAAAAGTCCTTTTTAAGTATAAAAATATTTTTATACCAAATTCATCCATTAATTGATTCTAATGAACATAATTGAATTAAAAATAATATAATATAACTAATTTTTCCTTTAAATAATTTTCAAAAAAAATGGAAGTTTTTAAATTCTTAAAAAAAAAATATAACATTTAATAAAAATCAGTATTTTTCATTATTTATTGAAAAATCAATATTTTTAGAAAATTATCAAAATTAATTATAATATAATTTTTACACAATTATTTAAAAAATTAAGTGTATTTTTTTTAAAAAAATAATTTTTCTTAAACTAGAAAAAATTAATTAGATTATTTTCTCATAAAAATTAATCAAAACCATTTTTGGGGAAAATTATATTTTTGATGTATATAAAAACTTTACTAAAAATTGAGTATTTGTTAATCAATATATTTTATTTATATAGTACATTTATAAATAATGTTAAAAATTTGGTTATTCTTATTGTCTCCACCAATTTAATGTATAGTTTATATTGATGTACTATATTACAATTCATTTAGAAATGTGTTTTCATGTATCACAAGCTATTAAAGAAATTAAATTTAGTTTAAGAGAAATATATCATAAAATCTCCAGGTGTTACATTATATCCCCATTAAAAGGATTTTTTCCCTCAAAATTATATCACTTTTATAAAAATAGATGAGGATATCTTTTTTTATCACATCCTTAGGTTCCCAAGTTTCTTATTAGAATTTTTGATTCCTAAAAATAACTTTAAACATGTGAGTAGTCTTGATCCATTACACTTTTCTCTATAATCCAAGTTTTTTACCAAATGTTATTCATAGAAAATATCAAGATCTAGTGGTACAATCATTGAGTTCAGTACATGTGAAGGATCAAGTATGTACTTTCTCAGGAGAGATACATGGAACACATTGTTAACTTGATAGAGGTTTGGTGAAACCACTAAGAAATAAGCTATAGTCCCCACTCAATCAAGAATATCAAAGGAAAAAATTTACCTAGGGATTATCATCCCATTATTTTTGAATATCATAACCTTATTCCATGGATAAATTCCTATAGATACCTTTCCACTAATTTTGAATTCCATATTTCACTAATGATTTTCAACATAACTTTTCTATCAACTATGATATGCCTTGATGTAATGCTGAATGAATATAAACTTATCTACTATGGATTGGCCATTGGGCTTGCTTCTATTGGACCTGGAGTGGGTCAAGGGACAGCTGCAGGCCAAGCTGTAGAAGGTATCGCAAGACAGCCCAAAGCGGAGGGAAAGATACAAGGCACTTTATTACTGAGTTTGGTTTTTATGGAAGATTTAACCATTTATGGATTAGTTGTTGCATTATCACTATTATTTTTGAATCCCTTTGTTTCATAATAAAAGGTGACGATACTGTAGGGGAGGTCCTGCAGAAAAATAGCTCGACGCTAGGATGTTAAAAATATTAACACCTCTCATTCTTATTATATATAATCAAAAAATGAAAAGAAGGTTGTATTATTAAAAAACCCAATTCAAACCCTATATACCACTTCATCAACACACTGTTTTGTTCTCTATAGTCTATAGAGAACATTTACATCTTCTTAACCCAAAATGGAAATGGCTGGGGAGAGGAAAGGGGTGAGTTGAGGGAGGGTACTACTGGGAACATACCCAGTGGAGACGGGGCCTTTAGCTCATAGGATTAGAGCACGTGGCTATGAACCACGATGTTAGGGGTTCGAATCCCCCCTCACCCACAAATGGTCAAAATAAGCTTATCGGGTTGGGGGTAGGAAAATCATGATCGGGATAGCGGGCCCAAAAAAATAGCTATGGTACATGGCTCTTTTGTCGAAATGGAATGCCTTACTGATTATTTTTAGTGAATCCATAATCAAGAATAATTCATTTCATATATTATGTGAGAAATGGTCCAATCAGCAGATTGTTTTTGTTTTATGCCTTGTATAATTCTTCAGCCATGCTTTTTGGGCAGAATAGCAGAAAAAGTAAAAGTATAAAATTTTCCTCGTCATTCATATGTTATGTTTTTTCGCGGTCATTGTGGCCTATCAGGAGAATATATGACCATATCACTAGTATACATCTAATCATTTTTCTAATTGGCGATTAGTTTTAAATATCCCCCACCCAGGACTATGGAACAAAGGATTCTCCCAAACCGTCATGAGGTATGGCGATTCTCAAATCGCGCAGAAAATCATGTGAGTCTATGAAAAATAGAATTCACAATCGAAAAAGACAGGGAACTCCACATACATACTCTTAACGGTCAGAGCAAGCCTCTTATTTTCATTCTTATTTAATGAATAATGAATCAAAGAATCTCCCCAAGTAGGATTCAAACCTACGACTAGTCAGTTAACAGCTGACCGCTCTACCACTGAGCTACTGAGGAAAAACAGGAGATTGGATCTAATAGAGTGAATTCCTCAACCCAAACCCATTAACTTTGGTATCTTATTGAACAAAAAAGGTGATCTTATTCCTCCATGGATCAATAATTTAGATTTTTGGGAAGTATCATAATCATCCATGAAGGGTTTTAATTGTTTCAAATGAACGATTTGAAGACCTATTGATTCTAACAACGGATTACAGAGTTCATTCAGACCTTTTTCATAGATGTGGATCTCGGACCTATGAATGGGGATATTCCCAAAACTCACAAATAAAAAAGGAAGTGAGTTAGACAAGAGAATCCACTTTGACAAAAGAAGTGACTTGGACAAATCTTTTTTTTCAATAACCCCACCACCATCCATCGAATATCGTATACGTAAGCGATTGAACACTACACGTGCTAAAATGGCTGGGACAAAGGGTTGCGATCCCGCAAGGGTGAGCTAACTCCAAACCTATCCTCAGTTCGGATTACAGGCTACAACTCGCCTGCATGAATCCGAAATCGCTAGTAATTGCTGGTCAGCCATATGGCGGTGAATTCGTTCCCGAGCCTTGTACACACCACCCATCACACTATGGGAGCTGACCTTGCCCGAAGTCTTTCTCTTAATTGCAAGGAGGGGGATGCCGAAGGCAGGGCTAGTGACCAGAGTGAAGTCGTAACAAGGTAGCCGTACTGGAAGGTGCGGCTAGATCACGTCCTTTTCAGGGAGAGCTAATGCTTGTTGGGTATTTTGGTTTGACACTACTTCACACCCAAAAAGTGGGTGATGTCTGAGTTCAAATTGGTGGAGATGAAAGTATTCCTTAATTTTATATATAATATATAAAATAAATATAAAATAATAAAATATATAAAATATATAAAATAATATATAATAATAAATAAAATATAATGAAATATTAAAGAAATATTAAATAAAATATTGATGAAGTTGGAACATTAAACCCAAGGATTTTTAAGAATTTTTCTCTTAGAATAACCATATGCATGAGGTTTGTATGCAATACCAATACAAAAATCTGAATCTAGATTATGTTGATGACTTATATAGAACTTTGAGGTAAACTTCAGATCTCATCTAGATACAATAGAACATGGAACTCTATGAAATATTACCATTTACTTAATGTATATTTTGGAAATATAATCAAGAGAGAAATATTCTCTAATATTAATGAAGTGTTCTAACTTTTTAAGATGATAAAATCTAACCAAAATATCATTATGAACTTTAGTTTCTTTTGGGGAGCCCGATGAAAAAAAATCCATGGTGATGTTTTCCCATTTTTATTCTAGTATGGGTAATGGTTGTAATATCCCCTAAGAATTATGTCTCTTAGACTTAACTTGTTTACATACCAAGCACTATGATACATACTCTACAATATCCCTCTTCATGTTGTTCCACTAAAAATACTCTTTTAGATCTCTTTACATCTTTATACTTCTAGGATGAATGAAGAATAATGAACCATGAGATTTATCCAACAAATACTTAAAATTTGGTATAGACATGACACATATATGATCCCTAAATCTTATCATTACATCAAAACAAATGTTGATCTTATGAACATTTCTCAACTTCTTTTTCAAATCCACATCCTCCTTTGTGCCTCTTTAATCTTCACATGAATATATGGTTGAACCCTCATTTGAGAAAGATAATATTTCTCCCCTTCCTTCAAGATTTCAAGGTCCATCCTTTGAAAATTTAGAAATATTAGATCTTTTTTGACCCTCATCATAGATAAAATAGCATGATACTTTCAACTCAAATCATTTGACACCTTGTTCGATTTCCCAGGATGGTAATGTATTGAGCATTCATAATATTTAATTAGCTCTAACCATCTTCTATAGTGTATATTAAACTCTTTACATGTGAATATATACTTCAAGATTTTAGGAATATATATATATATATATATATATATATATATATCATAGTTTTTACCATAAAGATAACATCTCCATATCTTCAATGCAGAAATTACCATTTCCATCTCTAAATCATGATTTGGGTAATTTTTCTCATGAAACATCAATTGAGGTATAGAATATCACCATATAATTATATATGAGATTAATCCTAGTCCCTTATTTAATGAATCACTATATATCACAAACACTTATCCACTACAGGGTAGTGTAAGCATAGTGCACTAACTAACCTTCTCTTTAGTTCCTTGAAATTTTCTTCACATTCACCTATCCAAATTAAATTCACTCCCATATGAGTTAACTTAGTCAGTGGATTAGACATCTTTAATAAATTATCCACAAATATTAGATAATATAAATCAAAACAAAGAAAACTATGGAGTTTAGTCAAAATGGTTGGTTTGGGACAACATTTAATAACTTTAGTCTTTTATGGATCCACCAATATACCCTTTCTTGAGATTATATGAATCAAAAATGAAAGTTTCTATATCCAAAATCTACACTTGATAAATTTTACATACAACTTATCCTCCTTAAGGTATTCAGTATAATCCTTAAATGATCTTCATTCTCTTCCTTTCTGTTTTAATATATAAGAATATCTTCTATGAAGACTACCAAAAACTAATCAAGGTAATCTATAAATACTCTATTCATTAAATCCATGAAGATATAGGGGGAATTATTAAGACTAAATGGAATCACTATAAATTCATAGTGTTCATACCTCATACAAAAATTATTTCTTGGGTATATCTTCACCTTTTACCCTAAATTGATAGTATCAAAATCAAATATCAATCTTGTAAAAATATCGATATCTTTATAATTTATCAGAAAAATCATCAATACAAGGGAGAGGATACTTATTATTGATTGTGATCTTATTCAATTCCTGATAATCAATATAGAGTCACATTGTTCCATATTTCTTCTTAACAAAAAGAATATGTACATCCTATAATGACACACCTGAAAAAATGAATCCCTTATCAAGATTCACCTTGCGTTTCTTCTTAAATTCCTAGAACCCAATCAAGGCCATTCTATATGGAGTCTTTGAAATAGGTGCAACACCAGGTATGAGTTTTATTGAAAAATCAACTTCACAATTTAGATGAAGACTAGGAAACTCTTCTGAAAAAACATAAGAAAACTCCCATATAATAGGCATATTTTCAATGTTGATTTTTTCCTGAACCATATAATATAAACTCCACTTTTTAGTAGGAATCAAGAGCCATGAAATGTCTGTAATTTCCATTATATGTTCATATTTATCATCTCACTGATAAAAAATCATAGGTTTGTTCATAAGATAAAATTTGAATTCTATTCCTTGGAAATTGATATCGGATTTATGTAAATAAATCCAATCCATGCCTAATATAACATCAAATTCAACTAGAGGGATAATAAAAAGATTTATAGGAAGTACATTCCAAAAAATTTCAATTAGATAAAAATCATATATTTGATATTTGGTCATCATACCAATATGGGTTTTCACTACAAATTCAAAATCTATTCATTGAGATGGTATTGTGATACCCTAAGAAAACTATTTAAATATAAAAGAGTAGGTAGATCTAGAATCAAATAAGACATTAGTAGTTATAGAGTGAACAATAAGTGTACCTTTCACTACTTTTTTATCATCTCCACATCAGTAATAATGATCATATGAGATTTCAATTTTTTATCTAGGATTAAGAGTCTATTGATTTTTATCATATTCATTAACTTCATATTTGAGATATGGTTAGTATAATTCCTATACTCCTTGAATTTGAAACAACAGAGTGTGGGTCATTCATTATTAGTGCTTTCTCTTCATTATTTTATAACTTCTTATTCGCATAACTTCAACATTTAATTTCACAATGACCTTCCTTTCCATACTTTAAAAATTTACCAAGCCCCTTAAAAAAATTTCCTTCATTTATCCTTCCACACTTCAAGCATAAATGAAATAACATCTTCTAATCTCTATGATTTTTAAAATTTACCTTCAATTCCATCTTTCTTTTCTTATTAGAACAATGATATTTATGGGAAACTACAATCTTTATTTACACCTTTATAGAACATTTAATGATTTATTCATAGCTACTAAAGTCTATTATGGATAATTCCCTTCAAATAATTTGTTTTAATCCACTAAATAATAGCTCAATATTTCTTTTAGGTTGTATTATAATACCAAAATCATAAATCATAAGTCTTGTAAAATTTATCACATAGGTACTAAAGGATTCAAAACCTTTCTAATTTAGATCAAGTAATTAGTTCTTAATTTTCATATAAAGAATATGTGTAAAGTACATATTAAAAAATAATCTCTTAAGATAAACTATTTAAATGGATTCAATTACTTCCTATTGCCTCATGTTTTTGATAAGAGTCCACCATTTATCTTTTTTCCCTCTAAATGATACTTTTTTTTCATGTTTCAAACACTGGAGAATGGAAAATATCTTTTTAGTGGTATTGATCCATTACTCAATAACCAGTGGATCATCATACCCACTAAAATAAGGTGGATATTTCCTTATGATTGATTCAACAGAATATTGTTCCATCCTTTTCTTGTTTGAAATATTATTTTTATTCATAACTTGATAAAGTTGCATAATCATAACAACAAGATTTTTCATTCCAGCTCCCATAATATTTAATTTCCTAGGAGGACAATCATTTCATTTTCCATCACATTTAGCATTAATAGAGTTTCTTCAGGTTCGATCCATTAATTAAGACTAAAATCATAGTGTGAGAAATAATAATCATATTAGGAAACCAAAAAATCATAAAAAATCATTTATAGGGTGTCTAAATCATTTAAAATTATTTTCAATATATAATACCTTTTTAACATAGGTAATTTATGGTCATCATCAATTCAAATTATTTAAAATGGTTTATAATAAAATGTGTATTAACCCAACTATATCCCATGAAAGTATCAAATCAGGTGCACAATAAGGGAACACACATTATGAATCATAATGATGGTTGAGATATACTCAACCAAATATTTTTGAGGTTACTACTCCTAGATGCATCTATGCCAAAACTACATCAACTTATAATATCTAGACAAGGATTTATTTCTAGGAAAACCAAATATCCAATTCCTTACAAAAACGTTTGAATTTTATCCTATACTTAGACTTATCCCAAGGGTTTTTGAAAAAGTTCTTTTATCTATATATATATAAACTAAACCCTTCCCTGATACCAACTAATGTGACCTTAGTGTTGCATACATAAATATTACATCTTAATAAATGAATATTCATTATATAGCATTATGTTCCATGCCATAATCATAAAATTTTAGTGTATTTAAAGGATAGATACATAATAATATTATACATGAAAATATTTAATGTCTCCCATAATGATATTCTCACATAGAACACTTATTATACATACCTTACTTAAATCCTTTTTTCCTAACTCGGGGAAAGGAAATATAATAAAGGGTGAGATTAGATTCTCAATAAGGGTAAATAAAGGAGATATCAATGATCACTTAAGCATAAAATGAGTATAAGGGTTTGGGAACATGAAATTAACATTTTAAAATCCACACATAGTATATTTTAGATCATAATATTGAATCATGGCATAAATCTTGGTAGTTCATAAGGCATGAATCATAAAGGAATCAAAGAAATAAGATAATACCATAATCATAAGACATAAGTTTGTGACATACAAATAATCATAGAAAATCATTTCCTTAGTCAAGGATCACTTCAAATACTATTATAGTGGATTGGGTTCTCTCCCCATTTTATCATATCCTTTGTCAAGATCCACTCTCATAACTATCATAGTAGAAAGAGTCCCTTATTGAACTAGGTTCACTCCCCATTCTAGTCCTTATTATATTATGAGATATCCATATTTACCCAATGTAGTGGAGGGATATATAATTATAGTCAAACAAATCACATAATCATAATCCATTCATATTTGTGACACAAGAATATAAAACATTTATCATATATCATAACCCATGGAAAAGAAACGAGTTTCATAAACATTTCAAAAATGCATCATAGCATAACCAATAGAGAATAAAAAAGTTTCATAAACATCTCATTATCATAATAATAAACCATATACATAAATAATAAGGATTGTATCATTGTATTATATCCCCATTAAAAAATAATTAACATCAAAGTATTCTATCTTAGATAAAAATTCCTTTAAAATATCACTTGGAATATTTCTCGAAGAATATAATATTTTTATTTTTAAATCATTTATTTAAAACATAATTTTTTTAAAAAATATTATGGGAAAAAATTTATTAGAAAACAATCATGGAAAATTTCATAGAAAGCTTCAAAACATTGATCAATCATGATGATGAGAAATTCTTTTCATGTCATGTATGTTAAAACAAAGATTCCTTTCACATTTTCAGTAAAAAAGTCAAATGTAACTGATTTAAAAAATGACAAGAAGATTAATTTTAAACCATTTTAAAACATAAAAAATAGTAAAAAATACTTTAAAATTCATATCATAACATTAAAACCATTCTTGTAAATATTTTTAGAAATCATGGACATGGAAGAAAAATGATTTTCAATTGAAGAGAGAAATACAGTTATTTTCCCTTAAGATCATTATTTTGGACCATTAAGTACTTAAAGAGTGTAAATTGAATGAAAAACATGTAATATACAAAAATAACCAGTGGACAAGAATATTCATTATAATAATTGATAGGTAGATCATGATATTTCATCATTAGAAACTTTATCATAAATAATCCCGGTAAACAATGGGATTGTAACATAAATCCCTTACCTCAAGTTTGAGTTTCTTAAAAATCAGTATAAAATCCTATATAAAAAATTTAAATTTATTATAATTCTATAACATAATCATGTACATACTTATAATATAATATAATTTCCACTTATTACATTTTAACATCTATTTATTAATAATTTCTTATTAAAATCATCATTTCCAAGTGTTGACTGTTTCATTTTTCATGAGTGTTTCAGTTTGATGGTTTGGATATTTGTACTTTGATCATGGTTAAATCATATTCAGAAGGTTAATCATGATATAAATATCATATATATTTATTATATATATATATACATCCATAAAATGTATTGATAGAGAAACAGATTACACCATTCATATAGATGATAGGCCGTGTATATGTATGAATGTTTTTTTTCACTTTATGGTTCATCTAGACTCTGGTTTTCATGTATAAAAACATATTGAAGAAATTATATTTATTTTAAGAGAAATATATCATAAAATATAAGGTTGATACAATGTTTTTAGACAATATGCCTACCCATTTTGTTTTCATTATATGGTATGCTGCCATGTTCTTTGTTATGTTTTTTATAGTAAGTGAGCATGTTTTATCATTTTATTATTTGGTTTATTGTCATGTAATTTAATTATTAGTTACTTTTAATTCTTTTCAAAATATTTTTAAAATTCATTAAATATATTTTATAATTTTCATGGATCATTGTATTTATTTTTAATTCTATTCAAAAAGAGTTTACAAACTGAATATTCACAATTATATTTTTTCAAGGAGAGAGAAATATTGGATTTAAGGACAAATTTTATTGTTTTATTTATTTGAATATATTTATTATCATTTTTTTAATATGAATGAATTTATAGGGAGTTATCATATCTATTTTCTCATGCTGTATATTCTTTTAATATCCTTAAAGGGAGAGGTGCTCAAAATTTATTATTTACTGTCTTTATTTTTTAACTTAGGGTAGATTATTTATTAATATATTATATTAACCTATTACCTTTTATTTTATTATTTGTTATTATCTAAATTATTGAGAGATATTTTTTTTGGAGACATGTTATTTTGAATATGTTTTTATTTATTTTTCATTAATTTATCTCAATTGTTTAATCTTTTTGATTATTATAAAAAGGGTGAGTGTGTGTTCAAATTTTGTAATTATCAAAAAGGGTGAGAATATTGAGTGGATCATTTCCACTTTGTTTATGTTTCAATAATTTCTTGTTTTGATAATTAATAATCTCTCACCTTATTTTATGCTTTATTTATCATGTTGAAACTTGTACTGCCTGAAGAATAAAAAAATGATGATGGATTTATTTATCATTAGTCTTTACTCTATATTTATATTCTATTATTTATCACCCTTTATGTTATATAATTTTGTCTAAGTACTCGATTCTTATATATAGAGTTATTACTCTTAAATATCTATATTTATAAAAATAAGCTACTCTTACATATATTTAGTGGTAGAAAATTGGATAAGTATTTGATTTTATATACTAGATATTTACTCTTACATTTAGAGTTTTTCACAAATTCACGACCTTTACATATAAAATGATGTACTTATATGTATTGAAATATTTCCTTTACATAGGATTTTATATTTTACCTTTTCATATGCTATTTTATATAATTTGGTTTAGTCTTTTACCATTATGAATTGGGGGGGGGGTATTTATGACTCTTATGTATTCTGATTATCAATAAAGTATTGAGTTATACATATTAGAGATATTAATTTTACCCATGATCTCTACTAGGGGTGTCCATGGGTCGGTTCAGGTTGGGTTTGAGGAGTTTTTGGACTCGACCCAACCAAAAATAGGTCAGGTCGGGTCATAGTCATTTTTTATGGACCCGACCTGACCCAACCCATATCACATTGGGTTGGGTTGATTATGTTGATGGGTCAACCAGGTTTTGTAAAAAAATTTCTCCGCCCCAGATTATTATCCCACCGCACGCCTCTTTCACATTTTCCTACCATCAACTCAATTTCTTCTTTACTTGATAGCCATAGAGGTTTCAAGATGATTGATCTTCTTTATCCCAGACCGATCGTGATCTAGTTCATCAATGTACTTGGTCAGTTGTGATCACCTCCTGAAAATTTTATTTTCATCTGAAACCGTCACCCATGACATTTTGTTCTCAGGTCACCTCTCTTGTTCTTCATCAGTGATGGTTCATCCAACTTCATTTGAGGATGAGGTGTGTATCGGATAATCTACTCCGTTAAGGTTGAGCTCAATCTTTTCCTTCAGTGACCTTGAGTGGATGCTGACATTCAATTTGAGATTTCATTCAACTGGTGACATAGGGAAATAATGCTTGGTTAATAGGTTTCAGTGCTTTGTGTTTCTCACCATGCTAGGAGAACCAAATTGACAAAAAAATCAAACCTAAATGGCGACGGTCGGTGGCAGGATCAATAGCGGGATGCCTATTTTTCTCATTTTTAGGTTTTCTCTGGTGGATCTAGGGTTATGGATGGCAGTCGTGGTGGATATAGAGGTGGAGGTGAAGGTGGCGTGTGAGTCTGCGGTGGTCTCACCATGCGATGGAGGTAGTGGAGGAGGAAATGCACATCATAGAGGATTAAGGAAGGGGGATGACATGAGAGTGGTGATGACGATGGGCAATGGAGTGATGAAGTGCACGGGTCCATGAGATGTGTAGGGGTAGTGATGGGTTGGTTAAGTCGGGTTGGGTAATTTTTCTCCCAACATGTAACCCGACCCAACCCATTCACGGGTCAAATCAAAATGACATGACCTGTGGATATGAAATCTTGAACCCAACTCAACCCGCTCGGGACAGGTTAGGTCGGTCAGGCTGGGTCAGGTCTGGACACCCCTAATCTCTACTGTGAATATTTACTTTTATGCATTAAAGATGTAACTATTATGTATTCAGTATAGAGTGAATAATTATTTTAACATATCAAATCTGTCTAAGGATTTACTTTTACTTATAATTAGAAGTTATGCAAATTTATATTTTTTCTAAGATGAAAACTTTTACATATAATGATAAAAACCTTTATGTATTATTCAGGTGTTAGAGATTTCAATAGTTATGAATTTTTGATATTATTAAGTTATATCAAAACACTTCATGCTTTATTATCACATATTACAAAAGGATTATTTATTTTTGTTTATGAATGATATCATGGGATTTGAAATTCAAATGAATATATGGTTAGATATTTAAAGAGTCTTACTCACATAATTAAGGCTAATTATTCCAGAAATTAATACCTTTGATTAAGGGGGAATTTATTATGGATATTTAATATTGATATTATTTATAATAAGTAATGATTGGTTTACTGGATATTAAATAAATACACATGAATATTATTATTTTACATTTATAATTTAGGAACATGGAATTTAGATTGATAATTATAACTATTTGTCTATTGTTTATTTAAAGAATATAAAGTTACTGGTATTGGATTTGAAAAGATATGAAGACATGATATACATGATGTGGGATACTCTATTTTAAGTGATAAAAAATTATAGAACCTCCTTATTTATATTTTCTTTGGTAGAATGCTCGTACTTTATCATTCACATCTTGAGATCCAAAGATAACCAGTTCCTATTCCAGAAACTCCATTGACATATTTCCTTGGTTTCACCATTTTATATTTTATTATTATGTATAGTTTTATACTATAGCATTTTGTTTTTGGTAACATTGAACATGTTATACCTCTCATAAAAGGCACATTTCTGTTATGCTAACCTAATCAAAAAGCAAGTTCACTAGTTGTACCTTGGTCTAGTAAAAAGAAAGGGGTTTTAGTTATGCCTTGGGTCTATATAAAGGTAAGTTTGGTTATTCATACACATAAAAATTAAAGTTATGGGTTGTGCCTCTAGGAGTGAAAATGGTAGGGATTCTGGATTGTGCCTTTAGGGTTAAAAAATGAATATTGTAAAGAGTTGTCACTCACCATAAAAAGTTAGATTTTATAATGGGTGATCCATCTCTTTGTGATAAAGGGGTGTGAGGAATAGATGTAGGATCATTTATATATAATATACTATAAAAATCCTAATGTTAATTTGTTCGTTAAAATTATGTTTACACTCTTCATAATAATTACACTTAATTGTTTATGATTGAATTGTTTATTCTTTGGTTCAATCATATTCCACATTATTGTTTTAATTAATAAGATTATTTTAGATAAAAAATTCACCCCCTCATGTCTCTATCTAATCACCATAAGGGACTAACACATGTTTAATCCCTTCCAGGCTTTCAAAAATCAATTAAAAAAACTCACGTTTAGAAAGTGATCCTAATTTAGATTGGATTACAACTTTCCATTTATCCTAATTTGGTCTATCATGATATTCATAAACTATTTTAGGTTCTTAGTCCTCATTAATAATATCAAGTACCACATTATATGAAAATGTGTCATCAATAATGGTTTCCACTCAGTTATAACATCATTTTATGTTAGTAAAATTCATATAAATTTCCTCTCATTCATGATCATGTACTTCTAGTACATTATTTTCTTAAGGAATTTTATGATTACAAAAATTATCATTCTCCTCACACTATAAGAAAAAGAGTCATTAGAGGTGGTTTTTTTAGGTTTTTGAAATTTTACATTACTATGATATTTTTTAGTGGTTGATATAAAATTACACTAAATAAGGCATCAGGATATATTTCATGGTGTTTTTTTGAATTTCACAGAAGTCTTAGGAAATTGTTTCAAAATAAAAATATTTAGAAGAATTTTTTATACATCCCTTAACAGTTTTATTTTAAAATTTTAATAGGTGTTTAAACCACCATCAAATAAATACAATTAATTATTGGTTATTTAAACAACTATGAAAATTTAAAGTGAAAAAAATTATATCAAAGTATCCACTTGAAATATAGAATGTAACCAAATAACCAAACTAAATTTATATCAAAGATGAATGTTTTGGGTTCAGTGGAATCCATTATATTCAATTCCCAATGATTTTTTCATCATATTTATGGGATAATCCATAAGAACATAGGGAAGAATTGATTTGTCTCAAAAATATATCAAATGAAACTTAATGAATGAATAAAAAAACCAATAGAGAGGATCTTTCACATATTATTTATAATTAAATTTTAAAGTTAAAATAATTAACTTTCATTTTAATTATTTCTTCATTGATGAATTATAAGACCATTATTTTCGTACAATTTTTGAATTTTAGTATCTAAATTAAAATACCTCTAGTAGTTATCCAAAAGTTCTCTATGAATCTTAGAACATTTCCATAGAATCGATGAGTGCCAGTGTAATTGATTCACACTAATTGTAACATTCACTATCAATCAAAAAAATATCTCCTTCAAGACTTAAAGTAATCTTCTAGTTCTCCCTAATCTTGTAAGGAAGGAAGATGATTGACTCTCCATTCTTGAGAGTGTTCTAGAGAATCTTTATAGAGTCATCTTTAGTGTGGATTTATTGTTAAAAACAATATCTAACCTAGAAAATGACACAACCAAGTATTTAATGAGATAGGTTATATATTGGTAATTGGATATATGCCCTTATCCAACCACTTAATCCTTGGTGAACCCCATGTTAAATAATTATAATATAAATAATATTATTATTTTCTTAACGTGCACTAAACTCACGGATAAAATAAATATCAATTCTTAAATAAATAAATTAATATTTATTTAATTGATATTTAATATGTCATTTATAACTCGATCTTTCAATTCTCTTTGGTATTTATCAAAACTTGGATTATGAGTATTTATTTAAATAAATAAATATCACTATACTATTCACCAATAAATAAATAAATATCATATTCACTAAAACTCATGAATAAATATTTATTATAAAATTATTATGATTATCCATACCTCAATAAATATCAATCTAATAACTAGATAATAATATTCTATTATAATATTAAATTCATATAGAATTGAATTGAGGTTCTGGATACACTTAGTGTGTGATCCTCTATGTCCCTTTCTTAGTGTAATTAGGATGAACATGCCTAAAGTACAAGATTATCATATGATACATCTAGGATTCCATGAAGAAAAGAGTTAATATAAAAACATCAACAACAACCTTATATGAATGATCAATGTGTAATATAATCTCTTTTTCTGGATATCTCATCAAATAGTTTTTATACTATGTCATCAACCTATATTCACAATATATATTTATTTTAATTTCTAAAAAATGAACTTATTTATAAAACCACTATAGCCATGAACCTAATCTAACCATTCCAATTCCGTCAAAGGTCTAAGACATCAGATTACATTAAAATTTGAAGGTAAAAAACCCATTTCTCGACTTATTTATTAATTATATATCAATCATGACACACACAATGTATCTTACTTCCTCATGGATACATGGTGTCTTGATTTTCATTGATACATAAAAGTACCTGACTCATAATATTCATTGAAAATAATATCAAGTCTAATAACCAATACACACATTTATAGATATGAATATCTAATAACACATATAGAATGTGGAATTCATATTGGTGGGTATGTTCTCATAACCTCCCCTCTTGGAGATTACCAAAGGCGGACTTTATGAGAATAATCCTAAATATATTATAATCCTCCAACCCCTGATAGCCTATATCCCATTAGAAAATATCATCCAACCATAGAATCTATATTTATGAATATAACCATAGAATTTAAAGGTTATCATCATAGTGGGGAACTGCTATGACCTTTCAGTGTGATAGATACTCTAAGGAAATTATCACATTAAATGTCACATAGAAGGACAATCATCATGTGATAAGATATTTATTAATATTCAAACACCATGAATATAGAGTTAACCGTAGAGTAAAAAGTAGAAAATTATTAGGAATAAAATTCAATATAATCCTACATAAACTAAATTCAACTACTGAAAACCTTCATTCTATTAGTGTAACACCCCACATATTTTTGGGTTGTTATGTTTTGGAGTAAGTTTGATATTTGATCTAGTGCAGGATTCCTTTAGAAAACTGAAACTTTAAATGGTATTTTTAGAGTTTGGAAATATCTAAAAGGTGTTTTAATAAAGTATTTAAGGATTGGTTGGTGTCTCAGGTGTTTGAGGGTGCATAAAAGATATAATGTATGGTCAGGATTCTAAAAAATAGCAGCAATAGACCATACATGATATGAAAATCAGTTTAGGCCATGAAAGTTTGGGGACAGAGGGACCCTCCCTCTACCTAGTAGGTTCATGAGATGAATATATATTCATGATGTTAATGGTTTCTATGAGGTTTAAAAAAAATAGGGGGGGGGGGGTGATCCCCCATTATTTTTAGTCAATGGGAGCATGTGGGGAGGGCCTTAAGTCCATCGCCCCCTCTCTTCCTCCCTTTATTACCCCTTAATCTAGGGTGGATATGGATGAATTATAGTGGTTATTCTAGGTGATTAACTACCCTTCCTCACTTTACCTCTAGTTTCTTGTTGATTTTGGAAATTTGGGATAGGGTTACAATGTTGATTCCATTAGATCATGGTGAAATTGAGAAAGGATTATGGGGATTTTTCTCAATTTGCATAGAGGGCATACCAAGACAATGTCTACATGATGTTGGAATCTATTTTTGAGAAGGCGTGTATCTCATTGAATTTATTTAAATTTTTTTTACCTAAATCATACAAAATTAATGTTTGACTGGGTTCTAGTGGTTAGGGATTTCACTCAAGTTGGTGTCATAGATACATTTTAGACCTTTTGTAGGCCTTTGATTTTAATTTTGGCGTGAAAATAGTGCTCAGTTAGTTTTTAGACAATTATACCATGTTTTAATTTAAATAATTAATTATAATTGACTGTAATTAATTATTTATGTCATATGGTATTAGATAGTGTCTTGGGAGGTGGTATGAGATTAGACGAGGCTTGAATGTTCTTGGTCAAGGCTCTATCAAGCTTGGTGTGGGTGGTAATTCCTTGATAGAGGTATATTTTCCCTATTATATTCAGTCATATTCTTATTTACGAATGAGTTTACTACATTCTTTTTTCATGGGTTTAGTTAGAGTATATAGGGATCAAGAGTGGTTGATAGAAAGAGATAGGACGATGTTGTGTCTTCTATGCATGGATTAAGTTCCCTTTAGCACCTGGGTATGTTGGTATCTCCCAATGACTATGTCATTAAGCGGAAAGAGTGATGTTTTGGATAATGAGAGACCTTGGGTGGTCTCAGGATGTGATATGAGACATGGGTAGCCTAGATGGATGATCCTATGGCTAGTGAGAAGGTGAGAGAGGGAATAGGCCTTGAGATGATGGACAAGTTGTACATACGTCTCATGTGTAATAGGGAAAAACCTCTTGATGGTGGAGCATGACCTTTGTGAGAACTATGAGTAGGATGAGTTACTAAGGATAAGATTAGGTGTATTGGAGAGGGTTTCCTTTGAGTGATAAGCTAAGATATCTCCCTTAGATGATGTGAGATGGGACTCAGTCACAAATAATTATTTTTTCAAGACTTGGCATCAGGATTATAAGGGGATTACTAAATGGAGTCTTGGTGTAGTTATTGGGTAGTGGGACTAGGTGTTACGATATTGGATTGGACCTTGATGTTTGGGTCGATCAGAGCCTTCTGGTAACACTGTCACTGATGGGTGATCAGTAAAAGATGATACCAACAAGGAGAGATAATGGTAGGTTTAGAGGACCTAGTGGATTCTATGTAAGGTGAGTTATGATGTGTTTGAGATAAGAATATAGGTATCAATCTACTAGTGCTCTGGGATTAGCTGGAAACCAATGTGACTGGTTGCAGGCCCTGTGTACTGCTTCATGTGTGTGCTTGCGTGTTCTTATAGGACCTTGCCTCGAGAATCTTGAGTAATGATATGTTTTAGGATAAATATTATAGAACTTTACATGGGAATTATTTGGTCAAGTAATTCTTGAGGGGATAGGTTGTGTGCATTAATAGGAACTTTCCTTGAATAAGATTAGGTTGAGGACCAAGTCTTATATAGGTTTGGGTTATGTGATGGAACTTTTCATGAGTTCCTTGTATTGAGGAACACCCTGGGGGTAGGTTGTGGTATAATGAATGAAGTGTATTGATGAAATCTACTAAATATTATTGGGTCATGGTAGTGTACTTCTCATTAGGGGATGGGTCACGAGATGATGTGAGGAATGACCGATAGACCCTGCCTTGAGTGATGAGGTAGTTGGTTAAGATGTGGATGCATGACTGTGACCTAATACTTTGATTATTGTGTCATGTTTTGGATGCTGCCTTACCCTAATTCTTTGGAAATGGGATGAGAATCAGGTATAGTTTCCTAAGATGAGTCGATGAGGTGTATTCCCGTATGGCATCGAAGTAAGTATGATCAAGTTTCACGGTATCCTAGTTAACACATAATGACCTGGTGCACATGGAGCTGTGGTGGTTCGATTATCACACAACATACAAGGAACTTTCATGATATATATATTTTACTTATTCATACACATATATGATGGTATGTTATAGGGGATCTCGATGATACCCCATTGAGATGTATTTCTCACACCCTACATGAGAACTCTTGTGAGCATGCTGACCTTATATCTGATTTCAGAATGAGCACAAATCAAATAATAAATTAGGATAGATAAAATTTATGGGAATTTGGAGATAGGGTGTGTGATGTATGAAGACGGTAGTAAGGCCAGTGTTCATGTGTTTTTTTTTTATTTTTGGTCTATTTTTTATATGTGAGTAACTTAGTGGGTAATCTATTGTTGTATGACTGTATTCTTATGCATGATACATTCAATTATAACATTGTACTTATTTATTGATGCATAATATGATGTTTATGTGGTTGATATATTTTTATTTTCTCTGTTGTATGAATTTGATTCAAGGTCCTAGTCTCTACACTATATGGATTAGGCCCTCACTTATAGTAGGTAGCCTCTATCATATGGAGATACGTTCTTGAGGATTTTTGGCACACCAACTTTAATGGTGGTTCCTGGACAGGGCATCACAAATTGGTATCAAAGCCTTTTTTTGTTTTATTATTTGGGGAGATGGTATATTGGTGGTATAGGAATGTGTCATAGTTTGTGATGGACCTCCGACTAGTGTATCATGAACACATTTCTAGTGAGAAGTCCTAGTCACCAAGGGTACGATAATGCTATTCTTTATTTGTGTTGTTAGATTCTTATTGAATATTATGGGTTTACCATATATTCTATTTATGGATTTGGATATTGTATTACTGTTAATATTCCATATAAATGCATTACGATTAGGCACATAGGACTCACATGAAATGTTCTTGATTGTGTGTAGTTGTTTACTGATAAGAGGCCCAATTGTTAAAAGTGTAAAAAAAATTATATGACATTTTCCTATATATCTTGTTGGTGTAATTTTACTCAAATGGACCACATCATTCTCTCTAATGGTAGGTAAATGAGGATCCCGGTTCATGAAGCTCTTTGGCAATGTTTATAAAGTTCCATCATGTAAGGGATGTGTAGAGACCCATTATGGGTCAGTGCAATCCATCGATACCTTAGTAAGGTAACTCTAGTGGGTTCAATGCATGCATTGTATTTCTGAGAGATTATTCAAGTATATGCATAAGTTTCCTTGAATATGTGAGTTTTATTACTTAAAGTTTCAACAATAACCCATATGAATTTTTTTATATATTTTCTTTGTGAAATTATACTTAACTGAACTCAGTGAATGTGAAGAATCTAAGAGGGTTTGAGGAAAGGAATGAGTGATATTCCTTGTAATATGGTGTAGATCATAGGAGGTTCTCTTGGTATCAAAGTTGGTTCTAAAGGGAAGGATTAGTTGGATTCTTGAACCTATGGTTCCTGGGATGCACTTTCGGGTAGCGTAACAGGAGTGTGGGTAGACACTTATGGATTTGGAATGATTCCCGGATGGTATATGATCATGTAGTTAGCCTTGTCATGGGTGAGATGCCTTGGGATATTGGGCGAGACTGACCTACACGAGGGGAATAGTTAGTGGGTTATGTGTGTGAGCCTAGGTTTGGTGTGACACGATTCATGGGACATGATTTGGATGTGCTATCAGGTTCCATGGGAGAATTCTTCCACTGGGTTTGGGTGAGATTAGTACAGATAGTGGGTGAGAACTAGTGAGAGGGTTCTTGGTGGACAATTCTTCTTGATAAGGATAGTGAGTGTTGGTGATATTTTTTTGGGGGAAACTCTCAATTTGTGAGGGTCGGTGCATATTTGGAATGTATAGTTCCCATTTGGATTATGGGTTGGTGGAATGGGCCATGTTTAGGTCTGATGAGAATTATTCCAGTTGTAGATGAATTTGAGTGGTGTTGCGGTGGTAGTACAGTGGTGAGATGTGCACAAGCATGGTGACTTGGTGTTTTAATGCTTAATATGAATTGATAGGATGGGGGAGAGTGGTGATGGGACCTATAGGGTCGGTGCTCAAGGAGTAGTGTATGGAACACCACATAATGGGGAGCACACCATTATCTGATGGAGGATGATGTTTCTGGTGAGATAGGGATGGGTGGTTGAGTGATTTGCATTGGCGCTAAGGTATGAGTAGGTTATCCATGTCTAATCATTATGTGTGATGATGGAAAAATCATGGGTTGTGGAGTTCTTATGTTGGTTGGTAGGTGATTATAATGATACTTCTATGGTGGGGAGCATCATATCGGTCGTAGGTGAACAACCCTCATGTCGGAAGGGTCGTGGTTGTGGTGAGACTAGTTTTTTTATGGTTGAGAGGAATTAGAATGTTAGTGTGAGGGAATGATCTGATGCGATTTGGTTCCTCATTACATTTAGATACAGTGTTAGTTAGAGTCGGTGTGTTGGCATGGGGCTAGGGGTGGAATCAGTGAAATTTGTGGGTGAGTCAAATTAGAGTTGTGTTGGTTCTTGGGGTCATAGAATTAAATATGGGGAGGTTCATATTGATCAATCTATGGAATTACACTAAGAATAAGGTTTGGTATTTTCTTCTAGTGCCTGGATGGTCTCATGATGCCTTCAGTTGTCAATGAATCATGACTGATCTTGTGGTGTGGTGGTGTGTCGTCGTGTGAGACAGAGTGTTTTTGGGAGAAGTTTCTCAAAAAAGGAATAACCAAAGTTTTTGAATGGAATTAGATGTTTTTTGTGGTAAATATATCAATATCTCTATGTTGGATGTAGTTTAGGTGGTTCATGCATTAGACTGAAGCTTCTAGAGAGAAGGATGGTTCATCTAGGCTTGGTGGTTGGAGTTTCACAACAAAAGCATGTTTGGAATTCAGAGCAGAAAACAGTGAGTTCTCACTAAATTTAATACCATGGAAGGTTGGGATATGTGATTCTAGTGGTACCATGAATTCTTTGGTATGATAAGAATTATGGTGGGGAGTTTTTAATTCCTCGTAGATTTTTGAGTCATTACGTTTTGGTGTAAGTTTGAATTCTGATATGGTGAAGGGTTATTTTGTAGAATCAGAAATTATAATGGTATTTTGATAGTTTTCACATACCTAAAATATGTTTTTGTATGTATTTTAAGGCTTAGGTTGTGTATTAGGTCTTTGGGAGGGTGTCAGAGACGGGATAGGTGGTCGGGATGATGAAAAATAGCAATAGTAGACCATTCATGGCATGAACACCATTTTACACCATGAATGTTTGGAGATAAAGTGAACCTCTCTCATTCGTGGTGGTTCACAACATTAAAAACTATTCACACTATGAAAGGTTTCTATGGTGTTTTAAAAAATAAAATAAAATGTATTCTCCCCATTGTTTTTCCCAACAGGTGCATGTGGGGAGGGACTTTTAGTAGATGCCTCCACATATCTTCCTCCCATTATTTCCTATTAATCTAGGGTGGATCTAGGTGTGTTTCAGTGGTGATTATTGTTGAGTATATTGTAAGAACCCGGTTCTTATTTTGAGGTACGAGTTTCTTCTTTTCTCTTTTCCTTAAGTGTTTTTGAGAAAATATGGAAAATGGGGAAAAATCCTGAATTTTGGAAAGTACATGTCGTGTACTTTGTCCACACGCCGTGTACTTTTGGCCATGTGGGATGGGTACACGGGGCGTGTGGCCATGCCGGGGATGAAGGGTGTAGGAACCAAATACATGCCGTGTAGTGGTCCCTTATACGCCGTGTAGTCAGTCGGTAGGTGAATAGTATGGAGGTGGATAGCTGTGCGACAGCACACACTGTGTACTCATGAAGACACGCCAT
Organism: Viscum album; assembly: GCA_963277665.1. Taxonomy (NCBI): domain Eukaryota; kingdom Viridiplantae; phylum Streptophyta; class Magnoliopsida; order Santalales; family Viscaceae; genus Viscum; species Viscum album. The sequence goes on along the minus strand of OY728130.1, from coordinate 2,105,582,793 downwards.
GTAGTCATGTCGATAGATGAACAGTGCCGCGTTGGCGGAAAGCCACCAGAAAAATAGTTTAAAAATGGGAAGTACATGCTGTGTACTTAGAAGTACACGCCGTGTACTTTATTTCTTTCGCTTAAAATGGGCATTAGCCTCCCCTGTTCACAGGGACGACTTAGAATTAGAGGAAGGAGCAGGAGGGGACAACCGAACCTTTGAAGATCCGGCGAGTGTTCGTCTGGAATCTATTTCCGCCTCGGACGATCTCGTTGGAACCGCACGGGTAATCCCTCCGCTCTCCTTAATAAATTCTTACTAATTCTTTCCCGAGGGAAATTTATTTACGTTTGAATGGGTTTTCTTCTTCATCAGATCTACGTCGTTCTTGGGAAATTCTGGAATCAACGTTCACATATATTGATCGTTGGCATTTAAGGTAGGTGGCTTGGTGTTTATTTTCCAACTGTCAGGTGTTTTGTGTGTTTTAGAGTTACAAACCCATATTTTGGGTGTCGTGTGGCTGAGGCCATGGCTATTTTAAATACTTAGAATTGAATATGTAATTGAATGTGATATAAAAAATGCTGTTTGGGATCACCGCTTGGATCTAGGACCACCCAGGGGGTGCGTTCCTCTCTTTAGCCGTTTGGCCAGGATACCCGAGGGTATGCCATGTTTATGTTATGCATTAATTTTTCCTTGAGAGGAATTGAATGTTAATGTTTATTTACATGTTGGGCATGGCCTGATTACTTGCGCCTGTGGGCAGTGTTTAACTTAGCCCATGGGCGTTGTTTTGCTTAGCCCGAGGGCAGTTGTTATCTTTGCCTAAGGGAAACCTCTTCCGTGCCTTTGGGAGATAGACTCTGTGCCTAAGGGAGACACTACCTACACCTGAGGGAAAAATCTGTTATGCCTATGGGAAATACCTGCGGGTTGGATTCTGATTACCTGAGGGTGAGATTTGGTTTGTCTGAGGACGCTGTCTATTTACTTAGAAATTCACTATGGTATTTTCTTATATTAAATGGATTAAATGAATGATTAAATGGAAATATAACTATTAAGTTAGTTACTTTTGAGTACTGCTTAGTTTATTGCATTTACTACTGCACACTGTTATTGCATGTCTACACACAGTTTAGCACGAGCCTTTGGTGGGTGCCTATTGAGATATATTTCTCACACCCTGTTTGGGCCATGCTTTTCAACCCAAATAGATTACGTTTCTACAGGTGTAGATAAGGGAAAGGGTCCTTATACAGGTACTTGATTGCTGCTGAAGTGTAGGATGGAATGGGACTGAGCCCAGGCTCGTGATGCCGCTGGCTGTTCTGTTTTGATTTTCTGTACTTGTACTCTGTATTGTATGATATTGCAGTGTAACATGTTCTGGAGGTTTTCTTAGAATTGGAGACATGTTGCATCATATCTATATATCTGGTTGGTTATATCTACTGCAGTTGTTTATTTCAGTTTTGTATGGTATACTGCTTTCACTGTTGATGTATGTTTAAATTATATTCCGCTATGCTACACTTTAAAAAATGAGGGCATAGTTTCCCCACTATCAGACCTAGGCCCTCGCTGCTAGTCGGCAGCCTCTGGCGTTTGGGGAAATGCGCTTGAGGTCATGTGGCGAACCGGGTTCGGGGCACCCGTTGCATGGCACCCGGAACCGGGATGTTACAAAGTGGTATCAGAGGGGTTGTTTTCTTTGACTTACTATTTGGATCCTTAGTCAGGGATAGGACGATAATGGTAGTTGGTAATAAGCTGTGCCCAGGCGTAGCTAACTCGTGTATAGGGAAAATCCAATTTACCTCGTATTGCAATTTTACTGATTTTGGAATTTTACAGTTGATTTGATTTCACCATTGGGTGACACACTTGTTATTGTACTGTTTATAATTTATTCATGGGTTCTATTTAGTTGCAACCTGATGAGATGAGGGTATGTCATCTCATGCATCATTTAGGCACATGTTAGAAATCACTTGCCATGCATAGTTCCATGCCATGTAGGTGCATTAGAAATTTCATGCTGTTGTGATAGTTGTTGAGCTAAGAAAAGCATGCTGTTGTGATAACTACTTGATAAATACCTACTATGTGATAGGGTATTTTTGTATGAGCCTATTTATAGAATGGATGCCAAACTTTTTTTTTGGGGAGTATGGGCCCCCATTTACTGGAATTTGGTGGATCATTGACTGTTTATTATGTTATAGCATAGATAAGATGCCATACTTTGATTTTTGGGGAGTATGAGCCCTCACAGATCGGAATTTGGCACTTAGGTGTTGTTTTGTAGTGTTTTCTGGGTTCCGGGGAAGTTTCTGAGGCATACTGTCCGGAAACCCAGTATACACGCCGTGTAGTACTTAAACACGCCGTGTATGTTCTTCTGTTTGGGAAGAAAAAAAATAAACTTTCTGAGTACACACCATGTACCTAGAGTACATGCCATGTAGTCTCTTCCCGTGTCACAAACCATGTGGGCAGCGACACGGGGAAGGGAAGATGCTTGGGAAAAAACACACCGTGTAGCTTCTGTACATGCCGTGTAGTGTTGAACAAAATACCCGACCATGTAACTAACAACACGGGTCGGGGAAATACCTTTGTGTACATGCCGTGTGTATATAAAACATGCCGTGTAGGTTGAGCCGTGTATCCGGCTGTGTAACTAACAACACGGGTCGACGGATCTCGTCTAAGTACACGCCGTGTACCTATGGGACACACCATGTAGTCTTGTCCGAGGACAGACCATGTGGATTTATCCGTGTGGCTGGGGAAACAGGGTGTTGACACGCCATGTGCGGGTTTAACACACTATGTAGTGTCAAGCTGAGTAGTCAGCCGTGTCACAGACGACACAGGCAGTTGGAAAATAACACCATACACGCCGTGTAGACTATATACACGCCGTGTAGTTTTGTTCAAATGGGAGCCGTGTGGCTTATCCATGTCAAAGGACCCGGGAAAGGGAAGGGAAGTCGAGTACACGCCGTGTGGTCATTATACACACCATGTAGTATTGTTTTTCAAATCTTGAAATGCCTTCTTCCTCTTTTTCCCTTTGTGGTTTCTTCGTTTTTAGTCTTGTTAATCTTGTTATAAGGTGTGCATTTGACCTTGTAGTGTCATGCTGTTGAGACGACCGCGCGTTGTTCGCCAGGAGAGCAACAACGATTATACTCCAGAAATGGCGGGCCATGGGCTACCAGTGGATCCTCCAGCAGATCCAGATGCGGAGCCAGATGTTATACTGGACACAGGCACAGTTCTGTGAAGGCTTTATACGGTTCATGCAGACATTTTAGGGAGCACCGCCGGTTGCCACATCTATGGCTGAGCTTACTCGCATATTCCAGCAGCAGCATCCGCCGACATTTTCAGGGGATGGAGGACCGCAGGCTGCAGAGTCTTGGCTCAGATCGATGCAGACTATTTTCGAGTATCTAGAGACGCCTCCAGGGCGGAGGGTCAAGCTCGCGACTTATATGCTGCGTGATTCCGCCAAGAGGTGGTGGGATGTTACCACCTAGTCAGAGCATCACAGGGACATGGCGTGGGAATATTTTCAGGTAGTCCTTTATGACTTCTTCTTCCCAGAGTCGCTGAGGGCAGATAGAGCTCAAGAGTTCATGAATCTGCAGCAGGGCGCTATGTCGGTGATGGACTATTCTTATCAATTTACCGAGCTTCACCATTTTTCACCCATTCTAGTGGGTGATGAGATGTTGAGGGCCAGATGTTTTGAAGATGGTCTTCGTTAGGAAATCTGAGCACTGGTGAATGTTTTCAGGTTGCCTACTGTGCATGCTATTGTGAAACAGGCGCTGATTACAGAGAGGAACTTGCGGGAATCTAGTGGTGTGGGATAGGGCAATTCATCACCAGTTACTGGTACTATTTCTACTGGTAAGAGGAGACGACATATGTAGTTATCTCAGGGTGGAAGTACCGGTCGGAAGAATGCTTCAGGTGGCCAGGTCATGTACTACCAGTGTGGTAGAGAGAGGCACAAGAGGCCACACTGTCTGTGAGAACTAGTGGAGTGATAATCTTGTGGTAAGATGGGTCATCTGTAGCGCTTTTGGAGGGCATTTCTACCAGTGGGTAGTGATAGGGGTTCTATGCAGACTCCGCGTGTGGGAGCAGGACCAGTAGCTTATTACCAGTCAGGGAACTGGAATACGTCAGGGTGTGCAGACAGAGATGGTGGTCGTGGCCGTGGTAGCCAGACACCAGGATCTCAGAGGCAGCAGGGCGGGACAGCTCAGGGTAGTCAAGCTGTGTCGCAGGGCCGCGGAACTGGGCATACATATGCAGTGCAACAGACCCAACAGGAGCAGGATCCCAAACCTTCTACTGTTAGAGGTACTATTCTAGTAGCTTCTGTTTTATCTTCAGTAATTTTCGATACGGGTGATACACATAGTTTCATATCTGTACCCATAGTGGAGAGACTTGGGATCTGTGTTTCCACTTCTTCTAATATAATGATGCTAGACACTCCGTTGGGGACTAGAACGGCTGGTGTGCATCAGTGCAAGGAGTGCCCCCTTGAGGTTGGTGGGTGTCACTTTCTTTGGGACCTCTATGTCTTAGAGATGATATCTTATGACTCCATTCTCGGGATGGATTGGTTGGTTCCCTTTCAAGCCTTTGTAGACTGCTATCGTCGTAAGGTGCGTTTCACATCACCGGAGGGCGGAGAGCTTCTATACAAGGGAGAGTGGGATGTTCAGGCGAGTTGAGCTGGACCAGAGCATCACGGGCAAGGTGGAGTCACAGCCCAGACTGAGAGATTATATCTAGATGACCAGGGGACTTGTCAGACATATTTCCCTCTAGTGGTTGATCTTTTCAGGGATGTCTTCTCGGACAACTTTTCAGGTCTACCTCCGGAGCGAGAGGTGGATTTCTCTATTGAGCTTGTGCCAGGGGAAACATCGGTGTCCATTCCCCCTTATAAGATGGCCACACCTGAGTTGCAGGAGATCAAGAGGCAGTTATAGGAGTTATAGAAAAATGGTTTTATCCGACCCAGTACTTCTCCTTGGGGTTCTCCGGTCCTTTTTGAGAAGAAGGCGGACGGTACCCTCAGACTCTATGTGGATTATCGGAAGCTAAACCAGTTGAAAGTTAAGAACCGATATCCCTTACTGAGGATTGATGATCTCTTTGATCAACTTCGTGGAGCATGAGTGTTCTCGAAGATTTACTTGAGGTCATGATATCATCAGCTGCGCGTTAGACCATCTGATATACCTCTCATGGCTTTTAGGAGCAGGTATGGTCTATACGAGTATACGATTATGCCGTTCAGACTCATGAATGCGCCGATAGTTTTCATGGCTCTAATGAATCGTGTGTTCCATCTGTATCTTGATTCTTTTGTGGTAGTATTTGTGGATGACATCTTGGTGTACTCTCACACTCGACACGACCATGACACCCATCTTGAGATCGTATTGAGTACACTGAGAGAGCATCGACTATATGATAAGCTCTCAAAGTTCCACTTTTGGATGGACCAGATTCACTTCCTGGGTTATATAATCTCAGAGGTAGGAGTTTCAGTAGACCTAGAGAAGGTGAGAGCAGTAGTTTCCTGGGAGAAACCTAAGAAAATGTTTGAGATACAGAGTTTCTTGGGGCTGGCTGGTTACTACAGACGCTTCATACATGACTTATTCCACTTAGCAGCGCCGTTTATGGGTTTGACTAAGAAGGGTGTGAAGTTTGTTTGTTCAGAAGCTTGTGAGACAGCCTTTCAGGACCTGAAGGGAAGGTTGACATCATCAACGATCCTGATACTCCCAGACCAGGGGAAGATATATACAGTTTACTATAATGCATCAGGGATTGGGCTAGGAGCAGTTTTGATGCAGGGCGATAAAGTTGTTACATACGGGTCTCGGCAGTTGAGGCCACATGAGAGTAATTACCCGACGCATGATCTCGAGTTGGCTACAGTTGTTCATGCTTTGCGCTGTTGGAGACATTATCTATTGGGAGAACATTTTGTGGTTTTAACCAACCACAAAAGACTCAAGTATATCTTTACTCAGCATGACTTGAATCTGAGACAGCAAAGGTGGGTTGAATACCTTCAGTCCTTCGACTTCGAGCTTGCCTATACACCTGGTAAAGTTAATGCAGTAGCTGATGCACTGAGCAGGAAGACTCAGATACAGGCTGTACAGGAGGCCAGTGGCGAGTGGAAGCTCATGGATTTATTCTCTGAGATGCATCTGGAGGTGCACAACAGTCAAGGGCAGTCTTATCTTTCATCTTTAGCTGTGAATTATACCCTCATGGATAGAGTGAGGATGAGACAACTATCTTATTCAGAACGCCTAGTTCTACGGGAGTCGGTGGAAAGTGAGGACCCTCCTCCTGGGTGGATGATAGGCGATGATGAGGTTTTGTGTTTCCATGGATGAGTTTGTGTTCCAGGGTATATACGCGAGGATCTGATGCGAGAGTTTCATGCTTCAGCTTGGGCAGTTCATCCTAGATTTACCAAGATGTACTGTGACTTGAGACATCAGTACTGCTGGCCGGGTATAAAGAGAGATGTAGCTGGTTTTGTTACGAGGTGTTCCACCTGTCAGTAGGTGAAGTCAGAGCATCAGAGGCTGGCCAGACTGTTACAGCAGTTACCCATTCCGGAGTGGAAATGGGATGATGTCGCGATGGACTTGGTGACTGGTTTACCGAGGTCACCTAAAGGCAATGATGCCATGTGGGTTGTTGTGGACAGACTCACGAAGGTAGCTCACTTTTTGCTGATCAAGGAGACCTTCGGTGTTGATGAGCTCAGAAGGTTGTATATCCGAGAGATCATACATCTTTATGGGGTTACTTGTTCTATCGTTTCAGATAGGGATGCCCATTTTACGTCTCGTTTCTGGCAGAGTTTTAAGAGGGCACTGGGTATACAGGTGCTTCTGAGCACAGCTTACCACCCTCAGACCAATGGCCAGTCAGAGCATATGATACAGGTGCTTGAGGACATGCTGCGTGCATGCATCCTAGACCTTGGGGGCTCTTGGGAGAAGCATATACCCCTAGTCAAGTTTTCCTATAACAATAGTTTTCAGGAAACTATTGAGATGAAACCATATGAGGCTTTATATGGTAGGCCATGCCGATCACCCTTGTGCTGGTTAGAGGCAGGTGAGGCAGCGTTACTGGGACCACGTCTCATGTTGGAGACTTCTAAGCAGGTCAAGTTGATTCAGAAGCGGATGGCTACCGCGCAGTCTCGTCAGAAGTCTTATGCTGATCTCTGCAGACGACCTTTGGAGTTCGTGGTCGGGGATCAGGTTTTCTTGCGTGTTTCGTCGAGGCTGGGACACAAGCGGATCGGGAGACATGGTAAACTTTCAACAAGGTATGTGGGGCCATTAGAGATTCTGGAGAGAGTCGGTCCGGTTGCTTATCGGTTGCAGTTACCTCAGAGGTACTGGGCTATGCACGACGTCTTCCATGTATCTCAGTTGCGCTGCTATCATTCAGACCCATCTCACACCTTTCATCCAGAGGAGGTTAATCTTCAGATGGATGCGTCCTTTGAGGAGAATCTGATTCGTATCGTTGATAGGAGCACGAAGGTTCTCCGAGGCAGGTCAGTTCCTCTCGTACGGGTGCTATGGAAGCATGGCCGAGTGCAGGACGAAACCTGGGAATGGGAAACCTATGTACGTGCTCAGTGGCCGGAGTTGTTCACGACTTCATCTTCGCCACCCTTGGAAGGGCAATTCGGGGACGAATTGTTTTAAGGGGGGAAGTTTGTAAGAACCCGGTTCTTATTTTGAGGTACGGGTTTCTTCTTTTCTCTTTTACTTAAGTGTTTTTGAGAAAATATGGAAAATGGGGAAAAATCCTGAATTTTGGAAAGTACACACCGTGTACTTTGTCCACACGCTGTGTACTTTTGGCCGTGTGGGATGGGTACACGGGGCGTGTGGCCATGCTGGGGATGAAGGGTGTAGGAACCAAATACATGCCGTGTAGTGGTCACTTACACGCTGTGTAGTCAGTCGGTAGGTGAATAGTAAGTCGGTGGCCAGCTGTGCGACAGCACACACCGTGTACTCATGAAGACACGCCGTGTAGTCATGTCAGCAGATGAATAGTGTCGTGCTGGTAGAAAGCCGCCAGAGGAACAGTTTAAAAATGGGAAGTACACGCCATGTACTCGGAAGTACATGCCATGTACTTTGTTTTTTTTCACTTAAAATGGGTAGTAGCCTCCCCTGTTCATAGGGAAGGCATAGAACTGGAGGAAGGAGCGGGAGGGGATGACCTAACCTTTGAAGATCCGCCAAGTGTTCGTCTGGAATCCGTTTCCGCCTCAGAGGATCTCGTTGGAACCGCACGGGTAAGCCCTCCGCTCTCCTTGAGTTGTTCTTACCAATTCTTTCCCAAGGGAAAGTTATTTACATTTTAATGGGTTTTCTTCTTCGTCAGATATACGTCGTTATTGGGCGTTTCTGGAATCAACGTTCACGTATATTGATCTTTGGCGTTTAAGGTACGTGGCTTGGTGTTTATTTTCCAACTATCATGTGTTTTGTGTGTTTTAGAGCTAAAAACCCATATTTGGGGTGTCATGTGGCTGAGGAAGTGGCTATTTTAAATACCTATAGTTGAATAGGTAATTGAATGTGATATAAAAAATGTTGTTTGGGATCGCCGCTTGGATCCAGGACCACCCCGGGGGTGCGTTCCTCTGTTTAGCCGTTTGGCCAGGATACCCAAGGTTATGCCATGTTTATGTTATGAATTACTTTTTCTTGAGAGGAATTGAATGTGAATGTTTATTTACATGTTGGGCATGGCCCGGTTACTTGCGCTTGGGAGTAGTGTTTTACTTAGCCCGTGGGCGTTGTTTTGCTTAGCCCAAGGGCAGTTGTTATCTTAGCCTGAGGGAAACTTCTTCCATGCCTATGGGCGATAGACTCTGTGCATAAGGGAGAAACTACCTACGCCTGAGGGAAAAATCTTTTATGCCTGTGGGAAATACCTACGGGTTGGATTCTGATTACCTGAGGGTGAGATTTGGTTTGTATGAGGACGCTGTCTGTTTACTTAGAAATTCACTGTGGTGTTTTCTTATATTAAATAGATTAAATGAATGATTAAATGGCAATATAACTGTTAATTTAGTTACTTTTGAGTACTTCTTAGTTTATTTCATTTACTACTGCACACTGTTATTGCATGTCTACACATAGTTGAGCATGAGCCTTTGGTGGGTGCCTACTGAGATATATTTCTCACACCCTGTTTGGGCCATGCTCTTTGGACCAAACAGATTACGTTTCTGTAGGTGTAGATAATAGAAAGAGTCCTTATACAGGTACTTGATTGCTGTTGAAGTGTAGGAGGGAATGGGACTGAGCCTAGGCTCGCGATGCCACTGGCTGTTCTGTTTTGATTTTCTATAATTGTACTCTATATTGTATGGTATTGTAGTGTAACATGTTTTGGCTGTTTTCTTAGAATTGGAGACATGTTGCATCATATCTATATATCTATTTGGTTATATCTACTGTAGTTGTTTATTTCAGTTGTGTATGGTTTACTGCTTCTGCTGTTGATGTATTTTTAAATTATATTCTGCTGCGCTAGACTTTGACAAATGAGGGCATAGTTTCCCCACTATCAGACCTGATCCCTCGCTGCTAGTCGGCAGCCTCTGGCGTTTGGGGAAATGTGCTTGAGGTCACGTGGCGAACCGGGTTTTGGGTACCCGTTGCGTGGCACCCGGAACCAGGACGTAACATATATCCTCTTTCTCATTTTTTTTACCCTTGTTGATCACTGATTTTGATGATTTGGGCTAGGGTTTCAGTGTCCATTCAACCTGGGCATGGAAAAATCAACCAAATATGATGGGGATTTTATTCATCTTGCATATAGGGAACCCTCAGATGACTTCCTCATGCCATTTTAAGTGGTTTCATTAAAGTTATGTCACTTGATGAATTTATTTAAGTTTTTTACCAAATAATATGAAGTTAAAAGTTGACCTAGTGTTGGTGGTTAGGAATTTCACTTGGAATGGGGTTAGGGGTGCACTGTGGATCTTCTACAGGTGGTTGGATGGGGATTTGGTGTGATTATAGTGCTTGGGTAGTCACCATGGGGAAAGAGTGATGTTTGGGATAATGAGAGGCCTTGGGTGTGGTATCGAGATGAGATATGAGAAGTTGGTAGCCTAGGTGGATTCTACTAGGGATAATTAGTAGGCGAGAGAGGTAATAGGACCTGATATGATGGAAAAGTTAGTTGTACATCTCATGTGTTATAGGTAACATCTTGTTTAGGGTGGAGTTGGATATTGGTGAGTAATATGAGTTGGATGAGTTATTTAGGATTTGAAGGGGTGTGATAGAGAGGGTTTCCTCTAAGTGATGGGCTAAGAGATCTCCCTTAGGATATGTGATAAAAAACCTAGTTTTGGATATTGAGTTTTGTTGGGGACAAATAATTTGGATACTGAGGGGATTAGAGGATGGTGGATTGGGATGGTCCTTGGGTAGTAGGACCTAGAGTGATGAGTTTGCACCAAAATTTGAGGTTTGGTTTAGGGTGATACTTTGAGTAGCGCTGTCATTGATGAGCGATGAGTGTCAGATGGTGTCAGTGAAGATAGATCATATCAGTTATGGAGGACCCAATGGATAACCTGATGTGTGAGTTATGACTTATTTGAGATGAGGGGATAAGTCTTTAGTGACTAGTACCCTAAGACTAGTTGGTGAGCTATGTGATGTGTTGTAGGTCATGTGTGATGTTGTATGTGTATTATTGCATGTTCTTGTGGGACCTTTCCTTTAGAGTACTGGGTTGTGATATGTTTTAGGACATAGATTATTGATCATTCCATGAAGAGGATTGTGTTTAGGAACTTTCCTCATGTAGGCTTGGGTCATGTGATAGACATTTCCATGAGTGGTTTGGGATGAGGATCACCTTGGAGGTTGGGTCATGGTATGATGCAGGTCATGGATGGAGGACCTTTCATTGAGAGGCTTGGGTCATGGTAGTGGACCACCCATTGAGAGATGGGTCATGGGGCAGTGTGAGACATGACCCATGGACCATGACTTGAGTGATGATCCAGTGTGTTGAGATGTGGACACATGACTGTGCCTTATTACTTTAGGTATAGTGTTGAGGTTTAGATGTCTCCCTACCTTGAGTATTCATGTATGGAATTAGAATCATGTATAGTGGTATGAGATGAGGTTATGAGGTGTATTCCAACATGGTTCAAAAGAAGGTTTGATCAGGAGTCTTGGTGGCTTTGTTAGCACATGATGACCTGATGTGCAGGGAGTCATGGTGTCTTAGTTAGAACATGATGTCCAAAGTTCTTTAATAACATATTTAATTTTCTCATACATATATATATACATATATAAAGATGTATTCTAGGGGAATTTGGTGAGATCCTACTGAGATGTATTTCTCATACCCTATATGGCCACTCTGGTGGCACATGCAAACCTTATGCTTGTTTTCAAGTTAAGCGTAGGTTGTGTAGTAGATCAAGCTAGAGCAGCTTGATGAGAATTTGGAGATTGGGCGTGTGAGTCCTAGATACAAATGTAGGGGTTAGTGTGCATGTTTTTTATTTTTTTTAGTTTATTTTTTATAGTTTATTAACCTAGTTGGTGATCAGTTGTTATATAAAAGTATTATTTCACATGGTTCATTTTATTTTAGAATTATGCTTATTTATTGATGTGTACTTTAGTATTTATATAATTGATTATGTTTGGTTATTTTTTCATTATTTTATGACTCTAATTTTAGGGATTATTCTTCCAACTATATGGATTAGTCCCTTCTTACTAGTCTATATCCTATGGCATATGAGAAAGAGCACTTGAGGCCACATGGCACATTGGCTCAGATGGTGGTTCTGGGATAAGGAATCACAACTAGCTATCGCATGATGTTCCTGATTCTTATAATATAATACATTAATCAAGTTTTATTCCATGTTCCCATCCATGTAAACTCTTCTTACTGCATCTTCACACCTTTGATAAAAATCCCTCAATAGTTGAGACTTTTGAAGTATGTGCTTCATCCTTTAATGTGACCTTGGATCTCTCAAACTAATAATGAGTCACTATCCTCGATGAATATAAAACCATATTTCTCTAGTTCTCTGACATTTATAGTGCTTCTATGTAGTATTTATATTTTTGGAACAACCACTACCATTAGGCATTGTAGAAATTGTTCATATGGAAACTCTTGTGTGTATTTAGCATCAAATTCATCAAACTCAATCTTTCTCTGACTATCCTTTTTTGATGATTTGCTCCATATCAAGGAACAAGGCATACCTGGCCACTTTTACCTTTTTATCATAGGGGTGTTATAGATAATACCCCCTTGTTTTCTTGGGATATACTATAATGATATAGTTCATTCCCATGGGAGATATTTTTTTTCCTGAACCAACCTTAACAAATTCATCACATCCCCATACACATAAGTTTGTCAAAAAATTTCTTTCCATACATTAACTCATATATTATTCCTTTGGTCTCTTTAGTATTCACCTAGTTTAGTGTGTATGTTACTGTCTCTAATTTATATACCCAGAAGGAAAATTGAATATCCACATGAATCATCATCAATATAACCATGTATATCAAGGTGGAGTTACTATTTTCACTAACTCCATTATTCTATTGTGTATAAGGAGTGATTTGATATAAAATACCAAACTACCTTAGGTAGGTAATAAACAATTTTTAATATATTTTTCACCTTAATCATAGAAAAACTTCTTTATCTTCTTACCAAGATGATTCTCTAATTCATTATTAAATTCCTTAAATTTCTCCAATGATTCCTACTTATACCTCATTAAGTAGACATATCCATATCTACTCAAGTTGTTGGTAAAATAAATGAAGTATGAGAATCTACCTATAGCTTCTACCAAAAAAATTTCCATATACATTTCATGAACTAGCATGAGTTTTCCATCTATTAGTCACTCGAGTTGGCCTATGACATACTTTAAAGGTGTCCTCGATCCCCCCAGGCTAATCATAAGTGTCATAAGCATCAAAAGAAATCATTGGTGGGGGGGGGTATTTTACCAAATAAACATTATTTATAATGATATAACGTTATTTAAAAATATCAAATTTAAAACCTATAAATATTAGATAATAGTGAACAAGGTATCTATCCTCAGGGAAGGTGAATTTTTATGTAGATTAATAGAACAACCCAAAATAAGCAATAGAAAATCACAAGAAATCATTAACTTGAATAGTAGTGATGGTTATATTCTTTTAGAAGCACTTTAGTAAATATAGAAGTGATGAATTTTATAAATTATAGTTTAAGAAAATAAATCAACAAAATTGAAGTGAAAAAATACAATAAAAAAGAAAGGATAATTTCAATTTCTCAGTTTTAAAAATATTTCTTTATTCATGGAAATGTAATTGAGACAAAAACAAAGAAAATGAAACCAAAATACTATATTAAGAATTTTAAATATCTATTAATTTAATTCAATAGTTATTCACTAAATTCATTCAATAATAAATAAAATTAAAATTCATTCACCAAAACCACATTGATATATGATTTTATTTAACTACACAAGATGTGGCTCAATTTTAAATTAATAAATGGATGAATTAAAGAGATGAAATAAGACAATCTAATTCCCTAAGAAAAAATGTTTTAACTTATGATCATTTTTATATTTAGTAATACAATAATTTCAAATCAAGAACACCCAAAATGAAATAAATAAGAATAATATGAGAAGTCATCCCTTTATCTTATGCTCCCAATTGAGCTCTATATTCGACCTACTATGTGTTCCCTCACTCATGAATTCTCTAGAGTTCCCAAAGTATCTTGAATTTCCCCCCCTTAATGAATCTCCCTAATCAACCCATGAAAATTCTAGTTAAATACAAAACTTAAATATCACCGATTTTAGTCCAGGTGGAAACATCAGATATTTCCTTATGATCCTTATCTTATAAAAACCTAGAAAAAAAATATTTCCTTCACAACTAATCATTCTAGTACACATACATCCAACTCAGCATGTGCTTAGACTCCCTTTGGATCATAACTATAAACTATTTTAATTCACAATTAACTCGAAAACCTTATCCATGACAATACTAGACTCAATAATTCTCCCCTTGTTTGATCTTTGAAATAATTATTTCAAACTACCCAAATCAAAAAAATCTCTAAAAATATTGAACCCATCTTTAATTAACTCTATCCAAATAAACTGGTATGTATTGGCATGACTCATACAACTAACTACTTCACCCATTTATCCTATAGCTATAAATCTCAAGCACCGATTTGAAATAATTTTCTTAGAATCACAATATATTAGTGGAATTTTATCAAGAATTCATAAATATATTTATTAGACCCAACTTGGTATCCTTGTTCGAAACCATATCTCAGATAATAAATCTCAATATTTTATCCAAACTTCATATAGAAACTAAACTAATATATCAACCTCCTTCCAATTTGGATGTTTATAGAGTCAATTCCTCAAACACATAAGGTGTTCCCCTCTTAGAACACGAATACAGATCATTTTGGAATTCTTAGACCCCATCATCTTCAAAATTTGATCCTAAAACAACAAATACAAAAAAATAAGTTTCCAAACTCGATCATAGATATTTAGAAGCAAAAAATTTTGATTCTATTATATCATCATATTGATCTAAACTCGAATCTACAATTTTGGATGGAAATAATTCACATGGATTGGGTGAGGAGATATTCAATTGATGATTATATTGGTTCCTCCATGATCTTAATATGCTAGATCATCTTCCATTCACAAAGATTCACCAGTGATGAACCTACTATAGAATAGAACTTTGATGCCTTCTTTATTCAACTTTTCTATCTAGAATCTTCCTTCAAAAAACTCAGATTAATTACATCTTCCTTAGTGATATTGTCTAGGTTTCCTCCAATAAAAAATATTGGATTGAAAATTTCATATATAGAGTCTAATTCCAATGAGATCATGACATAATCCAGTTTCTTCTTGTAGTTGATAGAGACCAAGTCTTTAGTTTTCCAGATCGGTTATAAAATTTTACATTTTATCTTATGGTAACTCATTTGTTTATATGAAAGTATGACAAATGGAATGGATAAATGAAAATGATATCATAGAACTTCCAATTTCATGCATCACACGATAGATCAAGTACCTTCCCATGGTTGGTGCATCAACAATGGCATCACAGTTTCTTGGTAGAATAGTCACAAAAGGTTGGTTGGGAATGGAAGATCAGTAGGTGTGAAAAATCAGACTACCTTATTACAATATCTTTGGACATTGTTACAAAATCATGGGCAATTGATCTTAAATAAGGACATATCCCACATAGAAGAAAACATGACACAAAATCACGGACGATACATAACAACAAAATTAACAAGTTCCAAAAACTAATTAAATTATCAAATACCATAACTCAACAAATAATTAATGAATTTCATAATATATATTTAAAATAAAATATATAATATGGACTAATTAATTCAAAAAATTAAAATAAAAAAAATCTCTAAAATTAGAATTGATAAAAAATTAAAAATCATGATTCTAGAGAAAAAACGACATAAAAATATTTCAATAATTTAATTTCAATTAAAGTACCATTAAAAATCATCCAGAATATTGGTTCTAAAATTTATAAAAATTAAAATCAAGAAAAATCAATCAATTAATCACAAAAAATTTCAATTATTAATAAAATATTCAAAGAATAATACTTTTCACCTTGAAATTTATAAAACACAATATTAATCCATTAAAATAACATTTTCAAATTAAAAATATAATTTAATAAACAGAATAGATTTGGAAACATGAATTAAAAATATTCCACAACAAATTACCCCACACTTAGAATTTTTTTTATTCCTCAAGAAATCGATTCAACAAAATCTATGGAATAAAATAAACCTCAAGAGTGTAAAAGTAAAGTGATTTTTTTTTCGATTTTCAAAAGGATTCTTCCCCATAGACTCTCTCAATTAGATGAGTCGTTTTATCTCTTAAAAATAAGTGGGTTGGCTAAAAATTGGTTTTGATTTTACAAAAATGACTGAAATTTTAAATTTATAATGATTTAAACAAGCATCACTTTATATTTAACCAAAAATTCCAAACTTATCTTTACTTCAAGGTGAATAGGAATAAATAATTTATAATCCATAATAATTAGAAACACTATTATATTTTGTGGATAGAAAATTTATTTGTGAAGAAGACAACCCATATAATAATAAAATAATAAAGAATAAAGAATTAAGAGTTTATATTGAATTAAGATTTTCATTCCATAGGTCATTTAAATGAATAAATTAAAAGTTTACAACCAAGTAAAAAAGTTTAAAATCAATGATGATTGTAAATATTACTCTAAAAGTTTGAACATAAACAAAAAATTTTAAGAGATAAAATAAATTTATGAACCTAATTAAATCTATAGGAAAATAAGAAAAAGTTGACATTGTAAAAATGGAAACAATATCATACTTTGGAAAAATTTTAAATCAAAGAATGAGGGAATTGAAGTTTAAGAAAAATAAATTTTTAATTTTAGGGGTTTATTGATGTATACATCAATATGATATACTTTAGATTATTTAATACCCTCCCCACACACTTAAAATCCTACATTTTCCCCAATGTTGAAACCTAAGGTGGAAGAAACATTTTTAATATTTAAAGTTCGAACTGATATCATAATTAAGAAGTTGAATGTATGTTCTGGGTACAATTCCATTCAAACAAAATATTTCCAAATTTTCAAATGAGTCATTAAAATAGAATTTAAAAAGTATTTTCATTTTTTAATTTTTTTACATACACATGAATTTTCAATTTAGATAAAGATAAAACATGTTGGGAATTCTCTACAGTAGTAAAAAATATCTTAACATGGATTTTTTCTTCAATAAATTACAAATAGAGAGTAAATTTTCCCCAAACTTAGTTTTAGGTAGTGAGTAAACTTAAATTATCAACCACTATCAAGGAATGATTTTGGAATGTAAAAAAAAGAATATTTCAAAGAAGAATTAAAAATAAAACTCCCATAGTAGTGAAACTTTAACTACTTAAGTTCATTATAATAACCCCCCTTTCCCCCTTAAAGTAAAGACCATTGTTCAATAAGTTGTAGCTATTAAAAAATGAACAAATCAACATGAGATTCTAGAATTTAGAGTTAAATAAATAAAATTACTAAAGATAAAGTTTAGGGAGGTTTTATCTAGGATGCTACAACTAGTTTCTCCAATTTCTAATTAGTCAAGATCATAATAAATTTCCATTATGTGGTAGTTGAACCCCATCCAAGTGATCATGTCAAGTTACCTTTACAATTCAATAGATTTAAATAAGGTTAAAACTATCTAGTTTAAAAATGAGAACATGAGGGAGAACAAGGAATAAAAAAATAAAATTATTTGTATTCAAGTAATAGAAAACAAAATGAACCATGGGTTGACTCCCATGAATCATTGATTTTAAATTTTTTGATTATATTCAATGATACTCAAAATTCAAATATAGAAATGAGAGACACACCCTTTGGTTTCTCCTCAAAGTAATGCTCAATTCTTTGATGATTAAATAATAATAGTCCATTCTCTTCTCATATAAACTTTATTTATCCATTTACTAGATCTATAAGGATGGTTAAAGGCCTGACCACTTGGATTTAATCTTCTTGTAAAAATGTGTAAATATACAATCGAAAATCAATACCTCTTAGTCATCTTTAAATTTTTTATTTTGGATAATAGAATCATGGAAATATTTATTATTCTTTTTTTATATCCTATAATTTTCATTGGTATCTCTATTAATATCATCATTCTCAGTCAACTGAAGAAATATTATTTTTTTAATAGTTTTAAAATCAAAATTCAGGGCCTTTATTACCCAAAATGTTTTTTGTTGGAACTATGCAGGTAAATGAAAATATTTCCCAAAAAATAAATATATAAAGAGAAATTCATATGGGAGTTTTAAAGGCAATTATTTATGCCTAGAAAGTCTCATTAAGTTTCAATGAATATCCTTTCTTGGAACTAGATAAAATTTTATCTAAATTTTTTTAGGCTCTCTGTTTAAAATTTCAGCTATTCCAGTAGACTGTGGATGGTAAGAAATACCAGGTTTCTGAAGAAAACTATATTTTCCAATTAAACATTTGAACTTAAAATGATAAAATATTTTGGAACCACAAATATATAAAATATATTCTTTTAAATAAATTTAATCAAACTATTATCTTTATTTTTTAGAAGTGAATTTGATTTAACCCACTTAGAAACATATTGTATAACCACCAAGATCTTCTCATTTCCCTAAGAATATAGAAATGGTACCATAAAATGAAACCCCAAAACATTAATAATTTTCACTTCTAAAATCATCCATTGATGCAACTCTCACTTCCTTTTAACATTCCCAAACCATTGATAATATTCCCTAACCTTTGACACTTATCATTTCCTACTACCAAACTCTTAACATCACTAAATAGTTTAGTATGGTATAAACTAGTGTATATTTTTTTTGAGAAATACTATCTCCTACATGATAGACACCCAATGGTGAAAAATGAAAAATTTAAAGAATGGGAAACATCTATTCTTTAGGAACACACCTACTTAAAATCCTATCCACACACCTCATAAAAAGAAAAGGGTCATCCCAAAAGTAGTAATTTAACTTAATAATGAATTTATTATTTGGTTTTGTGTAAATTACTTATTAATGACTCTACCTACCAATAAATTAGAAAAATATGCATATAAAGTTGATTGTTTGACTGAAATAACAATAAATTTTTTTCTTGAAAAGAAGAATTAATCTCTCTAAGATCATCTGTTTGAGTTCTAGAAAACCTATAAAAATGAGAGACCATTACAATTTTTTCCTCATGTTTATCCTTGATCTCTAAATCGAATTATTGTAGCAAAATAATCCATATAATCAGTCTATGTTTGGATTCTTTGTTGGAAAATAATTATTTCAGGGTAGACTGGTCAGTGAAGACCGTGATTTTGGATCCTATCAAGTAATGTCTAAAAGTATATAAGGAAAACAGTACAACCAAAAACTCATTATCAGTAGTGGTGTAATTACTTTGGGAATTATCTAGCAACCTACTAGAATAATACACCACATGAAACTTCTTATCTTTTCTCTATCTTAAAACTACTCCAACTTCCACATCACTATCACCACACATGACTTAAAATGGAAAATTCCAATCAAGGGGAATGATGATGGGTGAAGAAGTATATTCCCCTCTAAAAATATATAAGGATTATAAAAATTATTCATCAAAAAAGAATGTTGTATCTTTTTACATTAGTGAGCATAGAGGCCTAGTTATTTTTAAAAAATATTTTATAATTATTTTATAAAAAATGGCATAGATTAAAAAAATTATAACGACTTTGAAATTCTCAAAATAATTCATATTTTGAATGAATTAAATATTAGTATTATCTAACTATATTCCCCTCATAGAAACATCATGGACTTGAACAATTCCTTTAGTTAAAACTAATGAATTGAAATTTCTCCTAATTAAGTATAAGATTGTTTTCTAGGAACCTTTTACAAGACTAATTCTACATTTTACATAAAAGTCTAAAATATACTCTCAATAATAGATAAATCATCCATAATCATCTCAATGATTCTCTAAATCATTTTGGATAATATTTCCATCATACACCTTTGAAAGGTGGATGGTTCACTATACAAGCCAAAGGGCATTTACTAAGAAGAAAATGGCCCAATGGGGTATTCATAGATAAGAATAAAGTTATTCCCAGAATAGATATCTAGAAAATATAAGAACTCATTCCAAGCTATACTTAAAAGAATTTTATCCAAGAATGTAATAGGAAAATGGACATTTATAGTGGTAGTATTTAACTTCTTGTAGTCTATACAGACTCTATAATTAGTGGATTTTCTAACCTGAATTTGTTTATTTTTTCCTTAGTCACAATAGAGAAACCTACCTTATTTAGAACTATTTAGATCAGACTGACCCAAGAGATATTGGAAATGGGATAGATAATCCCTACACCAAGGAACTCAATCACTTATTATCTCACAACTTCATTAATTTTGGGATTTTGTGGCCTTTGTCTATAAACCCTTGGTTTATAATCTGATTCCATAGGGATTATGTTCATGTAAAATGAATGGTTAATCTATTTTATGTCAGAAATGGTCCACCATATGGTAGTTTTAAATTTTTTTAAGACATATAGAAACATTAACTCTTGAATTAACTAAGTCTCATAGGGATAACAACAAGTAGTGTTGTGTGTTCATAAAAAATGAACATTTTAGGTGTGTAGGTATGAGATTGAGCTCTAGTTGTTGTTAACGTTCACTATATGATAGAATCAAAGGGCTAAGTGGCCCAATTTCCTAATTATTTTTCTTAAAGTGATTATGAAAATTGGAAATATTTTTAATTTTTAAACCATAATTGAGTTTTTTCTTATTGCTTCTCAAAGTGGAAAATTCACTATTTTACAAATTTAGATCCTATTTTAAGACAAATTCCCCAAAAATTTCATCAATTTTTTTCAAGATATCTTCCTCACATTTATCAAAGTGATATATCTATTTGTTCAAAGCATGAAAAAAATTATAAATATCTCCTAAAAACTTTTGTTTCTCAAGAAACAAAAAATCATATTCTAAATAGATTTTTATAGTAGGAAATGTGCTATTGTCCAACTCTAGAAAACCAACCATATTTTCATCTTTAACACTTTCATAATATTTATGAAATTTAATTTCACCATCAAAGTGGTTTATTTAATTAATTATTATTTCTCTACTTATTCTTGGTGATCTAATGAGTCCTTTACTTCCAGCATTTTCAAATATAGAACCGTTCTCTCTGAATATTGGTTCCTTCATATTTTTAAAGTCATTAAACTCTTTTCTCTTCTCCACAAACTTAAAAATAATTTAAACCTTATATACATAAATAACAACCCATCTTGTGTCCAATAAATTCCTACCAATGATGATAGGTACTTCCTTGTCACACTCTATATATAGAAATAGAAAATCAGTGGGTAAAAATTGCTTTCTAACTCCTACAAGTAGACCATTGAATCTTCCTAAAGGTTGTGTAAAATATCGGTCATATAGATGAAATATAAAAATGGTGAGTTTAAATTATCTTAATATAAAATGTTTAAATAGTGATAAAGTAATCAAATTGATACTATCACCTATGTCACAAATACAATTCAGCTGTCCACTATTTCCTAAGGTACATAGTATGTAAAATATTCTTGTATCTTTAATATTTGTTGGTATTTTTTTGAAGGATAACGTATCACTCTTTATTGAGGATGTAATTTTTAAAATCTTCTATATTTTTTTTGTTTGAAACAATTATTTTGAACTATTTAAATTATAATGGAATTTTAATTAAGGCTTTAATGAAAGGGACATTAACTGAGAGCTTATTGTAAAGCCCAAGTAATTAGAATAGATATAGTTTATTATTTTTTTTATTTTAACCTCTAAGGGAATGGTATGGGTGGGAAAAAAATCTTAATAATATAATTTAGTTCCATAATTTATTCTTAAAAATTTTATTTCCCTTAAATTATTTTTATTTTAAAGTCCTTTTATTATTATTTTTTAGATAGAACAATGAGATTAATTTGAGTTTTAGCAATGTTTTCCACATTTCTAGATTGGATGTCACCCATATTTTGGTGTTTATATTCTTC
Source organism: Viscum album (assembly GCA_963277665.1). Lineage (NCBI taxonomy): Eukaryota > Viridiplantae > Streptophyta > Magnoliopsida > Santalales > Viscaceae > Viscum > Viscum album. The sequence goes on along the minus strand of OY728130.1, from coordinate 2,105,560,917 downwards.
TAGTTTTTAGTTTAAAATTTATTAGGGTTATTTCTAGATTCTTCTTGATATTTTAAACCACTTATTTATATAAAATCTATGACACTATCCCTAGGTTTCATTTCAATTGTGTTTGTGAGATTTCTATTATCTATTGAAGTGAAATATCTAGCTAGCTTCCACAATTCAAGCTCAAGGTTGTGTATATTTGAACCAATATTAGCTTTATTTGAATCATGTCGAGCCTTCTATGAATCAAATTTCCCTAAAAACCATTGAAACATTTCCCTAAATTTTTTTAGAGAATTATAGGACTTGACCTTAGGTTGATTTTGGAATTGTGGTATTGACTGATTTTGGAAACCAGGGGTAATAAGTTTTCTAAACAATCTTTATTATTTTTAGGACAAAATGGGATGGTTCCTATATCTCGGATTGTAGATATTCAAAAATAAATCATCTCTATCTAGAATCCTAGGATCATATCCTGCAAAATTAATATTCTCATGTGGATGGCTAGGCATATTGAAATTGAAGAAGTAGTTTTCAAAGTTCCCAAACATACCACACTGAGATTATTGTTCTCTAAGAGTTTGTTTTTTATTTTTAGTGCCCACTTGAATAAAATTTTGTTTGAAATTTTGGTTCATAAGGTATTGAGTTTGTTTTTTAATCTTAGCTAGCTGGGGGTTTATTTCTACCCCTTAACCAGTTTCATACTCTCCTATAGTTACTCTCCTACATGAATTTTGGTGTTGTGAGTGAAAAGATATTTTTTTTGTAAATTTTCCAAAGCTCTTCATTAGTTTTGTCTGTATAATTTCCCCCAACATATTGTTCAACTAAGTTTAGAAATGAATGAGGAAAACATTTATAGAAATTATCCATGAGAAAGTGGGAAGGGAGTTAATGATGAAGGAATTTACTAAGTATATCCCTAAACCTATCCTAGGTCTCATGAATGGTCTCTATATACTCTTGGTAAACAACAGTGAATTTGTTCCTAAAATATCATTTAAGTCTCCTAGTATATAATTTCATAAAAAAAAGAGTTATATGTTTATTCCCATGTCTCAAAAATATTCTCATCCAAGTATAAAATACCAAATTATTTCATTTCCATTTAAAAATAAATGTCAGACTCTCACTTTCATCTCATTCTCACTAAATCCTTTCAATATAAGTTGGGTCAGTATGATATAAAAATCACTAATTAATTTTAAAGAGTCCTCATTAGGCATTCCATTAAATGCAGAAAAAATTTATTGGTGGGACTATTTCAACTCATAGTTTTAGTCTCTAGGTTTCAACCAAATAGAATATTTGTCTTTTGAATATTTAGGAAGTTGGTACTCTATCATACTAGGCTATTAAATATTTTCTTGAATGATTTTAGGTTGAATATTATGTTCATTATAAGCCAACTCTCTCTCTCTCTCATAAATTCTCCATTGCTGTTTTGTTTTCCTTTTTAATGGTTGTGCATTGTATATTAATTTTATAAATTATTATCTCTAATTTTTCTATTTTGTACCTAGTGTGCATCAACACGGAATATTTTTAAATTTTATATAGAAAATTTATAACACATAATGGTTTTCATCTTTTGATATATTTTTTGTTTTTATATTTTTTTAAAAGTTTGTATTTTGTATTTTTTTTTGTTTTCACTTGGTCGCATGAGGCCTTCCCCAGAAAAACTACCAAATTTCATTAAAAAATATCAAATTTAAAACCTATAAACTACTAGATAGTAGTTATAAAGGTATCAATCCTTAGGGACATGAATTTTTGTGCAGATCAATATAAAAACACAAAATAAGAAATCGAAACTCACTTGAAGCATGAACTTTAACAACAACGATGGATATATATTTTTTAGTAAAACTATAGTTGAGATAGAAATGTTGAGTTTAATTAATTAAGTTCCAAGAAAATTAATCCTCAAAAGTGAATCAATGAACAAACCATAAGAAAGTAAAGATAATTTTAATTGCATAGTTTTAAAAATATTTCTTTATTTACAAAAATGTAATTAAGTCAACAACTATGAAAATGAAACCAGAATCTTCTATCAAGAAGGTTGAATTATATTTGATTCAATTCAGTAATTATTCCCTAAAAAATTTTATTCAACCATAAATAAAATATAAATTGATTCATCAAAACCACATTGATTTATTATTTCAGTGAACTGTACAAGATGTAGCTCAATTTTAAATTGAAAAATGAATAAAATCAAGAGATGAACCAAGAAAATATAATTACTCAAGAAAAATGTTTTATCCTATGATTATTTTGAGATTTATCACTATAATAATTTAAAATCAAGAACAAAAAACTAATGAATGAAAAATAATATGAGGAGCCTTCCCTTGATCTTCTTATCTTAATCAGGCTCTTGCTCTAGCCTAATGTGTCTACCTTCATTGAAAAAACATCTAGAATTTCCTGAAGTCTCTCATATTAAACCCTAATAAATTCCCCCAAGAAATTAATGTGAATATTGGTTAAATAAAAAAATTAAATATCATAGATTTTAATCTAGGTGGTAAAATGATATTTTTATTTAAGCTCCTTTCCTTGGGAAAACCAAGGGAAAAAATATTTCCCCCACAACTAATTATTCTATTGTATGTGAATCTAGATCATTATGCACATGAAATCACCTTAGATCATAATTATGAATTCTCTTAATTCGAACTCAACCCTGAAACCCTTATCCATAACAACATTAGACTCAAGCTCGCTCCCCTTGCTTGAGATTTGTAATAACTTGTTCGATCTACCTAAATCAAAGAAAATTCCAAAAATATCGGACCCATATTAAATCGACTTCATCCAACTAAACCTGTATGAACAAGAATGGACCATCCAAAAGACTACTTCACCCATTTCTACTATATTTTTCAATCTCAAATACCCATTTGAAATAATTTTTCTTAGCATCACAATTAATCAATGGTAGTTCTTGAGGATTCATCAATAGATTTATTATACTCGTCTTGGTATACTTTTTTTGTACCACATCACATCTATTAAATATCAATATTTTAGTTAAAATTAATTTTAAATTTGAACTTAGAAATAATCCTCTGATAAAACTCTATTTTGTTTAATATTTTATTTATAATAAATGAAATAATTTCCTCACATTGTGCTAAATATATTCATTTATGAAATATTTTGAATTAGATCATTCATTTGAAAATTTGATGAAAATTCCATTTTTACCATTTTAAAATGCACTGTATGAGTTATTTGAACTTTAAATTTTGTAACAGTGTTACTAACTTAAGTTTCTATAACTTTTATTCAGGACACTAGAGCTAAAGAGTGCATTTGGATGGAGTAAATGAGCCATTAAGTCAATGGTGGGCTGGACTCACCAAAATGGACATGAGTTATGTATTTGGGACATAATATCTTCATCTATGCTTGGATTAGTCCCAAATTTCTAGAGGATATCTAGGATTACATTTTTCACAAATCAACCTTTTGGAAGGAAGCTGATTCACGCGTTTTGGTGGTCAAATGGGAAGTGACAGTTGGATTAAAATATTTGGCCAAATTTCCCCATTCACACTTTAAACCACTTATAACCTAGAATCCCCTCTACTATATAAATTAATATTTCTCTCATTTGGAGGGTTTGGGATGTGAATTAGGAGATTGTAGGTAGATAATAATTGGTTTCACTAAAATTATCTAACAATTTTAAGGGGGGTAGCTTTTGAAGCAAGGATCCCCTCATTGAAGCCTTCTTCTCTTCATCATGTTGTAATGTTTTCATTTGTGTAATAAACTTATTTGTTATTATTTTATTTATTATCTTTTATTATGTTTTGTTCAAATTTATTCTTCTATTAATCTTCCTAATTGGGTTGTAATCAATAGTGGAGATGAGATTGAGTTCTACCCATTCAATCCTTTGCACATGAAAACCGTCTCCACGATGACCACACCACCCATGGAAGAGTAGTTTTCTAGTGATCGATCTATCTTCTACCCTCTTAATTTAATTATTTTGAATCATTGATCTACTTTAATTCACATAATATGATCCATGAATTGGGTTCTTAAATTATAATAAACTAAGAAATCAATTGAACAATTAACACAAAAACACGCGAGGTCGAGGTTTTGTTTAAATTGTTAGAGTGAAAACTTAATCGGTAATACAAGACCACACATGATAAGTTTGTAGAGTTAAAATATATTCCCTAAAAACAATTCATCCTCATTATCCAGAACGTAAATGTTCCTTAATTTACCATTGACCATAATCTAACCTTAGAACATTAATCAAAGTAGGGTGCTGCGATTGCATGTTCTGAAGTTAGCCTAGGGTTAAATTTACTTCATCTTTGTGGTAAAGTTAATTCTCATAGGGTTCAGGATTTAAAAAATTAAGGGATCATAATTAAGTGAATGTTAATTTAAATTATAATTATAAATAATTGAGTGAAGTGGTAGAGTTATATCGATTACGCCTTTTAATTATTATCTAAAAAAACATCTTCTTGTTGTGTATTTTTAATCGAACTTCATTTCAAAAACAAAAACAAAAAAATGAAATCTTTTTCAATCAAAATTATTCTAGTTTTATAAATGATAAAAAAACCCCCATCCTTACAAGTAGTGTTTTTATTCTCTTTTATTTTATTTTTAGAATACATTTTATGAAGTTTTTATAATTTGCTTCCTTCTTTGAGAGATAACCTTGGTCAGCCACTCTGTTTCACCTAAGTAACCCGAAACCAAATATCATTTGAAAGCACCCACAATAGTGCCTTTTAAATTGGAGCCATTTCTAGGGATTCAAGTAATTTATTCAACCAATTAGAGGTATTTATTTTATTTTTCATTTAATTATTTTCTTATCCTCTTTCTTTCTTTTTTCTCCTTTCTCAAGTTTTTTTTCTCTTACTCTCTTTGTTCATTTTTATCAGACCAACTCAAAATTATTTCTTTTTATTATGGTCCACTTTTATTCATTTCCTTTTTACCTTTAATTTATTTATTACATGAACTAATATTGAATATTTCTTAGATCTTGACCCTGAGATTGAATGCAACCTTAGAGCTCGAATCATACATTCTCAGTCTACGGGAAGTTTCGACATTCAACCAGTAGGAGAATTCATCCACTGCAAGATCATTGAAATTGAAAGATATTCAAATTCAAAAATAAATGAACTAATGGAAGAAAATAATGGAAATGAACTAAATAGAACCATTAAATAATTTGCTGCACCTAATATTAACTATCAACCAAATGGTATTGCATACCCGAATCTCGAATCAATCTTTGAACTGAAATCTGGATTAATTCAACTTTTTCTAAAATTTCATGGATTATCTGGTAAGGATCCAAATAAACACCTTAAAGATATTAATGTGGTTTTTTCAAACTTAAAACCAAGAAATGTTTCTAAAGATCAAATCAAACTAAGAGCATTCACATTTTCACTTGATAGAGCTGCGAAAGATTGGTTGTATTATTTACAACCCGAAGATGTAACATGTTGGAATGATTTGAAATGTCTTTTCTTGTAGATATTTTTCTAGCATCAAGGACCACTTCCATTCATAAGTATATCTCTAGGATAAATCAATCCCAAGGGGAGACAATTTAAGAGTACTGGGAGTGATTCAAGAATTTGTGTGCAAGCTGCCCACATCACCAAATTAGTGAGAAACTCCTCATCCAGTACTTATACGAAGGGCTCACACCTATAAAGAGAAGCATGGTGGATGATGTGGCTATAGGAGCATTGGTGGACAAGAAACTAGTAGCTTCACGTGCATTTATCGACAAGATGTCCCAAAACTCTCAACAATTTGGCGATCAAGGTACACCACATGTCAGGGGAGTACATCAGGTAAGCCATTCTTCTCTTGAAAGTAATTTTATTGATACTAAGTTAAAATAATTGACCACTATGGTGAGTCAAATTGATTAAGCTAAAAATACATCCCAACCCACTCTTTCAAGGCCATGTGGCATTTTCACTAAAACAATCCACCCAACTGACTGTTACCCCCAATTACAAGAAATAGAAGATTGTGCAGTAGTGTTTCCTGGGAGACCATATCAGCAGAAGCAACAAACACATCCCCAAAAGAAGTTTGATTGCTTTTCACTAGCATAAAACCAAGGGTTTAAGGATCAATCATACATGGGGTATGGCTCTGGACAACAACAAAGGCCCCCTTTTCAACAAAACTTCTAGCAGCCTTTGCCTTACTAGCAGGGTTTCCAACAACCCCAAAGAAGATTTAAAACCCAAACATCAACAAGCCAAAAACAAGGGAATTCCCCATCCAAACTACTCCAAAGACAAAGGCGAATGTCAGTTCCATCACATTGAGAAGTGAGAATCAAACAACTAATACATCTACACCTATCGTTCCACCGTGATTCACCTCAAATCGGGAGAAGCCGAATTCCATACTAACTGATGAGAAATCCATGGAGAAAGATAAAGGTAAGAAAAATATTGATTATGTTCCTCATAAACCCCATCCATTTCCAAATATAGTTGTAAAAACCAAGAATATGGATGAAGATGCGATGCAAAAAAGAAATTTTGGATACATTCAAGCATGTGGAGATCAATATCTCTTTACTTGAAGCCATAAAGAAAATCCCAAGGTATGTGAAATTATTAAACAAAATTTGTACCAATCTAAGAGGGATCAAGAGAAATGAGAGGATCAATCTTGGAAGGAATGTGTCATCACTCATTACAACAACTCTATCAATGCCAAAAAAGTGCAAGGATTCAGGGACATTCAGCATCCCATGCACCATAGGGGAGTTACACTTTTCTGATGCACTTTGTGATTTGGGAGCTTCCATAAATGTGATGCCTCACTTTGTATTCTCTTATTTGATGTTTGGTGAGTTGAATCCCACAAGATTAGTGGTGCAGTTGGAGAATAAAGCTACAATATATCCATCAAGATTCCTTGAGGATGTACTTTTTCAGGTAAGAGACATGATCTTTATAGCAGATTTCTACATGCTTAACATGGAGGATGATAAGGTAATCTCTCATGCTCCCATTATATTAGGTAGAACCTTCCTCAAAACTGCAAAAACTATCATAAATTTCAATTTGGGTACACTTTCCATGGAGTATGGGGATGAATTTGTGATATTTAATGTTATGGACTCCATGAAGTACCCCTCAGAGGTCCATTATGCATTTGTTATCTCCCTTTTTGAACCACCAAATAAAAACTCCATGAAATTTTGTTATCCTATTCTTAGGGAGATTGTGAGTATTGGTTCTAGTTTGATGTCTAAGAGTACTTCCACAACTATTTCTAATGCACAAGACTCTCTTAGATTTGATTTTGAAATGGAATCATATTCTGATCATTTGACCTCTGATTATGACATGGCTATTGAGTATACTGATGGATTTGAAGCTTTATTCTATGATTGTGATGATTTTTATTCTAATACTAATGCTTTTTTGTGCACATATTTTAGTTCCTTCAATGTATCCATCCATACACCACCCCCCTTCATTGGAGCTCAAACCATTGCCACCAAATCTCAAATACTCATACTTGTTGAGTGGCGAGAGATTACCTGTTATAATTTCTAATAATATTCCTTTTGAACATGAAGAAAAACTTTTGAGTCTTTTGAGGGAGAAAATCAGGGAAATCGGGTGAACCTTGGATGACATATCAGGTATTAGACCCTCCATTTTCATGCAAATTATTCTTTTGGAGGATGGGGCTAAATCGGTTAGGAAGCCACAACAGAGACTGAATCCAACTCTTTTGGAAGTTGTTAAAAAAGAAGTTGAAAAATTGTTCGAGGTAGGTATAATATTTCCCTTTTTAGATTCTCAATGGGTAAGTCCTATTCAGGTTGTGACTAAGAAAATTAGTGTTACAATTTTTAAAAATGAAAAAGATGAGTTAGTTCCAATGCGGGTATAAAACAGTTGGTGTGTGTGTATTGATTATAGGAAACTAAACCAGTCCAACCACAAGGACCATTTAACCCTCCCATTTATTGATCAAATTCTTGAGAGACTAGCTGGGAAGACACATTATTGTTTCTTGGATGGATTTTCTAGATATTTTAAGGTTCTTATTGCTCTGGAGGATTAAGGGAAGACAACATTGACTTGTCCATTCGGTATGTTTTCCTACCGAAGGAAGCCATTTGGACTTTTCAACGCCCCAAGTACCTTCCATAGATTCATGGTGAGCATTTTTTCTGATTTTATTGAGACCTACATGGAGGTATTCATGGATGATTTTATAGTTTATGGGTCTTCATTTTATGATTATATCTCTAGTTTGGGAAAGGTTTTGAATCGTTGTATTGAGAAGAATCTGGTCATAAACTTTGAAAAGTGTCATTTCATGGTAGAGCATGGGATTTTCTTAGGGCATGTAGTATCAAAACATGGGATAGAGTTTGATAGATCTATGGTAGATATTATTTCATCCTTACCATATCCTTCATGTGTGTGTGATGTTAGATCTTTCCTAGGGCATGCCGGATTTTATCGGCACTTCATCAAAATTTTAGTAAGATTTCTCTTCCTATGTCACAATTACTTCAAAATGATTCTGATTTTGTGTTTGATGATTCTTGCAGGAATTCCTTTGATGATCTAGAGAAGTGTTTGACCACTCCACCAATCATATAGCCCCCACAATGGGAGATTCCTTTTGAGCTTATGTGTGACTCCTCTAACTTCGCGGTTGGAGCTGTCTTATCTCAGAGGGTAGAGGGATGATCGCATGTGATTTACTATGCATAGAGGACACTAGATTCAGCCCAATAAAACTATAAAACCTCTAAAAAGGAGTTTCTTGCTGTCATATTTTGTTTAGATAATTTTTTTTCATATTTATTAGGCTTTAAAGTAGTTGTTTTTCCTGACCATGTAGCTCTGAGGTACCTATTGATGAAGCCAGACACAAAGCCCAGGATAATCTGATGGATGCTCCTTCTTCAGGAGTTTGAAATTGAGATAAGGACAAAAAGGAGTCATAAAACTTGGTGGCGGGCCACATGAGTAGCCTTACCCACACACTAGAGGATGACATCTTGGACTAGGTACCACTTCGAGACACTTTCCCTGATTATCATCTTTATTCCATCTTAGGTATGCATACTTGGTATGTGGATTTAGTGAACTACCTTTTTACATCCTAAATCTCTGCAAATTTAAAGAAAAATCAAGTCCAAAAGTTAAAGAGTTTGTTTAGATTTTATGTGTGGGATGATCCCTACTTATGGCGCATGTGTAGTGAACAATTTATTAGGAGGTGTTTTTCAGATCATGAGTTTGAGTCTATTCTACAATTATGTCAAGCATTTGCATGTGGTGGACACTTTGGACCCCAACAGATAGCTAGGAAAGTTTTATACTCTGGATTATATTTGCCTAGCTTATTCCATAATTCTCATGTGTATTGTAAGTTGTGATCATGTTTCCAACACACGTGAACCATTTATAGGAGACATGAGATGCCCCAAAAACCATACTATTCTATGAAATTTTTGATGTATGGGGAATAAATTCCTTTTCCTAGTTCATTTTGTTTCCTATATATTTTGGTTGTCGTTGATTATGTGAGTAAATGGGCAGAGGATAAGGCCACCATGACTGATGATTCTCATGTGGTTGTAGACTTTGTCAAAATATAGATTTCTTTTTCAGGTTTGGAGTACCGAAGGCCATCATCAGTGACCAAGGGACACACTTCTGCAATCAGAATTTAGCTTCCCTCCTTCAGAAGTATGGGGTGACACACAAAACATCAACACCATACAACTCCCAAACAAATGGACAGACTGAGGTTTCAAATCGTGAGTTGAAACAAATTTTGGAGAAAACAGTGGAGCCAAATAGGAAATATTAGAGCAAGCTCTTGGATGATGCATTGTGGGATTATAGGATAGCATACAAGACACCCATTGGTATGTTCCCATTTCAGATTGTTTTTGGGAAAGTGTGCCATATCCCAGTGGAAGTTGAGCATCAAGTTTATTGGGCTATAAAGAAATGCGACATGGATTTGGCCCAAGATGGAATCCAAAGGAAGATACAAATTCAAGGGCTTGAGGAGATTCGATTGTCTTCATATGAGAACTAAAGGCACTATAAAGAAATATCCAAATCATCTCATGACAAAAATGATATAACAAAGGGAGTTTCATGTTGTAGAGAAAGTCCTTCTCTACTGTTCACGACTGAAGCTGATGCCTGGTAAGTTGTGTTCTAGATGGTTAGGTCCTTATGTTTTGACTAATGTTTTTCATTATGGTGTAGTGGAGATCACACAAGATGACACATGAAGGATCTTTACAGTTAATGGGAAACATTTGAAGAGATACATTGAGGGACTTCCTACTGATGTAGTGGATTTCATCACACTGCAAGACACCATCATCACTTGAGCATATCAGGATATTCCTAACCCTTTCACTTCACTGTTCTTTGTCCTATTTAAAATTATACATTTCATGTGCATATATCATCTCATGGGTTCACATTGAGGAAAATTCCATATTTTAAGTGTGGGGGAGGGAACATTTTAGTTTAGTAATTTCATTTTTTCCTATTTTTCAATGATTTTCAATTTTTTTTTGTGTTTTTCAAATTTTCTGTGTTTATTTTTCATTTTTTGTGTGTTTTTGAAACTTTTGAGCTGAAATGATTCTCATAACCATTTTGAAATCCATATCAATAAGTGAAACAATTTGTACCATAAAACTGAGCTTAAATGAAGGATGAAAATAACTTTGTTTCAAGTTAAAATCTTTATTAATTTCATGAAAAGTACTCTGAATTTTGAACCCCATACCACATATCACTATCTTTATATTTGAAATCACTTTCATGTGAGGCTTCTAAACCATTCTTTTCGTATTCTTCACATTCACCTCACTTCTTGAGAGAACCAAACCATGCTTGATTTAACCAGAATTTGATTTATTCCTGTCAAAACTTGAGGGTTTGAGGTACTTATGTTTTAAATGATTGAGTCATTTATTTGGTATTAAATCCCCTATTTCAAAGAATCATTTTTTATAGTGGAAAAACCTTGAACATTTAATCCTTTTTTCCCTTAGAATCCATGAACATCCTGTTAGTTCAGCAACTTTACAAGCCAATTTTCCCTATCCAAACAAATCTTGAAGTGAAATTTCATAATCTAGTTGAACTTAAGTGTGGGGGAAAATGTTTTCTGTTGTGATACCACATTTTTTGATACTTCGGTTGGAAAATTAAATTCTGAAGAGTTGTGTTTGCTACTGAAGAAAATCATTATATTGAAAGCTGTTCCTTTTTTGGAACTTTCATGATAATTGAAAGATGTGCCTTTTCTGGAGCTTTCATTATAACTGAAGCTATGCCTTTCTAGAGCTTCTAATAGTGGAAGAAAGTTGTGCCTATCTGGATATTTCAGGAAAATCATTCTTGAGAAGATTGGCATTTTTAATGCTGAAATGTTGATTGGTGTGAACATTCATTTATTTTTCATGATGATGAACATGAATTGATGCTATGGGGATTGAGGAGGATACCATATTTAATTGGAAATTAGATTAATGCAATTTTTCTTCAAAAAGAGTCAAACCCCCCTCATTCAGCCTCAGAATTTTTCACATCTTAATCCTACCAACCAAAAGCCATAGAACAACCCTAAAAAGTCATCATGATAAACATATGTCCTTGACTCATATTGGGTGGCGATGTAGGAATTTATCAAGCCTATAGTGACCCTTATATGAGTTTTGATGAGAAAGACATTGCTAAAAAAATTGACATTTGGGTGATAATAGAAAATTCTAGTGAGGTAAGTGTTATGTGAATGGGAGGATAAATGAAGTGGAAATATATTGAATTATATAAATGGAGAACTTGAAATAATGTTTTTTTATGAGGCATGTTGTCTTTTTTTTCTTGGTTTGTAATTCTTGGATCTCTAGGATATGTGTTTTAAAATTTGATTTGATTTGATGTTGATGTTTACTTAATATGAGGTTTTTCCCAAGAGTGCAAAAGGGTAAGTGTGGGGGAGTTGATAAAATACTAATTTTTTGAGTATTTTATTGATAATAAATGACATAATTTCCCCACATTGTTCTAAATATATTCATTTATGAAATATTTTGGATTAGATCATTCATTTGAAAATTTGATGAAAATTCCAGTTTTACCCTTTTAAAATACATTGTATGACTTATTTGAACTTAAAATTTTGTAACAGTGTTCTAAATTAATTTTCTACAACTTTTATTCTGGAAACTAGAGCTAAAGAGTGCATTTGGATGGAGTAAATGGGCCATTAAGTCAATGGTGGGATGGACTCGCCAGAATGGACATGGGTTCTGTATTTGGGACAAAAAATCTTCATAATTTTTTGGATTAAGCCCAAATTTTGAGAGGAGATCTAGGATTAAATTTCACACAAATAATCCTTCTGTAAGGAGAGATTATTCACGAGTTTCGGTGGCCAAATGGGCGGTGAAAATTGGATTAAAATATTTCACCGAATTTTCCCATTCACACTTGAAACCACTTGTAACCTAGCCTCCCATCCACTCTATAAATTAGTGTTTTTCTCATTTGGAGGGGTTAAAACGTTCATTAGGATATTGGAGGCATATTGGAATTAGTTTCACCCAAATTAACCAACCATTGTAAGAGGGGTAGCTCTTGAAGCAAAGATCCCCTCATTGAAGCCTTCTTCTCTTCATCATGTTGTAATGCTTTCATTTGTGTAATAAAATTCTTTGTTCTTATTTTATTTCTTATCTTTTCTTATATTTTTTTCAAATTTATTCTTCTATTAATCTTTCTAATTGGGTTGGAATCAATAGTGGATACGAGATTGGATTATACCCTTTCAATCCTTTGCTCATGCAAAACGTCTCCACGATGACCACACCACCCATGGAAGATTAGTTTTCTAGTGATCAATCTATCTTCTACCATCTTCATTTAATTATTTTGAATCATTGAGATACTTTAATTCACATAATATGATCCATGAATTATGTTATTAAATTATAATAATCTAATAAAGCAATTGAACAATTAACACAAAAACACGCGAGGTTGAGGTTTAGTTTAAACTGTGAGAGCGCAAACTTAATCGGTAATACAAGACCACACATGATAAGTTTTTAGAGTTCAAATATATTCCTTAAAACACAATTCATACTTATTCTCCATAATTGAAATGTGTTTTAATTTACCATTGACAATAAGATAACCTTAGAACATCAATCAAAGCAGGGTGTTGTGATTGCATGTTCTGAAGTCAGCCTAAGGTTAAATTCAATTCATCTTTGTGGTAAATTTAATTCTCATAGGGTTAAGGATTTATAAAATTAAGGGATAATAATTAAGTTAATGTTAATTTAAAATGATAATGATAAATAATTGAGAGAATAGGTAGAGTTATATCGATTACGCCTTTTAATTATTGTCTAAAAAAACATCTTCTTGTTGTGTATTTTTAATCGAACTTCATTTCAAAAACAAAAACAAAAAATGAAATATTCTTCCAGAAAACTTCTTCTAGTTTTATAAATGATAAAAAACCCCCATACTTACAAGTATATTTTTTATTCTCTCTTATTTTATTTTTATAATACCTTTAATAAGTTTTTATAATTTGCTTCCTCCTTTGAGATACAACCTTGGTCAGCCACTCTGCTGCACCTAAGTAACCCGAAACCGAACATCATTTGAAAGCACCCATGACATCACCTTTCAAATTGGCACCATTTATGGGGAGGAAATTAATTTTTTCAACCTATTAGAGGTATTTATTTTATTTTTTATTTAATTATTTTCTCCTCCTCTTTCATTATTCTTTCCCCTTTCTCAAGTTTTTTCTCTTACTCACTTCTTTTTTTTATCGGACCAAATCAAAATTATTTTATTTTTATTATGGTCCACTTTTCTTAATTTCCTTTTTACCTTTCATTTATTTATGACATGAACTAATCCCGAATATCTCTTAGATCTTGACCCTGAGATTGAACGCAGCCTTAGGGATCAAATTAGACATTCTTAGTCTACGAGAAGCTTCAACATTCAACCAATAGAAGAATTACTCCACTCCAAGATCGTTGAAATTGGAAGAAATTCATATTCAAACATAAAAGAAGAACCAATGTATGAAAATAATGGAAATAAAATTAATAGAACCATTCTAGAATTGTCTGAACCTGATATTAACTATCAACCAAATTGTATTGCATACCCAAATCTCGAATGAGACTTTGAACTGAAATCTGGATTAATTCACCTTCTTCCAAAATTTCATGGATTATCTAGTGAGGATACAAATAAACACCATAAATAATTTAATGTTTTTTGCTCAACCTTAAAACCAAGAAATGTTTCTGAAGATCAAATCAAACTAAGAGAATTCCCATTTTCACTTGAAAGAGCTGCGAAAGATTGGATGTATTATTTAAAACCCAAAGATGTAACTTTTTGGAACGATTTGAAACTTCTTTTCTTGTAGATATTTTTTCCAGCATCAAGGACCACTTTCATTCATAAGGAGATCTCTGGGATAAAGAAATATCAAGGGGAGTCAGTGTACAAGTACTGGGATCAATTCAAGAAGTTGTGTGCAAGCTGCCCACATCACAAAATTAGTGAGAAAATTCTCATCTAGTACTTCTATGAAGGACTCAAACCTATGGAGAGATGCATGGTAGATGCTGCGGCTGGAGGAGCATTGGTGGACAAGACACTAGTATCTGTGCATGCATTTATCGACAAGATGTCCCCAAACTCTCAACAATTTGGCGATCGAGGTACACTGCACGTCAGGGGAGTACATTAGGTAAGACCTTCTTCTCTTAAAATTCATTTTATTAATAATAAGTTATAAGAATTCGCCACTATGGTGAGGTAGATTTATTTAGTTCAAAATACATCCCAAACCACTCCTTCAAGGCCATGTGTCATTTTCACTAAAACAAGCCACCCAACTGACTGTTTCCCCTAATTACAAGAAACAGAAGATTGTGCAGCAGTGTTTCCTAGGAGACCATATCAGCTGTAGCAAAAGCCACATACCTAAAAGAAGTTCGATTCCTTTTCACCAGCATACAACCAAAGGTGGAAGGATCAATCAGACATGAGGTATGACTTTGGACAACAACAAAGTCCCCCTTTTCAACAAAACTTCCAGTAGCCTCTACCTTACTATCAGGGTTTCCAACAATCCCGAAGGAGATTTGAAACCCAAACATCAAAAATCCAACCACAAGGGAATTCCACATCCAACCTACTCTAAATAAAAAGGGGAATGTTAGTACTATCACATTGATAAGTGGGAATAAAAAACTGATACATCTTTACCTATTGTTCCACTATGATTCACCTAAAATATGGAGAATCCGCATTCCATACCAACTGAGGATCAATCCAAGGAGAAAGATAAAGGTAAGAAAAATATTGACAATGTTCCTCCTAAACCCCTTCCATTTCCAAATAGAGTTGTACAAACCAAGAACATGGCTAAAGAGGCGATGCAAAAAATAAGTTTTGGATATATTCAAGAATGTGGAGATCAACATCTCTTTACTTGAAGCCATTAAGAAAATACCAATTTATGTGAAATTCTTAAAATAACTTTGTACCAATCGAAGAGGGATCAAGGGAAATGAGAGGATTAATCTTGGAAGGAATGTTTCAGAACTCATTACACCAACTCTAGCAATGCCAAAAAAGTGTAAGGATCCAGGGACATTCACCATCCCATGCACCATAGGGGAGTTTCACTTTTCTGATGCACTTTGTGATTTGGGAGCTTCCATAAATGTGATGCCTCACTCTGTATTCTCTTATTTTCAGGTTGGTGAGGTGAAGCCCATGAGTGTAGTGGTACATTTGGTGAATAGAGCTACAATATATCTAGCAGGAGTCCTTGAGGATGTACTTTTCCAGGTAAGAGAAATGATCTTTCCAACATATTTCTACATGCTTAACATGGAGGATGATCAGGTAAGTTTTCATTCTCCCATTATCTTAGGTATACCCTTCTGAAAAACTGAAAAACTATCATAAATGCCAATGCGGGTACACTTTCCATGGAGTTTGGGGATGATGTTTTGATATTTAATGTTATGGACTCCATGAAGTACCCCTCAGAGGACCATTATGCATTTTCTATCTCCCATTTTGGACCAACAAATAAAAACTCCATGGAATTTTATTGTCCTATACTTAGAGAGAGTATGAGTATTGGTTATAGTTTGATGTATAAGAGTACTTCCACACCTATTTCTAATGAAAAATACTTTCTTATATTTGATTTTGTAATGGAATCATATTCTAATAATTTGAACTCTGTTTATAACATGGATATTGAGTATGCTGATGGATTTGATGCTTTATTCTCTGATTATGATGATTTTTATTCCGATACTGATGCTCTTTGTGCACATATTTCAGTTCCTTCAATGTCTCCATTCATACACCACCGCCCTTCATTGGAGCTCAAGCAATTTACACCAAATCTAAAATACTCATACTTGTTGAGTGGAGAGATATTACCTTTTATAATTGCTAATAATCTTCCTTTTGAACATGAAGAAAAACATTTGAATCTTTTGAGGGATAACATCAGGGCAATCGGGTGGACCTTGGCTAACACATCAGGTATTATCCTCTCTATTTACATTCATATGATTCTTTTGGAGGATGGGGATAAACTGGTTAGGCAACCACAATGGAGACTTAATCCATATCTTTTGGAAGTTGTTAAAAAAGAAGTTGAAAAATTGCTCGGGGTAGGTATAATATTTCCCATTTTAGATTCTCAATGGGTAAGTCCTATTCAGGTTGTGTCTAAGAAAAATGGTGTTACAGTTGTTAAAAATGAGAAAGATGAGTTAGTTTCCATGAGGGTAAAAAATAGTTGGCGTGTGTGTATTGATTATAGGAAATTAAATCAGTCCACCTACAAGGACCATTTTTCCCTCCCATTTATTGATCAAATGTTGAAGAGACTAGATATGAAGAGACAATATTGTTTCTTGGATGGATTTTCTAGATATTTTTAGGTTCCTATTGCTCTGGAGGATCAAGATAAGATAACATTCACTTTTCCATTCGGTACGTTTGCCTACCAAAGGATGCCATTTGGACTTTGAAACGCCCCAGGTACCTTCCAGAGATTCATGGTGAGTATTTTTATGATTTTATTGAGACCTTCATGGAGGTATTCATGGATTATTTTTCAATTTATGTGTCTTCATTTGATGATTGTATCTCTAGTTTGGGAAAGGTTTTGAATCGTTGTATTGAGAAGAATGTGGTCCTGAAATTTGAAAAGTGTCATTTAATGGTAGAGCATGGGATTTTCTTAGGGCATGTAGTATCAAAACATGGGATAGAGTTTGATAGATATAAGGTAGATATTATTTCATCCTTACCATATCCTTCATGTGTGTGTGATGTTAGATACTTTCTAGGGAATGTAGGATTTTATCGGTGCTTCATCAAATATTTTAGTAAGATTTCTCTTGCTATGTCGCGATTACTTCAAAAGAATTCTGATTTTGTGTTTGATGATTCTTGTAGGACTTCCTTTGATGATCTAAAGAAGTTTCTGACCACTCCACCAATCACATCCCCCATGGTGGGAGATTCCTTTTGAGCTTATGTGTGATGCCTATAACTTCCCGGTTGGAGCTTTCTTATCTCAGAGGGTGGAGGGGTGCTCACATTGTGATTCCCTATGCATCGAGGACACTAGATTCAGCCCAATCAAACTATACAACCATGAAAAATGAGTTTCTTGCTATCATATTTTCTTTAGATAAATTTCGTTCATATTTATTGGGATTTAAAGTAGTTGTTTTTTCTGACAATGTATCTCTGAGGTACCTATTGAAGAATCCAGACAAAAATCCTAGGCTAATCCGATGGATGATCCTTCTTCAGGAATTTGACATTGAGATAAAGGACAAAAAGGGGTCAGAAAACTTGGTGGCGGACCACATGAGTAGGCTTACTCACACACTAGAGGATAAAACCTTGGACCAGGTACCACTTCGAGACACTTTCCCTGATGATCATCATTATTCCATATCAGGTATGCATCCTTGGTATGTTGATTTATAGATCTACCTTGTTTCATCTGAAATCCATGAAAATTTAATGAAAAATCAAGACCAAAATTTAAAGAGTGAGTCTAGATTTTATTTGTGGGATGATCCCTACTTATGGCGCATGTGTAGTGACCAAGTTATTTAGAGGTGTGTTCCTGATCATGATTTTGAGTCTATTCTACAATTCTTTCATGCACATTCTTGTGGTGGACACTTTGGACTCCAACGAACATCTAGGAATGTTTTATACTCTAGATTATATTGGCCTTGCTTATTCCATAATTCTCATGTGTATTGTAAGTCATGCTCATGTTTCCAACACATAGGAAACATTTATAGGAGACATGAGATACCCCAACAACCCATACTATTCTGTGAAATTTTTGATGTATTGGGAATCGATTTTATGGGTCCTTTTACTAGTTCATTTGGTTTTTTATATATTTTGGTTTCTATTGATTATGTGAGTAAATGGGTGGAGGATAAGGCCACCAGGACTGATGATTCTCATGTGATTGTGGACTTTTTCAAAGAGCATATTTTTTGCAGGTTTGGAGTACTAAAGGCCATCATCAATGACCAAGGGACACACTTCTGCAATCAAAATTTGGCTTCCCTCCTTCATAATTTTGGGGTGACACACAAAAAATCAACACCATACCACCCCCAAAAAAATGGCCAGGCTGAGGTTTCAAATCGTGAGTTTAGACAAATTTTGGAGAAAACCATGAAGCCAAATAGGAAATATTAGAGCAAGATCTTGGATGATGCATTGTGGTCTTATAGGATAGCATACAAGACACCCATTGATATTTCCCCATTTAAGATTGTTTTTGGGAAATCGTGCCATCTCCCTATGAATGTTGAGCATCAAGCTTATTGGGATATAAAGAAATGCAACATGGATTGGGCCCAATATGGAATCCAAAGTAAGCTACAAATTCAAGAGCGTGAGGAGATTTGATTGTCTTCATATAAGAACTCAAGGCTCTATAAGAAAAGATACAAACTATCTCATGACAAAATGATCCAACAAAGGGAGTTTCATGTTGGAGAGAAAGTCCTTCTCTACAGTTCATGACTGAAGTTGATTCCTGGTAAGTTGTATTCCAGATGGTTAGGTCCTTATGTTGTGACTAATATTTTTCCTTATGGTGTAGTGGAGATCACACAAGAGGACATAGAAAGGAGCTTTACAGTCAATGGGAAACATTTGAAGAGGTACTTTGAGGGACTTCCTACTGATGCAGTGGATTTCATCACACTGCAAGACCCCATCATCACTTGATCATATTAGGCTGTTCCCAACACTTTCACTTCACTTTTCTTTTTCCAATTTAAAATTATACATTTCATGTGCATATATCATCTCATGGGTTCACATTGAGGAAAATTCAATATTTTAAGTGTGGGGGAGGTAACATTTTATTTAAGTAATTTAAATTGTTTTCCTATTTTTCAATGATTTTCAAAAGAATTGTGTTTTTCATATTTTGTGGGTTTATTTTTCAGTTTTTTGTTTGTTTTTAAAACTTTTGTTCTGAAATGATTCTCATAACCATTTTTAAATCCATATCAATAAGTGAAACAATTTGTCCCATGAAACTGAGCTTAAATGAATGATGAAAATAACTTTGTTTCAAGTTCAAATCTTTAGTAATTTCATGAAAAGTATTCCAAAGTTTGAATCCCAGGCCACATATCACTGTCTTTATATTTGAAATCACTTTAATGTGAGGCTTCTAAACCATTAATTTCATCTTCTTTACATTCACATCACTTCTTGAGAGAACCAAACCATGCTTGATTTAACCAGAATTTGATTTATTCCTTTTAAAACTTGAGGGTTTGAGGTACTTCTGTTTTAAATGACTGAGGAATTTATTTGGTATTAAAGCCTCTATTTCAAAGAATCCTTTTTATAGTGGCTTAAATTGAACATTTAATCTTTTTTCCCTTAGAATCCATGAAAATACTATTAGTCTAGCCACTTTACAAGATAATTTTCCATATTCAACCAACTCTTGAAGTGAAATTTCATAATATAGTTGAACT
This sequence comes from Viscum album, assembly GCA_963277665.1. Classification (NCBI taxonomy): domain Eukaryota; kingdom Viridiplantae; phylum Streptophyta; class Magnoliopsida; order Santalales; family Viscaceae; genus Viscum; species Viscum album. The sequence goes on along the minus strand of OY728130.1, from coordinate 2,105,540,741 downwards.
TAAGTATGGGGGAAGCTATTTTGTGTTGTGATACCACATTTTGTGATAATTCAGGTGGAAAATTATATTCTGAAGAGTTGTGTTTGCAGCTGAAGAAAATAATTATATTGAAAGCTGTGCCTTTTCTGGAGCTTTCATGATAATTGAAAGCTGTTCCTTTTATGGAGCTTTCATGATAACTGAAGCTATCACTTTCTGGATCTTTTAATAGTGGAAGAAATTTGTGCCTATCTGGAGCTTTAATGAAAATAATTCTTGAGAAGATTGACTTTTTTACTGCTGAAATGTTGATCGGTGTGAACATTCATTTATTTTTCATGATGATGAACATGAATTGATTCTACGAGGATTGAGGAGGATACCATATTTAAGTGGAAATTAGATTAATGCAATTTTTATTCAAAAAGAGTCAAGCCCCCCTCATTCAGCCTCATAATTTTTCACATCTTAATCCTACCAACCAAAAGCCACATAACAACCCTAAAAATTCTTCATGATAAACATTTGTCCTTGAATCATATTGGGTGGAGATGTAGGAATTTATCAAGCCTATGGTGACCCTTGTATGAGTTTGGATGAGAAAGACATTACTAAAAAAATTTACATTTGTGTGATAAGATAAAATTATAATGAGGTAAGTGTTATGTGCATGGGAGGATAAATGTAGTGGAAATATATTGAATGATATAAATGGAGAACTTGAAATAATATTTTTTATGAGGCATGATATCTTTTGTTTCTTGGTGTGTAATTGTTGGATCTCAAGGATATGTGTTTTAAAATTTGTTTTGATTTTATATTGATGTTTACTTGATATGAGGTTTTTCTCAGGAGTGAAAAAGGGTAAGTGTGTGGGAGTTGATAAAACACTATTTTGTTGAATATTTTATTGATAATAAATGAAATAATTTCCTTACATTATGATAAATATATTCATTTATGAAATACTTGGTATTAGATCATTCATTTGAAAATTTGATGAAAATTCTAGTTTTACCCCTTTAAAATGCAATGTATGAATTATTTGAACATAAAATTTTGCAAAAGTGTTCCTAAATTAATTTTTTAAAACTTTTATTCAGGACACTAGATTTAAAGAGTGCATTTGGATAGAGTAAATAGGCCATTAATTTAATGGTGGGCTGGACTCACGAGAATGGACATGGGTTCTGTATATGGGCCATATCATCTTCATATGTGCTTGGATTAGGCCCAAATTTTTAAAGGATCTCAAGAATTCAATTTATCACAAATCATCCTACTGGAAGGAGAGCTGATTCACGCGTTTTGGTGTTTAAATGGGTGGTGAAATTTAGATTAAAATATTTGGCTGAATTTCTCCATTCACACTTGAAACCACTTGTAACCTAGCCTCCCCTCCACTATATAAATTAGTGTTTTTATCATTTGGAGAGGTTGGGACGTGGATTAGGATATTGGAGGAAAAGGAGAATTGGTTTCACCTAAATTGTACAACCATTGTAATAGGGGTATCTCTTGAAGCAAGGATCCTCTCATCGAAGATTTCTTCTCCTCATCATGTTGTAATAATTTCATTTGTGTAATAAACACATCTTTGTTCTTCTTTTATTTCTTCTCTTTTATTATTTTTTGTTCAAATTTATTATTCTATTAATCTTACTAATTAGGTTGGAATCAAGAGTGGAGATGACATTGGGTTCTAACCTTTCAATCCTTTTCTCATGCAAAACATCTCCACGATGACCATACCTCCCATGGAAGAGTAGTTTTTCTAGTGATCGATCTATATTCTACCCTATTTATTTAATTATTTTGAATCATTGAGCTACTGTAATTCACATAATATAATCCATGAATTGGTTTATGAAATTATAATAAACTAATAAAGCAATTGAATAATTAACACAAAAACGCGCAAGGTCGAGGTTTTGTTTAAATTGTGAGAGTGCAAACTTAATCGATAATACAAGACCACATGGGAGAAGTTTATAGAGTTTAAATATATTCCCTAAAAAAAATTCATCCACATTCTCCAGAATGGAAATGTTTCTTAATTTACCACTGACCATAATCTAACCTTATAACATCAATCAAAGAAGATTGCTACGATTGCATGTTCTGAAGTTAGCCTAGGGTTAAATTCACTTCATCTTTGTGGTAAAGTTAATTCTCATAGGGTTTTAGATTTAACAAATTAAGGGATAATAATTAAGTTAATGTTAATTTAAATGATAATAATAAATAATTGAGTTAATAGGTAGAGTTATATCGATTAAACCTTTTAAATATTGTCTAAAAAAATCTTCTTGTGTATTTTTAATCGAACTTCATTTCAAAAATAAAAAAATGCAATATTCTTCCAGCAAACATATTCTAGTTTTATAAATTATAAACAACCACATCCTTACAAGTAGTTTTTTTATTCTCTTTTATTTTATTTTTATAATACCTTTAAGAAGTTGTTATAATTTTCTTCCTCCTTTGAGAGATGACCTTGGTCAGCCACTCTACTGCACCTAAGTAACCCGAAACCGAACATCATTTGAAAGTGCCCACAACAACGCCTTTCATCCTCATTCCAATTTAGATGTTCATAGAGTCAATTCTTTGAGCATGTTAGGCATTACCCTCTTAAAAATTAATGATTAAGAATTTGGTAATTCTCAAACCCCATTGTCTTAAAAATTTGATCATAAAACAAAAAATACCACCAAAAAAATTTCTAAACTTGATGTTAGAAACCCACAATCTATAAAATTGTCTTCATTTGTGGCATAATATTAATTTAAGCTTGAATCCATAGATTTTACAGAAATCATTCATGTAAATCATGTGAGGATATATTCAATTCATCCTTTGAGCTTGGTTCCTCTATGATCCTACTATACTCAATCATATTCCACGCACATATCTTCACCAACATTGAAACTTATATAGAATAGAGTGTCTATGACTTCTATATTCAACTCTTTTATCCAGAATCGTCCTCAAATAAACTCAGATTCAATCCAACTTCCTTAGTGGGATCATCTATGTTTCCTCTAGTAAAAAATATCAGCTCAACATGTTCATGTAAAGAGTCTTATTCAAACAATATTGAAACATATTTCAGTTTAATCTTGTAGTTAATCAATCTTAGGTATTTGTTTTTCAAGATTGGTTTCCCATATTTTCCACTACTCTTGTGGTAACTCAATTATTCATGAAAAAGGATGAGAAAAGGCATGGTCTAATAGATATAGTACCATGTCAATACCAATTTCTTGTATTTTACGGTATATAAAGTGCATTATAATAGTTGGTTCATTGATTGTGACCTAAAGGTTGACTACCAAAACATGAATAAATGGTATTTTGGGAATATAATATTAGTAAATGAGGCTGATTAGTCTACCTTCTTATGGTATCTATTGAGATTGGCCTGGAAGAATGGGTAGTTGATCTCACAGAAGGACATATCCCATGTAAGGATGGATCTCACACAAAAGAAGACATGGCATGGAAGCATGGGTGAAATAGATATGTGACCATTTATCAAATTACAACATGCCAATATTCACATAAGGTTGTTTCATGAAATATTGACCAAAAAAGCTGGTTAAAAAACACACAAATTTACTAAATTAGAAAAATTTATCCACTGAAACAACCAAATTAACAACTTCCAATAATGAATTCAATTATCAAATAATTGAACTAAATAAATAATAAATGAATTTGAAAATTTATGTTCAAAATAAAAATATATAATATGAAAAAATTAATTCAAAATTAAAAAACCCATATAATAAATCTCTAAAATTAGAATTAAGGAAAAATTAAAGATCACGATTTAAGAGAAAATACCACTTAAAAATATTTCCATAAGTTAATATCAATTAGAGTAACATTAGAAATCAATCATAATATTGGTTTTAAAATTGTATGAAAGTTCAAATCAAGAACAATCAATCAATTAAGCACACAAAATTCCTATTAGCAATAAATTATTCAAAGAAAAATATATTACACTCTAAAATTAACAAAACTCTATATTACTACATTAAAAGTTGATCTAAACATTAAAAACACAATTTAATATCCAAAATAGATGTGTCAAAATTCATTAAAAACAAGACATATCAAAAAAGTAATGAGATTCTAATGAAAATTTTCATGACTCATTTATAATTTCAACAACCATGCGAAAATTAGATAATAATTTTTAGGAAAAATAAACTTAAATAATTTAAAAAATAACACATGTAGATGAACACTTAGCTCACCCTACAATGAATACCATAGAAATAGACCCTTATTCCACCATAACCTCCACATATAAAGTACGCCAGCAATAACCATAATTGAAAGTAGGAAATAGACTATTTGGCTGATGAGAAAAAGAAAACTAAATAAAAAAACAACCAACATACCTCTATGTGGTTGTACAAGTCACTATCCTATATTAAAAACTCAATACTCCATGAGAAGTAACAAATGCACCAACACCTAAAACTAAAGTGTAAGAGGTAGGCATGGGCAATAATATTAGTAGACATGCCAAGTAAACCACACCCCAGGAATATTATTTAAATAAAAAGGTACATTAATTCTAATTTGAAATACATTATTAATTTTTTTCATTCATAAGCACATAAAATCCAATATCTTTCCCATTATAATTTTATAAACTTATTTTTTATTTTCTTTAAATTAAAAAAATAATTTTGAAATCATTTTTAGGCTGAACTATCCTTTAATGAATACCTCATATGAAAAACTTGTTTTAAAACCACTTTGAAGATTCTTTCCAATGCACACTAGAAAACCATTCTATTAAATAGTTATAAAGCTCAAGAAAGAGAAACATAAATGAGGATAGTGAAACCAAGATAAATCAAGTACAGAAGAAACCATATTATTTTTTAAAAAATAATTTTTTTGGGAGAAACACCCTAAGGTCACTAATGTTAGGGGAAACATAGAATTAACATCACTAATTAGAGATAACCTAAGTTATTGGATAGAGTATCATGTCTCTGGCTAGTGGGATAATCACATTTACTTTACTAGGAATAACTAGTGGATAGATCCAATCTCAAACTATATACTCTTACCTAAGAACCTGAGATTCCTATGATATATATAAAGTGGAGGTGATACTATTCACAAGGTAATAATTAATAGTATAAACATAAAAACACACACACATATAATTACCCAAATTTTAATCTAAAAACAAGTCCTCACCTATTATAATCCCTTATATAATGATCCATTACTCAATAAACATTTGATCTTGGAAAACATGTCCTATACTAATGAACATTTAATTCTTTGAAAATAAATAAGAAAAGTTCATGTCCCATGAGCTAGTTTTCATTATAAAAACCACTTTATAAAGTGCTAAATGATCTTTGTTATTGTAGACTAGAATTTAAACCCTCACAACCAATTTAAGACCTGATAAATAATATTTTGAAATGTTTAAAATAATCTAACATTTTAAAATTGAATTTTGAAGAACCAAGGACACCTTTAAAGTTAAAAGAACCATTTAAAAATCCATTTAAAAATCCCTAAAATCGAATAAATTCTTAAAAGTAATTTATAAAGTACATTTGAGAATTTTAATTAGCATTTTGTGTGTGAGGTTAGACAATAAATAGTTTTTTCTATGTTTCGAATAAGATAATTTTTTTATTAAATGGAGAATCATGTCAAATATGATTTTCCTTTCAAAAAATACTTAGAAATATTTAATTATATTATTAAATATAAAAAAAATATTAATTTAATATAAAAAAATTAGGGTTTTTTGAATTTAAAGAGAAATATGTGGTACAAACTACCTAAAATCGAGTATAGAAGGTGTGATTCTTTTAATATGGGATGAATGATACTTGAAAAGGAGTTGACACACCCTAAACATAAAAAATAAAAAGGTTTTTAGAAAAATTACCCCACCTAGAGTTTGGTTGGATTCACAAATAGTAGAGGAGAGTGGGTGAAAGAATAAGAGAGGAATAAAGGAAAAATAAATGAGAAAGGAATCCTAACCTTGAAGATCTGGACCTAAATCGTGAATAAAGCATAATAAATCACCATGCAAGGGGAGAGGAATGAAATGGAGATGTGCATATAGCCTTCCTTGGGTTTTTTATGCTAGCCTTAAAGGTCAAATATTGACAATACTCCCTAGAATAATGCTTTCTTACCTCAGAAAGAATTGGATAAAACAGTTGTTTTAAAAAAAAGATGGGGTCCACACACCATACTATGAACACAATCTGAGAAACATGAATACAGATTGAAATGAATGCCAATGATTGATAAAATCACCCTCAATATGAAAATAGGACATAATTTTTTTAAAGAAACCAAACCTAGTATCTTAGAGCAGGTGATTATTTTATTACATTGGTACTAAATACAAGAAATCGAATTCTAAAGGACCAAATAGTTTAATAGTCATGGTAAAATAGATATATACTTGAATCCCAAATTATATTTTAAATATAAAAATTCAACATAGTATTTTATTTGGGATCATATTTATTCACTTTAGAATATCCTTGAACATAAATCATAAAATATTTATTGTCATATTAAGGAAAGGAAATATAAGAAATGGGTGAGTTAAGATGCTTATTAAGGGAATTAATACAATGGAAGCTAAACAAGGAATGGATAATATGTAAATAATAAATGATAATAAAATCATTCCATACAAATAAAAAATAAGCTAGATACATATCCATGGACATAATAACTATTCAAATAATCAAATTTTCATCAATATATAATTTCATAAAGATGGAATACATAATTTTGGACATCTGAAACTTACTATCAAGGCCTTATGCCAAGACATCAAAAAATACCATCAAGTCCTCATACCAATACATCTAAATAAATAGGTAAGGCTCACTATAATTACAAATATAGTTTGTCTCATGATACATACTGATTCATCAAGGGGATATATAATTTCTGGCCCCACACTTCACTTAATAAGTCCAATTCATTCATCATATGAATAAACAACATAACTTAAAAAACATGCCTTAAAAATCAATAACTGTCTGTATCAGAAGAACTAGTATACAAAATATCAATACTTTCCCTATTAAAGATGATCATAAAACATCCAAAGAAATATTTTGGATGGTATCATAAGAGTAAAACCTTAGTAACATATAATATTGAACAATGGATGCTGACATAGATGAAAATAAATTTAAAAGATTACTAGAGAATTTCTTGATGAAAATAACCCTTTTAACTTTGAAATCACTTATTTAGAATCTAAATTTTTTACAAATATTAAGAAAAATATTTTATTTGAAAATAAATTTTTAAAAGTTTAAAGGAATATTAAAATAAATGAGCATTCATGATGGTGGGAAATTCTTTTCAAGTCATATAAGTTAAAAAAACACCCCTTTCACACTTTTATAAAAAGGTAAAAAGGCACCTCATTCAGAAAATGACAAGAAGATTTATTTTAAAACATTTTTTAAAAATTTAAAAATTTGTAAAAATGTATCTGATAAATAATTGGGGAATTTTAAAAACATTTTTTTATTTTATTTAATAAAAATATGTACATGTAAGATAAAGATTCTCGACTAAGTAAAAAAATAACATCGGTTTTAACTAAAAACATTATTTCGGTATATTGAGTATTTAAAGAGTGGAAAATGAATGTAAAACTTGTAATTTATAGAAATAAAAATAGGAAAAGATAATTTATTGGGTTTAGTATCAAAATATTAAATAATTCTTTAGTGTATACTTAAACTTAAACAATCTCGAATAATGATGAGATTGTGAAATAAACCCTTACCTCAAGTTTTACTTCCTTCGTATGTGTCCAAAACTCATGTATAATAAATATATATTTATCATATATCTATTATTGATCCATAATAATATATATCATACCATATATGATTTACTTATAATTTTTTATCACCCATTTATTAACAATTTTTCATTAAAATCACTGTTCTGGGTAATAACTGCTTCGTTTTCATGTATGTTTGTGTTCTTCAGTTTTGATATTGTACATTGATCATGGTTAAACCATTTCAAAAATAATAATAAATATAAAAATATAATATTAATTATTTGTATACATATTTATATCTATCTATAAAATTTATATATATAAAATTGAACTACATCATTCGTGGAGACGATATGCCATTTGTATGCATGAACACTGTTTTCATTTTTTGATAGATGGAATTAAATGAAGGTAAATAATAATTAACCTTTTAAAAATAATTATTATATAAAATATATCATATATAATCATTAAATATATCCTTATTACCATCCAAGTAAAATGAAAGTGAAAAACAAATCATATCGCTTCATGGAGGTGGTAGTCCACACGTATGCGTGAGTGACACTATTGGTTTAGAACAAATTAAAAGGTAATAAGGAAGACATGATATTAAAATTATATAAGTATACTTATTTATAATTATAATATATAAACATTAAACCCATCATAATAAACATCCATTAAATATGGTGGTGAAAAATGAATTGTATAGATATGTGGAGATGATAAGTCGTACATACACACAAGCGATACTTTCACTTCTTACTTGATAGGAAAAAGGATTTATAATGGTGATTTTATAGTCAAAACAGAATTTTAGTATATTTATGATACTGAATTTATTATTTTATGAAAAATAAAATATATTTAGAGGAGGTAAAAGATGAAATAAATTGAAATAGGTCCGGTAAGACGATTACCTCATATTCAGGGGACCTCATTTATATCCTTTCTTATGGAACCTAGGGTTATTATTTTGAGAACATAATATCCTATAGAATGTGGATATTTATTTTTAGAATATAATTTGAGTGTGTTTTTTATCTAGAAGGCTCTAAGCGGTGTAAATAAGAGAGGGAAGGGGTGTCCTTTTATAAGTGTGGGTAGGGGTATTATTGAAATTTATTAAATTAATAAATTAATATAATTCATTTTTCATATTAAAATGGATCCAAATAGATATAATAATAAGATAATATGATTATGAGTATAAATATTCTCATAAAATAAAATTTGAACAAGTTTTGTTCTATTCACACTCATATCTTTTAATTTTAACCACCCATTAACCCCTTTGACAATTACCACAATATTAAAATTCGTTACACTTACAGGGTGAATAATGTTTCCATAAAAGAAAAAATGAGCAATAAATGGAAAATTATTGATATTTTCAACCAAATGCTATTCACTTTATTTAATTTAATTTTTTTATGATTTTTAAATATTTTTATAAAATTTTATTTATTATAAAATATTTTTAATGTCATTTTTGACACTATTAATTTAATATGAATTTAAATACATCAAGAAAAATGTGTAATTAGAATATAATCATTAAAAACTTCCCTAAAATTTAATACAGATCTATAAAATTCATGATAGACATTAATTCATTAAAATTATATTGTTTTTAATATTTTTAAAACAATTTATTTTATTTTTCTATTATTGAATAAATACTATGTTGGTCTTGCCTAATAATTTAGGGTAATTATTTCAACACTAAAAATTATAAATAAATTACCATGATAAAAAAATATTTATATTTCAAATAACTATTTATAATCTAAAACAGCCTCTATTTATACATATGTCAACAATTTAAAGGTAAATAATAAAGAGAATGACTTTTTTGAATTTTCTTTTAATAAAATAATATAGAGGTCAAAATCAAAGAAAAATAGAAAATAATATCATATATTATAACATTGATGTGTATGGATTAAATTGGTTCATAAAAATAAATTAAATCATGTTTTAGGGATATTTTATAGTCCTTATCATATTATTTTTAACTTTAATTACCCAATTTACCCTTACTATGAGGATAATTATTTACCATGGTTACTATTTATAATGAAAAAATAAATGCGACATATTTTAAAAATTAAAAATATTTATTCAAAATATGGAATCCATTTTTCAATATTAAATTTCTATAAGTGGAAGTAATTAATTTAAAATCAAAATGCTAAACATAAAGAATTTTTTTTTCAGAAAAATGTATTTTTATGTTTAAAATTATTTTTATACCAAATTAATTCATGAAATTGATTATAATTATCTTAATTATATAAATAATAATGTAATACAACTAATTTTAGTATTAAATAATTTTAAAACAAAATATAACTTTGCAATTTTTTGAAACAAAAATTCATTTTCAATAAAAATCGTTATTTTTCACTATTCATTGGAAAATATGTCTTTTCAAGAAAATATAAAAAAGTCACCATAAGGTAATTTTGATATGATTAGTTCAAAAATAATATTATTTTTATAAAATAAAACTTATATATTATCCTGAAATTACTTAAATTATTTTCTCACAAAAATAAATAAAAATTATTTTTGAAGAAAACGTATTTCTGATGCATAAAATAAGTTTACTGAAAAATGATTTATTATTTCAAAATATTTAACCAATGAATTTTTATTGAGTGGTTACTCTATATATATATTTAATTATTCAGTTAATACTATTCATACCTTCCAATTCAATGGCTAGACAATAACTGTTACATGAAATAAAAATATTTTAATAGTATATTACAGTTCACTTAAACTCGGTGTTGCGTATCCTGTACAATATCAGAAATATTCTTTTTTTAAATATTAAGATATTAAATTCAAACCCATTAAATAAATTTATCCCAAACAATTTTATCCAAGTCATTAAAGGTTTAACCTTTGTTGAAAACCCACACCATACAGAGGGATAATAAAACTTATTTTAAATAAAAAAAGTGATAAACATAAAGGTTACCTGAAATATCATGTATTTGGGTTCCTATAAAGGGATAAATTTGTGGGAAGTTAAAAATAGACATGGAAGAGATGAATAATTTCCAATTAATAATATATAATGATAATGAATATGGTTAGGAGAAATTTAACGACCATAAAACCCTAAATTAGTGAGGTGTGAAGATACAATCAATTCATTAGAAATGAAGGTAAATAGATAACATTTTTATTTCAAAATTATTTTTCTAAGGTTGAGAGATTATTTTACTATAATGATAAATTACTTAAAAAATCATAATTTTTTTACTTATTTTCATTTTATAAGCATAATTACAACCTTTGGTTTCACTTCGATCAATTGCCACTTAATCTCTTAATCCTAAAATGAATATTCTAGATTAATTTCTTATGCCTGAAGCACTAAAATTATATTTTAATGAATCATAATATCCATAAAATAATAAAAAATAATTCCTCCTATCTCTATATATTTTCCAAAACAAAAAATGGTTGGTACAAGTCATCCAATATTTTTTAATCATTAAAACCTCCATAGTAACTCCCAAAGTTCAACTTAATCCATTTCCATAAATGGTTAACCTTAAGACCCTTCCAAAATATATTTTACCTAATTCAAAATCCAAAAAATTATAAATAGGGTCTCTAAATAAACATAACATTAATCCTACAAATAAAATAAATTAACTCTTAATTATCACATACCAAATATGTGAATACCATGATCACATATTATCCTAAAACATGGTAATATCCTGAAGTACCATAAAAGATCAATAAAAACATTCATGATTCCAAAAATTAAATCTTTCCTCATTTATTAAATAAAATAATATATGTCACGAACCAACCCGGGTCGACCCTGAACCGGTCACCCGAGCTGGTCTGCGACATGGCCCGAGAGGCGTTCCCAATCCTCCCGGGCTGGCGACAAGCGCCAGGGCATCAACAGAGGCTGTGGGAACGATTTTGCCCAATATAAATAAATAAAGAAACAGTAATAACTCAGAGAAACATAGAATAAATAAACCAAATAAAGTGACTATACAGGAACAGAAGAAAAAGAAAACTGACCAAACACGACGTCCGAACTAACTCCGTGCGACCTCGCGGGTCACTCTCCGACTCAACGATCAAGTGTCTCCCTAGGCGAGCGCACTCAAGCTATAGCCTGCACAAACACTAAAAACATAAAATAACTATAGGCGTGAGTATTAAAACTCAGTAGGCTAGACTGATATCTATTCCCAATGCACTACCTTTAAAATAAAAGAAACATCATTTCAAGTTTGAACTACAATTTATAAAAGTATGTTTTTCTACGTATTTTACTTAAAAAACAAATTACAAACCATTTCCCTTAACCATTTCCAAATTTGGGTTCATTTCATTAGTGTCAATGGATTTTTAGAAAGGGAAAGTGATGTTTATATTTTCAAATTTGTACAAAGAGGATTAAACACTTTCCTTTGAAAACCATTTTTAGAAACCTAACCAAAAGAAATTTACCACTTTACAAGGAAAACAATACACCATAAATGAAAAAAGTAAAACACACAGTAAGGTAAATGTAGGTATACATATGAGCATCCTAATCACTACTGCAAGCAACAAAAGACGAATAGACATGGGTGAACCTAGGAGATCGAGAATAAACTAGAAGACACCAATACATGAGAAATCATCCTTGTTGACATGTCACGATGAAATCAAAACTCACAATATGCTCGGCCATCCTCTCTCAGGCAGGTCGAGGAAAAATCCCATAGTAATAAACCCAATATATCCACCTACTATGGGCCACTGGTCAGTACCATAATGTACCACTGCAGCAATCATTCTTAGAATATTCTCTCAATATTACAGATCCCATGTCTCAAGTGTTTAGAAAGGGGGTGAGCCAAATGATACCAGCCGAGCATCCAATCACATACATACATATATAATAATAATAATGCACAACAGACATCACCCCGATCCACTCCATGTGACAACCTGTTTCCTTTAAACTACTCAAGTACCCGGGAGCCTCTAAGCGTGGGCCTCCCAAACAACTAGTTGCAACCAAGGTAGGAGAGTTATCCTAATTGGGTTTTTATCAAAACATTTTCATCATTTTCTATAAAGTGTCAAATGAACATTAAACACCTTTCACAACCACCACTTTAAAAAAATACAACTTCTTTAGAAGACCAAAATCAATTTGAAACCATTTAAGGAGCCCTAAAACACTACTTCACAGGCTGCCAATACTTTTATAAAACCAAACCAAAACATTTTACTTTTTTTTCCAGATGAACCATAAGAGCCAACTGGGCAATTTATCAAAAGAACCAAAGTAATTTTACACACTTGAAAAGAAATCATTTGTCATTAAACCAGAACTAAATTTGATATTCTGTGAATTATGTTTAAAATCCAAACTCTCATTATTTCACTACTGGGTGTCTGCTCATCAAGAAAATATTTCAAGTGTTCTGTATAAAATAAAAGACTCTTTTTACACCAAATAATCATTTAAAAATTAATTATTTTATGTCATCTCACATTTATTAAAATTTATAAAATATTTAATTTGAACAAATAGTGTTTTCAAACAAAAGGAAATAATGTAACTTAAATTTTAAAAACAGTGCAATGGGAACCTACCTCAGATACACGATGTGATGAAACGACGCATGTTTGAAAGTGCGTGGTAAAGTCCAATGCCCTACATAATAAAAATCAAGGACTCAAAACACATACATAAACCCCATTTAAAGTATGCGAAACCAAGCAACGGGAAGAAACACTCACCTTTAAACTAAAGCACGATGACGACAGAACTTCAGAAACAAGGCGCGACGATGGCGCTCACTCGGTAACGCCCTGCGCAGGTCCTAAAAATCCTAAACCAACCAATAAAAACTCACCATCAATTAAAACCCATAATCCAACAAGAGTAAGATGATAATAATAATACTACTAATAATAATAATAACAATGAAAATAAGAATAAGAATGAGAATAAGAATAATGATAATAAAAATAATAATAATAATAATAACAACAACAACAACAACAACAACAACAACAACAACAACAATAAGAAAAACAACAACAACAACAACAAAAACAACAAAAACAACAACAAAAATAGTAATAATAATAATAATAACAACAATAATAATAATAGTAATAATAATAATAATAATAATAATAACAATGACAATAAAAATACTAATAATAATAATAACAATAATATTAAGAATAATAATAATAATAATAATAATAATAATAATAATAATAATAATGATAATAATAATAATAAAAGTAAAAATAATAAAAAAAGAATGGTTTCAAGGAGGGGGTCTCACGGCTTGAGGGAGCCCTTGCAAGAGGCTGGGTGAAGGGGGTGTGGACACCACCGGAGAGGGGAGGAGGGGCAAGGCGAGGCCGAGCTGGGTAGGAGCGCTGGTGGGGGTTGCTGCGCAGGGTGTTGAGGGTGCTGAAATGAGGTGCCGGAGGTGGAAATAGGAGGCAGATCCACTGGAACCGACGCAAGGAGGCAGTGTAGGGTGGCGGGTTGCGCTGCGGGAGGATGCTGGCTAGGTGCAGCGGTGGGCAGAGGTTGCGCGAGCTGCAAGAGGAGAGAAGGGGAGCCAAGGAACAGGGGTACTGGAAGGGTTGGGGTGGGTCCGCGCTACACAAACTGCTGCAGATAGAGGAAGAGAGGAGGCAAAGCTGGGGGTGTCCGGTGGCCGGACGCTGCAAAGGTGGAGCGGGCTAATGCAAAGGGGAGAGGGAGTGCTGGGATGATACTGTGCGATTTTGGACGGGGCTGCGGGGAGAAGAAGAGAGAAAAGGGAGAGAGATAGGGGGGTGGCGGTGCTCAAGGGGGCTATGGGATAAAACCCTAGGCCAGAGAGGTTAGGGAGAAATAAAATAATTTGAATAAAATAATATAAAAAGTAAATCAAAAATAAAACAATAACTAATAAATGAAATAGAATAAACATTGATCTATAAAAATAACTCATAAAAATAACAATAAGAGAAATACTGACAATAGTTATAATAACCTTAATCTATAATAATAATAATAATAATCACATTACTTACAATAATATTATTAATACACTTAATAATAATAAAATCATCTTTAATAATGGTAGTATCCGTTTTATTTTAATTCAATATCATTCTACTTTATTTAATTTTATTTATTTGAATATTGCAACTGCGTGGTCTGCGCACACCACAAGCAGCCACGCACGGACCGTGCGGTAGCTGCCGCCTACTCTAAGAAGTCGCCGCACAGGTACCTAGGTCGACTGCACTACCACCGCGAACCGTGCGGTGCCCGCACACCGGTCTAAGACCCATCTCAACTCTTGTTAAAATAAAAATAATAATCATGATAACAATAATAATTAATAACATCTTTATTAAGATCAATAATAATAATGGTAGTAGTAATGATAGTAATAATAATAATAATAGTAATAATAATAAAATTATTAACCATAAAAATTTCATATAACACAATAAATCACAAACTTCACTCATTTTAAATATTCCAAAGGTAGGAGAATCATGTCGATGCCTAGGCGGAGCCGCACGGGGTTTCCAACACGCACTCTACTTGTGCGCCCAACGACATCAGCCGAAAAACCCGCACTTTTTAAAATAACTCAAAAGTTTTTCGTCCGGGACTCAACCTGAACCCCAAAAAAATTTTAAAAGCCAAATAAAATTATAAAATAAAATAAAAGATGGAGCGGGGTGTGAAAATTCTTCCCACCATAATGCTTTCCACCCCCGGAAATCCACAACACCATCTAGCCGATCGATCAACACCTAAGTATTCCACACAACACGATCCAACCTCTTATCCCAAGGAGATCACACTGACTACCAGTGAGACTGAACCTCATTGCCCAAAATAAATCACCAACAGAGGGGAGACCTGAACGGGCTCCCCACCATAAGCACTCAACTATCACCCGATAACGACTTAAGAGAAAACCTAGAGAGACGGTGGGTCTCCCCACTATAAATAACAAACCTACTAATGACCAAACGGAAAACCAGCTTAGACATGCACGAGGCCTTACTCAAGCTAGAAAGAGCACAACAAGGACCTTTAAACCACTTACTCCCGTCCGAAAGGGATAGAAGCTTAAATGGAAACTTTTCACAGACTAAAAACCCTAACCCCTCGGGTGGGGAGGGAGGGTCCAAGGACTGGATCAATGAAACTACGACATACAACTACTCACGACTCATCAATTCGGGATGGACACAAACTAAAGTCGTGACTGATTCACATGGATGGCCCACACAAGGTTAATGATTAGAAACTTGCATCCAAAAGGAAAAATTATCAACATTGCGTGAGGGATAAGTCCATAATGTACTTTATGAGAAGATGAAAATTACAACGACAGAGAAACCAGAGAAGAAACACAAAAACCGTCTCACCACACAGTATAGACGTAACCTTAACCAGACTCCTTAAAATTCCCTGGGGGTTCCTGACTACACACCGACTTCACTCTGAGACCTTTTGGTTGGAGCTCTAATGGATGAAGCATCTTCTTCCTCGCATTCAAGTTCTGATAATCCCAATAAGAAATAAACATCTTTTGATTTGACAAAAGAGAATAGAGAGTTTTGAAATGAAAACTACACTGACATTGAAAACTAGAGTTCATCAAAATCCCACGACATTCCCATACATTTCAAAACCCAAAACACCATTAGTACACTTCAACAATAAAAGATCCCTTACACTGAAAGGAAACTTACACCCAAAACTTTGAACAAAAACCCAACAAAACATCACTTCTGAGAACTTCTTCTGTGACTATTTCTAGTAACGCCCCGATATAATCGTTGCAAGTGACCCAGGTGTCCACATGCCTAGAAAGGCTTCAGAGCGCTTGGGAACAACGACTTCTTGTGACCCAGATTTCCACACTGATAACACACGAGGATCTCTCGCTCCAAAGAGGTTAATGAAAGATCCCGAGGCCTCTTGATTCCATGACCTGCTCCATCGCCTTTCGATCTCTTACTCATCTTTTTATTAGAAGTCTCCCCACTACTCCTAATAATTGGAGGGAGGACCACTTCGAGCACTCCCACCATCATGGATTCGACATTAAAAGCTTGTTTCGCCACATTAGAAAATGAAGTTAGGTCGGATGCCGACACCATTGATTGTAGATCATGGCGGAGACCCACCTCGAAGCTTCGATCCTTCATGGGGTCATTCGTGGCATACCATGAATCATAAGGGAATAGCTCCACAAAGCACTAGAAATATTCCAACATGGATCTGTCTCCCTTCTACAGATAATAAATCTCCATCCCCTTTCTCACCCTTTCTTCCTCATAGAAATACTAACGAATGAACAAGGCCTTGAAAAACTCCCAAGTAAGCTCTTGACGAGGCTTGTTCTAAGACACTGACTTCCACCACATCCACAGTGAACCTTCAATAATGAAGGTTTCAAACTTGACCTTCAGTGACTCGGGAAACTCAATGAGGTTAAATTCCCTTTCAATCTTCCACATCCACTCCTCTACTACGGAAGAGTCTGCTTGACCATAAAAGAGGGGTGGATCCAACTTCTGAAACTCAAGCATAAAATCCTTAGGTTGATCAACCGTACTACGATCACCCATCGATGCTTTAAAAGAATAACCGCTGGACAAGGAAAAGTCAAAAACCCAATCAAGGCCAACTCAATAAACAAAAATCCTCAGAAACAAACATTGCATACATGACAAGCTCCGAACACAAGAAAACAATCCATCATAAAATCAAAACATTTCTTTTGAAAACATCTTTAATTTAAAACAATCTTGGTGGGTTAAACCCTCTCTATTGGTATTCTTTAGAGTCTCACTCACATGCATGTATCCGTGCCACCAAGAGCATCCATCCACCATACTAGAAATCTGTCCACATTTCAACATACCACTATAAATGTGAGCACCCATAGGAACACCAAGGACAAGACAAAGCAACTTCATTTTCCAAAAACAAATCATTCATACCACTTCTTTTAAAACAATACACAAATTAAACATGTCATTTCAAACAACCCTTTTTTTTCAAAACCAAATTTTCTGATTCGAACCACTTCCAGAATTTAAAGGAAACCCAAAACAACTCAAATAGGGAACTAGTGTGAGTGGATGACTTGACCATATGGTTGGCGGCCATATGTCAAACAAATCACTGACACAGAGAGCCTTCTTGGACCATGCCCCTAGCTCTTCATGGCTTGGTAGGCCGTGAGGCTTAGGAGGACTATTATCCCCACTCCCTTTGTCATATCCCAATAAAAAAAATTTACATAAAAACCCAAATAAACAAATTAAACCAAAATTCCCATGGAAACCTGAGGATCAGTATAGACAAGAGTTCGCGACGCTCTTCCCGCACCTACCCCTCAAGTCCCGACAATACTACTCCATCTACCTAGACATCCCAAATAAAAAAGGGCCTTTGAAAAGTGAGGTCTACTAAGAGTCGACCTCCTTTGATACCATTTTTTCGTGAACCAACCCAAGTCAACCCTGAACCGGTCACCCGAGCTGGTCTATGACATGGCCCGAGAGGCGTTTCCGATCCTCCCAGGCTGGCAACAAGCGCCAGGGAATCAACATAGGTTATGGGAAATTTTTTGACCAATATAAATAAATAAATAAGCATGAATAATACAGAGCAGTGCAGAATAAATAAACCAAATAAAGTGACTAAACAGGAACAGAAGAAAAATAAAACTATCCAAACAAGACATCCGAACTAACTCCGTGCGACCTCACGGGTCACTCTCCGACTCAATGATCAAGCGTCTCCCTAGACGAGCGCACTCAAGCTATAGCCTGCACAAACAATAAAAACAGAAAAGAACTATAGGCGTGAGTATTAAAACTCAGTAGGCTAGCCCAATATCTATTCCCAATTCACTACCTTTAAAATAAAAGAAACATCATTTCAAGGTTGAACTACAATTTATAAAAGTATGTTTTTCTAAGTATTTTACTTAAAAACAATGTACAAACCATTGACCTTAACCATTTCCATATTTGGGTTCATTTCATTAGTGACATTGGATTTTTAGAAAGGGAAAGTGATGTTTATATTTTCAAATTTGTACAAATAGGATTAAACACTTTCATTTGAAAACCATTTTTAGAAACCTAATCAAAATCAATTTACCACTTTCCAAGGAAAACAATACACCAGAAATGAACAAAGTAAAAAACACAACAAGGGAAATGTAGGTATACATATGAGTATCATAATCACTACTGCAAGAAACAAAAGCCGAATAGACATGGGTGAACCCAGGAGATCGAAAATAAACTAGAAGACACCAATAAATGAGAAATCATCCTTGTTGACATGTCACGATGAAATCAAAATGCACAATACGCTCGACCATCCTCTCTCAGGTAGGTCTAGGGAAAATCCCATAGTAATAAATCCAATATATCCACCTATTATGGGCCACTGGTCAGTACCATAACCTACCAGTGCCGCAATCATTCTTAAAATATTCTCTCAATATGCCAGATTCCCATGTCTCAAGTGTTAGGAAAGGGAGTGAGCCAACTAATGCCAGCCGATCATCCAATCACATACATACATACACATATAATAATAATAATGCACAATAGACATCTCCCCGAGCCACTCCATGGGAAAACCTCTTGCCTTTAAACTACTCAAGTACCTATGAGCCTCTAAGCATGGGCCTCCCAAACAACCAATTGCAACCAAGGCAGGAGAGTTATCCTAGGAGGGTTTTTATCAAAACAATTTCATCATTTTCCATAAAGTTCCAAATGATCATTAAACACCTTTCACAACCACCACTTTAAAAAAAATACAACTTCTTTAGAAGACCAAAACCAGTTTGAAACCATTTAAGGATCCCCAAAACACTACTTCATAGGCTGCCAATATTTTTATAAAACCAAACCAAAACATTTTACTTTTTTTCTAGATGAACCGTAAGATCCAACCGAGCAATTTCTCAAAAGAACCAAAGCACTTGTTCACGCTTCAAAAGAAATCATTTATCATTAAACCAGAACTAAATTTGATATTCCGTGAATTATGTTTAAAAGCCAAACTGGCATTCTTTCAATACTAGGTGTCCGCTCATCAAGAAAATATTTCATGTGTCCTGTATAAAATAAACGTCTCTTTTTACACCAAATAATAATTTAAAAATTAATTGTTTTATATCATCTCATGTTTATTAAATTTTATAAAATATTTAATTTGAACAAATAGTGTGTGCAAACAGTAAGAAATAATGGAACTTAAATTTTAAAAATAGTGCAATGGGAACCTACCTCGGATACACGACGCGATGAAATGAAAAACGTTCGAAAGTGCGTGGTAAAGTCCAACGCCCTACATAATAAAAATCAAGGACTAAAAACACATACATAAACCCCATTTAAAGTATTTGAAAACAAGCGGTGGGAAGAAACACTCACCTTAAACTAAAGCACGACGACGACAGAACAAAGTGATGGCACTCACTCGGTAACGCCCTACACGGGTCCTAAAAATCCTAAACCAACCAATAAAAACTCACCATCAATTAAAACCCATAATACAACAAGAGTAAGATGATAATAATAATAATAATAATAATAATGAAAATAAGAATAAGAATGAGAATAAGAATAATGATAATACCAATAATAATAATAATAAAATAATAATAATAATAATAATATTAACAACAACAACAACAACATAGGCCTTTGGGCCACAGGTTTAGGCCTACGGGTCTCCAGGGCCTTTGGGTCATCAAAGGCCTTTGGGCCACAGGGCCTTCGGGTCACATAGACCATGAAGTAGCCCAGTTCACATAGAAAATTCCCCAGAAGAGAATTAGAGAAACAGGAGTAGCAGCCACCAGATGCAGAGCTAACTGGATTGGAAGAATGAGAGGGTATGGCAGCCGCCATCAGGACCAGGCACCGTGCAGCTTTATATGGGGAAATGCTAGCCGATCAGTAATGCAAGGTGGGGAGCTAGGTGATCAATGATGCAAAAAGCTGGGGAGTGGAAGTTCAAGTGGGCTAGGCCTACGGGTCATGTATTGGGCATGGTATGCCTCTATGCCTTTGGGTCATGTATTGCGGGTGTGTCGGGCCTTGTGCCTTGGGCCTACGGGTCATGTACGGGTTCCCCTTACACCCTTAAAAGGGGGATTATCCAAAATAAAATAAAAAAGAAGGCCTTCGGGCCATTCGGGCTATAACCAATAATTTGATCCACAATGTAGATTAGGTATACACACAATAACTAACAAGATGTCTAGGCTCAAATCCTCTTCTATAGTTATATGTGGGAATAAAAAAACATAGGACACACAAGGAACTCTTCCACAGTTTCCATGAGTATAAAGATAAAGTTGTTTTTAGATAATATTAGGTATTCTATCATTTAATATTAGAAGATAGTGGGTGTAGATATACAAAACAATATATCACATTGCTCGAAATTAAATAAGAAACGAAGTGATAAAATAAATAGATATAGTGAAATGTAGTTATCCTAGGTCTATGATTGTTCAGATGATTAAGGGTCCTCAATTTTGACTATGGGAGGAGCTCAAAATATATTATCTAAAAGTGATGAAAAACAGAGTATCGTGGAGTTCTCTTTTCTGTATGAAGATGATCTAAAAATATTCTCTTAATTTAGTGTATAAAAATAACTTGATATTATGTGAATTCCACTCTTTTATAGTAGCATGTATTTAGCATGTGATTTATCTCTTGGTGATCATGAAAAAAAGGGATTCATTTGGAAATATATATCTTTGGAACTTCAAATATCCATTTAATAATAATAATAAATATTTCATGGATCCTTGTACTGAGTAAAAAGTAGGAAAAATTTGACTAAGTCTTCAATCCATTTATACAATAATTTAGGAATAATCATTAAAGAAATCCACAAAACCCTATGTGCATTAACCCCATAAACTAGCCTTTGGAAGCATTAAATTCTAATCTAGAAGAACAAAAAAGGCATCATAGTTGATGGTAGATCATCTCTGATGATAGAAAATATCAACGATAACATGGTCAACAATATCACAACAGATAGTAGCACAATTAAACTAGAGGCGGAACAAGACTGGTGGTAGCACACCTGACAGTATATCATCATGCAGTAGTAAGAGTTTAAAAATGACATGCCTAGAAGTATTAATATTTTGGTGGTAGCACATTCTTGGTGGTAGTAGAGAGTTGGTGGTGTCATAATTGCACCAACGGTAGCACCACTATATCAGTAGAAAGACTTTAGCGGTAGCTCATTTGTAGGTAACTCATCCAAAGGTAGATCATCTGGTGGTAGAATAACTGGTGGTAGTTCATTTGATACTGGAATGACTCTATATGTGGAATAATTCTAGCGGTAGAAAAATTTGAACTAATGATTTAATTAGTCTGATGGTAGAAAATATGGAAGCAATAAGATTAAACTACCTATAGCACATTTACACTGACAGTAGCACATTTATACTAATGTTAACACATTTGTACTAATGGTAGAACATTTGAAATAATGGAATAATATTTGAACTAATAATCACTATTTTCTACACTTAGCCAAATTTAATTTATAAAATTATATACTACTATAAAATTTTAAGCTCATTAGAAGCATAATAATCATGATTTGTGATCGTTAAAATAAAGAGGTGCCAAAAATCTCCCCCTTTTTGATGATCTCAAATGATGAAATTTAATAAAACATGTGTAAAAAAAAGTTAGGCATAAATAAATGAATTTTACAAGTAACATTTTGTTAACATTTCAAATTACAAATGTGAGATACAAATATTAAATGTTGAAAAAAATTTAATTATTAAAATAGAAAAAAAAACAAACAGATAAATTTGAAAAACTTAAATGTGGACTTAGAGTTTTAAAACAGAAACCATAAATCTTGAAAGGTAAATTAAATCCCAATAATTTATCACCCTTTTGGGATTATAAAAAAGATAAGACAATTAATAGTATATATGAAGAAATAATTCATGAATAATAATAGATAAGCTTTATTAAGAAAAAAATTCAATGGATTACTACCAAAAATAAATATAAGAGAAAATCAGAATCCCTATCAGAGAATAAGTGTAACACCCCAAGGATTTATAAATAAATTCATGGAACACCGAGTCTCCAAAAAACACCACTTTGTTATAACCTAGCTAGTAAACATAATTTCCCCACCTCAGTGATTTGAATTTTGAAAAACTGATATACACAGTTGCGTTCAGTAAGATATTTAGAGTATGATAGAATCAACTTAGTTTTTGATGAATAGTAACATACCCTTATGAATAGTAACATACCCTTATGAATATTAGTGTTACTATTATGAATATTCATGAATAGTAAGTTGGCCAACAAAATAGAAACTTCACCAATGAATGTATAAATACAATTTAGACATCCTATATGTGAAAAAATGATCATAGTATAAGTATTGGTATTTTTGTATGTCATAAATATTTTAATTACTATTTTTTGATTAATTTAATAAATAAAAATGGAAATTTATTTTAACAAAATGTAATCATAAAGTGTTATTTTATTGTCTTATGGTTATAAGATAATCTTATGGGACCTTGATTAATTTTTCAAGGTGTTTTAAAATGAGTTATAGTTTTAATGTTGTTTTTTTTCAAATAAATTATGATTTTATTTAAAAATTAAATTAAAAATATTTAGAAAATTATTTTCAAAAAATATATTTCATTTTTTAATTCTACACATTGAAAACTTATTGGGGTAAATTTTTGGGATTTGTCTAAAATACTTGAATTTTGGGTTAATAGTAAAATACGATAATTTACGATAAATGCTAAATACATGATTTATTGGGTCAGAAGTGATGTAAGGCTGATGTAAGACCACTATATTCCAAATCACCTGCAATTATTACTATTATGGGTCACATGAATCAACACTATTGGCTGTATTGATGGAAATAATAAAATAATGAATAAAATATTCAAAATCACTCCTCTCCTCCACTATAACCCCCCTCACTCCCTCTTATCTTCACTCATCTCAATCCTTGTAACATGTATAAATTATTCTCAAATCACCTAACAAGCTACCCCCACTTCTAAAATCCATTGGTCTCATAAAAAGACCAAAACCTCTTTGCCCAAAGAGGCTCTCAAGGAATATTACTTCACGAGGAAAATTCTTCTATTCATTTCTTTTATTTCAAGTTCTTTTTTTCTTTTTTTCCTCACCTCCTTTCATCAAAATGTTGTGATGAATATAGTACCTTACATTTACAAGAATATTTTTTATGATAAAGGAATAATTCTTCGTCATCTCTCCTTTACCCTTCTTTTATACTAGAAATGGAAACACCATCTGAGATGTGTTAATTTATCACATTCAAGGACAACAAGTTTTCAATTTCTATTACCATATTAAATTATAGTAATAAAACCATTTTTATGGTTTAACTAGAATATAATATATGTATTATAACTTATTTAATGTTTTTTAATCTTTTTTTACACATGATATTGATTTATAAATCAAAATGAGTTTATTGTGATCAAAAACCTCCAATTAACCCAAACAACTATCATTAAAGTTTCATATAATGATTCATCTTCACTCCCAATAACCAAATGAATTTTATAACCATGTAATATTATGGGTTTTCACTAATAACATACAACTTTTATTCTGGAAAACCATTCTCATTCTACATGTTTTTCCATACATGAATATAAGTAAACCAATAATGAAAACCAAGGAAGAAAATGCCCCCAAAGAATAAAATTGAATCTCTAAACCCATCAAAAGGCCATTAATGAACCTAATAAGGTTATAATAAATCAATTACATGTATTTTATGTTCTTTAATCATTAATTTATGAACCTAAATTTGACTATTTAGGTAATTAAGAACAAGTGAGGAGCACCTTCGGACTTAAGGTAAGGGTTTTCTACCCGAACCGCCATTATTCATTATGGTTACTCTTATTTTTTACTTAACTCAATTAAATTATTATTTATTAATATTTACTCCTCATATATTATGTGATAATGTTCTATATATGTGTACCAACCATAAACCTACTTTTATTTTTTGGAATTTATATGTTTTAAAAGGATCTTACAAAAAATTCTTCCCAAAATACATGCCTGATTCAAGGGAATTTTGAAAATTCTTACCTATTTTTAAGGGCACTATATAATATATTTTTATAAACCATTATATTTATAAAATAAATAATTTTATTATGAAAATACTATCTTACTTCACTTCTAGTTTTTATACAAATATTTTTCCAAAAGAACTCTTCTTTTCAAAGTAAAAGAGTATTTATCTCAAGAATTACTCGATGATTTTATAAGAGTATATTCATTCTATTTAATAAATCTTGTTGATTATTATGTATGATATCATCTACCATATTTCATTGAATGGTTTATGATTAGTTTTACTGTGGATGTACTATCATAAAAACATTCACCAATTTACTCCGAATGGTTAGTGTTTTTGCTGAATATTCAGAGAATGTTATCGATATTTCATATGTTAGTTTCAATATGAATGTATATGTTGTTTATGTTTATCCCCATTAATATGAGGAATGGATTAGACTTAATAAATGACGTGTGGGACTGGATATAGCCCCTCTATGCATCGACATGTCTCATGAGACAAGCTACAGTCTTAGTACAAGGCCTTGACAAAATGATTATTATGGTTCTAACAAGAGGCCTTGACGACATGGTTATGATGTCCGACATTATGCATTACCTCATTATAAAACTTGTAATTGAAAGTTAATGAGGTTATTTGACTAGTTGAATACATATTATTATGCTTTATTAGGGTATTATTTATTCAGCTCTCATTCCTACCATAACGTGTTCAAGTTCATTTTTAAATGCATGTGTTTTTAGTTATTATCCATGAAAAATGTTTATGTTTATGATATATTCCTTTGTATTTCCTACCCTTACTGAGCATTTGATCTCACCCCTTTATTATATTTCATTTTCTTAGGACATGAAGAAGTTTATTATAAAGGACCCTCATGGATAAACTAGAGTTGTGTATGTTCCCAATAAAACTGATGTGTTTTATTTCATTTCAAGTTGTAATGTTGAACTTATGTTTGTATCTTGTTTCCAAAGCTACTAAACTATTCGGTCCATCAGGATACATATTCCTTGTTTATATTCCAATGTAATAAAATAAGGCACTGGCTCTAGGAAACTAGGTTCAGGTCCTTACAGTTGGTATCAAATAAAGTTTAGTAGAAGTATTGGAAACTAGATTTAGAAAATGTAGATTAGGGAATAAAACCCTAAGATATTATTTAAGGATAAACATACAAGAACATATAGGAATTTTTGATAAGGAATAGATTATGTGGATATTTCTATAAAATAAATTCCTGTCTAGATACTACAAGTGGATGTCATTTTGGAACAGATGTACCTAAGAGAAAAAACACCGACAATGAGTTTTGGGCTTGAGCTGGGGTATCCTGGTACATAACAATGGGCCTTAATGTGCACCCAGTTTGACACTCCTAGTAGATATGCTTAAGATAATTTAAATTTTATTTAAAAGACATTATGAAGGATTTACATGTAAATTTTTCCTCAAGGAAACCATGTTTATGATTGTAAGATTAGCTATGTATAGAATTTCAATTTATGTTAATTATTTTTCTATGATGAAACTATACATTATGATTCATAACCTAATCTAGTGTATTCCATTATTTAGAAATTCCGCCCAGTGGAAGGAATGGAAACCGCATGAAAGCATGTGTCCCATGTAGAGATTTCCATCTGATGTAAGATAATGATGTTGTATCTGATGCTATGACTGGTGTTGAGAAACATATAACTATATTGAGAAAACTGACTTAGGTTATATATAATAACCTTACCCATATAGAGCATATGGATCCATAATGTGGGGGAGATATGTTAGATCACTTTTTGAAACAACTACCTCCATCATTTAATGGGACTACAAACACAGTCATAGCGGAGCAGTGGATAAGTTCATTAGAGAAGATATTCCTTACTTTGGGATGTAGCGAAAGAGATGTGGTTGTCATGGTAGTTTATCGACTATTTGGAGATGCATATTAGTGGTGGTATTTAATCCAAAAACACAAAGTAGGAGGAAGAAATAGAAGAAATAGAATGGAGTGATTTTAAAGAAATATTATTAGAAAAATACTTCCCTCATGAATAGAAAGCATATATGGAAAGGTAGTTTCTAAATATGAGGAAAAAAGAGGATGATAATGTTGAAAAATATGAATCTAACTTTATAAGTTTATAAAGGCATGTATCCGACTATATAAGTAATATAAGGAGAAAGATTTATCGATTCTTTGATGGTTTAAAACCATTCCTTCGAAGGTCTATAGTCTCTCAAAGTTTATTGTCATATGAAGATATAATCTCAAGTGATATCAAGATGGAAAATTAATTATCTAAGTATTACAATTTTAAGGGAAAGAAAGAGAAGAAGAGAGAAACTGAAAACTTTGGAAAAGGAATAAGGAAATTGATAAGAAGGGAATTGTTGACATTCTACCCTGTGATAATTGTTGGAAGAGACACCTTGATACTTTCCTAAAGGGTATGGGTGTTTGTTACAAGTGTGGAAAAAAGGCCACCTATACCAAGATTGTAAGTGGAGAAAGAAAACTAACAATTCCCAATGATATAATTGTATGGATAAGGGAAATTATGCAAATTATTGTTCTAGGAATCAAGGAAATGTTCCCCATAGAAGGCCAAGAGAGAAAGGCAAAACTTATGTGGTCACAACTGCTAAGGTTGAAGTTCATAACTATGTGGTGATATGTACTTTAATCATTTTTTTGAACATAGACAATGCTTTATTTGATTTTGTATCAATGCATTCTTTCATATCTTCCTAGTTTTCCAAGAAAATTTGATATTTACAATTTGATTTAATAAGGGTGTTTTTAGTAAAAACTCATAAGGGAAGTATCATTGCAACAAAGTTGTGTTAGGAAGTCCCCATTATATAATATAAGTGTACTTTATATAGTAATTTTATTATCTAACCCTGATTTAATTTGATATAATCCTAGATATGGATTGGATTTTGATCAATGATGTGAAAATTTATTTCAGGAAGAAGGAGGTTACAGTTTCTGATGATGATGTGGAATCCCCTATCTTTAGGGAAGAAACATAACCATACGATTATCATCTAGATCCAACCCATTAGCTCTACTGAATTCAATTATTAGTAAGGAATTGGGTGAAATAAATATGGGTGAGGAAATTAATGTTCAAATAGAGGGCGTACTTATTGTTCAAGAATATGTTGATGTGTTTCTAGAGGATTTACCTTGACATCCTCCAAAGTAGGAAATTGAGTTTTCCATTAACTTAATTCCTAATTAAAGACCCATATCAAAGACCCATTATAGAATGGACATTTTATAATTAATTTAATTTAAGAAAAAACTAGAGGAATTGAGTGATAAAGGATTTATTCGCCCAAGTTGTTCTTCATGGGGAGCCCCTATCCTATTCATTAAGAAGAAATATGGATTTATGAGGTTGTGCATTGACTACAAGGAGATAAATGCTATAACAATAAAGAACAAGTATCCCCTACCTCGCATTTATGATTTATTTGATCAACTTCATGGATCCCAATATTTTCAAAGATTGACCTTCGATTTGGATATCATTATTTGCGAGTAAGGAAAGAAGACATTCCAAAGACAACATTTCACACCAGGTATGGGAATTATGAGTTTACAATAATTCCTTTTGGACTGACTAATTCACCCTATGTCTTCATGGATGTAATGAATATGTTTTTCAAGTAATATCTTGATGAATTTGTGGTGGTATTTATTGATGATATCTTAGTATAGACCAAAATATAAGAAGATCATGAAAATCTCTTGCGCACTATTATGAAGACTCTTAGAAGAAATAAATTATATGGGAAGTTTAAAAAGTGTGAATACTATCTTCAATCAGTTTCCTTTCTTGAACAAATTGTCTCTATAGATAGAATATATATTGATCCTATGAAGACAAAGGCTATTCAAGAATGGACTACTCCAACAAACATAAGTGATGTATGTAGTTTTATTGGTTTAACATGTTATTATCGACATTTTGTTCAGAATTTCACCCATTTATCCAACCCATTGACCAAGATTACATGTAAATGGTTTGTATAAAAAAAGAATTTGAGGAATGTTTGAAGAATTGAAGAGTATATTAGTTAATTCTCCGATCCTAACTCTACCATCAGGGAATGATGGGTTTTTGATCTATAGTGATGCATCAAAGAAAGGAATTGGTCGTGTCCTTATGAAAAATGATAGAGTTATTTCCTATGCATCAAGGTAGTTAAAAATACATAAAAAAAACTATACTAATCTTGATCTTGAGTTAGAAGTGGTAATATTTTCTCTGAAGATATGGAGAAACTATCTCTATGATGAAATATGTGAGATATATACAGGTCACAAGAGCTGGAAGTATATCTTCTCACAGAAAGAACTCAACATGAGGGAAAGGCGATGGCTCGAACTACTAAGGGATTATGATTTTTCCATACAATACCACCCAGTAAAGGAAAATAAGGTAACTGATGCATTGAGTAGG
The DNA here is from genome assembly GCA_963277665.1 of Viscum album. Classification (NCBI taxonomy): domain Eukaryota; kingdom Viridiplantae; phylum Streptophyta; class Magnoliopsida; order Santalales; family Viscaceae; genus Viscum; species Viscum album. Next base: position 2,105,511,214 of record OY728130.1, on the reverse strand, counting down.
AAGGATCATAGAGTTTTGAACAAAATGAGGATTGAAAGGGATCCCATATTCATGGATCTAATAAGGATGTACATGAGAATTATCAAAAAAGGTGAAACATCATTAATGTTTCAATTGGTTTCCCAACTATCTTTATTATAAAGGATTAAAAACTCTTATCATGATGATGATGATAACCTTCAAAATAAAATTAATGCTATGAATGATGAGAATTTGGCTGACTTCGTGTTTGAAGATGGAGTTATGAAATTTGGGAAGATGATTTTTGTTCCAGCTATACCTGAGCTAAAAAGGGAGTTATTAGATAATTCCCATAGCTTAAATTTCTCTATACACCATGGTATCACTAAAATGTATAGATATTTGAAAAACATTTCTGGTGGGATAACATGTAGAGGGGAATTATTGATTATGCATCCAGATGTTTAGGCTGTCAAGAAGTGAACGCCAAACGATAACATCCTAGAGGATTCATGAAACCTCTACCTATTCCTACATGGAAATGGGATGGCATAACCATGTATTTTGTCACTGGATTACCCAAAACATTGAGAAATAATAAAGTAACATGGGTAATTATGGATCAAATTACAAAATATGCACATTTCCTCACTATAAGGGAGGATTTTCCACCAGAGAGTCTTGAAAGTATCTATATCAATAAAGTTGTAAGACTTCACAGAGAGACTCTGTTAATAGTGGCTAATCATGATCCTTGATTTACATCAAAATTCTAGAAAACTCTTTACAAATCTTTAGATAATGAGATTCATTTGAGTACTTCTTATCATCCTAAAACTGATGGGCAATCAGAAAGGACGATCCAAACTTTAGAGGACATGTTGAGATCATGTTCACTTGAATTTCAAGGTATGTGGGATAAATATATACCTTTAGTGGGGTTTTTCTATAATAATAGTTTCCATTTGGGTATTCAAATGGCACCATATGAAACATTGTACAGAAAGATATGTCGTACAACAACATGTTGGGATAAAGTTAGATAAAGGAAGATTATGGGCCTAGAGCTTGTAAAGGAAACAACACCAAAGGTAAAAACTATTCAAGTCCATATCAAAGAAACTCAAAGAAGATAAAAAATCTCTGGTGATAATAGAAGGAAGGATTTTGAATTTCATGTGGGAGATCATGTTTTCATAAAATTATCTCCATGGAAGGGAGTTATAAGATTTGGGAAGAAAGGGAAACTGAGCCTTAGGTACATAGGCCCATTTGAAATTCTGGAGAGAATTGAAGTTGTTTCATATCATTTGGATATTTTTACTAGCCTATCTAAAGTACACAATGTGTTCCACATCTCATTTATGAGAAATTACATGCCATATACAACACATGTCCTCACTTATGAAGGTATAGAATTAGAACCTAACCTATCTTAATGTGAAGATCCTATTCAGATTATGGACAATAAAGAAAAGGTGTTGAGAAATTGGATTATTCGAATGGTAAAGATACTTAAAAAATCATAAAATCAAAGAGGCAATATGGGAGCCTAAGAATCTTATGATGAAGAAATACCCAACTTTTTTTACGACGTAACATTGTGGTAATTTCATGGACAAATTTTTTGTAAGGAGGGGAGAATGTAAAACCCCAAGGATTTATAAATAAATGCATGAAACACCAAGTCTCCAAAAAAACAACGCATTTTTATAACCTATCCAGTAAACATAATTTTTCCACCTATGTGATTTGAATTTTGAAAAAATAACATACATGGTTGCATTCAGTAAATTATTTAGAGTATAATAGAATCAACTTAGTTTTTTATGAATAGTAACATACCCTTTTGAATAGTAACATACCCTTATGAATAGTAGAGTTACTCTTATGAATAGTCATAAATAGTAAATCGGCCAAAAAATAGAAATTTCACCCATGAATGTATAAATGAAATTTAGACATCCTATAAATGAAAAATGATAATATTATAAGTATTGGTATTTTTGTATGTCATAAATATTTTAATTACAATTTTATGATTAATTAAATAATTTAAAATGGAAATTTATTTTCATAAAGTGTAATCGTAAATTTTTATTTTATTGTCTTATGTTTATAAGATAATTTTATGGGACCTTTATTAATTTTTTAAGGTGTTATAAAACAAGTTATAGTTTTAATGTTGTTTTTTTTCTGAATAAATTATGAATTTTTTAGAAATTAAATAAAGAATATTTAGAAAAATATTTTCAAAAAATGGATTTAATTTTTTAATTATACATGCTAAAAAATGGTTGGGGTAAATTTTTGGGATTTTTCTAAAATACTTGAATTTTGGGTGAATAGTAAAATATGATAATTTACAATAAATGCTAAATACATTATTTATTGGGTCATAAGTGATGTAAGGCTGATATAAGCCCACTAGGTTCAAACTCAAATGCATGTATTACTATTATGGGTCACATTAATCAAAACTATTGGTTGTCTTGAGGGAAATAATAAAATAATGAATAAATTATTCACAAATCACTCCTCTCCTCCACTATAAACCCCCCTCGGTCCCTCTTCTCTTCACTAATCTCAAGCATTATGACTTGTATAAATTCTACTAAAATATCCTCCCAAGCCCATTACTCACATCCATAAGCCCTTGGTCTCATAAAAAGTCCAAAACCTCTTCCCTAAAGAGGCTATCAAGGAAGATTACTTCAAGAGGTAAATTCATCTTTTCATTTCTTTTATTCCAAGTTCCTTTCTTTTATTTTTTTTCTTTCCTAAAATACCTTAATAAAAATGTTGTGATGAATCCAGTACCTTACATGTACTGAAATTTTTTTATAATAAAGGAATAATTCATCATCATCTCTCCTTTCCCCTTCTTTTATACTAGAAATGGAAATATCATTCGAGATGTGTTAATTTATCACATTCAAGGATGATGGGTTTTCAATTTCTATTACCATCTTTAATTCTGGTCATGAAACAATTTTTATGGTTTAAAAGGACTATAATATATGTATTATAAATTATTTAATGTTCTGGAGTCTTTTTTTACACATGATATTAATTTATAAATCAAAATGAGTTTGTTGTGATCAAAAGCTGTCAATTAGACCAAACAATTGTCATTAAAGTTTTATATAATGATACTTATTCACTCCTAATAAAAAAATGAATTTTATAACCATGTAATCTTCTGGTTGTTAACTAATAACACACAAATTCTATTCTGTACAACCATTCTCATTCTGCATGTTTGTTTGTACATGAATATAAGTAAACCAATCATGAAAACCAAGGAAGAAAACACTCCCAAACAATGAAATTGAATCTCTTAACCCATCAAAAGAATATGAATGAGCCTGATAAGTTTATATTAAATCAATTAAATTTATTATAGGTTCTGTAATAATTAATTTATGAACCTAAATTTTATTATTCAGGTCATTAAGATCAAGTGAGGAACACCTTCGGACTTAAGGTAAGGGTTTTCAACCCAAACCTCCATTTTCATTTGGGTTACTATTATTATATACTTAAATAAATAAAATTATTATTTATTCATATTTAATCATCATATATTCTATGATAATGTTCTATATATGTGTACCAACCATAATACTACATTCATTTTTGAGGAGTTATATGTTTTAAAAGGATCTTACAAAAAATTATTCTCGAAATACAGGCCCAATTCAAGGGAATTTCTCAAATTCTTACATATTTTAAAGGGCACTATATAATATATTTTTATAAACAATTATCTTTATAAAATCCTTAATTTTATTATGAAAATACCATCTTAATTCACTTCGGTTTTTATATAAATATTTTTCCAAAAGAACTCTTCTTTTCAAAGTAAAAGGGTATTTATCTAAAGAATTACTTGAGGATTTTATAAGAGTATCTTCATCTATTTCAACACTCTTATTAATTCTTACGTATGATATCATATAATATATTTAATTGAATGGTTTATGATTTTTTGGACTATGTATGTACTATCTTAAAACCATTCATTAATTTACTCTGAATGTTTAGTGTTTATGCTTAATGTTCGGGGAACATTATTGATATTTCATATGTTAGTTTCAATATGAATGTATATGTTGTTTATGTTTATCCCTGTTCATATAAGGAATGAATTGGACTTAGTAAGTGATGGTTGGGTACCACTATATCCCCTCAATGTATCAATAGGTCTCAGGTGACAAACTATAGTCTTGGAACAAGGCCTTGAAAAAATGATTATTATGGTCTTGGCATGAGGACTTGAAGGTATGGTTATGATGTACAACATTATGCATTCCCACATTATAAAACTAGTAATTTAAAGTTCAAGAGGTTATTCGACTAGTAGAAAACCCATGATTATGCTTTATTATGGCATTATTTATTCAGCTCTAATTCCTTCCATAATGTGTTTAAGTACATTTTTAAAGGCACGTGTTTTTAGTTATTCTCCATGAATAATGTTTATGTTTATGATATATTCTAATGTATTTCTTACCCTTACTGAGCATTTGAGTTCACCCCTTTATTATTTTTCATTTTCTCAGGACATGAGAAAGTTTATTTTGAATGACGCGTAGGGATAAACTAGAGTTGTGGATGTTCCCAATAAAAATTATATGTTGTGTTTTATTTCAAGTTGTAATGTTGAACTTATGTATATATCCTGTTTCAAAAGATTCTAAGCTACTCAGTAATTTAGGATGCATATTCCTTGTTTATATGCCAATTTAATAAAATAAGTCACCAACTCTAGGAAACTAGGGTTGGGTCCTTACACTAAGTCTAATATAAATAACTCTCATCTCAAAAAGTAGGATCAATATGTTCTTTTCCTTTGCTAGAGGCAGGAGGTACTATTCTAGAGGATGAGGGTGCTGTGGTAGTCTAAGACAAATCTTGGATCACCATTGGTCTGATATGTCTGATTTCTTCATCTGGAGACATACACAATTAATTATACCGAGGAGGAAGAGGATTGGAGGATATTGTAGAAGGGAAGGCTAACATGGGAGTGTCCTTAGGTGTATCCACTACTATACAAGATACATATAAGAAATGATTCATGAGGTTCACAAAATATATGATAATATTTAAACATCTCTCCATAACACTAAATAAATCCTTCTTCTCTTCCATAAAAAACTTGAGTATAGGGGTCATAACCTTGAACTGGTCTACCTATCCAATAAAGGCCTTAGAAATAAGCCACATTACCAATTTTTCAGCTAAAAAATTGAATTGAAAATTTAAGTTATGCTTTTTATATACCTTGTAAAGGAAGTATTTGATAGATTTGGTGATGGTTTTACTATCACTTCAGGCATAATTAAAACACTCCCTTACTATTATATATATATATATATATATATACATATTATCCCCATGTTGTTGAATATGGCTAAGATAATCCTGATGAGATGCATGGATATCATCCCTAATAGCTTTTATCTCTTCTCTAAATATGGATCTGATCATATCACCATCAACCGAGGCCGAAGGAGGTGGAGAAGAAGATGCAGAAGCAACTTATGGAAATCTATCCATCCTCACTAAAAAATAATCATGACTAGTAGAAAAGGAAGTCCTCATATCCTCCATAATAGATCTCAAGGATTATATCTCATTGACCATCCTCCTATCCTCAATTTCTACTTCTTGAATTTTTATAATCATTTTGGGATGGATATGGAAAATAACCAGCTCAAAAAGATATCTTGCATCAAATTCACTAAGCTAAGTAACTAGAGGTGCTAAGGATCTCTAGATACCACTAAATTCTGAAAGCAATCATTCTATGAAAGAATATAAATCATCCTTGGAAATAAAATCTAAAGGAACAAAGGTAGAATAAAGAAGAAGAGAAGAATATATCTCAGTACTAGGAATATAACTCTCTGTAGGCTTTGATCTAGAAGGTGCATCTTAAGGGAATTCATATAGCTCACCAGCATCATCAATATACTCTACAAGATATCCCTTAGTATTAGATCCAACACTAATCAAGACATTAGGTCCACCATGATCTAGTGGACTTATGTGATCATCATCACTTCCATCATCTCCATCTAAGTATAGATAGGAAATACAAAGTAATGTAGAACAAGGGGATGACACCCCTTGAATGACGCCTCATCTGATGCTAAGGTAGAACCAACCTAAGAATCTCTACAATATCTATGACCTCCTCTGACTTTATTTTATTCTAGGTAGTCTAGTACAAGATGTACATACCTTGTGAACTTCTCTCACTCAACATGTGATTTCACTTCTACTCTAATAGAATTCATACTAGTATGATCTACAAGATTAATTCTATGACTGATAAAACCTAGAGATTCCTCCCCCTAAAAAATGTCCTCGACTCACCTCTGATTGAGATAGCATCACCAACTGGCTAAAATGAAATAGTTCTCTCCACACTTATAGATCTAGTTGAACCAATAAGATATGGATGATGTGACTGATTCCTCTCAACATCATCATCTGCATCATGAAAATGCCTAACACCATTACCATCCCCTCATCATTTACATCATCATAATTATCACCATTCATAGAACCATATAAGACTTCAACCACTTAATTAGAGGTCTTTAAATAAATCTTAATCTATTTTCTCCACATACTTCAGTATCTTCATCATTTATTTCACTCAAAAAACTCTCTCTAGTAGGGAGTGAAACATGAGTATTAGCATATCCATATGACATAACTGGGATTTTAGGAATATTAGGATCACTTCCCTCTTCAACAGAAGTAGACACATCCTATTCATAAAATTTAGGAAACAAAATTCTTCTTCCACAACTTAATAAACCAAAATCTCATTTGGATCTATTCTAGGGTCAATAAGATTCTTGGGTCTGATAGGACTATCCACAAGATTAAAATCCTCAAATATTTTATCCTTATTCTCAAATTACTTCTTTGTCCACTGATTCCGATTCACTTTCATAATTTTATAAGTAAATTTTTCTAAAAAATAAACCAAAAACTTTCACTTCATATTCCTCTTCCTCATCAACTAATCCTTTGGCTTCTAGAATAGCTGAAATCATCTTAGGGTAAATTAAATAATTCGACCAGGATGATGACTTATATATCTTCATCATGCGTACCATAATATATTTACAAATATTAATTTTATCCCCTATTTTTATAAGTAATATATGATAAAATTCCTAATATCACATAGTGTTGAGATCCCCTTTCCTGGGACATAATGTATGTTGGAGGAACTTGAAAAGAAGTCTATACTCACCATCAAGTTCAGTAGCATCTTTCCTTCATACAATAACATCTATAGTTAGCTCCAACATCACATCATCATATTCAAACCACTCACTATCACTAGAAATAGATCCTTAATAGTCATTATAAACTCCTTTATGAGGTACATTAATAAACTTATCCCAATCTCTTGAAGAAAAAATAGCATCTTGTCTATCAATCATACTTAAAATGAAATCATTCTCTTCTCCAAAAATATACTCTGCGTATTGATAGAACCAATGAAACAACCTAATATAAAAAGGTATATCATTTCTTGGGAACCAATATATCCATACCTAGTCCTAGATCACCTTGAGCACTAACAATTTACTAGATAAATTCCACTCAACATCTATTTCTTTTTCTGCAACAACCATGTAGTTCACAAGTTGGGGGTTTTCAACTCAACAATAGAACATATCAATTCTTCTTATGATTTATTCACTAGACTCAATCCTTATGGAGATGAAACTAAAGGATTCTTTACTCTCAATATTTCATAGTAATAACGGTAAATCAATGGTGTGAGAAGGTTGAAGGTCTATAGATAAAGGGAAGGTGAAACAATTCAAAGGAGTAGGCGTGAGCAAGAGAGTGACTCAAAATCAAATTTATGTATGAATTATATCATTTTGGGATTTGAATTCAAAAAATATATTAAAATATAATTGAATAAATAAAATAATAATTTAAACAAAAAAATATCAATGGTAGAAAAATATAGGTTTAACTAGTAGAAAAATAGAAATAGAGACCGATAACATCCCAACAGTAGAACTTTCCAATGGTGGATCATTCCCATGGTGGATCATTCCAATGTTGGATCATTCCAATGGAGGATCATTCCAATGGAGGATCATTCCAATGGTGGATCATTCTAACATTGTATCATTAATGGTAGATTATTTTAATAGAGGACCATTCCAATGGTGGATCATTCTAACATTGGATCATCAATGATGGATAATTCTAATGGATGATCATTCCAATGGTGGATCATAAACGGTGAATCATTCTAATGATTGATCACCAATAATGGATTATTCAATGGTGGATCCTCTAAGATTAGGAATTAACTAAAATTAATCATTACTAACTCATTTTTGATGTAGCTTAATCTCTCATAATTTAAGAGATTTGTAAAAATATTAGCATTCTAGTGTTTATTTCCTATGAATTGAAGAGTTGTATCACCCTTTTGAAAATTATATCTCAAAAAGTGATGTCTTACATCAATAATATTTGTCCTAGAAAGAAACATAAGATTCCTAGAAATATTTATCACACTTGTGTTGTTATCATTTATAGGGACATGTATGAATTGATATCCTTAATATAGTAATGTGTATTTCATCCAAAAAATTTATGCACAACAACTTCCACCAGTTATGTACTCATCTTCAGCAATAGACAGTGCAATTTTTATTTTTTATTTTTACTATACCAAGATAGCAGTGACTTGCCCAAAATATGAAATGTTCGAGAGTATATTTTTCTATTTAAATTATAACCACAAAAATCCACATATGAATAACTCACTAAGTCAAATTATTGTCCTATAGGATAGAATAATCCTAAATTGGTTGTATATTTGAGGTATTTAAAAATTCATTTAATAGAATGTAAATGAGTCTCTTTTGGGTTTTCTTGAAGAAACCACATATAAACATAGTAAACATAAAATCTGGTCAGCTGGTAGTTAAATATAGAAAGCTTACAATCATACCTCGGTAACTGGTCTGATCTTTTAACATTCCAATTTCATCAAGATCCAACATACAAGTGGTACTCATGGTATTTTCACTACATTTAGTGTTATCCAAAACAAAATGTTTTAGAAGGTATTTAGTGTAATTAATATGATTTAAAATAATTCCATATTTATTTTTAAAAATTGGAAAACTAAGAAAGACTTTAATTTCACTAATTAAACTCATTTCAAAATTAACTTTGCATCATATTTAAAAAGTTAGTACACAAATATTTTTTAGATGGACCAAAAATAATATCATCAACATAAATTTGAAATACTAAAACATCCTTTGATTTTTTTATAAAAAGAGTAGGATTATCTATACCTTTTGAAAAACTTTTAGAAATTAGAAAAGAGAATATCATGTCATACTAAGATATAGAATTCTATTTAAACCATATAAATATTTTGTTAATTTTAAAACATGATTTAGGAAATGAGGATTTTGAAATATAGGGGGTTGTTAAAAAAAACATTCTCAATTATATAACCATTTAAAAATTAACTTTTGACATCCATTTGATATAGTTTGAAAACCAATTGTGTTGCATAGGAAAGAAATATTCTAATGGATTCAAGTCTAGAAACTGGTAAAAGGTTTCCTCATAGTCAATACTCTCTTCATGAATATGTCATTGTGAAACTAATCAAGCTGTATTTATTACTATAGTGCCTAACTCATCAACTTTGTTTCTAAACACCAACTTAATTACAATAGTAAGACTATCCTTAGGTATATCTACTAGTTACCAAAACACTATTCCATTCAAACTGATTAATTTTTCTTTCATTTCCATTACCCATAATTCATCATTAATTTCATCATTGATGTTCTTAGGTTCAATTTGTGACAAGAATACTTTATGTTCAACTTGATTTCTAAAAGAATCTATAGTTTGTGTATCTCTATCTAGGTCTCCAACTACAACATCTAAAGGATGATACATATGATTCTTAATACATCTAGAAAAATATGGGCTGAACAACTCATTATCTTCTATAAGTTTAGGTTCAGATTTAAGATATTCCTTATAACTAGATGATGTATTTTTTTCATATAATTTTTATATCATTTAGAATTAATATTCATAATTGATAGATCATCCTTAAGGTTTTATAAAGTTCTCTTAGGATCATGTGGATCTATTTAATCAAATTTGATATGAATAGATTCTTCCACAATCTTGGTTCTTTCATTAAACACATTATATGATTTACTAGAAGTTTAATAAACAAGGAAAATTCCTTCATCACTCTTGGAAGATTTTTTTTTTCAAAATTATCCTTAATATTAAGAATAAATAATTTTCAACCAAAAGTAATTAACATTTTGATTTCTATCATTCTATAATTCATAAGGAGTTTTGCTTAAGATATTTCTAATTAAAAATATATTAGTTATATAATAAGGTGTATTCACAAAATCTGTCAAAATAAAATAGATAAGTCATTCTCATTAAGAATAGTCTATGAAATTTCATGAAGTGTTTTATTTCTCCTTTATATAATACCAATCTATTTTGGGGTCTTAGGAGTAGAAAATTAATTATTATAGCCATTTTGTGAGAAAAATGAATCAAATCCTTGATTTTCAAACTCACATCCATAATCACTTCTTAATTTTTTAATCCCATTTCCACAAATATTTTCTATAGATTTATCATACTTGGTAAAATAATAACAAACTTCACTTTTGTTAGCTAAAAATAATACCCAATAATCCCTTGAAATTTCATATATAAGAACATAAAAATAGTGTATTCAATTTAAATTAGAAACTCTAGGAGGTCCAAACATGTCCATGTGAACTAAATCTAGGGGTGGAGAAGTTGAAACTTCTTTCTTTTATTCGAAAGAGACTGTGATATTTCCCTTTTTGACATGGGTTACAGAATTTATCATTTGAAAATTATAGTTTAGGTAGATATTTGATTAAACCTTTCCTATTTATATTTCTATGTGATTTAATATTTCAATGGTATCTTCTTCTATTACAAATCCTAGATTCTTTTTTAAAGGCACTTAGATAGGTTTTTTTGAGAAAATAATGAATCTAAATTTAGAGCATAAACATTTTCATTTCTCAAGGCTGTAAAAACTAAAGCATTGTTTGAATAAAAAACATTGTAGATATTATTTTCAAACATAACATGAAAACCATCATCAAATTATTGTGATATGCCAAAAATTTATACTTTAAACCATATAAAAATAAAACTTTAGAAATTAAAATAGTATTAGAATTACAGATTTGGATAAGGCTAATAATTTTCCCTTTTGCATTGTCACCAAAATTGACCTGTCCACCATCAACATAAGCATATTCTTAAAAATAATATCTATTCATGTGTCTGGAAAAACCACTATCTAGGTACCAAAATTTCTAACTGGAGCTTTTCAAGAAAGTTTGCTACAAAAAAGTTTTACTCCAAAAAAGATTTGGGTACCCAAATATTCTTGGGTCCTGAAATGTTAGTTATCAAAGATTTAGGAACCCATAATTTTTAAAGGTTTCCTATAATAATATATTAAAACTTTTGGAAATAAATATTTTTTTCAGTCTAGATGAATCAAAACCAATAAAATATTTTATAGAACAAGAACTAGGAATAAAACTTTTTTTAACTACCATTCTCTATCTAGGTAGATAACCAATACCAGTAGCGTACTTGGGAACAATATACTTTTTAAGAATTTGTGTAATAGTATTTCAACCATTATATAATCTTTTCAAATACTTCTATAATTTCTCATTTAAAAATTATAATTCATTTTTCTCTTTTAAAAGTTGAGCAATTTTCTATTTCTCAATACTAAGTTCATAATTAAAACTAGCAGTCAAGGTATGCTACTTCTTTAAAATATTATATTAATCTTTAATATTATTAAATGTATCTTTCAAAATATTACAATATTCAAACATATCCTCATTATAAATGTTTTAATCTCTATAATTATTATAAATATGCATAGGAGAATCAGGAAATCCATTCGATACCACATATGTGCTTCTTATAAAACATATGTTGGCTCTATCAAGCTTATCCTCTTGGGTTGAGTCTGAATCAATTGAACTGTATTAAAAAGAACTCCAATTTTATTTAATTTATTTATTGTATATCTTTTGTTTATAAACATATTTATTATTAAATTTTATCTTAATATAGTCAACTTTGACATTACCTTTCCTTTTACATTCATAAAATATTATTTCATTTGAAGCATCATCCTTCTTCTAATCCTTTCTTCAATTTTCTCTATTATCATATTTACCTTTATAACTTGTTTTACTAATGAAATTATTACTCTTGTATAACTCTTTGAATATTATGTATAGATTTTAAATCTCTTCATCGCTATTATAATGTGACTCCTCATCACGTGGATTGTCAGTTTTAATTTTATCTTTTTGTTTTTGAACTTATATATTTGAAGGCTACATATTTTATTTTTGGTTAATCCTCCTCTCATATATTCACTTTTAGTTCTTACTCATTCATCATAATGTTTCCTATTATATCCTTAATAGTTAAACTTCTAACAACACATGATTCTAAAATTGGGACTGAAGTTACTCTCCATTTATTTGGTAGATACCTCAACAGCTGCATCAGTTGATCTTTATTAGAAACAAGTTTCCCTAGTGAGTGCATTCTATTCACGATCTCATTGAACCTAAGATATATGTCATAAATATGCTCAAAAAGATTCATTTTAAAAGTTTTATATTTAATTGTATAGTTATTTAAGTGAATTTCTTTGACAATATAAGTTCCTTGATGAGAAACTGTTAAAGTATCCCAAATTTCAAAAGCATTTGCACCTGTAGGTATTCTATTAAATTCTTCATAAACCAAATAATAGTACATATAATTCATGGCTGTACAGTTATTACCATTTTTAGTTTTAATAGAATTACTCCAAGTAGCTGTAGCTGTTTTAGGTTTCCCATTTTGATCTTCAATTACTATCCAGATATCAAAACCCATACTATTTAAATGAATTTTCATTTTAATCTTACACTAAGCATAGTTAGGGCCATTAAAATATGGAGGTTTTTTAGTATTATAATCCAATTGTCTATTATTATAATGCCCTGAACCTAGTTACCCAGAGTCACTGCATTATTACATAACATTGGCTTGATCACAAGGGATAAATCCCGAAAGACTGATCAGTTTAGTAGCATTGAAAGTACTATATACAAACATAAGTTTTACATTACATTATGAAATGAAAACAAAAAATTTTTGTCCCCTTTTAAAAAATTCATCTCCCTTATACCATCCCTACAGGTCAGTCATAATATACTTCTTCGCATCCTAGGAAAAATAAAACATAGAAAGGGGTGATCTCAAATGCTCGGTAAGGATAACAATATAGCAGAAACTTTCATAAATAAGCATAAAAATTTAAGGCAATATATAAGACTAAAACACAATACTTTTAAACTTAAACTTCATCATAATATAGAAAAGATAAATCAAATAATTCCATTTACTTATTCACATGGATATTCTACTAGTTGAATAATCACATGTAATATCAATATCCAATTTCATAATGATATAATGCATAATGTCGGACATCATAACCACATAGTCAAGGCCTCGTTCCAAGACTACAAATAAGATTTTTTCAAGGGCTTGTGCCAAGACACTAGTTTGTACCACAAGACCTGATGATGCATCGAGGAGCTATAGCAGGCTCCACCCATCACTTACTAAGTCCAATGCATTCCTCATATGAAAAGGTTGAAACATAACATAAACATTCATATTAAAAATAGCATATGAAATGTCAATAGTTTAACCATAAAACATGAATGGTATAAAAATAACACAACCAAATTCAAACATATCACAAAACCTTCAATAAAATATGGAAGATTATATCATAATAAATCAACTTCAAACAAGTGTAAAATCCATCGAAGGATGTTGACATAGATTTTTTTTAAAGGTTGGGGCCGATGCCTCATTTTTATTATTAAATCAAAGCAAAGTCCTCTTTTAACTGGGTAGAGGGAAACCCATTACATAGCTCGAAGGCCCAGTGGGCTTGTAGCCCATTACAAAGCCCGTAGGCCCAAATTCAAAGGCCAATTCACATTCTGTGAATAGTAACCTGCTGCTACAGTACCACACATTCTGTGAGCAGGAGTTGGATGAGCCAAATGGCTTTTGAGGTGTGATTTTGAGAGAAGGGGAAGTACCCTTTTATAAGAGAGGTGAGGTTCACTTTAGGAAAATATTAAAATATTAATTTATTATACAATCATATTCAGTTTATAATGGCTCAAAAAGGTTTTTATTCGAGGATAAGGTAGTGTTGGGTCGAAAAACTCTCAAAAAATAAGTTTTATATAGGTTTAGGTCACCATATTAACCATAGTTTTTAGATTTAACTCTTACTTAAATAGTTTAACTTTTACCATGTATTCTTGTATTATTATAATAAATGGTTAATAAAATTACTATAAAAAACCAAGAGAACCCCAAGTGGTTCATTATTGATATATATAACCTTATATAAGTCCTTTGTCTAAAACTTATATTTTTAGGAATATTATATCAATTAATAATATAGTATTTGTTTTAAAAAATCATTTATGTCAATTTTGACACTATTTAGTATTTGGTTTTTATGAAAATCATAGAAACTTTATCATTTCTAAAAAAAATTATTTAATCAACCCTAAAATGTCATATTAACTTATAAAATTCTTGGATACATAAAAAGTCTCAATTTGAAATTATTTTAATATTTATAAGATCAATTATTTTAATCTTTCAATAATAATTTAATTAATGCTTCATCATTGTGTCATAAATAAATTTAATTATATAATGTATAAGAATTATAAATAAAATACCAATATTTACGAAATATTTTTGTGTTTATAATGAATATTTATAGTCGAATTTATATTATGTATAACCAGATATTAAAAATGTTTTTGTTATTAAAATTTGAATTTAATGCTTTTAACACTTCTTTAAATAAAATAATAATAAATGTCCTAATCTAATAAAAGTTGACCAAAAGGGTCATATTTTATTACTAAGGTTGATTTTTGTCTAAATACACTTATCCAATAGAATTAGGACATGTTTTAGGGTAATTTTAATATCATTTTTACCTTTAATTACCCTATTTACTTTTAACCGTGGTAAATAAAATTCAAAAGGTACTATTCAATAAAAATTTTGTTCATCCTATTCAGCCACATTTTACTTAATGATTTCAACAGTGTCTCTTGAATTTTTGAAATTCAATTCACAGAATTAGTAAAATTATGTTTTATGCAAATTAGCAAATGTTCCTAGAAGGTGGGTAAAAGACGTTAAAAGTTCAATAAAATTTTATATATCTAATCTTATTATAAAATGAATTTAATGAATTACATTGAACATATATAGATATTATGTATCTATTTTTACCTAAAATAAATTTAAATAAAATAACTAATTATTAAAATAAAAATTCGGTTTTAAACAAGTGTTTTCATTATTCATTAAAAAATTAAAGTTTTCAAAAAAATACCAAAAATTCGCCCTAAGATAATTTTGATATTCAAAATTCAAAAATGAAGTCCATTTTGAAAAATAAAAATTATAAAATTTCAAAAAGTGGGTATTACTATTCATAATGGTTATTTTGATTGGTCATGGTGTGCTAAAACTCCAAGTTGCGTACAACACAAGCTATTGCGTTATTCGAAGAGAAACATACCATGAAAGCTTGGGGTGTTACATTCTTCCCTACAAATAATTTCATCCTTGAAATTTATATAATACTACTTCATAAAAAGATTTGGGTGGTTCTTCATCATAAGTTTCTCAAGTTCCCACATTGCATCTTCCATATTATGGTTTCTCCATAGAAATTTTACCAGATGAGTCGTCCAGTTTCTCAACACTTGTTCTCTGGTATCAAGAATCTTGACAAGCTCTTCACAATAAGACAGATCGGGTTCTAGTTCTATTTCTTCATAGGTGAGTACATGCATTGGGTCAAAAATTTATTTTATCAACAGTGATATGTGGAACACATGATGAACTTTGGAGAGACTTGGTGGTATTTCCAAACGGTAAGCTACAACTCCAATTCATTCTAGAATTTTGAAAGGTCTGATGTACCTGGGACTCAATTTACCTTTCTTACCGAATCATAAAACACCCTTCCATAGAGATACCGTTAAGAAAACATGACCTCCTACTTGAAATTCAAAATCCTTCCTTTGGTTATCGGCATAGCTCTTTTTCATACTTTGATCTTCTTTGATGCAGGTTTGGATAATCTTAACATTTTCCATTGTTTCCTCAACAAGTTCTGGGACTATGAGTTTTTTTTAACCAACATCATCCCAACAAGTTGGTGTGCGACATCTCTTTCCATATAATGCTTCATATGGTGCCATATGAATACTTTAATGGAAGCTATTTTTATAAGAAAATTCTACCAGAGGTAAATATTGATCCCACATACCTTGAAAGTTAAGTGAGAAAGATCTAAACATGTCTTATAAGGTTTGAATAGTCCGTTCTTATTGACCATCAGTTTGAGGGTGGTAGGAAGTGCTCAAATGAAGTTTAGTATCTAGGGCCTTCTAAAGACTTTTCCAGAATCTTAATGTAAAACGGAGATCATGATAAAAAAAATCGATATGGGTACACCATGAAGCCTTAAAACTTCATTAATATATAGTATTTATAAATTTTCAAGTGTTAAATCTTCTCTTATATCAAGAAAATGTGTTGACTTGGTAAGACGATAAACTATGACCCATATTGCATCATTCCTTCTAGGAGTATTTGTTATCCCCATGAAAAAGTCCATTGTAATATTATCCCATTTACACTTAGGTATGAGAAGAGGTTTCATGACTCATCTAGGATGTTTTCTTCAATCCTTAAACTATTGACAAACCATACATCTTGACACATAATCAGCAATCTCCCTCTTCATGTTTTCCAACCAAAGATGTTCCTTCATATCTCTATACATCTTAGTGTTATATGGGTGTATAGAGATATTGGATCTATGAGAATCATCCAACAATTTACTTTTTAGACAAGGTATATCAGGAACACAAATTATCTTCCCAAATTTCAAAATTCCATATTCATATACAAAGTCAATCAATCTCCTATCATTTACAACATTTTTTTTGAATCTCCTCATCATCAGGCTGAGAACTTTTTATCATATCTAGTAAAGATGGTTTGGAAACCATTTAAAAAAGTATTGATGTTTCAGCTTCCATTATTATTCCCATATCCATCTTTACTAGATCCATGAACATATGATCCCTTTAAACTCTCATCTTGTTCAAAACTCCATGATCCTTTCTGCTCAAAGCATCTTCCACCTTATTTTCCTTCCCCGGGTGGAAGTGTATAGTGAACTAATAATCTTTGAGTAGTTCAAGCCATCATGTTTGCCTCATGTTGAGTTCTTTTTGTGATAAAATATACTTAAAACTCTTGTTATCGGTATATATCTCACATTTTTAACCATAGAGAAAGTGTCTCCATATCTTCAAAGAAAATATTACAACTTCTAACTCAAGATCATTAGTGTTATAGTTTTGTTCATGAATTTTTAGCTGTCATGATGCATAAGAAATAACTCTATCATTCTACATAAGGACACAACCAGGTCCTTTCTTTGAAGCATCACTATAAATAAAAAACCCATCATTCCCCAATGGTATAGTCAATATAAAATCATTGACTAATATTCTGTTCAGTTCTTCAAAAAATTATTCACACTCTTTTTTCCA
The DNA here is from genome assembly GCA_963277665.1 of Viscum album. Taxonomy (NCBI): domain Eukaryota; kingdom Viridiplantae; phylum Streptophyta; class Magnoliopsida; order Santalales; family Viscaceae; genus Viscum; species Viscum album. The sequence continues at coordinate 2,105,493,419 of OY728130.1, read as the reverse complement.
AATAAATTTAACCCCTTTACATGTAATCTTGGTTAACAGGTTTTCTAAACGGGAAAAATTCTGGACAAAATACTAATAATAACCTGCTAAACCAATAAAAATGTGTACCTCAGTTATACTTGTCGGTGTTGTACATTCTAGGATTTCCTTGGTCTTTGAAGGATCGATAGAGATTCCATCCTTAGAGAAAATATGGCCAAGAAAAGAAATTTCCTGAAGCCAGAATCCACACTTGCTAAACTTCCCATATAATTCATTTCTTCTAAGGGTTTTCAGAATAGTGCACAAGTGATTTTCATGATCTTCATAGATTTTTGATTATACCAAGATATTATAAATAAATACCACTAAAAAGTCATGAAGATATTCCTTGAAAACTATATTCATTAGATCCATTAAAACAGAGGGTTCATTAGTTAGTCCAAAAGGCATTAATGTAAACTCGTAATGCCCATACCTGGTTCAAAATGCTGTTTTCGGATTGTATTCCTTCTTCACACACAACTGATGATATCCAAATCAAAGGTCAATCTTTGAAAAATATTGATCTCTACAAAGTTGGTCAAATAAATCATCAATGTGAGGTAGGGGATACTTGCTCTTTATTGTTATAGCATTGATATCCATGTAGTCAATGAACAACCTCATAGATCCATCTTTCTTCTTAACAAAAAGAACATGGGCTACAAATAGAGAAGAAATAGGGTGAATAAATCCTTTATTACTCAATTCATCTAGTTTTTTATTTAGTTCTACTAATTCCAAAGTGTCCATTCTATAAGGGGTCTTTGATATGGGCCTTGAACCAGAAATTAAATCAATAAAAAACTCAATTTCTTGTTCGGGAGGATGTCCAAGTAAATACTCTGGAAACACATCAACATATTCTTGCACAATAGGTACGTCATCTATTTGAACATTATTTTCCTCTCCCATAGTTATTTAATTCTCTACCTTCCCAATAATTGAATTTAGTAGAGCTACTAGGGTGGATCTAGATAAGAATCAGGTGGTGACGTTTCTGCACTAAAGATAAGGTAGTCCTTATCATCATAAAAAATTGTCAACTCCTTCTTCTTACATTAAATTTTCGCATCATGGTCCGAAATCCAATCCATACCGAGGATTATATCAAATTAAATCATGGTTATGATGATGATATCAGTAGATAAATAACATTTATATGCCCTAATGGGGATTGATTTACGAAACATTGTTGCACTGATACTTCCCTTTAAGAGTTTTTACTATTAGCTTCCTTATTAAATAAAATTATAAATATATAATTTTCATAGAAAACTGGGAATATATGAACCAATTAAATGATCCAGAATCAAATAAATCATTGGCTAATTTTTAGGAAACCATTAAATTACCCGCCACCACGTTATTTGGAGATTCAACCTCAGTAGTAGTGATCACATAAGCTTGGCCTTGCTCAATTGTCCTTTTATGAGTTAAGTTTCCCCAACTATTAGGACATTCATTTTCATAATGCCACATTTCTCTACAATTGTATCATTCAACATTGATAGCCACTTTCTTTTTCTTTCAATCACGAGCTTGGTGGCATTTTTCACCACACTTGTAACAGACTCTCATTCCCTTTATGAAAGCACCGAGGTGTTTCTTCCCACTTTTACTACATGATGGAAATTCAACTTTTCCCTTCCCATTATTTCCATCTCCAGAGTGTTCTAAAAATCTCTTATTCTCTTTCTTTTCTTTAAAGTCGTAAGACATAGAGAATTCCTTTTCTATCTTGATAGCACACAAGACAATATCTTCATATGATGAGAAGGATTGCGAGACTAATGATCGATGGAGAAATGGTTTTAACCCATTGAAGAATAGATCAACCTTCCTCATTGGGTTATATATATAATCTTCTGCATGCCTTGCTAACCTTGTAAAGTTAGCTTCATACATTCCATCATTCCCATCCTTCTTTTTCCTTAGACTTAGAAATTGTCTTTCCATATCTGATCGATGGTCACAAAGAAAGTATTTTTCTAATAAAAGATATTTAAACTCCCTCCAATACATATTTGATACCTCTTAATCCTCCTTTGTGTTTTTAATTAATGACCACCATTGATCTGCATCTCCTTTGAGGCGATAAATTTCCAGGACAACTTTTCCCCCTTTTTCTACTCCCCAAAGCATGAAATATTTTCGGTAAGGAACTTATCAATTGCTTAGCTACAAATGGATTTGTAGTCCCATTGAATGTTGGAGGTTGTTTCCTCATGAAGCTATCTAACATTGATCCTCCTCATTGTGGGTCAGGGTGCTCAATATAGGTAAGGTTATTATTTATAACCTAAGTGAGTTGTCCCAGTATGGTAATAAGTTGTTCAGCACCGGTTGCCTCACCATCTCCACTATAATAATATTGAGCAAGAGGGAAATCCCTATACATATTATGTGTGTTGATATGGTTTCCATTCCTTCCACTAGGCTCCATTTCTAAACAATGGAATACACTTGATTAGTTTATGAATCATAATACATAATTCCAAAATAGTAAAATAACTAACATAAATTGAAAATTTTATGCATATAATCCATAATCATAAAAAAATGTATTCTTTGAGGATGTATTTACATATAAATCCTTCATAATGGGTTGTAAAGAAAATTTGAATTATCCTAATCATATCCCCTGGGAGTGTCGTAACAAAGAGTGAAGCATGACCCGTTGTCGTGTACCAGGATACCCTGGGTCAAGCCCAAAACTCATTGTCAGAGTTTTTACTCTTTGATACATATATTCCAGAGCCACCTCTACCTGCTCATATCCAGAAAGGGATTTATTTCTTGGAAAATACACAAAGTATCTACATTACCAAAATTCTAGGAAGTTTTTCTATACTAATCCTCAAAGTCTATCTTAGGGTAATGTTCTCTAATCAGAGTTTTTTTCTAAATATAGCTTCCAAGGATTGTAATACAATTACTCTGATACCAACTTTAATTCCTTTACTCCAGTTACCAAGAGTCAGTGCATTATTACATAACATTTTCATGATCACAAGAGATCAAATCCTGAAAGACCGATCAGTTTAGTAGCCTTGGAAGTAATAGATACAAACATAAGTTTTACATTACATCATGAAATGAAAACAACAACATTGTGTCTCCTTTTAACACATTTATCTCCCTTAGACTATCCCTACAGGTTAGTCATAATATACTTCTTTTTATCCTGGAAAAATAAAACATAGAAAGGTGTGAGCTCAGGTACTCAGTAAGGATAACAATATAGCTGAAACTTTCATAAATAAGCATAAATATTTAAGGCAATATATATAAATAAAACACAATACTTTTAATATTAAACTTAAGCATAACATTTAAAATATAAATCAAATAATTCCATTTACTTATTCACATATATATTCTATTAGTTGAATAATCCCATGAAATATCAATAGCTAATTTCATAATGATGAAATGCATAACTCCAGACATCATAACCACATAGTCAAGGACTCATGCCAAGACTACAAATAATATTTTGTCAAGGACTTATTCCAAGACACTATTTTTTTCATGAGACCTACCAATGCATCGAGAAGCTATAGTGGGATCCACCTGTCACTTACTAAGTCCAATGCATTCCTCATATGAAAAGGTTGAAAAATAACATAAACATTCATATTAAAACTAGTATACGAAATGTTAACACTTTAACCATAAACCATGAATGGTATAAAAATAGCACATCCACAGTAAAAAATATCATAAAACCTTCAATATAATATGGGATATTTTATCATAATAAATCAACTTCAAAAAAGTGTAAAATCCATCAAAGGATGTTGACATAGATTGAATCAAAACTGTTTGAGAGAAATATATCTTTCTATTTAAAATCATTTTAAAGTCATGTAATTATAAAAGAAAAAATTTATTTTGAAAATATTCTTATAATCTTGTAAGGGAAGCTTCTAAGGTGTTATAGGGGTGGAAAATATCCACACCTACCGTATAAGTTAAAAAAACATTCTTTCCTTAATTTTGTCGAAAAGGTCGTAAAAGACCTTGTTTGGAAAATGAAGGAAAGATTCCTTTATAAACATTTTATGAATATTCAAAAAAAGTTATAAATAACTTTAACCTATAGTCTAGGAAATAGTAATTTTTTTAAAATACATTTTAAAGAAACATGGATGTGGATAATAAAGAGGTCCCAGTAGATACTGATGTATAAACAACCTCCGATAATGAAGAGATTGTAGAATTAACCCTTACCTTGTACTTTTCCTTGGTCGAGGGTATGATAAACTCCTGTATAATAATTAAATAATTATTATTAAATTATAAAATAACCATATACATAAATATTATATTATATATGATCCTCTAATGTTGCTTTGTTAATAATATTTCAATTGTATCATTGTTTCAGGTGTTAACTGATTAGTTTTAATTTATATGTTTTGTTATGTAAGTCAGGTTTGATATGGATAGTATGTATTTTATTCATATCCAAAATGATATTAAGTTCTTAAAAATTATTTTTATTCATAAAATAAAAATTATTCTTGAATGTTTATGATGGGGAATGAATCTCATCGCGTTCGTGGAGACGGTAATCCATTCGTACGCACGAGGGACAATATCATTCAATTGATGGTGAAATTGTATGTAATTGGATGGTATATCATATATACAGAAAAATTAAAATGTTATATTTATTATTTACATCAATTATACTCATTATTATACCCATCCAAATAATGAAGTCTTGAATCACAAACTACACCACGATGTGGAGACGGTAAACCGTACGTACACACGTATAGTGAATTTTTCATTCATAGGATGGATAGAATAATGAATATGGTTGTAACATATTTATAATAACATAAAAATATGTATAAGGTACTGATTTTTTATTTTGGTATAGAAACAACAAATAAAGAGGAAGTGGAAGAAGAAAAGAACTTTGAAAGAGGCGATGAAATTATTACCTCTTCTTCGGGTGCTTCCTTTTGATTTGATCAAAAGGGATCCTTAAGATGGATTTCTGATCAAAGTAAGGACTCTAGGTTGAATTGAGGGTAGTTGGGAGGATATTTTATTGGGGTTTGGATGATCCAAATGGCTTTTGAGGTGTGATTTTGAGAGAAAGGGAAGTACCCTTTTATAAGAGAGGTGAGGGTCACTTTAGAAAAAACTTAAAATATTAATATATTATACAATCATATTCAGTTTATAATCACTCCAAAATGATTTATTTCGATTATAAGGTGGGTTTTGGTAAAAAAATCTCAACCAATAGGTTTTAGATAGGGTTAGGTCACCATATTAACCTTAATATTTATATTTAACTCTTAGTTAGATAGTTTTACTTTTACCATGTATTCTTGTATTATTATAATAAATGGTTAATAAAAATAATATAAAAAGCCAAGAAAACCCCAAGTGGTTAATTATTTATATATATAACCTTATATAAGTTCTTTGGAAGAACATTATATTTTTAAAAATATTATATTAATTAATAATATAGAATTTGTTTTAAAAACTCAATTATTTCAATTTTGACACTATTTAGTATTTTTTTTGAAAGTCATAACAACTTTATAATTTCGAAAAAAATTTATTTAATCAACCTTAAAATATCATATTAACCTATAAAAGTCTTGTAATACATAAAAAGTCTCAATTTACAATTATTTTAATATTTATAATATCACTTATTTTAATCTTTCAATAATAAGGTAATTACTGCATCATCATTATGTCATAAATAAATTTAATTATTTAATGTCTAAAAATTATAAACAAAACACCAATATTTAGGAAATTGGTTTATATTTATAATGAATATTTATAGTCTAATTTATCTTATTAATAACCTTATATTAAAAATGTTTTATTTATTAAAATTTGAATTTAACATTTTTAACTCTTCTTTAAATAAAATAATAATAAATGTCATAATCTAATCCAAGTGGACCAAAAGGATAATATTTTATTCCTAAGGTTTTTTTTCAAAATACACTTATCAAATATAATTAGTACACGTGTTAGGAAATTATAATATCATTTTTACCTTTAATTACCCTATTTACTTTTAATCGTGGTAAATAAAACTCAAAACATACTATTCAAAAAAACTTATTTTCATCTTATTGAACCACATTTTACTTACTAATGTAAACCATGTATCTTGTATTTTTTAAATTCAATTCAAAGAAGCGATAAAATTACGTTTTATGCAAATTTTCTAATGTTCCTAGAAGGTGTGTAAAATACGTTAAACGTTCAATAAACTTTTATATATCTAATATTATTATAAAATGACTCCAATGAATTACATTTAAAATTTATAGGTATTTTATATCTATTTTAACCTGAAATAAATTTAAATAAAATAACTAATTATTTAAATAAAAAGTTGGTTTTAAACAATAACTTAGTGTTTTTCACTATTCATCAAAAAATGAAAGTTTTCAGAAAAATACAAAAAATTCCCCCTAAGATAATTTTGATATTTTGAATCCAAAAATGAAGTCCATTTTGAAAAATAAAATTTATAAAATTTTAAAAAGTGGGTATTACTATTCATAACGGCTAGTTTGATTTGTCGTGGTGTGCTAAAACTCCAAGTTGCGTACAACACAAGATATTACATTATTCAAAGAGAAACATATTGTAGATGCTTGGGGTGTTATAGTTATTCTCAATAAAGAACTAAATTTATAAATTAAAGAAATTTATGATATTCAGAAGAAAACTAAAATCCCAGTTTAAAATAAATTTGAAAATCCTTTGATACCAAATGTTGGTCGGAGTGAGTAACTAAAGAGGGGGTGAATTGAGTTCCTAATAAAATTTCTATTAAAAAAGTTAAAATAAAATCCCAAAATTTAAATAAATATTCCTTGTTAATAAAAAAAGTTGTTTTATATAAGTTTTATCTTTTAAAAGATTTCTCAAATCGTGATTAGGGATTAGTTAAAACAATACTTGAAATTACTTTAACTTTTGAAATTGATTTACTTAATATAATATTTTATATAAAAAAATAGTAAAGAATAACTATCAAATTACTTGTTTTATTTATAGATTAAATAATAAATTAAATTTTATTCTTTGAAACAATGGAAACAAAACACAAACAGACAATAGAGTAAATAAGGGGTTCAGTCTCAAGCTGAGACCTAATCCCCTCCACTTGGAAGTCATCCACTGCCAATTGGATTATTATAACTAATAGTATTATCCATAACCTGGATCAGGTATAGAATCAATAGATCACAATATTTCTAGGATCAAATCATTTTCCACATTTATACATGGGAATAAGAACAACACAATCCATACAGATACCTCTTCCATAGTTATTGTGAGTATAAAGATAAAGGTGGTTTTAGAGAATATGAGGTATTCAGTAGTTTAAGAATAGGATAAAGTGTGTGTATATATAAATAGAAATACCACACACTTCTCAAAATAAAGAATAGAGAGAAAAAATAAATAAAGATTGAAAAATGTAGTTCTGATCAGTCTATAATGCTTTAGATGATTAAGGTTCCTCAGATTTGAATTGGTGAGGAGCTCAAAACAGTTTCTCTAAAATTACTAAAAAAGTGTTTCATGGATTTCTATTTTCTATATAAATATTCTCTAAAAATATTCCATTAATTAAATGTAATAAAGGAAATTGATATTCTATGAATTTTACTCTTTCACAGTCACATGTATTTAGCATGTAAGTTCTTGCTCAATGATCACATGCATGAGGGAGTACTTAAGAAATATATAGATTTGTAACATCAAATATTCATTGAATAATAATAATAATTATATCCTGGATCCTCATACTAAGAAAAAAATAATGAAAACTTTGGTTAAGTCTTCAATGTATCCATAAAATAGTTTTGGAAAAAATCATTAAATAAATTCACATAAAATTGTGTGCATTAACTCCATAAACTAGTCATTGGATGAATTAAACTAAAATAAAGTAGAAAAACAATGGTGTTATGTCAAAAGTCCTATTTTGAATTTTATGTCTTGTTTTGGATATAAAAAATCTCTTTATACTCGATTCTAAAATAAGGATTTACTTTGAATACATTTTTTTTGTTTATCGTATTGACTCTAGTCATCATACCCACTCTATTTATCATACTGACTATGTTCATCATACTCACTCTGGCCATCATACTCACTCTGTTCATCGTACTCACTTTGTTTATCATACTGAATCCGACCATCGTACTCACATTGTGTATCATACCTACTTTTCATCATATTAATATTTTACAACATTTCTTATTGAAAAGTGATATTAAACATACTCATGTTATATTTTTATCTCATACTTGTTTTCATTATTTTATCAAAAAAAAGTTTTATACCAATGGTACTCGTGTTATCATTTTCATATACCTATTTTATTAACCAAAACGATGTTGTGGAGTTATTTATAAACTAATCAAAACGATGTCATGTTTTCTGTTTCAATATGACCATTACAAGGCCAGGTGTCCAAGTCCCTCTGAGTTTTCTGAAGAAATATGACCATTGGAGAAAATGTGACTGTTAGAACCTGAGGACTATAAATAAGAGGTCATTTGAAGTAGAGACAAAAACTTTTTTTACTTCCATGTTCTAGAGAGAGACTGTGTGACTTCTCTCATGCTTAGTGAGAAAGACTTGAAATTACAAAACGTGAGTGACTCATTCTTAGTTTTTGTATTTCAATAAGTAATTTGTTTTTATTTGTGTGTCTAATCAGGTGATAACAATCAAGGGCTTTTGAGGATAGAAAGATAGTGAAATTGATCATCGTATCAAGGGATTTCAAGTTTTTGAAAGACAGAGGTTCTAAATACCTGTAAAATAGTGGGATTATAGGGATAAAAAGATGGACGTTCTGATCATCATATTAAGGGCTCACCAGTGTTGGTAATATAGACCTATTATCCTAGGTGAAAGGATACCATACTCTTTGGGATAAATTAATTGTAATACCTTTTACATTTCTACTTTTTATTGTAATAGAAAGAGAATATTTTTATTTCTTCATTCTATTTTTATTCTTTTATATTATAATTATTTCAGTTATAGTATTTATTATATATTCTATATGGTAGAATAATTTACACTTTATATTACTCTCATATTTTTATTCAACCCGAATACAATTTTTTCTTAACCTATGGTATTATTTCATCGGACCAAGAGTCAGTCCGATCATTTGTTTTCTTTTATAAGAGGCATTATGAATTATTTTATTTTTTGTTGTATTAAACATAGAACCTTTCTTAAAAGTTTTAATAGAAATTTTTTAACATACAATTCACATCCTGATTGTATTTGTTCCATATCATATCCATTTTGATCCATAAATTCATATCAGAGAAGGTTTTTGACTTCTTTGTATATTTTTAAGTTACATTGTTTTCTAAATACACTAACCTATATTTGTGGAAAGAGGATTTTGTTTCTTTATGATGGTAGGCATGATGAATGTTAGTTTGATTGAAAATATTTATCCTACAAGACCACCTATATTTTATAGTAATGATTTTGAATATTGGAGATATCAAATGAATACCTTTATCATAAATACTAGTGTAGATAACTTTGTTATGATCACCAGTGACTATAAGATCCATGAGAAAGGAGTCATAACTTTTATAGCCCAAGAGAAACTTGGATATCAATTAAACTATAATGTATACAATACTTTATTGTGTTCTTTGACTAGGAATATTTATAATCAAATCTCTTCAAGTGAAGCTGTAAATAGAATATGGAAGAAATTAGAGATTACACACTTTGGTACTTCCAAATTTGTTGAAACAAGAAGAGAAATTATAAGAGATGATTATCAAGATTTTGAATTTATTTATGGTGAACCTCTAGTTAAGGTTCCTCAAAAATTCATGAAAATTGTTAATAAACATCAATATATGGGAGAGAAAAATTTAAAAGATGAAGTTTTAGTTGAGAAGATCATAGAAATTATGACATATTAATGGGAATCCAAGAGGAATACAGTTGATGAGTCTATAAAGATTACTAATAATAATCTTGATGATCTCTTTGGAACTATATTTAAATATGAAGGAAGAATTAAGAGATATCTAGAAAAAGTGAATGATAATAATGGAAGAGTATCATTCACTACAACATCAAATCCTTCCAAGTCTCAATCACATGTAAAAACTAAGTCAAAGAAGAGAAAGGTTGAAGTCTTATCAGATTATAGTGATGTTGAGAAGTCATATAATGATCTTTCAAATATTTGTAGAAGAATTAACAAAATTGTTGGAAAGAATTATTTTCAATATAGATATACAAATACTTCCATAGGTAACAAGGATAAGAAAGATTCTGAAGTCACATGTTATGAATGTAAAAGAGCAGGACACATTCAACCTGATTTTCCTATGCTATGAAGAAATGATTGAATGGAAAGAAATTAATAGAATAATAAGAAAAAATACTATAAATCCAAGGTAAATAAAGTCTTGAAAGTTAATTACTCATGGAGTTATAGTGAGGTGACTCTTCTGAATATTCTTCTGATAGTGATACCTCAAATCACAAGAATGTTGGTCTCCTTACCAAAACTCTTTATTATTGTTTAATGGAAAAGGTACACAGTTATGAATCTCTTACTATTATGTATTTTAGTAATTAATATCATAAAAATGATTATTCTTCTGATGAAGAAACATCCTCATCATAGAACGATAATTCTTTACCTTCTTATGAAGAAGTTTCTAGATTTTTTTAACTTCTAGAAAATGAAAATTGTAAAGTTTCTAGAAAAATTGAAAAATAAAATACTAGGATAGATATTTTAATAAGAGAAATATCATATCACCCTAGATATCTTGATTATAAAACTCTTGAGATTGAAATTTTTTCTAAAAACCTTGAGAAAGTGAATTTTGAAAAGAACAAACTTTCTAAAGACTTTGATAATATGATTTAAAAGAAATTTTTTTAGAATTAAAACTCAATTATAAAACTAATACAAATGAGGATAAGAATTTGATCATCAGACTAAAATCTAAAATATTTTAATTGAAGAAACTCTTATCTAATTTTACATCGAGAAAATAAAATTTTGATAAGATCTATTCTCAAATAAAACCTCATTGTAATAGTCAAGGAATTGGTTACACCCATTCAAAACCAATTTTCTAAAACAACTATTTTGTTCCTAAAAGGACCCATTCTTCAATAAGTGTTAAAGTGTGGTCATTAGAATAAATATTGTTCTTTAATTAAAATAAAATCTTTGGGTTTCTACAAAGCACACTTTTCAAAAAAAAATGTGGATTCCAAAATGTTTTTCTTTCTAACATTAACTAATACAAACATGTTTGGATTCCAAAAGATTAATTGTTTTTGTTTAAAGAAAACAAAATAAGAAACAATAACAATAAATTATACATGGATAGTGGATGTTCCAATAACATTATTGGAAATAGAAACTTCTTTGAAAAAGTTATCAAGACAAAAGGAGGAAAGGTTACCTTCAGAGATAATGCTCAAGGAAATATTATCGGTATGGGTAATATTGTTTTCCTTGGTTAAATTTTGATTTTTAATGTCTTATTTGTTTATGGTCTTAAGAAAAACCTCTTTAGTATAAGTCAATTATGTGACAGAGGTTACTTTGTGAATTTTAGGAATGATAAATATATAGTTCACAATTCCAAGGATGAATTAATTATATCTGCCCAAAAGAATGATAATGTTTACATTATGAACTAATAAGACCTTAGGATCCAATACTTACCTTTTCTAAGTGAAATGGAAGAAAAATCTTGGTTATGACAAAGACGACAAGGACACTGTAATCTTTGGAATTTATATGAACTCTCTATGAAAGGTCTTGTTGAAAATCTACATGATCTTATGTTTTATTCTTCTAAAGTTTATGACCCTTGTCAGTATGGAAAACAACATAAGTCAATATTTAAATCAATTAGTGAAGTCACAAATACCGATACATTACAGTTAGTACACATGGATATTTTATTTCCTACACAAATTGGAAGTATTAGAGGCAAGTAATATGTATTTGTTTTAGTTGATTATTACACCAAATTTACATGGGTATATTTCCTCAAAAAAAATCAGAAGATTTTTGTTTCTTTAAAACTTTTGTTGCTAAATTTAAAAATGATAAAAACCTACCATTGATAACTATCCAAAGTGATCATGGTGGAGAATTTGTAAATTATGATTTTGAATCTTTTTATTGTAAGAAAGGTATTAATTGAAACTTTTCTTCACCAAGAACACCTCAAAAAATGTTATTGTTGAAAGAAGAAATAGAACTCTTCAAGAGATAGCAAGAACCATGTTGAGTGAATACTCAATAGAAAAACATTTTTAGGAAGAAGCTGTTAGTACTACTATTTATGCCATAAATTGAGTTTTAATTCGACCATTTTTAATAAAAACCTTTATGAGTTGTGGACAGAATAAAAACCAAAAGTTTTATACTTAAAAGTATTTGGTTACAAAGTATTCATTTTAAATACAAAAGATAACTTACATAAGTTTTCACCTAAATCTAATGAAGGGATATTTTTAGGTTATTCCACCAATTTTAAGGCTTAAGAGTTTTTAATAAAACCACTTGTGTTGTTGAAGAAATAATACATGTTAAGTTTGATGAAAAATATCCCTTTGTTTTAAAAAATTCTCAAAATATTACTTCTGAAGTGTTTTTCAAAACTAATTATCAACCTTTTATAGAATATTTATCAAACATTTTAAATATTCAAGAAATTTTTTCTCATACAATTACACCTAAATACTTTCTACCTTATGTTTATGAATAGGTTTTAAAAAATCCAAATCAATTATTACTTAGGAATCATCCTAGTGATAACATCATTGGTGATGTAAATCAACCAGTAAGAACTAGAAACTACTTAATAAATAAAATAGAACATCTTTATTTTCAATCTCAATTTGAATGTAAAACTCCAAGTGAGGCCTTAGGTGATGAGGATTGAATAAATGCAATGCAAGATAAACTAAATGAATTCAAAAGGAATAATGTCTGGACATTGGTTTAAAACCTAAGGATACATATGTTATTGGAGTAAAATGGGTTTTTAGAAACAAATGCAATGAAAGTGGTATCATTGTAAGAAATAAAGCTAGACTTGTTTCTAAAAGCTACAATCAACAAGAAGGCATAAAATATGAAGAAAATTATGCTCCTGTAGTAATACTCTAATCTATTATAATTATATTACCCTTTGTAGCACTGTTTAATTTCAAATTTTTTCAAATGGATGTCAAGTGTGCTTTTCTTAATATATATGTATAGGAGGAAGTCTATGTAGACCAACCCCATAGTTTTGAAGATACAAAACATCATGAATATGTTTATAAACTTACCAAGGCCCTTTATGGACTTAAACAAGCCCCTAGAGCTTGGTATGATAGGTCAACATGATTTTTGTTACAAAAAAAAAACACATTAAGGGAACCAATGATGCAACTCTTTTTATAAATAAAGAAAACAAAAATCATATGATCATTCAAATTCATACTGATGACATCATTTTCAGGTCAACACAAAATTCCTTAACAGATTCATTTATGAATCTAATGAAGTATGTGTTTGAAATGAGTATGATGAGTGAATTAAAATTCTTTCTTGGTTTTCAAATTTCTCAAAACCCAGAAGGTAATTATATATCTCAACTTAATTATATAAAAGACTTACTAAAAAATTGTGGATATGAAAATACTAAAAGTATGAGTACTCCCATTTTAACCTCAAACACTCTTGATCTTGATGAAGTTAGGTAACCATTTGATCAAAAAATTTTAGAAGTATGATTTGAAGTTTACTATACTTAACTTATAGTCATCTAGACTTAATGTTTTTCGTATGATTATGTGCTAGATATTAAGCAAATCCAAAACAATCCCATTTAAAAGTTGTGAAAAGAATTTTCCTGTATTTAAAAGGAACTTTGGATTTAGGAATTTTATATTCTTATGGAAATTATTTTGAATTGAAAAGTTTTTTGGATGGTGAATTTGTTGGTTTTAGAATGGATATAAAGGGTACTTATAGAACTTTTCATTTCCTAGGAGATTCTTTAGTTTCTCAGTCATGAAAAAACCACACTCAATTTCACTCTCGATTACTGAAGTTGAATATGTGGTAGTTGGAAGTTTTTGTGATCAAGTGTTGTGGATGAAACAAAAACTCACAGACTATGGCTTGAGTTTTACTAAAACTAAAATATTGTGTGATAACACAAGTTCCATTTACTTAAGTAAAAATCATGCACATCACTCTTGTGAAAAACATATAGATATTAGGCATCAATTTCTTAGGGATCACACACAAAAAAGAGATATAATTTTACAATTCATCGAAACATAAGAACAATTTGCTGATATTTTTACAAAATCTTTACCTTCTGATAGATTTGAAGATATTAAACTGAATCTAGGAAAAATTACAATAAAATAATCATTCACATATACTACCTGTTTTTACAATCTCCCAATATGAAAACACTCCTCTTCATAGGGGGAGAACATTGTTTTAAATGTTTTATATATTTTATTTTGTTTTTATTGTTTCATATTACTTATTATTTATATTTTGTTTTTTATTTTATCCTAATTATTTAGTTTATATTTATATTTGTTTTATTAGTTTAATTATTTGTTTTATGACATTTGGTTTCTTTTTCAGTTTGACATTTTGTTTTTTATTTTACATTCTATCTATTGGTTGGAATTTTTTGTTTATCAGATTGACAACCTATGGTAATGACGTTGTTTCCCATCTATTTGACAACCTATGATAATGAATTTATTTCCCCTCGATTTGAAAACATATGGCAATAAATTTATTTCCCATATTTTTGACAATTTATGGTAATGAATTTGTTTTCCATCAGTTTGAAAACCAATGGCAGGCTTTTTTTTCTAGCAGTTTGACAACCTATGGTAATTAATTTGTTTTCCATTGGTCTAACAACCGACCATATTCACTGTCTTCATCATCGGTTTGATAATTAATCATATTCAGCATCTTTCTTTCAACTATTTATTTTATATAATTGTATTATTTTTTTTATTTTTATAATAATATGAAACCAACAAATCACTTGAAATATTTGATAGGTACATTCTATTTTCCCTTTTTATCACTTTTTTGTGTTATTTTTTCTCGTTTTTTTAAAAAAACATTTAAAAATAAAAAATATTTTTCTGAATTTCCTTTTATTTTCTTCTATTGGATTCTTTATCTTCTAATCTCAACCATAGAAGTCCAATGGTCTCCCAAATTCTTCTATAAATATAGGATCTCTCTCCTCAAACTGACATTAGTTCTTTAGATTTCTCAGTAAAGCTCTACTCCTCCTTTTAAGTCTCAGTATGATTGTTCTTTTTAGAGATAAACTTTATATCTCAATATTCTACCAATAATCCTATTGATATGTATTCTAAGACTTTTTTAGAATTGGATTTATTCAGAGAAAGGTTAGTCTCTCGAGATTTCATTGATAGTTATGCTTCTTTAATTAAAAGAATAATTTTGTTACAAGGTTAGGAACATCTATGTGTCTAGAAACACATATCTTAGGATCCAATTCTTGTTGAAGTGGTCATAAAATTCTATAATACAGTGTCTTTTGATAATTATATGATTAATTTTTCTGTGTATGATAGAATGTTTTCTATGTGAGTGAAATAAGTAGCAAACTTTGTCAATGTCTCTAGTGAAGGTGACACTTTTTTCCTTATCATAATCTACCTAATGAAGTTGGTATATTTAATAAGGAAAGTGATAAAAAGTAATTTTTTCTTATTAATGAGGAGAATGGAAAAATCGACCATATATATATAGACAACTGGTTTATTTTTCTATGGATTCAAGGGTTTCATATTCTAAGAAAAGGGGATAGAGAACCTCTTAATGTTTCTAACATATTTATGTTATATTATCTTGTGAATATGAGAAATCTAAATATCATGGGTTACATTTTCGAAACTATTAAAAATGTGAATTCTAGAACAATTAAGTCTCATTTAATCATATATCCAACCATTGTTACGAAGTTTATCCTTGAAAGTTTTACGTTTTTCAATATTACAGTGAAAGTATAATTAAAAGAGTTGAAGGGTTTATGAATTAGTAAGAATACAATAAAAAAATTGAATGTTTGTTTTGATGAAAAGTCAATTTTTTTGTCAAATATGTGGAATAATCGACACCAAATCAATCATCACCACTTCTAATAGAATTAAATCTAATAATTTTAGTTTCTCAAAATTCATATCCTCAAATCAGTGTAAAACCTAAGAGGAAAATAAAATACAGTAAATAAGTTATATCCAAGTGGGTAAAGGAGAAAGAACAAAGAAAAGAAGGTGATGCTCAGTTCTGTCTTGACCCAACTGAAGATTTATCTAGAAAGATAAGAGTAGAGTATAATCTACAAAATGAGAAGAAGAAGAATATTTTGAAAATAAAATCTCAGGATTTTGATGTTTCCAAAATACTAAAAGGTTTTGAATTAGCAAGTGCTCAACTAACAAAATAAATACAACAAGAACTGATCATACAGACTCTTCTAGAGAAAGGGAAATAAAAAGTGATAGAAGTAATTCAATCATCTTCACAACCAGAAGTTAAAGAAGAAGAGGAAGATGAATTTATAATGGGATATATTCAGATTTTTATAAAAATTAGAGAATAATCATCTCTTAAAATACAGTGTGAAGGTGTTCAATAATAGGATTTTCATTTTGATCAAACACTAGTAAAATCTATAGAAACTCAATCATAAAGAGTTCCTTTTCTGGCCACGAAAATGGATCAAAGTTCTCAGGCCAATAGAACCATTATCATCAAAGCAAAACGAAAACAACCTAATGAAGGCTCAAGCTGATCAAATGAACTTGAATCATACGATGAAGACACAAATTCCAATCACACTCTTTCTCCTAAGAAAAGTGATTACATTGTCCATGTTCTAAGATGGATTAAGAATACTATTCCTTAATTTCATAGAATAGAATAAAATATTTATTTAATTATAGATAATAAAAGTAAAAAATTTGTTTCAGTAAGAGATCTCAGAAATAAAGTGATGAAAGTGGAGGCTGATATAAAGGTTTTGAGTGATAACTCTATTGTTTATAAGAAAGATTGTAACAGGATCACCAAGTGGTCCTAAAAAATAGATAGTTCAATAAATGAACACGAGGAATCAATTTAGGACTTAATAATTATTTCAAATGATCTTGATATTTCTTTTAATAAGCTTGATAAGGAAACAATTGAAAGGTTGAATCAGATTAAAATAATCCATGGTGCTGATGCTCATTCAGTGAAAGAGTTTCAAGAAAGGTTTAGTGCTTTAGAACTAGATATTTTTAAGGTTTCATCTTTCAATGATTAATTTTTTTGTTAAATAAACAAAAAAACTTTGTTGGATAACGAAAATAAGAATATGCAAGACAAAATTGATACTCTTAAAGAAGTGATCAGGATTCAAGAAGACACCATCAAAAACCAGGATCAACTTTTTATAGAACAACAAGAGATTATCAAATCTTAGGGTGTTTCTATATTAGAAGAAAATAAAGAGTTAAATAAGATGAAGGTTGTTCTCCATGAGTTAATCAATAAAGTGAAATAAAGAGAGAACAAATGAATGTTTTGTTGTATCTTTATTTCTTGATTGTTTTATGAAATTATATGAACTCTTGACAATTAAATGATTCATATGTTTTTATTTCTATTGTTTTGTACTCTGTTTCTCTCTAACCTTTTCAGGCAATTTAAGATTATCCCATTCTTTTTGTAAATCACAATGGGGATAATGTTTTATAAAAGGAGAGTAAGTTTTATAAAGGGGGAGAATTAATAAATGTTTTACTCAAATGTAATACATCTAAATCAAGGAAAATTTATAAATACAATCCTTAGGAAAGTCTATACCTAAGGGTGAGTTAGTTTTATTCATTTCTTTATTCATAAGAGTTTGTGTAACTTAGTGGGAGATAAGTATTTCTTTCTAGTTTTAATTTGTGTTTTGTGATTTCCAAAAAGAGAGAGATTGTTAAGTCAAAATTCCTATTTGGACTTTTATGTATTGTTTTGGAAATCAAAAATCTCTTTATACTAAATTCTCAAATAAGGGTTTACTTTTAATACATTTTTCTATTTATCGTATTGACTCTGGCCATCGTACCCACTCTGTTTATCAAAATGACTATGTTCATTGTACTCAATCTAGCCATCATACTCACTTTGTTCATCATACTCACTTTTTTCATCGTACTCACTCTGTTTATCATACTGACTCTGAACATCATACTCACATTGTGTATCATACCCACCTTTTATCATATTAGTATTTTACATCATTTTGTATTGACAAGTGATGTTGAACGTACCCATGTTATATTTTTATCACATACTTATTTTCAATATTTTTTTCAAAACACATCTTTTATACCAATTGTAATAATGTTATCATTTTTATATACCAATTGTATTAGCCAAAATAATTTTGTAGAGTTATTTATAAACTAATCAAAATGATGTCATGTTTTCTATTTCAATATGATCGTTACAATGCTAGGTGTCCAAGTCCCTCTGAGTTTTCCAGAGAAATATGACCGTTGGAGAAAATGTGACCATTGGAACCTGAGGCCTATAAATAAGAGGTCATTTGAAGTAGAGACACTGACTTTTGCTACTTCCAAGTTCTAGAGAGAGACTATGTGACTTATCTCTTGCTTCGTATGAAAGGCTTGAAATTACAAAACGTGAATGCCTCATTCTTAGTTTTAGTATTTCAATAAGTTATTTGTTTTACTTTATGAATCTGATTAGGTGATAACAATTGAGGTATACTGGGGATAAGAAGACGGTGTAACTGATCATCATATCAAGGGATTTCAAGTGTCTGAAAGCCAGAGGTGCTGATTACCTATAAAATCGAGGGATTACATGGATATCAAGATAGACGTGCCGATCATCGTATCGAGGGCTTACATGTGTGGATAAGACAGACCTATTATCCTAGGTTAAAGGATACCCTACTCTTTGGGATAAAAGAGTTATAATACCTTTTACATTTCCATTGCTTGTTGTAACAAAAAGAGAATCCTTTTATTTCTTCTTTCTATTTTTATTCTTTTATATTTTAATTGTTTTAGATACAATTTATACTTTTTAGTATTGATTCTATATGCTATACAGTAGAATCATTTACACTTTATAATACTATGATATTTGTATTCAACCCGAATACAGTTTTTTATTAACCAGTGGTATTGTTTCATTGGACCAAGAGTCAGTCCGATCATTTTTTTCTTTTATAAGAGGCATTTTGAATTTTTTTAGTTTTTGTTTTATTAAACTTGGAAACTTTCTTAAAGGTTTTAATATATTTTTTTAACATAAAATTCATCCCCCCTCTTTTATTTGTGCCATATCATATCCATTTCGATACAAAAAATGGTAGAATAGTTGATGGTAGATAATATCTAATGGTAGAAAAGGTAAATGATAGAAAAGGTCAATGGTAGAATAGTCAATAATATCAGACTTGAGGGTAGCACAATTGAACTAGTGGTGGCACAAGCATGATAGTAGCACACCTAGAGGTAGCTAATTTGGGGTAGCATGAGTCTGGTAGTGGAACACATGATGGTAGCAATAGTCTAGCACTAGCATATTCCTGGTGGTAGTAGAAATCTAGTGGTAGCCGAATTGAACTAAATCTATCACCACTTTGGAGGTAGTAGGACTCTTGTGTTAAATCATCTGGAAGTAGCTCATATGATGGTAGTATGATTAGAGACAACTCATCTAATAGTGGAATGACTATGGCCGTGGAAGAATTCTAGAGGTAGCATAGTAATATTGAACTAACGATATCAAATTTACACTAATGGTAGCACATTTATACTAACGATAGAACATTTGTACTAACAATATCATATTTGATCTAATGGTAGCTCTTTTCTATACTTAGCCAAATTTAATTTATAAAATGATATACTATCATAAAATATTAAGCTCATTAGAAACATAATAATCATGATTTTTGATAACTAAAATAAGGATGAGCCAACAATATTAATTATATTTATTTATTTTTAACCATCCATAAAATTTTTAGATAAAAAATGAATTACAACATTCATAAAGATAGTAGGCCACACGTACACATGAACACTATTTTGATTTTTTGATAGATGGAACAAAATAAAGGTAAAAAATAATTCAAATTTATGGAATCATTATTATATTATATATATCATATATATTCATTAAATCTATCCTTATTACTATCATGAACCATCCCCTGGGGCCCGTGCCGTGACAACCCCAATCCCACCTCTCGAAGGCCAAGGGTTGGCGACTAGTGCTGAAGGCATCAACCTGAAAGTGGGAGGCATTATCCTAAATAACTGTATGCACACACACGTCCAACCAAGTCCCAAATCACAAAAAGGGAAACAACATACCACTGAATAAATATGTACAAGTATAGCTGAAAGAAAGTGGGCCAAAATACAAACCTAAAAAAAGTTCTGAAAAATGTGAAGTACAAAAAGTGCTTTGATGGCCATCTACAGTAAACCCCACCTGATCATGAGAATAGGGAAGCTACTGGAAGCTGAAGTAGTACATCCTATCCACCCGGTCCTACTAGGCCTCACCTGGTCCTAGGTCACTAAATCAACTATCGTATCATCCATCCATCCCGTCTCCCTAGGCACCCCTTTCAAAACGTCGGACATCTGCACCAGACACAACACATGTGGGAAGTGCCCGTGCAAGGGTGAGTAACAAAGTACTCAGTAGGTACCATAAAACAAAAAGAAAATAACACACTACAATTCCTCAAAGTAAAACATGAAACACAAGACATCTCACACAAAGTATATTCTTGGGTAGTAATAGTAGCATCACCAGAAACATTGTTGAACACCTTGGTGGCTGGATAACTTCTCCTCTATCGAGTATAGTGGGCCTTCCAGGTCACACAAAGCCGCTTCCCACTAACCGTGAACTAATTAGGTACTCCTCCCCAACGCGTACCGTGGGTCTGCCAGGTCACACAGAGCCGATCCCCACCGTGGCCTGCTGAGGTACTCCTCCTGTCGAGTACCGTGGGTCAACCAAGTCACAAAGAGGTGATCCCCACCATGGGCCTTCCAAGTCACACAAAGGTGCTTCCCACTGGGCTGTTGAGTCACACATAGTCGAAAATCAGCAGTCTTCTGGTCTCATCCAGTCGCAGGGTTCCATATGTAGCGTTCTTGGGAGAACCACACCTCAATCCATTGGTCATATTTCAACCAGCACAAAGTCTCACAGAGAAGTATCCCATTGATTTTTTGTGTCATAAGGGTTCCAATGGAACAGAAGGCACGTCAACCGGACGCCTGGTTTGTATGTTATAGACATTTTAGTGCCGAGGGCCCGGTTGGATTCGGGTACGATCCAACCCGACCAAACTCCAAAATTCTTCAAAAGTCATGTGGAGTATCTCAAAAGGACCGCCTCGTCCTAAGGGTATCAACTTTTCAAACAAACCATCAATCAAATGCACCATTATCAAGATACAAGCGTTTTAGTAACCAGGGGACTGGTTGCGACAGGGCTAGGTATGACCCGGTCAGACCGACCCGACCAACCCGGCTCGGGGGTTTTGCATACACCAATTCATTAAGATGGACTCAACCCAACCTGGTGTGGGTTGAGGTCGGTCTAGATAGTGGGACAGGCCCAATAGGCCTTGCGGGACCCAGCCCAGTTGGCCGAGGGTCCAGCCTACCGAGTCGCTCAGTGACCCGGCCTAGTCCGGCCCGGTCCGAAGAGGGTGTGGGTCCTACCCACTGGTGTGGGTTTGGCCCTCTGGGCTCGGGTCTGGACCACTGGAAGTGGGATTGGACCGGTTTGGTGAGATGCATGTTCGACCCGCAGTGTGGGTCCGGCCCGCTGGGGGATCGCACCCTATCCGGTCCGGAAGAGGCGGACCGATCTGCCTTACTTGACGTGACTGAAATCCTCGTCGGTGCCCCCCCATCGCCCCACATTTCCCCATGGGGAACCTCCTCTACCATAGTCAAGAGATCATGGACCGTCGCATGGGACACGACTCAATGCTGCGTCTGCTGGTCTCTGACGTAGTTGAGCGACTGCATCCGCTGCCTCCAGCCGTCGGCTCGGCCGACGACTTCTCCTGCTGTGCCGCGTCCCGGTCCAGTCACAGCCTTCCATCTGGAACACCATCATGTCATGACATCTCCCACCCGTAACCACCATCACGGGCCACTTCTGGAAGTCTCCGGTGCCACCGTTGGCACCGGTGCACCAGTGGATTCTTCTGCAGACCACCGGGTCCGCACTGATGGTCCGTTCTTCGTGTCGCTTGCGCCTACGTTATCTGGGGAATGTCTTCCCCACCGCAATAGTCTCAAAACTATATTTTCATCAATTCAAGAGTTCTTCCATGAATAAAACCCATGAAGGAGGGGCTGGGGCCTTGTTCGTGTTGGTTCGCGCCCTCCGTGTTATAAGTTAACAAAATAAGGGAGGTTTAGGAATTTTAATTTTAACAACAAAGATAATTAAATCCTGGATAAAGAAACTATAACGAATTCAACCTCCTGCAAGAATGAACGGTGCACTAATTAACCTGTTTGTGGGTTAATCTGTGTTCATAATTTAGAAATAAGAACGGGAAACATTAAAATCAAAAACACCACCTCTAATAAAGTCTGATGTCGCAACATTCATCCTCGAGGGGTTGAAACGTTGACATCGCTTCCCGGCTCCGATCTTTGAAAGACATCAAAGGTGGAGAGGATTTTCCAGTGTTCTTCATTCTTCATTGGGGTGGAATTCTGTAAGAGGTTCTCCAGATAATCCTACAAATTTCTAATCCATACTTCTCCAGCGTGTCAAACTATAAATAAGAGCACGCCGCAAAGTTCCCATTATGATGCGACGTCACATAGTTATATCATTTAATTTATGAAACAACATCATTGTTACACACCTTTAAAGCATCGTTACACTAAAAATTAATGATACATTGATGAGTATCATTGATTCGCATCGTCGCTGCCTTATCGTTGCCCCCACAGCATCACCATCTGCCACTCCAAAGTGAGAAGGAAAAGAAAATAATTTATTTTAATCATTATATTATTTTTTCTCGCAAAGTCAGAAAAATATTTTTTCTGCTCAGCCCTTGTTGGACGATGTTAAGTTAATTTTATGTGAATCTCGACATTCTAAATTCAATGGTTCCATTATATTTTCAATCCAAGCGATGGTTCAAAAGATAGAAAATCCCGCTTACATGTTTATTTAATGTACCTTAAAAAGAGTTCAAAAATTATTAACAGTCACCCACTAACTGTTCCGGTCGAGGTTAGGCCCCACTTAAAGTAAAAATGCCCCCAAAAATCCAACTGTACTCTCATATTTTTAATTTGAGTTACCATTTAGAAGTTAAAGGATTTGAAAATAAAATAATTGTTATTTAATTATTTTATTTACAGTCAAAAACTAACTTTCGTTGTTGGCCCGCGACGGACAATATTAGGGTCTACCTAAAGAAATAATACCCTCACAAGTTCAGCAGTAGTATCATATTTTTAATCTGAGTCACCATTCCTAAGTTATAAGCATTTAAAAAATAAAATAATTTTATTTAATAATTTTATTTAGGATTATTCTATTTTCAGGTTTTCTCACTGGATGCCTGTGACGACTAAACTTAAGTTATGCCTAGGATAAACCCTCCATACTAAACAAAATAGTTCCCTTGTATTTCTGATCCCGCCACCTGTTTAACAGTTATTACACTTTTTCAGGAAAACTGCTCACACACGCTATTTAAAGCATAACATATTTCAACAGATCATTCCGGGCGCTCTGGGCCTCGAAATTACGTTCCTTCAAATTTCACAATCTCAAAATAATTACATATAATAAATAAAAACTTTATATAGAAATTTTAGGACATTACATTCTCCCCACCTTAGGAATTTACATCCCCAAAATCCAAAACAACAACTTAACAAAAAGATAGGGGTACTGAGCACAAATCTGAGCCTTCCGTTCCCATGTGCTCTCCTAGAGATTCCCATGCATCCATCAGACATGCACTAGAGGAGTTGAATTCCCATGTAGGACCTGCTCCTATCGATCCTCTATCTCTACTGGAAACTCTACAAATGTCAACCCATCATCAATGTCTATCTCACCCCAATCGATGACATGTTATGGATCATGCACGTACCTCCTTAGCTACCACATATAGAAAATATCATGCACCCAGTGCATCTATGGGGAAGATCTAGGTAGCACTCCATCTCGCAAACTCTGTTCATGATCTAAAATGGTTGAATGAACCTCAGAGATAGCTTTTCACCCTAGCCAAATCTCTACAATCCTCATCGAGGTAAGACCCGAAGGACCACATGATCTCCCTTCTCAAACTCCAACGATCCCCGTCTCCTGTTGGTATAAGACTTATGTCTACTCTGTACAATCCTCATCTGCTCCTGGATGATTTTCACCTTCTCGGTGCTAGCCCGTACCAACTCTGGGCCCATGAGTGTCGACTCCCCTGGGTCTGTCCAGCATATGGGTGATATGTAAGGCCTCCTATGCAATGCCTCAAAAGGTTCCATGCCAATGTTGGAGTGATAATTGTTGTTTTATACAAAATCCACCAGTGGAAGCTGGTCCTTACAACCACGACCAAAGTCAAGGATAAAAGCACAAAGAATATCCTCCAAGGTATGTATGGTCCGCTAAGTCTGACCATTCTTCTAGGGATGAAAAGTTGTACTCAAGTGTTTTTGCGTCCCAAATGCATCCTATAATCCCTTTCACAACCAGGATGTAAAGCGGGCATCACAAGATGATAGATGAAGGCACCTCATGAAGCCACACTTTCTCTAGGACGTAGAGGCTTCCCAAGCCCTCTACCGTCCCTTTCTCCCAGATGGGTAGGAAGAGAGATGGCTTGGTGCGTCGTTCAATGATCACACAAATAGAATCATGGTCCCTGGACGCACATGGTATCCCTGTCATGAAGTTTATGGAGACAACATCCTACTTCAATTTTGGCACCTCAAGTGGTTGAGCTAAGCCTGCTGGTACCTGATGCTCAACATTAAGTTGTTGACAAGTGAGGCATCGTGAAATGAACTCGGCCACTGCTTTCTTCATACCTGGCCATCGGTATTGACACTGGAGGTTCGGGTACATCTTTTCTAATTTAGGATGTACCGACAGAAGGGACGTATGGAACTCTTTCAACACCTCCTCTCATAGTGTCACTAGTAGTATGGTGTGTCATCTAAATAGGACAATGTTCTCCCTACCTTCAAAATATCTTTCAGGAGCCCCTCCTAAGGATATCTGAGAACGTCTGGCCTCACAGTCAACGTCCCCAAGCTATGCCTCCCTAGCTTGCTGTATGAGTGGGGGAGTAATAGCCATCGATTAGAGGTAAACAACATCACTATCATCCACGAGGGATACCTGCATCACATCTAATTGATTTATCGCCTCTCTCAGTAGCTACAACCCGATCCTCTTGCTGAGCATGTATGCCACTACGTTCCTGCTTCCCAGGAGTATATACTATCTCGAAGTCATAGTCCTGGAGGAACTTCAACCATTTCCATTGTCTCAACTGCTGAAAAGATTACAAAGATAATTAAATCATGGATAAAGAAACTATAAAGAAGTCACCCTCCTACAAGAATGCACGGTCCGTGGATTAACCTATTCATGGGTTAATTTGTATTATTTTTTAGAAATAAGAACAGGGAAAATTTAAAATCAAAAACTCATACCTCTTACAACATACGATGTCGATGCGTTTGTCCTCTAGGGGATGAGACGTCAACGTCGCTTCCCAGCACCGATCTTCAAAAGGAATCAAAGGTGGGGAGTATTTGCTAGAATTTTTCATTCCTCACTAGGGTGGAAGTCTATTAGAGGTTCTCCAAATAATCCTCCAAATTTCTAATCCATACTTCCCCAGCGTGTCGAACTATAAATAGGAGCACGCCGCAACGTTCCCATTATGATGTGACGCTGTGTTGTTATGTTGTTTCATTTATGAAACAACGTCACTGTTACATGCCTTTAAAGCATTATTACGTTGTGATTTAATGATCCATTGATGAGTCTCATTTATGTGCATTGTCTCCACCTTGTTATTTCCCCACAGCGTCGCCATCCGCCACTCCAAGGTGAAAAAGAAAAGAAAATAATTTATTTCAATTATTTTATTATTTTGTCTCAAAAATTCTGAAAAATAACTTTTATGATCAGCCCTTACTGGATGAAGTTAAGTCATTTCAAGGAGAATCCATAATTTTTGAATTCAATCGTGACCTTAGATTTTTGATCCGAGTGACGATTCAAATGATAGAAAATCCCCTTGCACGTTTACTAAATGAACCATAAAAAGAGTTAAAAAATTATTTACAGTCACCCTCAACTCGAACCGGTCAAGGTTAGGCCCCGCCTAAGAGAAACACTCCCCGAAGAATCAAACGGTACTCTCAGATTTTCAATCCAATTTACCATTTGAAGATAAAGGATTTAACCATAAAATAATAATTATTTAATTATTTTATTTACGGCCAAAAACTAACATCCACTATTGGCCTGTGCCGACCAATGTTAGGGTGTTCTTAAGGAAAGAATAATCTCACAAGTTTAACAGTGGTCTCAAATTTTTAATCTGAGTCACCATTCGTGAGTTATAAGTATTTGAAAAATAAAATAATTTTATTTAATAATTTTATTTACAATTATTCCATTTTTGGGTTTTCTCACTGGAGGCCTGCGCTGACTAAACATAAGTCGTGCCTAGGGTAAAATTGTAACGCCCCGACCCTAGTTACCTAGAGTCGGTGCATTATTACATAACATTGGCATGATCACGAGAAAGATCAAGTCTCGAAAGACCGATTATTTTAGTAGCCTTGGAATAACTAGATACATCCATAAATTTTTACATTACATCATAAAAAAAACATCTTGTCTTCATATCCCCTCATACTATCCCTGCAGGTCATACATAAATTACTTCTTCATAATCCTGGGAAAAATAATACATTGAAAGGGGTGAGCTCAGATGCTCAGTAAGGATAAAATTATAGCATAAGCTTTCATAAATAAGCATAAACACTTAAGGCAATTTATAACTAAAACAAAAGCCTTTTAAACATGAAATTTCAACATGGTATGGCATAAATAAAATGAAATAATGCCATTTACTTACTCACATGGATATTCTACTAGTAGAATGATCACATGCAATATCAATAACCACTTTCATAATGATGGAATGCATAATGCCAGACTATCATAACCACATAGCCAAGGCCTCGTACCAAGACTACAAATAAGATTTTTCCAAGGCCTTGTGCCAAGACACTAGTTTGTCTCATGAGACCTACCGATGCATCGAGGAGCTATAGCGGGCTCCACCCGTCACTTATTAAGTCCAATGCATTCCTCATATGAATAGGTTTAAGCATAAAATAAACATTCGTATTAAAACTAGCATACGAAATGTCAATACTTTAACCACAAACCATTAATGGTATAAAATAGAACATCCATAGTCAAACATAACTCATTTGATACAATATGGAAGATTGTATTGTATCACATTAACCTCAATCATGAATAATGAAGGATGTTGACATAGATGAAAATAATCATCAAAACTATTTGAGGGAAATATCCCCCTTTTCTTGAAATCATTTAAAAGTCACACTATTTGTCAAGAAGCCATTTAAAAATAGATTTTTTGAATCAAAGTGTCCCATACCACTTTGAAACTTTTAAAAGGAGTTTTAATTTTAAAACTTTAATGTCCATATAAATAAATCCTTAAAACCATTTTTTTAAAAATGGACATTAATGAGCAAGATTTAGAAGAATAAGTCTTTAAAACATTTTAAAATGGTATTTTGGTTAGAGATTCTAACCAAAAGAGAGACACTTGAGTACAAATAATTGAGGTAATCAAAACTTTGTGATATCATTAGAATAAAGGGATTCATGATATACTATGTCAAAGTACATTATATACACCACATAAAGGTGATTTGGTGTATATCAACAAAGAAGTCCCAATTGAATGTAAATTGAGATGAAATCTCTCATAAAGGTCGTATCCTTAGGTTAAGGATAAATCAATGACATAATTATGTGTGAAAATAGAAATACACTATATATGATTGAATATTCAGTGTAAAACAATCAAAGGATATTCACACATATTCTTGTAGAAACAACACCAACGAATTGGATGTTTAACTCAACAAATGGTGAAAGAGTTAAAATTACTCTTATCAAATTCATATTAATGACTTGAGAATTATCAATAGAGTGATTATGTGTATCAAAAGTATATCCACAGGAAGGGGAGTGGAAATTATGACAAAATCAATGAATAGTGATTCCACACATAATCTTGGAGTAATATAATCAATGAAATATGCGTAAAGCCGAATGAGTGGAAATTGAAATGTCAAATTCCCTTATCGATTTGGTAACTTATGAAACATACAACCATGAAAGAAGGATCATACCATGAATATTTAAGTACCCATAAATTAATGTATATTACACAATGAATACAATCATGGGCAGTACACATACACCACATGTAATAATTAAGTGGTGAACAATGGAATTCTCACGAAATTAAGAGTGAGATAAGAAACTCCTTACCACGTTAATCAACTGAGTCGTATGGCCAAAAGTTAATAACCACCAAAAGGATTTATAGAATAACATGAATATAAATAGAATCATGATAATATATATCAAATGGCTGTACACAATACACCACTTTCAATAATTTAGTGGCGAACAATGGAAATCTCACGGAGTTGAAAGTGAGATAAGAAAATCCATTACTTTGTACTTTTTCCTTGGTCGATGGTTGGTTTACCTCCTGTATAATGGTGAAATAATTGTTATTGAATAATACAAGAATCATTTACATTAATATGATATCATATATGATCTTTTAACATTTATTTGTTAATAATATCTTAGAATTATCGTCATTTCTGGTGTTAACGGGTTCATTTTACTTTATATTCTTTGTTATGTGAGCCATATTCATTATTAATGGGATGTATATTATTCATATATAGAATGATATTAAGTCCTTATACATCATTTTTAAATCATCAAATGATAATTATACTTGAATGGATACGATGGAGAATGAATCTCATCGCGTTCGTGGAGACGGTAGTCCGTACGTACGCACGAGTGACAATATCATTCTTTTGATATTAAAATAATATATAAATGGATGGTCTATCATATATACAGAATCATTAACATGTTATATTTATTATTTACATGAGTTACACATCATTATTATACCCATCCAAATAATAATATATTGAATAACAATTACACCACGACGTGGAGACGGTAAGCCGTACGTACGCACGTATGGTGACATGTTATTCAAAGGGTGGATAGAATACTGAATATGGTTGTAACATATTTATAATAACATCACAGCATATGTGAGATACTGGAGTTATTATTTTAGAATGGTAATAACAAATAAAGAGGAAGTGGAAGAAGAAAGGAACTTGAAAAGGGGTGGTGAAAACAATACCTCTTCTTCGGGTTCTTCCTTTTGATTTGATCAAAAGGGATCCTTAGGTTGGATTTCTGATCAAACTAAGGCCTCTAGGTTGTAGTGAGGGGAGTTGAGATAGTATTTGGGCAGGGTTTGGACGAACCAAAGGGATTTGAAGGTGTGAAGAAATGAGAAGGAGGAGTGCCCTTTTTTAAGAGGGGTGAGGGGCACCTTTGGAAAAGTTAGAAATATTAATTTATAATAAATTCATATTCGGTTTATAATGGCTCCAAAGTTTATTATTTAAATTTTAAGGTGGGGATGGGTCGAAAAAAACTCAACCAATAGAATTTAGACATATTTGGGTCATTATATTAACCTTATCTTTAAGTATTAACTCTTAGTTAATTAGTTTCACTTTTACAATGTCTCTTTGTATTTTTATATTATATGGTTAATAAACTAACTATATACATCCAAGAGACCCCCAAGTGGTCCATTAATGATGAACCTATCATGATATAAGTCTCTTGGACGAACCTTAGATTTTTAGGAATTTAATATCAATTAATAATATAATATTTGTTTTAAGAACTCTTTTATGTCAATTTTGACACTATTCAATAGTTGATTTTTGTGAAACTAATAACAGATTGATTACTTAGAACAAAGTAAATTAAATAAATCCTAATATATCATATTATCCTAGAAAATTAGTTTAATTCCTTAAAAGTTTCATATTATATTTATTTGGGTATTTATAATATCAATTATTTTATTTTTTCACTATTATAGTAATTACTGCATCATCGTTGTGTCATAAATAAAATAAATTATTTAATGTATAAAAATTATAAATAAAATATCATTATGTAGTAAATCTTTTTATATTTCTAATGAATATTTATAATCTAAAATCCAACATATATAACCCTATGTAACAATTGTTTTGCTAAAAGATATATGCTTGTGTCATTTTTGTCTTAATTAAAATAAAGTGTCATTATCACTTACAAGTGGATACATGGGGTCCCAAAATCGACCCAAAGATGCCCATGGTCGACCATG
Organism: Viscum album; assembly: GCA_963277665.1. NCBI lineage: Eukaryota > Viridiplantae > Streptophyta > Magnoliopsida > Santalales > Viscaceae > Viscum > Viscum album. The sequence continues at coordinate 2,105,462,673 of OY728130.1, read as the reverse complement.
TATCAACCAATAGGGTTAAGACACGTTTTAGGGTAATTTAGTATTATTATAATATTATTTTTTAACCCTATTTACCGGATTTACCCTTAACCATGGTAAATAAAATATTTACCGCAGTAATTATTCAAAATGTCTAAAAATAAAAGTTACCTATTTACACAATTTGAAAATCCTGATTCCAAATATGGAATCCATTTTCCTAAATTCAAAACACAGAAGTGGAAGAAATTAATTTAAAATTAATTCCTGCTGTCAAAACAAAAAGCGTGTTTTTAAGAGATAATAACTATCAAAAGATTGACACTTGTTTATGTTCGGTTTAATTGTAAAATTATGTCCAATGACCAACATTATATTAAATGGTAAAAATATATTTTAAATATACTTTAAAACCACTCAAATTCATAATTTATCACTATTAATTATTTTGATTAAAAAAGTTGTTTTTAATTAAAATTTAGTAATTTTCACTATTCATCAAAATATGAAAGTTATCCGAAAAGTACCAAAATTTCACCTTAGGCTAAATTCGATACTCCGAATCCAAAAATGAAGTCCATTTTGAAATATAAAATATATATAATTTCAAAAAGTAGGTATTACTATTCATAACGGCTAGTTTGATTGGTTGTGGTGTGTTAAAATCTCGAAGTTGCGTACAATGCACGTCATTGCATTATTCGAAAGGAAACATACCGAGGAAGCTTGGGGTGTTACATTCTCCCCTCCTTCAATAATTTGCGTCCTCGCAATTTTTAAAATTTTTCTTGGGAATATAATGGAAAGTCCCATATCGGAAAAAGAGTCAATAAAACTATCACTTTAAAAGAAAGAAAGAGAGGTATAAGGGTCATCCAAGATAACCCATACTAGGATTCCATGTAAGAAAACATGGATATGGATGATAAACTAAGTGTCAAGTTCTGATGGAGAGGGATAGAAATCATGATCAGGAGAAAGTTAACAATGAGAAAACCACAAACTTGTGTTGGGACAAACGACCATTTGTCTCCTAGTAGGAAAGTAAACGGACAACACATTTTTTTTAAGTTACATTACATAAGGAAGAGGAATTAATTTATGATATTGACTAAGAACATTATGAGATATAATTACATTTTAAGTAGATTTTCATTCTTTAATAAATTTCCACCGCTAACTCAATTTTTTTTAAACGATGAGTATTCAAGAAGACTTGGTCACACTGGAAGAGCTAGAATAAACTTCTATAGAATCACATGATCCATGCAGGATAAACCATATATTTACATTGTCTTTGAAGATTAATCAAAACCAAAATGGTTAGTGAATGATCTAATGATCCCCCAAAAGGATATTCATTGAGATAAATATGCACTAATCTTAATTTCTAAAATTAAACCAACAATACCCCAAAGTTAAATAGATACCATTCAATAACCAATTGTCCTTAAAATCCTTTAATATAATCCAAACTAATATTGAAACCCAAAACATAGAAGAATTTGATTATGTAGTCTCCCATGTTACATTGTATCTCCAAATGACATCAAATACTCTTAAAGTCACATACTTAAAAGTAATTAACATTATCACATATTCTCTGTTATAGGTTAATCATTTCCATAAATAACCCAAATCACTATAAATCAACAACAAAAGGTAGATAAAAATCCACCATTACTCTACCAATGAAACCCCATTGTATTATATTTTCCTTGGGCATATAGTGTTCCCAACAAAGCGAACATCTTCCAAAATAACATTTATCACTTAATCACCAAATCATTTTCCTATACCAAGGGTATTCATTTGATAAGACATAAGAACCCAAATCATCTTATTATTGATCAATAAAATCATTTAACAAAAAAAATAGTCACACTAACCAGGGAATTCACGTAGTCCGGTGGTAGGCGATAAATCCCAATCGCACTTTGGTTGTGGGTTCGATTCCCACAGCTTTGTCCGACGCGACGGGTTGTCACACGGTCTACGTGTTGTCCTTTTTCAAAAACTATATTTTATAATATTACCAAGATGAGATAAATTCCTCAAAATAACATAATTTAACCACAAATGTTATATCATACTTTGCATTTTCATCCCAAATTATAATAACTTATCATTTTCTCAAACCCCAATGATCATATAAAACCAAATGGTTATTTATACATATATCCACAAGAGAAGAGACAATTCTTCCTCAAATATCATTCTCACATGGCAAACTGCGGGGTTACAAATACAAGAGAAAATTATTCCAAAGTAAACCCATCAACAAGGAGTGCTAATTTTTCTCCAACCATTTATTTCCACATAGCTTCTTCTTTGACCAAGAAAATATCCTATAGAATAGGACATTCACTCGGGTAATGGCCAGGTCCCCTACATTTACGGCAAATGACTGTAAATGGACTCTTGGTACCATTTTTATCTTCTTCCATAGTACTCTTCATTTTTCTTCGACAATTATTCACTTTATGTCCTTCCTCCCCGCACGTAAAACATTTCGTTGTCCCATTGAGACACTTTCCTGGGTGTCTCTTTCCACATTTCCTGCATGATGAAAATTGAGGGTTCTTTTCTCCATGGTCTCCATTGCTGGAGCTCTTATCATTTATCACCTTTCTCTTCCTTGTTGAGTCTGGGAGTTGGTTAATATATATGTTGTTGATCATATTTTTGGAAAACTGATTTGGCATAAAGACGATATCTTTTACGCCTATCAACATTCCATTTTTTTGCTCATTTCCACCACCGTTCCCACCTTGTACATCATTCTCAAAGTTACTATGACTTCCTTGGAATCCAGCCATTGACTAAAACCATAAAGCATTGTGTGAGTAATAGTAGTCGTAAAATCATTTAGAGAATAAAATGTCACCATATTCTCAATTTGAAACATATTAGGATTAACCAAGGTCATTTACTCTCATCTTATATATATATATTAATTAAATCGGTTTGTAAAGAAAATGTAAATTATCCTAAGCATATCCCCCAGGAGTGTTGTAACCAAGAGTGCAGCAAGGCCCGTTGTTGTGCACCAGTTCCCGTTCGAGTCTAGCTCAAAGCGGTGTTTTCGGGTTTTACCCCTAGGTACTTCTGTACCAGAGCCGCCTCTACCTGCTCGTATCCAGACAGGGATGTATTGCTCGGAAAAATCACAAAATCTCTACAATACCAAAATTATAGGAAGTTCTTTTATACTAATCCTCAAAGTTCATCTTAGGTCTACGTGCTCTAATCAGAGTTTATCTAAATCTAGCTTCCAAGGTTTGTACTAAACTTCCTATGATACCAACTGTAACTCCCCGACCCTAGTTACCTAGAGTCGGTGCATTATTATATAACATTGGCATGATCACGAGAAATATTAAGTCTCGAAAGACCGATTAGTTTAGTAGCCTTGGAATAACTAGATACATCCAAAAATTTTTACATTACATCATAAAAAAAAACATCTTGTCTTCATATCCCCTCATACTATCCCTGCAGGTCATACATAAATTACTTCTTCATAATCCTGGGAAAAATAAAACATTGAAAGGGGTGAGCTCAGATGCTCAGTAAGGATAACATTATAGCAGAAGCTTTCATAAATAAGCATAAACACTTAAGGCAATTTATAACTAAAACAAAATCCTTTTAAACATGAACTTTCAACATGGTATGGAATAAATAAAATGAAATAATGCCATTTACTTACTCACATGGATATTCTACTAGTCGAATGATCACATGCAATATCAATAACCACTTTCATAATGATGGAATGCATAATTCCAGACTATCATAACCACATATCCAAGGCCTCGTGCCAAGACTACAAATAAGATTTTGCCAAGGCCTTGTGCCAAGACACTAGTTTGTCTCATGAGACCTACCGATGCATCGAGGAGCTATAGCGGGCTCCACCCGTCACTTATTAAGTCCAATGCATTCCTCATATGAATAGGTTTAAGCATAAAATAAACATTCGTATTAAAACTAGCATACGAAATGTCAATACTTTAACCACAAACCATGAATGGTATAAAATAGAACATCCATAGTCAAACATAACTCATTTGATACAATATGGAATATTGTATTGTATCACATTAACCTCAATCATGAATAATGAAGGATGTTGACATAGATGAAAATAATCATCAAAACTATTTGAGGGAAATATCCCCCTTTTCTTGAAATCATTTAAAAGTCACACTATTTGACAAGAAGCCATTTAAAAATAGATTTTTTGAATCAAAGTGTCCCATACCACTTTGAAACTTTTAAAAGGAGTTTTAATTTTAAAACTTTAATGTCCATATAAATAAATCCTTAAAACCATTTTTTTAAAACATGGACATTAATGAGGAAGATTTAGAAGAATAAGTCTTTAAAACATTTTAAAATGGTATTTTGGTTATAGATTCTAACCAAAAGAGAGACACTTGAGTACAAATAATTGAGGTAATCAAAACTTTGTGATATCATTAGAATAAAGGGATTCATGATATACTATGTCAAAGTACATTATATACACCACATAAAGGTGATTTGGTGTATATCAACAAAGAAGTCCCAATTGAATGTAAATTGAGATGAAATATCTCATAAAGGTCGTATCGTTAGGTTAAGGATAAATCAATGAAATAATTATGTGTGAAAATATAAATACACTATATATGATTGAATATTCAGTGTAAAACAATCAAAGGATATTCACACATATTCTTGTAGAAACAACACCAACGAATTGGATGTTTAACTCAACAAATGGTGAAAGAGTTAAAATTACTCTTATCAAATTCATATTAATGACTTGAGAATTATCAATAGAGTGATTATGTGTATCAAAAGTATATCCACAGGAAGGGGAGTGGAAATTATGACAAAATCAATGAATAGTGATTCCACACATAATCTTGGAGTAATATAATCAATGAAATATGCGTAAAGCCGAATGAGTGGAAATTGAAATGTCAAATTCCCTTATCGATTTGGTAACTTACGAAACATAAAACCATGAAAGAAGTATCATACCATGACTATGTAAGTACCCATAAATTTATGTATATTACACAATGAATACAATCATGGGCAGTACACATACACCACATGTAATAATTAAGTGGTGAACAATGGAATTCTCACGAAATTAAGAGTGAGATAAGAAACTCCTTACCACGTTAATCAACTGAGTCGTATGGCCAAAAGTTAATAACCACCAAAATTATTTACATAATAACATGAATATAAAGAGAATCATGATAATATATATCAAATGTCCGTACACAATACACCACTTTCAATAATTTAGTGGCGAACAATGGAAATCTCACGGAGTTGAAAGTGAGATAAGAAAATCCCTTACTTTGTACTTTTTCCTTGGTCGATGGTAGGTTTACCTCCTGTATAATAGTGAAATAATTGTTATTGAATAATACAAGAATCATTTACTTTAATATGATATCATATATGATCTTTTAACATTGATTTGTTAATAATATCTTAGAATTATCGTCATTTCGGGTGTTAACAGGTTCATTTTACTTTCTATTCTTTGTTATGTGAGCCATATTCATTATTAATGGGATATATATTATTCATATATATAATGATATCAAGTCCTTATACATCATTTTTAAATCATCAAATGATAATTATACTTGAATGGATACGATGGAGAATGAATCTCATCGCGTTCGTGGAGACGGTAGTCCGTACGTACGCACGAGCGACAATATCATTCTTTTGATATTAAAATAATATATAAATGGATGGTCTATCATATATACAGAATCATTAACATGTTATATTTATTATTTACATGAGTTACACATCATTATTATACCCATCCAAATAATAATATATTGAATAACAATTACACCACGACGTGGAGACGGTAAGCCGTACGTACGCACATATGGTGACATGTTATTCAAAGGGTGGATAGAATACTGAATATGGTTGTACCATATTTATAATAACATCACAACATATGTGAGATACTGGAGTTATTATTTTAGAATGGTAATAACAAATAAAGAGGAAGTGAAAGAAGAAAGGAACTTGAAAAGGGGTGGTGAAAACATTACCTCTTCTTCGGGTTCTTCCTTTTGATTTGATCAAAAGGGATCCTTCGGTTGGATTTCTGATCAAAATAAGGCCTCTAGGTTGTATTGAGGGGAGTTGATATAGTATTTGGGCAGGGTTTGGCCGAACCAAAGGTCTTTGAAGGTGTGAATAAATGAGAAGGAGGAGTGCCCATTTTATAAGAGGGGTGAGGGGCACCTTTGGAAAAGTTAGAAATATCAATTTATAATAAATTCATATTCGGTTTATAATGGCTCCAAAGTTTATTATTTAAATTTTAAGGTGGGTATGGGTCGCAAAACAACTCAACCAATAGAATTTAGACAGATTTGGGTCATTATATTAACCTTATCTTTAAGTATTAACTCTTAGTTATATAGTTTCACTTTTATAATGTCTCTTTGTATTTTTATATTATATGGTTAATAAACTTACTATATACATCCAAGCGACCTCCAAGTGGTCCATTAATGATGAAACTATCATGATATAAGTCTCTTGGCCGAACCTTAGATTTTTAGGAATTTAATATCAATTAATAATATAATATTTGTTTTAAGAACTCTTTTATGTCAATTTTGACACTATTCAATAGTTGATTTTTGTGAAACTCATAACAGATTTATTACTTCGAACAAAGTCAATTAAATAAATCCTAATATATCATATTATCCTAGAAAATTAGTTTAATTCATTAAAAGTTTCATATTATATTTATTTGGGTATTTATAATATCAATTATTTTATTTTTTCACTATTATAGTAATTACTGCATCATCGTTGTGTCATAAATAAAATAAATTATTTAATGTATAAAAATTATAAATAAAATATAATTATGTAGGAAATCTTTTTATCTTTCTAATGAATATTTATAATCTAAAATCCAACATATATAACCCTATGTAACAATTGTTTTGCTAAAAGATATATGCTTGTGTCATTTTTGTCTTAATTAAAATAAAGTGTCATTATCACTTACAAGTGGATCCATGAGGTCCCAAAATCGACCCAAAGATGCCCATGGTCGGCCATGTATCAACCAATAGGGTTAAGACACGTTTTAGGGTAATTTAGTATTATTATAATATTATTTTTTAACCCTTATTTACCGGATTTACCCTTAACCATGGTAAATAAAATATTTACCGCAGTAATTATTCAAAATGTCTAAAAATAAAAGTTACCTATTTACACAATTTGAACATCCTGATTCCAAATATGGAATCCATTTTCGTAAATTCAAAACACAGAAGTGGCAGAAATTAATTTAAAATTAATTCCCGCTGTCAAAACAAAAAGCGTGTTTTTAAGAGATAATAACTATCAAAAGATTGACACTTGTTTATGTTCGGTTTAATTGTAAAATTATGTCCAATGACCAACATTATATTAAATGGTAAAAATATATTCTAAATATACTTTAAAACCACTCAAATTCATAATTTATCACTATTAATTATTTTGATTAAAAAAGTTGTTTTTAATTAAAATTTAGTAATTTTCACTATTCATCAAAATATGAAAGTTATCCGAAAAGTACCAAAATTTCACCTTAGGCTAAATTTGATACTCCAAATCCAAAAATGAAGTCCATTTTGAAATATAAAATATATATAATTTCAAAAAGTAGGTATTACTATTCATAACGGCTAGTTTGATTGGTTGTGGTGTGTTAAAATCTCGAAGTTGCGTACAATGCACGTCATTGCATTATTCGAAAGGAAACATACCGAGGAAGCTTGGGGTGTTACATTCTCCCCTCCTTCAATAAATTGTGTCCTCGCAATTTTTAAAATTTTTCTTGAGAATATAATGGAAAGTCCCACATCGGAAAAAGAGTCAATAAAACTATCACTTTAAAAGAAAGAAAGAGAGGTATAAGGGTCATCCAAGATAACCCATACTAGGATTCCATGTAAGAAAACATGGATATGGATGATAAACTAAGTGTCAAGTTCTGATGGAGAGGGATAGAAATCATGATCAGGAGAAAGTTAACAATGAGAAAACCACAAACTTGTGTTGGGACAAATGACCATTTGTCTCATAGTAGGAAAGTAAACGGACAACACATTTTTTTTAAGTTACATTACATAAGGAAGAGGAATTAATTTATGATATTGACTAAGAACATTATGAGATATACTTACATTTTAAGTAGATTTTCATTCTTTAATAAATTTCCACCACTAACTCATTTTTTTTTAAACGATGAGTATTCAAGAAGACTTGGTCACACTGGAAGAGCTAGAATAAACTTCTATAGAATCACATGATCCATGCAGGATAAACCATATATTTACATTGTCTTTGAAGATTAATCAAAACCAAAATGGTTAGTGAATGATCTAATGATCCCCCAAAAGGATATTCATTGAGATAAATATGCACTAATATTAATTTCTAAAATTAAACCAACAATACCCCAAAGTTAAATAGATACCATTCAATAACCAATTGTCCTTAAAATCCTTTAATATAATCCAAACTAATATTGAAACCCAAATCATAGAATAATTTGATTATGTAGTCTCCCATGTTACATTGTATCTCCAAATGACATCAAATACTCTTAAAGTCACATACTTAAAAGTAATTAACATTATCACATATTCTCTGTTATAGGTTAATCATTTCCATAAATAACCCAAATCACTATAAATCAACAACAAAAACGTAGATAAAAACCCACCATTACTCTACAAATGAAACCCCATTGTATTCTATTTTCCTTGGGCATATAGTGTTCCCAACAAAGCGAACACCTTCCAAAATAACATTTATCACTTAATCACCAAATCATTTTCCTATACCAAGGGTATTCATTTGATAAGACATAAGAACCCAAATCATCTTATTATTGATCAATAAAATCATTTAACAAAAAAAATAGTCACACTAACCAGGGACTTCATGTAGTCCAGTGGTAGGCGATAAATCCCAATCGCACTTTGGTTGTGGGTTCGATTCCCACAGCTTTGTCCGACGCGACGGGTTGTCACACGGTCTACGTGTTGTCCTTTTTCAAAAACTATATTTTATAATATTACCAAGATGAGATAAATTCCTCAAAATAACATAATTTAACCACAAATGTTATATCATACTTTGCATTTTCATCCCAAATTATAATAACTTATCATTTTCTCAAACCCCAATGATCATATAAAACCAAATGGTTATTTATACCTATATCCACAAGAGAAGAGACAATTCTTCCTCAAATATCATTCTCACATGGCAAACTGCGGGGTTACAAATACAAGAGAAAATTATTCCAAAGTAAACCCATCAACAAGGAGTGCTAATTTTTCTCCAACCATTTATTTCCACATAGCTTCTTCTTTGACCAAGAAAATATCCTATAGAATAGGACATTCACTCGGGTAATGGCCAGGTCCCCTACATTTACGGCAAATGACTGTAAATGGACTCTTGGGACCATTTTTATCTTCTTCCATAGTACTCTTCATTTTTCTTCGACAATTCTTCACTTTATGTCCTTCCTCTCCGCACGTAAAACATTTCGTTGTCCCATTGAGACACTTTCCTGGGTGTCTCTTTCCACATTTCCTGCATGATGAAAATTGAGGGTTCTTTTCTCCATGGTCTCCATTGCTGGAGCTCTTATCATTTATCACCTTTCTCTTCCTTGTTGAGTCTGGGAGTTGGTTAATATATATGTTGTTGATCATATTTTTGGAAAACTGATTTGGCATAAAGACGATATCTTTTACGCCTATCAACATTCCATTTTTTTGCTCATTGCCACCACCGTTCCCACCTTGTACATCATTCTCAAAGTTACTATGACTTCCTTGGAATCCAGCCATTGACTAAAACCATAAAGCATTGTGTGAGTAATAGTAGTCGTAAAATCATTTAGAGATTAAAATGTCACCATATTCTTAATTTGAAACATATTAGGATTAACCAAGGTCATTTACTCTCATCTTATATATATATTAATTAAATCGGTTTGTAAAGAAAATGTAAATTATCCTAAGCATATCCCCCGGGAGTGTCGTAACCAAGTGTGCAGCAAGGCCCGTTGTCGTGCACCAGTTCCCGTTCGAGTCTAGCTCAAAGCGGTGTTTTCGGGTTTTACCCCTAGGTACATCTGTGCCAGAGCCGCCTCTACCTGCTCGTATCCAGACATGGATGTATTTCTCGGAAAACTCACAAAATCTCTACAATACCAAAATTCTAGGAAGTTCTTTTATACTAATCCTCAAAGTTCATCTTAGGTCTACGTGCTCTAATCAGAGTTTATCTAAATCTAGCTTCCAAGGTTTGTACTAAACTTCCTCTGATGCCAACTGTAACGCCCCGACCCTAGTTACCTAGAGTCGGTGCATTATTACATAACATTGGCATGATCACGAGAAAGATCAAGTCTCGAAAGACCGATTAGTTTAGTAGCCTTGGAATAACTAGATACATCCATAAATTTTTACATTACATCATAAAAAAAAACATCTTGTCTTCATATCCCCTCATACTATCCCTGCAGGTCATACATAAATTACTTCTTCATAATCCTGGGAAAAATAAAACATTGAAAGGGGTGAGCTCAGATGCTCAGTAAGGATAACATTATAGCAGAAGCTTTCATAAATAAGCATAAACACTTAAGGCAATTTATAACTAAAACAAAAGCCTTTTAAACATGAACTTTCAACATGGTATGGCATAAATAAAATGAAATAATGCCATTTACTTACTCACATGGATATTATACTAGTCGAATGATCACATGCAATATCAATAACCACTTTCATAATGATGGAATTCATAATCCCAGACTATCATAACCACATAGCCAAGGCCTCGTGCCAAGACTACAAATAAGATTTTGCCAAGGCCTTGTGCCAAGACACTAGTTTGTCTCATGAGACCTACCGATGCATCGAGGAGCTATAGCGGGCTCCACCCATCACTTATTAAGTCCAATGCATTCCTCATATGAATAGGTTTAAGCATAAAATAAACATTCGTATTAAAACTAGCATACGAAATGTCAATACTTTAACCACAAACCATGAATGGTATAAAATAGAACATCCATAGTCAAACATAACTCATTTGATACAATATGGAAGATTGTATTGTATCACATTAACCTCAATCATGAATAATGAAGGATGTTGACATAGATGAAAATAATCATCAAAACTATTTGAGGGAAAAATCCCCCTTTTCTTGAAATCATTTAAAAGTCACACTATTTGTCAAGAAGCCATTTAAAAATAGATTTTTTGAATCAAAGTGTCCCATACCACTTTGAAACTTTTAAAAGGAGTTTTAATTTTAAAACTTTAATGTCCATATAAATAAATCCTTAAAACCATTTTTTTAAAACATGGACATTAATGAGCAAGATTTAGAAGAATAAGTCTTTAAAACATTTTAAAATGGTATTTTGGTTAGAGATTCTAACCAAAAGAGAGACACTTGAGTACAAATAATTGAGGTAATCAAAAATTTGTGATATCATTAGAATAAAGGGATTCAGGATATACTTTGTCAAAGTACATTATATACACCACATAAAGGTGATTTGGTGTATATCAACAAAGAAGTCCCAATTGAATGTAAATTGAGATGAAATCTCTCATAAAGGTTGTATCCTTAGGTTAAGGATAAATAAATGACATAATTATGTGTGAAAATATAAATACACTATATATGATTGAATATTCAGTGTAAAACAATCAAAGGATATTCACACATATTCTTGTAGAAACAACACCAACGAATTGGATGTTTAACTCAACACATGGTGAAAGAGTTAAAATTACTCTTATCAAATTCATATTAATGACTTGAGAATTATCAATAGAGTGATTATGTGTATCAAAATTATATCCACAGGAAGGGGAGTGGAAATTATGACAAAATCAATGAATAGTGACTCCACACATAATCTTGGAGTAATATAATCAATGAAATATGCGTAAAGCCGAATGAGTGGAAATTGAAATGTCAAATTCCCTTATCAATTTGGTAACTTACGAAACATACAACCATGAAAGAAGGATCATACCATTACTATGTAAGTACCCATAAATTAATGTATATTACACAATGAATACAATCATGGGCAGTACACATACACCACATGTAATAATTAAGTGGTGAACAATGGAATTCTCACGAAATTAAGAGTGAGATAAGAAACTCCTTACCACGTTAATCAACCGAGTCGTATGGAAAAAAGTTAATAACCACCAAAATGATTTACAGAATAACATGAATATAAAGATAATCATGATAATATATATCAAATGGCCATACACAATACACCACTTTCAATAATTTAGTGGCGAACAATGGAAATCTCACGGAGTTGAAAGTGAGATAAGAAAATCCCTTACTTTGTACTTTTTCCTTGGTTGATGGTAGGTTTACCTCCTGTATAATAGTGAAATAATTGTTATTGAATAATACAAGAATCATTTACTTTAATATGATATCATATATGATCTTTTAACATTGATTTGTTAATAATATCTTAGAATTATCGTCATTTCGGGTGTTAACGGGTTCATTTTAATTTATATTCTTTGTTATGTGAGCCATATTCATTATTAATGGGATGTATATTATTCATATCTATAATGATATCAAGTCCTTATACATCATTTTTAAATCATCAAATGATAATTATACTTGAATGGATACGATGGAGAATGAATCTCATCGCGTTCGTGGAGACGGTAGTCCGTACGTACGCACGAGCGACAATATCATTCTTTTGATATTAAAATAATATATAAATGGATGGTCTATCATATATACAGAATCATTAACATGTTATATTTATTATTTACATGAGTTACACATCATTATTATACCCATCCAAATAATAATATATTGAATAACAATTACACCACGACGTGGAGACGGTAAGCCGTACGTACGCACGTATGGTGACATGTTATTCAAAGGGTGGATAGAATACTGAATATGGTTGTAACATATTTATAATAACATCACAGCATATGTGAGATACTGGAGTTATTATTTTATAATGGTAATAACAAATAAAGAGGAAGTGGAAGAAGAAAGGAACTTGAAAAGGGGTGGTGAAAACATTACCTCTTCTTCGGGTTCTTCCTTTTGATTTGATCAAAAGGGATCCTTAGGTTGGCTTTCTGATCAAAATAAGGCCTCTAGGTTGTATTTAGGGGAGTTGAGATAGTATTTGGGCAGGGTTTGGCCGAACCAAAGGGCTTTTAAGGTGTGAAGAAATGAGAAGGAGGAGTGCCCATTTTATAAGAGGGGTGAGGGGCACCTTTGGAAAAGTTAGAAATATTAATTTATAATAAATTCATATTCGGTTTATAATGGATCCAAAGTTTATTATTTAAATTTTAAGGTGGGGATGGGTCGAAAACAACTCAACCAATAGAATTTAGACAGATTTGGGTCATTATATTAACCTTATCTTTAAGTATTAACTCTTAGTTAACTAGTTTCACTTTTACAATGTCTCTTTGTATTTTTATATTATATGGTTAATAAACTTACTATATACATCCAAGAGACCCCCAAGTGGTCCATTAATGATGAACCTATCATGATATAAGTCTCTTGGCCGAACCTTAGATTTTTAGGAATTTAATATCAATTAATAATATAATATTTGTTTTAAGAACTCTTTTATGTCAATTTTGACACTATTCAATAGTTGATTTTTGTGAAACTCATAACAGATTGATTACTTCGAAAAAAGTCAATTAAATCAATCCTAATATATCATATTATCCTAGAAAATTAGTTTAATTCATTAAAAGTTTCATATTATATTTATTTGGGTATTTATAATATCAATTATTTTATTTTTTCACTATTATAGTAATTACTGTATCATCGTTGTGTCCTAAATAAAATAAATTATTTAATGTCTAAAAATTATAAATAAAATATCATTATGTATGAAATCTTTTTATCTTTCTAATTAATATTTATAATCTAAAATCCAACATATATAACCCTATGTAACAATTTTTTTCTAAAAGATATATGCTTGTGTCATTTTTGTCTTAATTAAAATAAAGTGTCATTATCACTTACAAGTGGATCCATGGGGTCCCAAAATCGACCCAAAGATGCCCATGGTCGACCCTGTATCAACCAATAGGGTTAAGACACGTTTTAGGGTAATTTAGTATTATTATAATATTATTTTTTAACCCTTATTTACCGGATTTACCCTTAACCATGGTAAATAAAATATTTACCGCAGTAATTATTCAAAATGTCTAAAAATAAAAGTTACCTATTTAAACAATTTGAAAATCCTGATTCCAAATATGGAATCCATTTTCCTAAATTCAAAACACAGAAGTGGCAGAAATTAATTTAAAATTAATTCCCGCTGTCAAAACAAAAAGCGTGTTTTTAAGAGATAATAACTATCAAAAGATTGACACTTGTTTATGTTCGGTTTAATTGTAAAATTATGTCCAATGACCAACATTATATTAAATGGTAAAAATATATTATAAATATACTTTAAAACCACTCAAATTCATAATTTATCACTATTAATTATTTTGATTAAAAAAGTTGTTTTTAATTAAAATTTAGTAATTTTCACTATTCATCAAAATATGAAAGTTATCCGAAAAGTACCAAAATTTCACCTTAGGCTAAATTCGATACTCCGAATCCAAAAATGAAGTCCATTTTGAAATATAAAATATATATAATTTCAAAAAGTAGGTATTACTATTCATAACGGCTAGTTTGATTGGTTGTGGTGTGTTAAAATCTCGAAGTTGCGTACAATGCACGTCATTTCATTATTCGAAAGGAAACATACCGAGGAAGCTTGGGGTGTTACAAAAATCACCATATTTAATGCAATGGTGCCATCAATATTTTGATCCAATCAACCGTTTATGAGTTATTCCACTTTTTTAGAAAAATTGATCATGTACACTATTTAAAGCTTAACATTTTTCAACGGATCATTCCGGGTGTTCCGGGTCTCGGAATTACGTGCTGTCAAATTTTTTGGTCTTGAAATAATTCCATATAAAAATAAAAAAAATTATACGAAAATTCTGGGACATTAAAATTACTATCCAAGAAAAAAGGAATTGAAAAAAATCACATACTTTGTAGAGGTGATAGTCCACATGTATGTATAATCGGCATTATTGTTATCCAATAGACTAGAATCTAAGAAGGTATATGTGATATTATAAGTCTATAATTATAATTATTTCATAAGTATCATATATAAACATTAAAATCATCATAATAACCATGCATGAAATATGATGGTGGAATATGAATTGTATTGCTACGTGGAGACGGTAAGATGTACGAATGCACAAGTGATACTTTAACTTCCCATTTGATGGGAAAGATGGTGGATAATAGTTTTTTCATTATCAAAATAAAATTTTAGTATATTTAGAGGAGGTAAAAGGTGAAATAAATTGAAAGAGATTGGGTAAGATGATTACCTCTTCTTTGGGAGACCTCCTTTAGGTCCTTTCTTATGAAACCTAGTGTTGGTATTTTAAAAAGATAAAAAACCCTAGAATATGTCTAAGGTTTTTTCAAATATTAATTTTTAGGGTATGGTCAATGTAAATTAATCAAAGTGCTGTAAATAAGGGAAGTAGGGGGTGCCCTTTTATAAGTGAGGGGAGGGGTATTGTTGGAATTTCTTAAATTATTAAATTAATATAAATTATTTTTCATGTTTAAATGGATATATATAGATATAATTAGAAAATAATATTAGGACAAGTCAAAATCCTCTAATCCAATAAAATTTGATCAAATTATGGTTATTTTATCACTCTTTTATTTTAGTTTTAACCCATCATGAACCATGTTGACAACTACTGCAATATTAAAATTCTCTACCCTTTAAGGGTCAAGAATGTTACCATAAAAAATTTCCCATAAATAGACTATGACTGATTTTCTCAACCATATCCCATTCATTTGAAAAAATTTAATATTTTTATGAATTTGAAATCATTTAATAAATTATTATTTATTATAAAATATTATTAATGTCATTTTTTACATGATTTATTTAATATGACTTTAAATACAACAAGAAAATGGGGTAATTATAATATAATAATTTAAAACGTCTCTAAAATATTATATAGATCTAGAAAAATCACGACACACATTAATTCATTCAAATTATACCATTTGTAATATTTTTAAAATATTTATTTTGTTTTAATATTAATTTAATAAATAATATTTCGGTGTTGCATAAGTGTTTAGGATATTTATATCATCAATAAAAATTATAAATAAATTACCATGATAAAAAAATTATTTATCTTTCAAATAAATATTTAAAACCAAACATATACTTGGTTTATCCTTATATCAAAAATTTAAAGATTAAAAAAAAGGAAAATTTCATTTTGACTCTTATTTAAATAAAATAATATAAATGTCAAAATCACATCCAAATGGAAAAAAAGCTCATATATTAGAAAAATGCCTTTTTACATATAAAAATGTTTTTATACCAAATTCAATAATGAAATTTATTCTAATAAAATTGATTATATTATTAATAATATAATAGAACTAATTTTAGTTTTAAATAATTTTAAAACAAAATGGAACTTTATAAAATTTTGAAACAAAAATTCATTTTTCAATAAAAATTAGTATTTTTACGATTCAATAGAAAGTAAATATTTTCCAAAAAATATGAAAAATTTACCAGAACACAATTTTGATATGCAAATTTTAAAAATGATATTATTTTTATAAAATAATATTTATATAAGTTCCATTAAGTAATTATAATATTTTTTCATAAAAACCAATAAAAATCATTTTTTTGAATAAAACATATTTCTGAAGCATAAAATAATTTTACTAAAAATTGAATAGTATACCATGGTTTGATAATCTAGTTAATGTTATTCATAACCACCAATTCAAGGGCTAGGCGATAATCAATACATTAAATAATAATATTTTAATAGTATACTGTGGTTTGATTAAACTTAGTTTTGAATATCATGTAAGATATCAAAAATAGTATTCTTTTAAAATATCATGATATTATAATAATTTTCTAATTACCTATTCACAAGAAACCATAAAAGATCTCAAGAGAAAATACCAAGGAATCAAAGAAAAAGAAATGTACCTCAATTTAGGAAAATGTTCGACTCTATAAGATGCAACCTCAAGGCCCAAATAACATCACAAATAAAAAGGGTAATATGGAAAGAACGAAAAAATATGATCATAGATCCTGAATAAACATCCAAAGTAATGGAAATGAACCAGCACCAATACTCTACCTCATGTGGGAGTGGTCAGGGAAGAATCACAAGGTTGGTTCCCAACCAGTTATTATCGAATATCCATGAGAAGAGAGAACCCACCCAAGGTCAAAGGAAACTAGAAGTCCAAAAAAGATCACCCATGGTGGTCTCCCCAACATATTAGATCTAGACCAGTATACCAAATCTCAGAAGCATTCAATCACTTTTGTAAGTAAGAAAGATCAAAATCACTACAAAGGAAGGATGCTTTCTAAGGAATACATCAAAATTTATAAATACCATAATTGAAGGCCAACTCCAACATATTTCAAATGTTTTACTAAGAACCAGAGCTTAAGATATACACCACCTAAAACAAGGATGAAAAAGGGAAATATGTATGTGAGAAGAAAATATGAAACTCAAATTACCTCAAACAAGACATTACCAAAAAAGGATAATAAATACTATCCTTATAATGGTGGTGGAAGAATATGTAACCTAGGTAATCACACGTGGGACACCAAATCCTGATGAACCCACCAATATAGTCTATGTAGTAGCTATGAAATGAGCTAATATAGCAGTAAAACTTATACTAATCACCCATGAATATTCTTAATACTTTAAATTTAGAACTCCTAAAAGATAGATCACATGGTAAGGCTAGTATCCCATAAATTCTCAAAAACATAACCAAACATTAAAGTAGGAACATCTCCTAAATGATCAACATCCCATCAAGAAAATTCAATTGAAACCTAAAGAGTCAAATTAATCCAAGAATCAATCTAATGACACTACATACTCTAGTATTAGTAATAATAAGTTCTAAAGATAGAACCATCAAAAAACCAAAAGATTCAAACCTATATAACAAAAGGAAGGAACCCTACAAGTAAGACACTCACCCATTTTATCCTAACCATTCATGGAGTTAAAAACAAAAATAAAAAAAGATGTAGGCCTAAACTAAGATGTACCATGAAATTCAAAACAACCAAAGTCAAGAAAAATAAATATATATTCCAAGAAATACACCTATCTCCAAATTAAAATACTTTCACAAATTCCCTCTCCCCCCTAAAAAACCACTAATTTCAAGCCGAAGTGTTAAAACATTCTTTATAAAAGCATGTACACCATAAAAACACTCCCAAAATTTAATGAAAAAACTATGCCTCAAGTTTCTTTGTTTCAATTAGAAATAAAAAAAGCATTTTTTCACAAAACCATTATTAATAATTTCATACAATTATAATCAAATCCATCCACAATACTTTGGAATTTTTTCCATGTTATCACTCATAATTGTTTAAATTCATTACACTAAAATCATTTCATTTTATTCAAATGAACACTCAATGTTGTTCAAAAACCCAATTTTTTTTCCATTAAAAATAAACTCTCACTTTAAAACCCCTTTTAAATAATATTTAAAACATCTCCCTTCTGATTTTTAAATTTAAAGGCACCACTTGAAAATATTTTAATAAAACCCGTTATGTTAAATTTTTTTTATTAGAAATAAAAAACAACACCATTTTTTCAAAACAGTTTAGAAATCCTTCTTTAAATTTCAAAACCTTTAATTCACCCTTAAATTTTTTATTTTTAATAGGTTTAGGATCAATCCCCCTTTATTGAAATGAAAAAGGAGAAACATTTTTAATAACTAGAAAAGGATGGAACCCATTACAAGTCGAGGAGGACAAAAGGTGAAAATTACTAAAATAAACTTGAATCGAAGGCCCTGACATATTCCATAAGACATGACAACCTGTTCTTGCACTGTTCCACCATCACAACCATTAGAATACTTGAATTCCCAATAATAAGAACATGACATGAAAATAAGTAAAACAATGTCTCACTACCACTGCCAGATCTTGCACTTGTGATTCTAGTCAATGATAATGAACCACCATCTACTACGAAGTTGCACCAGACTAGTCAAACCAAACATGGCATAACACCCCTCCACCCCACATAGACATGTGGGAGGAGGACTGAGTAATGGGTTCTAGTACAACCATCTCTCTTTCAAGCATCCCATCCGATGATTATTTAAAGGATATCGTAGCACCATCAACCTAATGCTCAAAAAAATTGATTGAAATCATTGTGAAAAGAGATATGTAGAAGGGTTCCCATCCATACCCAAAAAATGAGAGAGGATTTCTAAATAATGGGAGTTAGAACACCCATCCCACTTTCAAGGATTCCCATGAAACAACACCTTTAAGGATTTTCCTCCTACCAAATGTGAAAAAACAAAGTCAGGTCTCACAATGTCACCTATAACCCATCTAACAAACAAGACCAAAAAATAAAAGTAAAACCAGATTAGATTTTTCCTGAACCATTCCTGAGATTGGTGATTCTAAATAGCCTCTTGGATACTATCATCAATGAATATTGACCATAATATGCACCCAATTTCCTGTGAGATCCCCCATTCATCGAGCTTAAAGAGCCCATCACCTCATGCCAAACTAGGGACAACACCGCACCCCAACTCCCGTGTGACCCCATTCCAGCCCCAATCGTCTAAAACCCTCCTCCTTGAAGCTCGCAATGTTAGATGGATGATAGAGTTTCCCAGATATGGAGGGATAACACATATAGAAACTTGATGGATTTACACACCACCATTGATTATATCTGATCATCTCCACACATCCTAATATGGTGCCATCACCACCATCCCTATAACAACAAATAATAGAAAAGTTGGGATGATAACATAGAAATGGTAGAAGGATGGGATCAATGATAGTGAGTGTTCAAACTAAAGAATGACGAATGCAAGAAAAGTATTTAGAAAAAATATTGCAGTATCATCAAATCCTCCACCGCCAAAGTCTAACACAAACTAATTAAAGCAATGAGAGGGAGGAGACGAGGCAACAAGCCACTATGAGGGGTTCATAGGGAAACCTTAAGGGAGATAATTTCATAGATGAGATAGTGTGTCACCATATACTACCCTTAAAACTTATCTTACATTTAAAAATTTAATACCCTAAAATTATAAAGTAATAACATTGTATTCGATAGCGTGTATGACACACAACACAAAGTGCGTAAGGGAATATAATATCCTGAGACTTTAAAATATATATAATACTTAAAATAAATTCAATATTTGATATAGCTTGAAATGAGCGCAATATAGAGTTATCACGTGTCACACAAAACAATTAGTTTTTTCAATGGCTTGAATTCCATGCAAGATTGAGTTTTACAGAACAATATATTATTAAAATATTATTATTTAATATAATAAGATATAACCTAGCCATTAAATTAGTGACTATGAATAGTATTAACTAAATTATGAAAATATATGGTTTAAAAAAATATAAAATGAATTAATTGTTTGTAAATTAATTAAAATTAATATAATAACCAATTTAATATAATTGGAATGATTTTATAGAAAACTATTTTTATACACATAAAGTAATTTTATCCTAATAAATTAAATTAATCACAATTAGTGAGTCATATTAATGATATATATATATATTATATTCAATAAAATATTCTTTATAGTCAAACAATATATTATATATTAATAAGATATGAATAAACCCATTATTTATAATAAAAATCAATATTTTTTTATAGGCACTTTTACCGCCTTTTAATGGAGAACCTATTTTTAATCCATTATTTTAAATTTTATAAATTTTATATGTAAAAATAAACTTAATTTTTGAAATATAAATATCAAAATTACATTAGGGTTATTTTTTTGTATTTTTCTATGAAGTTTCATTTTTTTGATAAATAGTGAAAAATAATAAATTTTTATTCAAAATTGTTTTTTCATATAATTTATTTATAAGATTAAATTATATTTTTAATTGGATTTAAAGTTAAATTATATCAATTTTACATATAATAATCCAATGTAGGTCATTGTATTCAATTTCACTTTGAAATTTAAAATAAAAAAATAGAAAACTTTTGAGCTTTTTACTATAAAAACCCACTTTGTCATCCCCTCTACGGGATAAAATTTTAATTAATTTCTATCACATATATGATTAGAATTTAGAAAAATTGATTAAATATTTGGAATAATAATAACTTATAATTTATAATAAGTTAAAAATATTTTTTTAGGAAAACTATTAGTGAATGTAGTTAGAATTAATTACAACGATTAAGTGAAAAATTAGAATACCAAGAACTAAACCTTAAACTTAAGGGCTACAATGACCTATAAAATTGTAAAACATGCATTATATAGGAATATTTATACCCTATACTCACTTTTATTAAATGTTTTTCATTATTGGAGCCATTTAAAAATGGAAAAATGCGGGTGGAATTCCCTTTTTAAAAATTTAGAAGAATGCCACTCCTCCCCCACTATAAAAAGTTGCTCCCCCTCCAATCTATTCACAACTCTCAATAAACATTGGATCGACCAATATCTACTAAAATGGATCCTATAAATACTTCAACTCATCTTATAATCCTCCATTTGGAAATAAATCCATCCAAGTATTCCCTTTGGTGAAAACCAAAAGGAGTTACCTGATTAAGAGGTAACGTCTTCCAACAATTAGTTTTGATTTATTTATTTCTCCAAAAATTAAATTATTTTTATATAATTATTATATAATAACATAAATATAATAAATATACTGATTTTTTTATATTATGTGTTCTAAATACACTTACACACACTTCCATATAATGGGTAATGCACTTACCATTTATGTGTATGGTGAACTACCACCTTATAAAATGATATCGTTCATTTTTTTCCTTTAACACCATTCATGGTTGAAAATTATGATGGAAACAATGTTTTTATATGATATATATGATATTTATAATTTATTTATGATTATTCAATTTTTATATAACATATACCCTTATGCTTTCCATTTTGTGTAAATACGATAACATCCTTTGTGGAAGTATAGTCTACCTCCTCCTCAAATTGAAGTGATTTGTTCACACTATAAATGGAACATATAAGGGATGGTTTTAATAAAAATATGAGACATATATGAAATATATATTATAATTTAATTATAATATACATATATATAGTCTACTTTTCATTCTTTAAAGATGGGAAGGAAATGGAAGTAGCATTCGTGTGTACGAACGACCTACAATCTCTATGAACGATGCATTTCATTTCTTATCTAAAGGTATTATGGATTATTCTAAATACATATATACTGAATAAATATGACTAACACATAATTTTTTACATTCTATATATGATTAATTCATGATAAAAGTAATAGGAACAACAAACAATAAGTCAAAACATACTAAAAAAACTAGGCAATTAACACCCGAAATAGTGAAAATAAAGAAATATTATTAACAAATGAGTAATAATATATAATAATAAGATCATATATGATATAATAAACATTAATATGGTTATTTAATAAGTTATTAACATGTTTAAAACCATTATATATTAATTTAAAGGATGTTCACCTGAAAAGAAATACAAGGTAATGGATTTTCATCTCACTTTTTTCATTCGTATGATAAATGGAATATGAAACACTTAATTATTTTGTGTGGTGAATCTAATAAACATTTTTATATATTATTAATTGTTTTATCTTCATGTTATTTTGAGTTTCAAGGTTAATTATTTCTTCAAAGGGTATTTGAGTTAAAATTTAACAAGTGGTAAATAATTACATAACCCGATTCCTTTTCATTGGGTTATATCAATTCCTCGTTGTTTTTAATATTCTTTAATCATGTGTGTTATCACTTTTTAATATTTTTTTATTACTACTTGTTTTATGAGGATTTAAATTTGACACATAGAATCTATTCATTTATTGATTCTCACATCAATGTTATGGTCTTTTCAAGGGTTTTCATCACAACTTCATTTTTTTAGGATTGTTTACATTTGAATTTACATTAGAGGAAATTATTTTACCATTGTATAATAAACCATTTAATTTTATTCTCCTTTGGTTATTAATGAAATTTTCAAAGTAATTGTGCCATTTTTCAATTATTTGTTACTCAAAATGTTTTAGAAAGTGTTTTTAAGGAAACCAGACTTCATCTTAGTCATAGAACTTGTTTTTTTATAAAACTATATTTTATAAAAATGTTTTCAAAATTTTTCTTAACCTTTCCAAAATGATTTATTAAATAAATTTTTATCCTTTTTTTCTTTTAATTTTTTTTCAAAGGAATCTTCCTATCACTTTTTGAATATGTCATTTTTCTAAGATTTTTACTATATAAAATGAATGTTCTTTTTACCTTGAACAACATGTACAAATTTACCCACCATCATCTCTTCAATGATTCCTTTTAAGGTTTAAAAGTTAACTTTTTAATAAAATCTTTTTAGAGATTTCTTTTCAAAGAAAATTATTTTCAAAATGCTTTTCAAAATAAAAAGGATATTTTCCTTAAAAATATTTTTAAAATATATTTTTATAATATTTTCATTCATCAATGAAAAAACCATTTATTTTTATTCCTATTGAAATTTGTTTATAGATACTATCCTTATTATTTATCTATATGGTTTAGGATTGATTTGGCCAAGGATAGTATTGACATTCATCTCTAGGAATTATTTTAGTCCCCTTGAAATATTCAATTACCTATGATCAATGAACATTGAATTTCCCCTAATTATCCATATCATTTATTATAGATATATTTATTTCCTAACCATATACAATTTATATATATGGTATTTACTTCTATAGTTATTTGATTAACTGTGGAAATATTTATAAATTCAAATTCTTTATTAAATATGGATATTTGATAATGTATAATGTTTATTCTTGAATTTGATTATTAGATATGAGGAATAATTTGGGCTGGAAATGATGGGTGGGACAAGAATTTATATATCCTCTTGATGCGTTGACAAGTTCTCATGAGTCAAATAATTTTTGAAAATTAAATGGCTTTCTACCTGTAGTTTTAAACCGTCTTGTGAAAGGTCTTGATGATATAGGTTTTCATGTGCCTAATACATGATATCCAATAATTAAGTATTACCGTCATTTTGAATCAGTATTTATTATCTATGATATTTTATCTATGAAAATGTATATGGATGAATTTCACTCTCATTTTATTGATTAAGAGGCATGTGTTTTCATTTTCATACCATTCCATATTGATTTTTCCTTATCTGGTTATTTGAATGGAATGTGTTTCCATTTATTTGCCTTTACACATTGATTATTCTCATTGATTCATTGTTTCTTCTTCAATATTTACCCTTACTAATATTTTGAGATTACCCATATTATGTTTCATTTCTCCAAGATTCCCTGAAGTGTTTTAAGAATGATATGCAATGATACACTAGACAGAATCAAGTTATTATCCTCGAAAGAAAAAAAATTATGTTGTAATTAGTTTATTCAGTTGTAAAATAAGAATCATGTATGTATTTGGTTTACCAAGACTACTAAATTGTTCGGTCCTTTGGGATGAGATTTACTTGTATCTTATGATAATGTTATGGTATCCTGACACAGACTTTGAGCTGTTGGGGTCAGGTTACTATGATTAGTATCTAGAGAAGTGGTTTCATCGAGGCCTTGGGATGTGTGTCTTGGTGGTTGTTGGTGCTCCAGGCATGACTTTAATTGGGATATTTGGGATGCGAGTCTAAATGGGTGGTGTTGGGAGGTAGATGGTGGTGATGAATCTACCGACGATGGTGTGGTTATATTTGATGGTTGTCTTGTCAGTGATTGCAGCATCTCTTTGGATCTGGTTTGGTTTTTCAGATCTCTAACTTTGTTGTATGGTTTTTTGTTCTTGTTTAGGGATAATTACTTTTTTGGGTTGGTTATGTTCGTGTTTATGCGTTTATTATGCTATGAAAGCCTCACGATCTCTAGTGTGGAGTGTTTGGATGGTGGTGATGAAGGTGTTGAGAGGATGATACGTTTATAATGTATATTCTTAATTCAGAGTAGTGATGTAGTTGAGACTTGGTCGGGTCCTTGTTGGTGATGGGATTGGTTTAATGATGATGGTGACTGTTTCATATGGTGTGCTCTAGGAGGCATGTATCCCATGATTATTTTTATGTTTGTTAACTTTGAAATTGTTTTTTTGAATTTTAATTTCTTAGTGTACTATGAAGTTGGACGACTTTTTGTTATTTTTATGGTGTTTGAAATTTGAAAGGGTGGAAATTTGTGAGGTTCTCACTCAGCCATAAAAGTAATTTTTATTTAGAAAATAAAAAAAGATATTTGGAGGTAAGGTAGAGATTATTTGTGTCTTATTAGTAATAGATCCCTGTCTGGATACTACAAGTGGATGTGGTTCTAGAATAGATATGCCCAGGGGTAACAAATAAAACAAGGTGCATCAGGCCTAACTCAAGAGTAACTTGGTACTCAAAAATGATCCTTACTGCTCACATAGTTTTACACTCCTGTGGGATAAGATTAGGAAAATTAAAATTTTCATTAAAAACCATTATGAATGATTTGAATAGATAATGAAAATGAATTACCTAGGTTAAATCCGAGGTTTCTTAAAAAACTAACGTGTCAAGATTTAGACAACCTAAAATTGATTATATAGTTTTTTTTACTATGATAATTTTTGCTCACACTACGCTTTTTTGTTTTAGTAAATAGATGGAACCTAAAGAATTAAAGTTAACATTGAACATGAAGGAAAAGGTGGTGACAATTAGAAACCAAATGGAATGTTGATAAGAATGAAAGATACCATGTTTATTCTTAACCAATTTTCCAAAAATATGATTAACAATATATACCTTAAACAACTTTTAAAATCCCCAAAGAAGAGAAGGATGGAGTTTTCTAATAGCTCAAGTGGTGGAGACCATAGAGAGAAGAAGGTTCGATTTTCATCATGAAAGAAATGTGGAAGGAGGCACCTAGGAAAGTGACTTAATGGAACAAAGAAATGATTTATGTGTGGTAATGAATGATATAAAGTAATGAACAGCCGAGGAAAAATGAACAGTATGATGGAAGGAAATACATCTCATAATAATGATAAATTTATAGTTCTTTGACTTAAATTTGGGGAACCTAGGCATTACCTGAGTCAATTCCCTCTTCTAAAAGATAAAACCTATACCAAGAAACTATGTGTAAATAAATGGATGAAGTATTTATATATTAAGTTTGTATTTAAAACCTTAGTTAAAAGGTTATTTAATGAATAAATTTCACGGATTTATATTATATTTATTTTTTGAAATTATAATAATATGGTTTTTGAAAAAGAAAACTTGTATATAGGGTGACAACTCGTGAAATCCAGTAAGTCCATGAGACTTGAACCCATGATTGAAGTACGATAAGGGTTTAACGCCAAACCCTAACCTACCAAATTCCTTGGTTAATTTGAAATTGTTTTTAGTTAAAAAATTTGATGAATAAATATTAAAAATGAACCAATATTGTAACTTTTTTGGTTTAGAGATCAATGTCTTAACCTTATTTTCTTTGGAGAATAGTTAGAGATAAATAGTAATAATTTTCACACTTTTATGGGCCTTATGATCTATTAAAAGTGTATTTTAGTGTTTTAGACATCAAATTTAATTTTTGGATATAAATTTATTAATGTAATGAATGGATTACAAATTTATCAAAGAAAAAACAAAGGATGAAAATAATGAAATATGTTAAGTAAGAATATTTCACTATATTCTTGTTCAATAGAGGAATCACTCTATATTAGGAAAATAATCAAAAAAATGTTGTTATAATACCTTAATTTTTGTTGAACTGGTCATTTTCTAAATCATCAATGATTTATAAATTTGAGACTGTCAACTTTCAATTAACCATTCACTTGTTTTTGATTGATGACCTTAATCACTCCATATATATATTTAAATATTTTCTACCACTCCATATTTTCACTTACAATTAATGTTTTTCTACTTAGAGACCTCGTTGTATGTTAGTATTTGTGACCTTTTCACTTCCCATTCTCTATTTTCTAAAGGTTTTTTTTATGAACTCTTCTCATGATATGAGATTTAAACATAGGAAATATAAAACAATGTATTGCCATGATTGATTTTAAATTATGAGGACATAATTTATTTAAGGCTGGGAGAATGAAACGACATGAAATTCTAAAGTAATAACCTTATATTCTATAGTGTGCATGACACACAACACCAAGCACATAAGGGAATATAATATCATGATACTTTAAAATATATTTAATATTTTAAATAAATTTAATCCTTGATATAACTTTTAATTCATGTAATTCTGAGTTAGCATTTTTCCCATACAATAATAAGTTTTTTCATTGGCTTGCGTTACACATAAGACTGAGTGTTACAAAATAACAATATATTATTAAAATATTATTATTTAGTATAATAAAATATTTCTTATCCATTAAATTAGAGATTATAAATATTGTTAACTAAATTATGAAAATATATGGTTTACACAAATATAAAATGAATTCATTGGTTAAAAATTAATAATAAATTAATATAAGAACCAATTGAATATAAAGGGAATGTTTTTATTGAAAACTATTTTTATACCAACAAAGCTGTTTTATCCTAATAAAATAAATTAATTACAATGTTTGAGTGATATTAATGACACACACACACACACACACACACACACAGATATATATATATATTATATACAACAAAATTTTTTTTACATTCATCCAATAGATTCAATTTTCATTAGATAAGAACAAAACCAATATTTCACAAAAAAATCAATATTTTTCTAAAGGCACTTTTACCGCCATTTAATAGAGAATTTATTTTAAAATCCAAAATTTTGAACTTTTATAAATTTTATATATCAAAATAAACATCATTTTTTTAATATAAACATAAAAATTAGGTTATGGTGATTTTTACATATTTTTCTCTGAAGTTTCACTTTTGATGAATAGTGAAAATACTAAATTTTAATTCAAAACATATTTTTCATCTAATTTATTTATATGGTTAAATTATATTTTTAATTAGTTTTAAAGTTAAATTAGATTAATATTACATAAAATAATATGATTTGGGTAATTTTAATCAATTTCACATTGAAATTTAATATAAAAACATAAAAAACTTTTGTACATTTTACTTTAAAAACCCATTTTATCATCCCACATGTGGGATTGAATTTAAATTAATTTCTTAAACTTATGTAATTTGAATTAAAAAAAATGGAATAAATATTTTTAATAATAATTATTTATAAATTATAATTAGGTCAACTTATTTTTTGACCAAAAATATTAGTGAAATTAATTAAAATTAATTACAACAATTAAGAGAAAAATTAACTTATCAAGGGACTAAAAATTAATCCTAGGAAACAAAATGACATAAAAACTTTTCAAAAATACATTTTATGGAAATATTTAGACCCTATATTCCCTTTTATCAAATTTTTTCCATTTTTGGAGCCACTTTTTGTAGGAAAAATGTGTGTGGAATTCCGATCTCAATAATTTACAAGAATTCCACTCCTCCATTATAAAAAGGAACTCACCCCCACTTATTCACACCTCTCAAGACACTTTCTCTCGACCAATATCTAAGAAAATATCTCCTAAAATTTATACCCTCATCATATAAGGATAAATTTTTGTATAAATCCATCCAAGGAATCCCTTTGGTGCAAACCAAAAGCAGTTACCTGATTAAGAGTTATCGTCTTCCAATGATCACATTTCGTTCATGTACTTATTCAAACCTTAAAATTATTTTTATATCATGATTATATAATAAAATAAGTATATTAAATATACATATATGTTTTTTATAAAAGTTTTTAACTATAATAACACACACTTCCATCTAATGGGTAACAGACTTACTGTTTATCTATACAACGAACTACCGCCTCACAAAACGATGTTATTCGTTTTTTCCTTTACTACCTTTCTTGGTTGGAAATAATGATGAACATGATGTTTTTATATGATATATATTATATTTGTAATCTCTTTATGCTTCTTTAATTTTTATATAACATGTACCTTTATGCTTTCCATTTTGTGTAAATATCATAACATCGTTTGTGGAAGTGTGGACTACTGCCTCCTCAAAGCGATGTGATTCGTTCACAATATACATGGAACATATAAAGGATGGTTTGAATAAATATATATGAAATATATGACATATATATTATACTTGAATTATAATTTACATATATATCATATACTTTTCATTATTTTAATATGGAAAAGAAATGAAAGTAGCACTCATGCGTCCGTACGACCTACTATCTCCATAAACAATGCAGTTCATTTATTATCTTCAAATATTATGGATTATTATAAATAAATATATAATATATATATATGATTATTAAATCATGTTTTATATTCTATAGATTATAAAATCATGATATAATTAATAGGAACAATAAATAACAAGTCAAAACATGCTAGGAAAACTAGGCAATTAACACCTGAAATAGTGAAAATAATGAAATAATGTTAACAAACATGTAAAAAGATATTATAATAAGTTTATATATGATGTAATAAATATTAATATCGTTATTTAAAAATTTATTAACATGTTTAAAACCACTATACCTGAATTTAATGGACTTTCACCTGAAAGGAAACCCAAGGTGAGGGATTTTTATCTCACTTTTGTACATCTTTGTGAGAAATTTAATATTCACAACCTACTTATTTTTTGAGTTATATCTACTTAAAATTTTGATATATTATGATTTTTTTAATTATGGTATTTTATTTTTAATTTTAATTCTTTTTTCTATGGGAATTTGAGTTAAAAGTTACAAAGTTGTAAAGAATTTCATAACCTGATTCATTTTGATTGGGTTATATTACTTCCTTATGTTTGTTAGTATTATAAGATTATGTGTGTGATTAATTTTTTACTATTTTTTTTTTGTATTTACCCTTTTTTATTTGGAATTACATTTTACATGCATATTCTATTTATTGATATATTCTCATATCAATGTTATGGTCTTTTAAAGGGTTTACATAACAATACCATTTTGTTCGGGATTGTTTACACTTGAATTTACATTAGAGGAAATTATTTGACTATTTTCTAATAAAAAAATTAATTTTATTATACTTTGTATATTTATGACCTTTTACAAGTAATAGTACCATTATTCCACTTATTAGTAAAGAAAATGTTTTAGAAAGTTTTTTTAAGAAAACATGACTTCATTTATCTCTTTAGTTGGAGAACATGTTTTCTTATAAAAAATTTATTTTCTAATTTATTTTTTCAATTTATTTTTATAATTTTAAAATGGATTTATTAAAAAAATTCACCATTTTTTATTTAATTTTTTTTTTCAGAAAAAACATTCTTGTCTCTTTCCAAACCATTCATTTTTCTAACCTTTTTTTCATTTAAAAGGAATATTCTTTTTACATTTTATGGAGTGTAAAAATTTACCTTCCATCATATCTTAGAAGATTCATTTTCTTGTTTAAAAGTTTAATTTTTATATAAAATGCTTTTAAAAGTTATTTTCAAGGAAACATATTTTCAAAATAAAAAGAATGTTTTCCTCAAGAATGTTTTTAAAATATCATTTTGTAATATTTCTATTCATCAATAATAATAACAGTTTATTTTTTCTCCAATTGGGATATTTTATATTGATAACATCATTATTCTTCCTTTGGAAGGTTTATGATTGATTTTACCAAGGATACTATTAACATTCACTTCCTTGATTTCTTTTAGTCCCCTTGAAATATTCAATTTCCAATGATCATTACATATTTAATTTCCCCTAATTTTCCATATCATTCATCATGGATATGTTTATTTCCTAAACCATATACCATTTCTACATATGGTATTTACTTTGATAGTTTTTTATTAAATGGAGAAATATTAATAAATATGTATTCTTTATTCAATATGGATATTTGATAAGGCATATCATTTATTATTTAATTCGATTATTTGATATGAGGAATGATTTGAATTGAAAATGATGGGTGGGGTATAGAATTTATATAGAAATTAGATGCATTGAAAAGTTTTCATGAGACAAATAAGTTGCAAAAATTAAACTAGTTTCTACCTATAATTTTATGAAATCTTATGAATGGTCTTGATAGTATAGGTTTTCATGTTCTTGAGACACGTCATACAATAATTAAGTATTACCTTAATTTTGGTTTATTATTTATTATACATGAAATTTTCACTATGACAAAGTCTATGGATGTGTTTTATTCATATTTTATTTATTAATTGGCAGTTGATTTTAGTTTCCTACCTTTCCATATTAAATTTTCCTTATCTAGTTTTTTGAATGGCATGTGTTTCCAGTTATTTACGTTTCCATATTGATTATTCTCATTTATTAATTATTTATTTTTTTATTTACCTTTACTGAGAAATTGAGATCACACTTATTATGTTTCCTTTCCCTAGGATTATTTGAGGTTTGATAAGAAAGATATTCCAGGAAAATTTTTATTTAATAAAGTTATTATCCTTGAAATAAAGAAATTATGTTTTAATTAGTGCATTAATTTGTAAAACAAGAATCATGTATGTATTTGGTTTACCAAGACTACTAAATTGTTCAGTCCTTTGGGACTCGATTTACTTATATCTTTTGCTAGTGAAATGATATCATGACATCAGATCCAGGATGTTGGGTTTGGTTAACTACAAACAACATCTATAAATTCCCTTCAAGACATAACGAAACATTATTAAGACTTCAATTTATTGGTTTTAAAACAAAGTTTCACCCATTTAAAATCAAACCATTCTTGATTTTGGAATAACCATTACAAAATATCTCCTATATTTTCAAGAGAAATAAACAAAAATTGCTACCAAAACCCCTTTATTGATTCTAAGATATTACCTTTTTTCATTTTAAAATAATTTTAGATGAAATAAATATACATAGTTTAAATTTTAATTAATTTAGAAAAATCCATTTTTTTATTTCTAAAACCAAAACCTCACCATTTTAAAACCAAGATTTTAAAATAAAAACTTACATTTAACTCAAAAAACACAAACATAACATGAACAAAAAAGAACTAACATAAATTATTTCCAATGAATAATTCAAAGGGGAACTAGTGCCTATGTGTATCTTGGACAGATGGGTTGGTGGACCATGTGCCAAATAAACAACTACTACAAGGATTTATAACAAACTATATAACTGTGATCCACATGTCTGTCTAGACCCTAAGATCTCACTGGGTACCACTAGTTCACTCCCCCTATTATTATTCAAATAAAAAAATAACCAAATAGATTAGATATTAAAAGAAAAAAATATAAATACAAAATCCAAGACTCAAATAATGACTTACCATAACAACATGAGACATACAATGTGAAAGAGCTAGCTCGAATATTTCCACTATACATATTGAGTCACGAAATTCCTATTTATAATTTACTATTAACCCCCAAATTGGAAAGGGTATTCTCAAACCTAGAAACTCTTAAGAACCTAGGATATAATAACATTTTTTCATGAACAAGATCAATACATCCATCTATAAAAAACCTGAACTAGCCTAATACATACTCGAGAGGCATCTCTGAATCCCCCAAGATGATGATAAAAATCATAAGCATAAAAATAAATCATTGTGGATGTTTTTTTACAAATAAACATGATTTAAAAAGAAGTATAATTATACTAAAATTCTATCACGATACATCTGTACTTTTTACATCCAGAACAAAATTAAATAAGAAGATATAATTAAAACAAACATAAACAATTTTTAAAAAATATATGTAAAAAATACATCTCACTCTAAAATTCCCACCATATAAACAAATACTTGTTCAACTGTAACCTCCATAGATAAATTGTTCCACTAATAAATATAATTAAAAGAGGTAAAATGCCTACTTGGATGATGTGAAAAAGAGAACTAAATAAATAAACCCAAATACCTCCATGTGACTCTACAAGTCACTATCCAATACTAAAACCTCAATGCTCTAAGAGAGGTAACAAATAAACCAAAACTAGAAATTGAAGTGTAATAGATATGCATGATAAATAAGCTCAGTAATAATTCCAATTAAGCCAAACCCTATACATAGTATTTAAATAAAAGGTACATTCATACTAGTTTGAAATAAATTATTAAAAATAGGCTTTCCATTAATAAGTACATAAAATACAATATCATTCCTATCATAATTTTATAAAATTTATTTTAATTTTATTTAAATGAAAACAATCACTTTGAATGTATTTTCAGGATTTATCCTAATTTATTAAAAACACAAATTTAAAAAACTAGTTTTAAAACCAATTTTAAGATGCTTTTCAATTCAATTTAGAAAACCATTACACTAAATATGTATAAATTTAATGAAAGAACAACATGAAATAAGATAGTGATACCAAGATAAATCAAGTGCATAAGAAACAATATATAAATTATTTTAAATCAAATGTAATGGGAGAAATAGAATAAGGTCAATAAGGCTAGGGGAAACCGAAAACTAATATCACTAATCAGGGAGAACCTCAATTAGTGGAAATATTATCATTTCACTAGCTTATGGAAGTATCAAATTTACTCTACTAGAAATAACTAGTGGAAAAGGAACCCATCCTGAACTATTCTCTCCTACCAAATCACCCCGACATCCCATGATATACATAAAGTGGGTGCGATCCTATTCAAAAGGTAAAAATAAATATTATAAATATTAACACATGAAAACAAACACATATAATTACCCAAATCCAGAACTATAAAAACGTCCTTACATTAGAGCACCCCTTACAGAATGAACCCTTACCCAATAAACATAAGTTCATAGAAAATATGTCATATACCAAGGAACATTTCATTATTTGAAAATAAAAAATACAAGGGAATTCCCCAATGGTGATATTTCATCATAAAAACCTCTTTATAATATGCCAACTAGGCCTAGTTGTAATTATTTAGAATAAAAACCACCAATTCCACTTTAAAACTGATAACTAACATTTTAAAATCTTCAAAATATTATAACATTTGAAAATATGATTTCAAATAACCAAGCACACATTTAAAGATTAAATAACCATTTATAAATCCACTTTAAAATCTCAAGCATCTCTTAAAATCTCAAAACTCATTTATAAAGGCCATTTGGGAATTTAAATATGCAT
The DNA here is from genome assembly GCA_963277665.1 of Viscum album. Classification (NCBI taxonomy): domain Eukaryota; kingdom Viridiplantae; phylum Streptophyta; class Magnoliopsida; order Santalales; family Viscaceae; genus Viscum; species Viscum album. The sequence continues at coordinate 2,105,428,160 of OY728130.1, read as the reverse complement.
ATTGTGTGGGATATTAGACAAAAACATGATTTTAATAAGTTTATAGTTTTAGAAATCTTTTACCAGGAAATGAAAATCAAGTGAAACTTGAGATTTCTTTCAAATAATACTTATATATATTTAATAATTTTATTAGGCATCCAAAAACATTAATTTAAAACCCAATCAATTCGGGTTCTTGAATTTAAAGAGAAATATTAAGGGAAACCTACCTCAAATTGTGTATGGAAGTTGAAAATATTTGAATGTGGGATTAAAAATAACCAAAAAGGAGATAACACACCCCAATCATAAGAAATCAGAATGTTTTTGGAACTTGAACCCCACCTAGGGTTTAACTAGATACAAGCATAGCAGGGGAAAGAGGGAAAAATAATAAGAGAGAAAGAAAGGAGAAATAGATGAGAAAGGAAGACTAACCATGAAGAACCAAAAATAAATCATAAATAAACCATAATAATCCACTATCTAAGGGGAGATAAATAGAATAAATAGTTTTGGGTGGGCTTACCTAGGATGTGCAAGATGCGTAAGGGAAAGAGGGGTGGATTAGGAACGATTTTAGGTAGAAATTATGGATGGGTATTTTGGTAAATTTATGAAATTTAATTTTATAGTCACTACATATAGTTTGGACACATGGTGTTCCAAACTGTGTTCTATTTGTGTCCCTATTGTTAGAGGGCTTAGAGTGCCCCGAAAAGTAGAAAACATGTTGATGAAAACTATGTGTTTTACCTTTGTTAAATTATATACACACTCACATGGTTACCAAATTATTTCTATTAATCATGTACCAACCATACACCTATTCTAAAATTAAAAATTTAAAAATTTTTAACTATTTATAAAAGAAATTAAATAAAAATATTAAATATAATTAAAGAAATAAAATAATATATAAATTCATGGTTGGGTTATAAGGGCCAAAATATAAACATTACATAATCTAGTGTTTTTAGATAATAATTCATTTTATGTAATTACTAAATATCTTTTACGTTGAGTTTTTTTGAAAATTATGCCATCACCCTTATATAAAAAAATATTACATCACAAAGTGGACACTTCAACTTATTATCCATTTCCCACAATTTTTTTATGATATAATTTTTTTTCTTTTCATGTAATATCCTCAAAAATTTCATATTGACCTCATCCTTATCCCTAATCACCCTTAAAACCCCATGAAAAACATTTTTAAACACAAGATAAGAACATCATCTCAACAAGGGACATATAAAATGAAATAAAGACCCTTATTAGTTCATAAATACTTACATGAGAATATGGTATCATAAGATGATTACAAGGGATAACATTGTATCATAAAATAGAAGGCTCTTGAGTAATCAAATAGAAGCATAACATAAACAATATGTTATCATGAGATCATGGAAACATAATAAATGTGGTAGAAACACAAAACATGACATAAAAATAAGTCAAAGCTAACAACCAAGACAATATTAAATTTTGGACATAATTCTATAATGGATTTGGTTAACTACCTAAGCAGATACATAACATCTCAGGATACAAAATCATTAACCAATGCATTGGAGAGTTATCTAGATGCACCTATAATAAAATTTTCCTGATTATTCATGCCATAGAAAAGAAAATCAATAATAAGGCATAAACATAAGAATTACCCATGAAAAAAAAAACAGGTTACATAATATTTCCTCATGTCATAATCATAAGAGATTTAATAAAGAATGAATTTGATAAATGAACATAAGGTATGTATTATCCCATTAGTGAAAGGGATAATGAGACAGGTATATATATAAGAGACATACATAAAGAGTTTATAATCAATCTATAATATCAAATGTTTTCTTCATTGATGAAAATTTATTTAAAATATCACATGGAATATTTCATAAGGAAAATACCATTTTCACTTTGAAATCACTTCTATAAAATAAGAAAATCTAAAATATTATAAAAAAATATTCTAAAATAAATTTAGAAACATGTAAATTAATACTCAAATCATTTGGTGGTCATGAAGGTGAGAAATTCCATTTTATCCGATAAGATAAAAATGTTTCCTTTAACTTTTTTTTGGAAAAAGTAAAAACGAACCATGTTCGGAAAATGATATGAATGTTAATTTTAAAGAATTTTATAAAAAAAATAAAATATGGGTAAAATTTTATTTGAGAAATCATTTTATAATACTAAAATAAATATATAAAACATGTAAAATATTAACAAGAAAAAAGATTTTTGACTGTGTAGAAAAAAGTCTGTTTTCCTTAAAAAACATAATTTTTAACTCTTGAGTATTTAAAAGAGGAAAATTAAAGGAAATATTATAATTTTCATAAATAACCAATGTAGAATAAAATAGGTTGTGTGTAATATATAAATATAAAATAATTCTCCTAGTGGAGACTTAAACATAATCAATCTTGAATAATGATGATATTGTAAAATAAACCATTAACAGTTTGGTAACATTTAAATCATACCCACCATGAATAAAATAAATTCAAAAAAAAACATTAAATACCATTAATATAAATATATTCATGAAATAAAATATCAAAAATGAAATTTATACACCTATTAAAATAATATAGGTTTATAACATAACATATATCCCAAAGAAGACAATTTGAGATGAAGAACCATTTCAATGATGATGCATGAATTAATCAATGAGGTGATTATGTATAAAAAATGTAAATCCACATAAAATGTAACACCCAAAGGATTTATAAATAAATTTAATATTGAATGTATGAAACATAGAGTCTTTACAGAACATCAATTTGTTATAACCTAGCCAGTAAACATAATTTTTCCACCTCTGGGATTTGAATTTCGAAAAACTCACATACATGGTTTCTTTCAATGAGATATTTAGAGTATGATAGGATAAAATTACATTTTTTGTGAATAGTAATTCACCCTTATGAATATTAATGTACCCATATAAATAGTAATATGATCCTTAGGAATAATAACTTCACCCATGAAAGTATATATAAAATTTAGACACTTTATAAATGAAATAGAGTATTTTAGAAATTGATAATTAAGTGTTGGTATTTTTATGAGTAATAAATATTTGATTAAAATTTTAAATTAATAAATTTATTTAAAATAAAATACATTTTTATAAAATTTATTATTAAATAAATATTTTGTTTTCCTAATATTTTAGGATAATTTTATGAGACCTCATTTAATTTTGGAAAGTATTATAAAATCAGTTTAAAATTTAAAATATGTACTTTTCAATTAAATAATGATTTCATTTAAGAATTAAATTTATATTCTTTCAAAAATTATTTTGATAAAATGGAGTTTATTTTTTAATTCTATACATCAAAAAATGGTTAGGGTGAATTTTGGGGATTTTTCTAAAAAACTAGAATTTTCGGTGAATAGTAAAATACAACAATTTATGATAAATGCTAAATACAAGATTTATTGAGTTATAGGTAATGTAAGGATTATTTAATCACAATTTATTAAAAATCATAAGAACTTATTACAATTTGATTTATAATAATCAATACTATTCATATTCTAGATCCAAAATAAAAAAATAATGATTAAAGTAATGGGAAATAACTCCTCTCCTCCACTATAAAATCCACCCATCACTCCCTCCTCTCTTCACTAATCTCAAGCCTTTTGGATTTTATAATTCTACTAAAGTATCCTCCCAAGATCCTCCCCATATCCAGTATCCCTTGGTCTCTTCAAAAGTCTGAATCCTCTCCCCTAAAGAGGCTCTCAAGGAAGATAGATTCAAGAGGTAAATTCCTCTTTTCATTTCTTTTATTTTCATTCAAGTTTCTTTATTTATTTTTTATTTCATAACCTTATTTCCTCCAAGTGTTATGATAAATAAAGTACCTTAAATGTACTGTAATTTTTTTATAATAATGGAATACTTCATCATCATCTCTCATTTCCCCTCCTTTTATACTATAAATTAAAACCCCATCCAAGATGTGCTAGTTTATCACATTCAAGAACGACAGTTTTAAAATTCTATTGCAATCTTCAATTTTGGTCATGAAACAATATTTATTATTGAAAAAGATCATAATATATTTAATATATCCTATGTAATGTTTTTAAATCATTTTTTACACATGGTATTAGTTTATAAAACAAAATGAGTTCATGGTGATTGAAAAACCACCAAATTAATCCAAGTGTTTATCATTAACATTTTAGCTAATGATTCATCCTTACCCAAAGTAACCAAATTAATTATATAATAATTTAAGATTCTGTATGAAAATTAATAAAATATAACATCAATTCTAGAATTTATTTCTAATTTTACATTAAATTCTATACAAACAAACCGATCATAAAACCTAATGAAACGAGCACTCACAAACAATGATATTGAATATCTTAACTGATAAAAATGACAATAAATGAAATTAATAAAATTATAATAATAAAATAAATGTCAAATAGGTTCTGAATTAAGTTATTAATAATTATGATTTCATATTCCAAGACCTTAAGTTCAAGAGTGGAACATATTCAGACTTAAGGTAAGGGTTTTCTACCCGAACCTCTATTTTATTTCGGGTTACTATTTATCTCTCTTAACCCTAATTAAATTATTATTTATTCTTATTTACTCATCATAAATTCTATTTTAATGTTCTATATATGTGTACTAGCCATAATCCTTCTTTATTTTATGGTGATCTACATGTTTTAAAAGGATATTTCAAAAATCCTTCCCGATAAACATGCCCGTTTCAAGGGAATTTCTCGAATACTTACCTATTTTCAAGGGCACTCTATAATCTATTTTTAGAAGAATTTATATTTATAAAATAAGTGATTTTATTATTAAAAACTACCTTAATTCACTTCTGGTTTTATAAAAATATTTTTCCAAAAGAACTCTTCTTTTCAAAGTAAAAGAGAATTTATCTCAATAATTAATCGATGATTTTATAAGAGTATTTTCACATATTTCAACACCCTGGTTGATTTTTTTGGGATTAATATTTTTTGTTATCATCTACCATATCATATTTAATGGTTTATGATTAGTTTTACTATATATTTTCTATATTAATACTATTCACCTTATTACTTCAAATGGTTAGTGTTTATGTTTAATGATTGGGGAAATCTATTTACATTTCTTGAAAAATGAACGTGCCGAACGCACCACTAAAATTTCAATTTTTTTTCCCATTGTGGTAGAGCCGTTCATTTAGGGAGAATTGGAGTCAGAAAAGCTCCTACCTTTGGCCCCTAGTGTAAAGGGTTCTCTAGATTCTTCATCTCAAACGGGGGATCCTTGTCTGTTCAAGCCTAATATTGCTCCTGGTGCATCATGGAATGAAGTTCTTCTCAGGTCCCCATCTTATCTTCCTTATGTGTCTCCTCTTTTTCCAATGATTTCCCTAGAATCCTATAACATTGAGCAGTTGGATGGTCACCTGATGCTGTCGTTCAACCCTTCTACCTTTTACAACGTTGAAAATCAGCTAAGATAGACTCTTATTGCTTGTTTTGGGGACGATAAACCTGGGTCGGGCATTTTCTCGGATTTTCTTCGATCGTGGGGTTTGGAGTGACCAACCACATTTTCAGTTCTGAATAGAATATCCTTTTGCATTGTTTTATATTCTCATGAAGATTGTTTCAAAGATTGGTATATGCCGCAAATATCCTTCTATAGATGGAATTTCTAGCTCTCGTAGTGGTAAATGAAGGTTCACTAAGGCCATGATTCCCCTTTAGCGGGAGATTTTCTTCATCTACCCATTATTCCTCTTATATTTCATAACTTTTCTTTCATAGTGAAAATTGGAGACTTACTTGGGGAGTTCCTTTGCATGGATGACCATACTCTATGCTTCGAGGAATCATTGTTATTGAGGATCTATGTTTCCATGGATCTTACTTCCCCACCACCATCAAAGCTTCTCCTACGTGCTGGAGGAATGATGGAATGGAGGTAGGATCTCATGTATCCTCAGATACCGCACCTTTTCTCATCATGTTGCCTTCTCGGGCATGATTTTTCAGAATTCAGAAAGCATCGATCACATACCTCATCTTCGATCCATCAAGGTATCTCAACCAATGGTGAAGCTACACCCCTATCGTTGGGGGTGCCTTGGCCATTCGATCGTGGTTCTCTTTTGATTTGTGAGGGAAAGGATTCCCTATCAGACATCTCTCTGGTGTCCCCCCTTATTCTTGTTTGTTCATATATAAGGTGGACGATTCCTCATTCCCCTTCCTATATGGATCTTGTCTTGATGCCCTTAGTTTGGTTATCAAGCCCTTTGAACCTCAGTGTCCCACCCCAGTTAATACAGATCCTTGATCTGCTTGCTTACATCCAACCCTCTTCAACATCAACCGATGCTTTATTTTTTGTGCATGAAAACATGGATTATCCTTTAGTTAACATAGGTTTCCATTTTTTCTCCACATTAGAGATGTCCAATTCGAATATTTCTCAATTTTATGCACGACAAAGGAAGGTCAGGACCAGGTTTGGGGACTCTCCACCACACCATGATGATATCAAGACAGTTCCTATTTCAGAGGTTTCTTATGCAAGTCTTCCAATTTAGGAAAAAAAATTGGTCATAGATTCCCAAATACGTACCTTAAATAGTTTCAATATATTACAAAAAAGATCAATAGGTTTCTGACAGGTGATTCACAACTTCACCTTCGACTTCAAATGGAGGATGTAGAATATCAAAATCGAGATGCAAGATGTCCGGATCATATCCTCTAATCATGAGTGCTCTTTCTCCAGGGGCCAAAACCAGGTGTCATGGTTCCAAATTATCTCTACAATGATATGGAATGGACATGGTGTTGGGGAATGGGTTATGACTGATTATTTATCTAATGATGTCTGATAGAACAAGATATCTCTATTGGCTGTTCTTGAGCCAAATAAAAACAACTCCAGAATAGTGGTTTTCTCTCAAAGGATTGGTTTATGTTACTTTTTTACTTGGGTACCTTTTGAATCTCTATATTGGGATCTTTTGTGATTCTTCAATTATATTAGATAGAGTTAATGTCTTAGAAAAACATATCATGACTAAATTTAGTTATAGAGAGCAATGTATTTTATTCACTTTGGTTTATGCGAAATGTGATCGGAGAGAAAGGAAGATATTATGGCCAGACTTAGAATCCTTCAATGTATGCGAGTAGGCATGGTTTGTGGGTAGAGATTTTAACACCATAATGGATGTTTCAAAGATGAAAGTAGGATGTGCTTATCCATGGATATATCATCAAGTCCTTTTCTTCTTTGTGGTCAAGGATAGCCTTTGGGATTTGGGCTACACAGGAGACAAATATACATGGTGAAATAACAAAAAAGGATGGAGTCAAACATGGTGTCGGCCATATCATATTCTATGAAATATTCAGGCTATTTTTGGTTTCCCGTATGCTTGAGTGAATCATCTTGTTTGAGCCATTTCAGATCACTCTCTATTACTCTTATGCATGGTTGTTTGTAGGGATGTTAGGGATCATTTCTTCTATTCCACACAGTGGGATGCTAATCAGGCGTATCATGACGTGGCTAAAAATTCATGATGTATGCCTATAAATGAGAGATCTTGGACTAGATTCTAGAAAAAGCTCAAATGATTGAAGGTAGATCTTTAAAACTGGTATAAGAAAAAACATGACCATTTCACAGATTTGGATAATCTAAAAAAATGAAATTGAGCACATTGAATCTAATCTTGAAGATGATTGAGATGAGGAGTTTTTTCTGAACCTTGTTAATAAGAAGGAACATATTAATGAAATGCTTCTTGAATAAGAAAGGTTTTTTTGAGATAAATCTAGGGCCATCTATCTTAAATAAGGGGATAAAAATACAACATTATTTCAGTAATGTATCAAAGAGAAAATATGATGGATCATACCAAATATTTTCATGGAAAATGGTTCATTTTATAATGATCGAGAGATAATTTGAGGTATAGATGAAAACTATTTTAAATCTTTTCTTTTTGAAGTTAACCTAAGTATGCAGAAAGGTTATCCTCATGGTCCAATTGAAATCTTTGAGGGTATTCCTCATGTAGTATCCAATGATATCAATGAATTTTTTAGGGTAATTACTAAGGAGAAAGAAATATTTGAAGCTATAAAGTCAACCAACCAGAATAGTTTACCCATCCTAGATAGTTTCCTTGCATATTTCTATGTAGTCTCATGGGAACTTATTAAAGGGGATTTGATTGAATCGATTTAGGATTTTTTTCATGGAGGATCTCTTCCGAGGGTGGTCTGTGAAACCGTGCTCATGATGATTCCAAAAGTGAAAGACCCATCATAGTTCAATAAATTTAAGCCAATAAGTATGTGTAATTTTTCTTATAGAATCCTAGATACTATTCTTAACAGGTGAGTGGCAGGATTCCTTAATTAATGGGTTTCCAATGAAAAACATGGATTTATTAAAGGAATGCCCCCACAAGAATCCATTGGTATTGTTTAGGAAATTATTGTGGATATCAGTAAAAAAACTCATGGTTTGAATGTGTCTATTCATATTGATATGGATAAAGCTTATGATATGATGGAATGGGGGTATATTCTCAATGTTATGGCTTGTATGGGTTTTTCTAATTGGGTGTGAGACTTATTTTTCAGATGCTTTAGCTTACCCTGGTCTCAATGTCGCTGATGAGTAAGAGAACTGAATTTTTGAAATATGTTAGGGGCCTTAGAAAAGGAAATCCTCATTCTCCTAGTATTTTTATAATGGTACAGGACCCCCTTAGTAAACTCTTGGAAAACAAGATCAGTTTTGGCTACATTGAAACATTTAAATACAGGAATCATACCAATGGAATATCTCACTTGCTCTATGAAGATGACATAATTTTTCTCATTAATGGAGGATGTAGATATATTAGAAATCTTAAAAAGGTGCTGGAAGAGTACAGTAAATGGAGTGGTGAGAAAATTAATTATGATAAGAGTCGTTTTTATTTTCCACAGTCATGTTCAGAAAGGAGGATAAGAAAAATGGAAGATGTTCTGAGTATTATGAGAAGATAGTTTCCTTTGGAGTATCTTGGAGCTCCCTTATATTTGGGAAAATTTATAATAAGACACTGTGAAGGTATTTTTAATAAAATCATCAGTAAGATCCATAATTAGAAGCTATTTTCTTTCTTTTGGTGGTCGTATTACTCTGGTTAACTGTGTTCTATCTTCAATCCCTACGCACATTCTTTCAGTTCTTAAATTTCTTAATTTAGTATTGGGAAATATGAAATGGAATTTGACATATTTTTTCTGGTATTCTCATGGGGAAGGAAGGTACCACTTGGAATCCTGGAAAAAATGGCTAAGCCAGTGAATAATGGGGGTATTAATCTCTGTAGTGTGGAAGTATCTATGCACTATCTTCAAGCTAAGTTAGTCTGGTAATTACTTGAAGGTGATTCCTTGTGGATTAAATTTATTAAAATGAAATATTGGACCAACCTGGATACTATGAGGGGTAGTATCTCTTGGATATGGAGATCGCTATGTGATCACATTCTGACTCTCAATCAGAATTTTCGGTGGATTGTGGAAAGTGGTGATATCAATATTTGGTTTAGTAATTGGTCTGGTTCGATCATCAGATTTCCTTCTTGTCCTACGCCCAAGATGAATTTTTTAAAGAAAGTATTTACCTGGATTTCATTAATTCTATTCTTAATCAACAATAATAAAAACTCTTTAACAACACAGACCTCACCTTAAATACCGATCGTTAGGTTTTTACAAAATCTCCCGTAGGGGACTTCTCGGATAAAAGTTACATACTAGTTCTTCCTGCTTTAAATAATGGAAACCAAGTTATGAATGCATATTGGTGTAAAGAGATACCTATAAAATACAATTTTCTTCTTTATAGGATATATAAAAACTATATTTTGACTGATGAACTGGTCTGTAGGAGGGGTGTACAAATAGTTTCAAAAGGATAGTGTTGCAGGTCCGCAATTTATGAAATGATGGGGAATTTATTTTTTGCGGGTGACTGGGCTATGGTGGTGTAGATCTTTGTGGGTAACCTCATAGGTATAGATATTCATTATGTAGCTGGTTTTGATTTCCTTCTTAACGAATCTCTCAGTGTTGGCTCAAATGATCATGAGCGAAAGGCCCATTCTGTGATAATGGATGAAGGTTGCTAGACTTTCTATAGTGCAAGGAATAAAGCCCATCTTGATGGTTGTCATATTTCTTTTATTTTCATGCAGGTTCGGTTCAAATGTTTTGTGATGGAGTTGGGATTATTAATAATGCAATGGAATGAAAGTAAAATCCTGAGAATGTTTATCACTGCTTCTAGGAGATCTTCTTCTACTCAGGACGTTCATGGTATATAGAAGCATGGAAGATGTGTAAGTTAGAAACCACCTACAAGTGGATATAAGCTAAATGTTGATGGATCGTGCACTCTTGGTATGATGCGTGGAGGTGGAGTTATCCAAGATAACAATAGTTCTGTTATCACTACTTTTAGTAGCTTCTTCGGTCAAGGAGACTCTATAAGAGCGAAGGATAAGTCTCTTCTTGAGGGGCTGAAAATCTATCGGGACTTCAATTTATCTCCATCTTTGATTGAAATAGACTCTATAGTGATATATAATTCTATACAAGGCAAGACATGTACCCCCTGTTCTATTGATTATTACATTCAAAGGTGTATTTGATACATTCCTTATGGTGCATATTTCCAACATACACGGAGTGAAGGTAATAATGTGGTAGATTTTTTAGCATCTAAGGATGATAAAAATGATTCTAGTATTATTTTATCTAATATGGGAAGTCTTCCTTCAGAATGTGTTGATCTCTTTCAGGTGTATACTCTTGGTTTTCACTATATTAGACCTCCCTACTTTCCTTGCTTTCAGAATTCTTGTTGTATTTTTTCTATGTGACCATGATCCCACATTTTAATAAAATAAAAACTATTGTTATATGATATTTACATTTCATATGTTAGTTTTAATATGAATATATATGATGTTTATGTTTATCCCAGTTTACATGGGAAATTAATTGGACTTATTTCATGATGGGTTGGGATCGTTATATCCCCTCGATGCATTGATAGGTCACATGAGACAAATTAGTGTCTTGACATGAGACCTTGACAAAATGGTTATTATGGTCTTGGCATGAGGCCTTGACGGTAGGATTATGATGTCTATAATTGTTCATTCCCTCATTATGAAACTAGATATTGATAGTCAATGTGATTATTCTACTAGTATAATATCCATGGTTATGTTTTATGTCATTATTTAATCTGTTTTTATTCCTACCATATTATTCTCAATTATATTTTTAATGGAATGTATTTTTAGTTATTCATAATGACTAGTGTTTATGTTTATAATTTATTCTACTGTTTTATTTACCCTTACTGAGCATCTGAGCTCACCCCCTTTCACATATTTTATTTTCCCCAAGCTATGAATAAGTATATTATGAATGATTTTCAAGGATAATCTATGAGATTATGTGTGATTCAAAATAAGTTGATATGGTTTTTAATTTCAAGTTATAATGTCAAACTTATGTATGTATCTGGTTTTCCAATAATACAAAACTATTTGTTCCTTCGAGATACGACTTTCTTATAATCCTGATAATGTAATCAAATAAGGCACCGACTGTAGAAAACTATGTTTGGGTCCTTATAGTTGGTATCATATAAAGTTTAGTAGAAAACATGGAAACTAGATTTAGAGAATGTATATTAGGTAACAACACCCTAAGATAGTCTTTGAGGAAAAACATACAAGAACATCCTAGAATTTTGGTAAGGAATAGATTATGTGGACATTTCTATAAAATACATCCATGTCTAGATACTACAAGTGGATGTGGTTCTGAAGCATATGTACCTAGGAGTAACAACTCCAACATGAAGTTTTGGGTTTGACCTGAGGTATCTTAGTACACGACAACACGCCTTAATGCACACATAGTTTGAAACTCTTGGGGGATATGCTTAAGATAATTCAAATTTTCTTTACAAACCATTATGAATGAATTAAATGTAAATTTTTCTTCAAACAAACCATGTTTATGATTATGAGATTTTCTATGGATAAGATTTCAATTTATTATATGTATTTTTCTAATTTGATATTATACACTATTATTCATAACATAATTTAGTGTATTCCATTATTTAAAGATGAAACCTAGTGGAAGGAATATAAACCTCATGAACGCATATATCCCATGTAGTGATTTCCATCCAATGTGAGATAATTATGCTAGATCTGGTGCTGAGAAACTTATAACTATACTAAAAAAATTGACCCAGGTTATGAAAAATAACCTTACCCATATAGAGCATTTGTATCCATAATATGGAGGATCTATGTTAGACTGATTTATGTAACAACAACCTCCATTATTCAATTGGACTAAAAACGCATTCGTAGTGGAGTAGTGGAAAAGTTCTTTAGAGAAGTTATTTATCACTTTTGGATGTAATGAAAGGAATAAGGTTGTCATAGAAGTTTATCGTCTATCAGGAGATGCGCATTTGTGGTGGTATTTAATTCAAAACATAGAGGAGGAGGAAGAAATAAAATAAATATAATGGAGGTATTTTAAGGAAATATTCTTAGAAAAATACTTTCCATGTGAAAAATGAGAAGATATGGAAGGTTAGTTTATAAATCTATGGAAGAAAGAGGATAAGAATACTGCAAATTTTGAAGATAACTTCACAAGATTTGAAATACATTCCATGGATTACATACTTAATCCAAAGTGCTAGATTGGTCGATTCATTGATGGTTTAAAACCATGAATATGAAGGGCACTAGTTCCCTAAAGTTTCTCATTATATAAAGATATAGTCTCATGTGATATCAAGATGAAAAAAGAATTCTATAAGTTTTATAAATTTAAAGGAAAGCAAGAGAAGAAGAGTGATGCTGAAAAATATTGAAAAGGAAATAAGGAAATGTGGAAGAAGAGAAGAATTGACTTTCTACCCTATGATAATTGTGAGAAGAAACACCCTGGTACTTTCCTAAAGGGTATGGGTATTTATTACAAGTGTGGATAAAAAGGTCACCACTACCATGATTTCAAGGTAAGAAAGAAGATACCAATATTTAATGATATAATTTTAAGGATATGGGACATTATTCAAATGATTTTACTAATAATCAAGGAAATATTATCCAAATAAGGCCAAGGGATTAGGGATAAACCTATGTTGTTGCAAATACTGAGGTTAAAGTTCTTAATGATGTGGAGGCAGGTAATTTAATCATTTCCACAAACTTATCCAATTCTTTATTTTATTCTAGATCGTAAAATTATTTTATATCATCACAGTTTTCCATGAAAATTAGAAATTTCCAATTTGATTTAATGAAGGATTTTTCAGTCAAAACTCCTAAGGGAAGTATCATTTCAATAAATATGTGTTGGGAAGTCACTATTATGACATATTAACATGATTTATCTGCTGATTTTATCATCATACCCATTATTTAATTTGATATAATCATTATTAGGGATTGGATTTCAAATTATGATGTGAAAATATATTATAAGAAGAGGGAAGTTACAATTTTTGAGAATGATGTAAAATACCTTATCTTTTGGGCAGAGACATCACTATCTGATTCTCACCTAGATCCACCTTTAGTAGATGTATTGAATTAAATTCTTGGGGAGGAATAGAATGCAATATCTATGAGTGAGGAAAATAATGTTCCAATAGAGGACGTAACTATTATGCAAGAATATATTGATGTGTCTCTAGAGGATTTACCTGGACATACTCCAGAGTGGGAAGTTGAGTTCTGTATTGATTTAATTCCTATTGCAAGGCCTATATCAAAGACTCCTCATATAATTGCCCCATTGGAATTAGTGGAACGAAAGAAACAACTAGAGGAGTTGAGTAGTAAGGGTTTTATTATCTATAGTGTTTCTCTATGGGGTGCTCCAGTTATTTTCTTTAATAAAAAAGATGGATCTATGAGGTTGGGCATTGACAACAGGGAGATACATGCTATTAAGATAAAAGAAAAGTATCCTCTTTCTCGTATTGATGAATTATTTGATCAAATTCATGGAATCCAATATTTTTCTAATATTTACCTTCGATTTGGATATCATCACTTGTGTGTGAGGAAGGAAGATATCCTAAAGACAACATTTCGAACCAGGGATGGGCATTACGAGTTTATAGTAATGAATTTTGTACTGACTAATGAACCCTACATTTTCATGGATATAATTAATAGGGATTTCAAAGAATATCTAGACGACTTTTTCGTAGTATTAATTGATGATATCATGGTATACTAAAAAATCTAATAAGATCACAAAAATCACTTACGCATTATTATGAAGACTCCTAAAAGAAATGAATTATATGGGACGTTAAGAAAGTGTGTATTTTAGCTTCAATCAGTTTCTTTTCTTGTCCATATTATCTCTAAGGATGGAATATCTGTTGATCCTGTAAAGACAAAGGCTATTTACGAATGGCCTACACCAAAAAACATAACAGAGGTACATAGTTTTATTGGTTTAGCAGGTTATTACCAGCATTTCATTGAAAACTTCACCCAATTAGCAAACCGATTAACCAAGATTACTCATAAAGTGGTTAAGTTCATATGGAGAAATGAATATGAGGAATGTTTTGAATAATTAAATAGGATATTAGTGAATTCTCAGATCCTAACTCTACTATTGGGGAATGATGATTTTGTGATCAATAGTGATGCATCAAACATAGGGCTTGGATGTTTCCTTATATAGAATGATAGAGTTATTTCTTATGCATGAAGGCGGTTACAAAATCATGAAAAAAACTATACTACTCATGATATTGAAATAACAGCTGTAATATTTTCTCTAAATATATAGATAAATTATCTATATGCAGAAATATGTGAGATTTATATGAATAATAAGAGCCTATAATATATATTATAATAGAGATAAATCAATATAAGTAAAAGGTGATGGATAGAACTACTCAAGGATTATGATTGTTCAATACACTAGCACCCAAGAAAGAAAAATAAGGCAGCTAATGCATTGGGCATAAAGGATCATGTAGTTTTAAACAAAATGAGGATTAAAAGGGATCCTATATTCTTGGATATAGTAAGGATGAACATTGGAATTATCAAAGAAGGTGAAACATCATTACTTTTTAAATTGTTTTTCCAAACATATTTATTTGAAATAATTAAAAGTTCTTAGCCTCATGATGAGAATCATAAAAATAAAATTAATTATGTGAATGATGGGAAGTTTCAAGACTTCGTATATGAAGATGGAATTTTAAAATTTAGGAAGAGGATTTGTGTTCCAGCTACACCTGATAGAAAAATGGATTTATTGGATGATACCCATAGTTTGAATTTCTCTATACATCCTGGTAGCAGTAACATGTATGGATATTTGAAGGAACATTTCTGGTGGTATAAAATGAAGAGGGAAATTGTGGATTATGTATCATGATATTTAGTCTGTCAATAAGTGAAGGCTGAATGACTATATCCTAGAGGATTCATGCAACCTATACCAATTCCTACATTGAAATGATATGTCATCACTATGGATTTTGTAACTAGATTACCAAAAACTCCAAGAAAGTATGTTTCAATATGGGTAATTTTATATATACTTACAAAATATACACATTTCCTCACTGTAATGGAGGATTTTACACTAGATAATCTCGCATGACTCTATATTAATGATGTTTTGAGACTTCAAAGATAACGTATCTCAGTTGTGTCCGATTGTGATCCATGATTCACATCAAAATTCTTGAAAAGTCTTCAAAAGTATTTGGATACTAAGCTTTTATTGAGTACTTATTATCACCCTCAAACTGATGGGCAATTAGAAAGGGAGATAAAAAATTTATAAGACATGTTTAGATCATGATCACTTGATTTTAAAGTTTTGTGGGATCATAATTTACTTGAAGTTTTAATACAATAATAGTTTCAATTCAATTATTCAAATGGCACCATATGAAGCATTCTATGGAATGATATGCTGTACACCAACATGTTGGGATGAAGTTGGTGAAAGGAAACCTATGGGACCAATGATTGTGGGGGGAAAACAGTGAAGGTAAAGACTATTTAAACCCATATTAAAGAAGCTCAAAGCGGGAAAAAGAGATATACTGATAATTAAAGGAAGGATTTGAAATTTTAAGTGGGAGATCATGTTTTCTTAAATGTATCTCCATAGAATGGTGTTATAATATTTGGGATGAAAGGTAAACTGATCCCCAGGTACATTGGTCCTTCTGAAATTCTAAAGAGAATTGGAGTTGTGGCTTATCATTTGGCAATTATTCCTATCCATTATAATGTCCACAATTTTTTCTATTTCTCATTATTGAGAAAGTATATGCTAGACCCAACACATGTCCTTACTTATGAAGGTATAAAATCAGAACCTAACTTATATTACTATGAAGAGACTATATAGATTCTATAAACTAAGGAACAAGTGTTAAGGAATCAGACAACCCAATAATTAAAGGTACTTTGAAAAAATCATAAAATTGAAGAAGCAACATGGGAGCTTGAGGAGCTTATGATGAATAACTACCCAAATCATTTTATGAGGTAACATTTTGGAATTTTGAGGATGAATTTTTTGTAAGGGGGGAGAATATTGCACCCCAAGGATTTAAAAATATATTTACTATTTAATTAATGAAACAATGAGTCTCTAAAAAACACGATTTTATTACAACCTATCTAGAAATCATATTTTTCCACCTCTGTGATTTGAATTTCGAAAAACTGACATACACGGTTGTATTCAGTAAGATATTTAGTGTCTGACAGGATCAATATAGAATTTTGGTGAATAGTAGTGTACCCTTAGGAATATTAATGTACCCTTATGAATTGTAATATGATACTTAGGAATATTAACCTCTTCCATGAAAGTATAAATAAAATTTATACACCTTATAAATAAAATAGAGTATTTTAGAAATTAATAATTAAGTGTTGGTATTTTTGAAAGTAATAAATATTTAATTACAATTTTAAATTAACAAATTTTTTTAAAATAAAATACATTTTCATAAAATGTATTATTAAATAAATATTTTTTTTCCTAATGTTTTAGGGTAATTTTATGAGACCTCAGTTAATTTTTGAAAGTATTATAAAATCTATTTTAAATTTAAAATATGTATATTTAAGTAAATAATTATGTCATTTAAAAATTAAATTTCTCTTATTTATAAAATTATTTTGATAAAATGGATTTCATTTTTTAATTCTAAACATTTAAAAATGGTTAGGGTTAATTTTTGTTATATTTCTAAAAAACTTGAATTTTTGGTTAATAGTAAAATACGGTAATTTACGATAAATGTTAAATACATGATTTATTGAGTCATAAGTGATGTAAGAATGATATAATAACACTTGGTTCAAAATCAGATCACTTATTACTTTTTGAGTCACAATAATCAAGACTATTCATAGTCTTGATCCGAAATAATAAAATAATGATTAAAATAATGGGAAATAACTTCTCTCCTCTACTATAAATGCCACCCATCACTAACTATTATATTAAATCCTCTCATGCCCTGTTCCCTGTATAATTACAATAAAATAAACTCCCAAGTTCCTCCCCATGTCCATCAGCCCTTGGTCTCTCCAAAAGACCAAATCCTCTCCCCTAAATTGGATTTCAAGGTAGATAAATTCAAGAGGTAAATTCATCTTTTTATTTCTTTTATTTTATTTCAAGTTCCTTTCTTTCTTTTTCTTTCCTCATATAATTTACTCAAAAGTTTATGATAAATACAGTACCTTAAATTTAGTAGAATGTTTTTTTACAATAATTGAATAATTCATCATCATCTCTCCTTTGCCATCCTTTTATACTAGAAATGAAAACACTATCCGAGATGTGTTAATTTATCACATTCAAGGAGGATGAGTTTTAAAATTCTATTAACATATTTAATTTTTTACATGAAACCATTTTTATTGATGAAATAGATCATAATATATATAATATATCCTATTTCATTTTATATAATCATTTTATACACATGGTATTAGTTTATAAAACAAAACGAGTTCATGGTGATTGAAAAACCACCAAATTAATCCAAGTGTTTATCATTATAATTTTATCTAATGATTCATCCTTAAAAAAAGTAAAAAAATGACTTATATGATCATTTATATTTTTTTGGAAAATCAATAACATATATCATTAATTCTAGAATTCAATTATCATTTTACATTAAATTCCATAAAAACAAACCAATTTTGAAAACTAATGAAACAAGCACTCACAAATGATGAAATTGAATCTCTTAACCCATAAAAACGACCATAAATGAACTTAATAAAATTATAATAAATCAAATAAATGTATAATAGGTTCTTAATTTAGTTATTAATAAGTCTAATTTTATATTCCAAGACCTTAAGTTCAATAGAGGAACATATTCAGACATAAGGTAAGGGTTTTCATCCCGAACCTCCATTTTATTTCGAATTACTCTTTGTCTCTCTTAACCCCAATTAAATTATTATTTATTCTTATTTAATAATCATAAATTATATGTTAATGTTGTACCAACCATAATACTTATTTATTTTATGGTGAGTTACATGTTTTAAAAGTATCATTCAAAAATATTTCCTAATAAAAAAGCCCATTTCAAAGGAATTTCAAGAATTCTTACCAATTTTCAAGGGCACTCTATAATCTGTTTATAGAAAATTTTATTTTTATAAAATCAGTGTTTTTATTATGAAAAACTACCTTAACTAACTTCTGGTTTTATAAAAATATTTTTCCAGAATAACTATTCTTTTCAAAGTAAAAGAGTATTTATCTCAAGAATTACTCGATGATTTTATAAGAGTATTTTCACCTATTTCAACACCCTTATTGACTATTATAGTATTAATATTTTATGATATAATCTACCATATCTTATTTAAATTTTTATGATTAGTTTGAATATGGATGTTCTATCATAATAACACTCAACATATTACTTCGAATGGTAAGTGTTTATGTTTAATGATTGGGGAAAGATATTTACATTTCATATGTTAGTTTTAATATGAATGTATATGATATTTATGTTTATCCCCATTAATATGTGGAATGAATTGGGATTATTATGGGATGGGTGGGGACCTCTATATATTCTTGATGAATTGTTAGGTCTCATGAGACAAACTAGTGTCTTCGCATGAGGGATTGACAATATTATTATTATGATCCTGGAATGAGGCCTTGACGGTGTGATTATGATGTCCGAAATTATGTATTCCCTCATTATGAAACTATAGATTTATATTACATGTGATTATTTAACTAGTATAATATCCATGGTTATGTTTTATGGAATTATTTAAGCAGTTTTTATTCCTTCCATATTATTCTAAATTATATTTTTAAAGGAATTCATTTTTAGGTATTCATCACACCTAGTGTTTATGTTTATAATTTCTTCCTCTATATTATTTACCCTTACTGAGCATCTGATCTCACTCCTTTCACATGTTTTATTTTCCCTAGATTGTGAAGAAGTATATTATGAATGAATTATAAAGACTATCTAGGATATTATGTATGATTCAAAAGAAGTTGATATGTTGTTTTTAATTTCAAGTTGTAATGTTGAACTTCTCTATATATCTAGTTTTCCAAAACTACGAAACTATTCATTCCTTCAGGATACAAATTTCTTGTAATCATGCCAATGTAATAAAATAAGGCACTGAATCTGAGCAACTTGGTTAGAGTACTTAAATAAAACATGTATAAATAAAACATAAAATAATCACAGGTCATTCCACACATAATATTAATATAACATAGTCAATAGAGAAGTAATATAACCTAATAAAGAGAAATTGATTTATGAAACCCCTTACTACTTGGTAACTTTTATGTCAAATCACATTGGATGAAATATCTTGAATTAAAAAATAAGATACCATTATGTATGAAGGATTAATGATATAATATAAAAAATTCTATTATATACACCATATAAAAAATGGTTTATAATATTAAAGAAACCTCAATGAAATAGAATTGGCACAAAAATACTTACACCAATAAGAAAAACATTTCTAGTTATCAAAATATCCATTCCATTTAAAACCATTTTTTTAAAAATATTTAGAAAAAAACGAAGGAGGGTTTTTATTGAAGTAATAAAGGTATGTTATAAATAAATCCAAAAAAATAATGGTTGTGATGGCAGGAAAATACATTGAAATTATATATGTCAAAAAAATCCTTTTTATCTTTTGTAATGAAAGTCAAACAAATTCGTATAAAATGCGTATAAAGATTCATTTTGAAATTCTTTGAAAGAAATTTAAAATAGATATAAATTTCATTTTTAATTAATTTATTTCAATATAAATATATCAAAAACAATAAATTTTAAAATATTTACAGGAAAGATAAATATTTATAAATTAAATCTTTAAAAAATTTAAAATGAGGGTTTTGAAGTAAAGTGTCCCTTATATAAAACCTTAAAAAGATCCATTTTTCAAAAATTTGTAAAGAAAGTAAAATATGTTAAAAAGTGAACTTTTTCATCCATTTAAGTATAAATAAAAATTTTCTCGAAACATTTAAAATAACATGGATATGGAAGAAAAAGAGTTGGAGGGGAAAATTTAAAATATGATTTTTAAAAAGAAAGTCCCTTACCTTGATCCTGACTCATCATGTGCACTCCTTATCTTCTTGAATTATAATTTTATGTGAATTATTTACTTTATTAGGTATATTTTTCAAGTTTATTATTAATTTTAATTCAATTATTACCATGCTATATATAATTTCATAATCAATTAAGTTCATGTCAGATGTTTTGATGATATTAAACTCATATGTACAAAATGAATTTAGAAGGTTGACTATGGTCAAAGAGGTTATTATTTCATCATCTCGAAGAATAATAATCTCGTAATAATTATATTTTTTATGCATCAATTATACTTTTAAAACTATCCATGAAATATGGTTTTGAAAAATGAGCTACGTTACAATCATAGAGACAGTAGGATGTATGTACGCATTGGCAGCATTTCTATTTTTCAACACTCATAAAAGAAATAAGTTAAGTGTAATTTTGTCTTTAAATAATAATGATTATATCATAAATATTATTTAATATCTTGAAATAAACTTATATATAATATACAAGTGATGTGGTTATGAAATATGAATCACATCGCTTTGTGGAGGTGGCAATCCACATGTACACACGAATGACATTATCA
The DNA here is from genome assembly GCA_963277665.1 of Viscum album. NCBI lineage: Eukaryota > Viridiplantae > Streptophyta > Magnoliopsida > Santalales > Viscaceae > Viscum > Viscum album. The sequence continues at coordinate 2,105,406,804 of OY728130.1, read as the reverse complement.
TATTTCATTGAATAGAAATATAATTAAATTGATGATATATTATATTTAAATTATTTTAAATATTTCATTAATATAATATATATATTTTAAATTCATCATTACAACCATTTGTGATAGGCGATGATGGAAAACAAATTACTTCGATTCACGTGGCGACATTCCGTCGTACACACAAATGGTGGTTTTGTTTCCATTTTAATGGAAGAGGAGATGGATATAGGTCATGACATTAACATAAAAACATACCAAAATATTTAATAAAATGGTTTTATTATTTCATCATGTTTGAAGATTATTTTAAGGAGGTGTAAGATGAAATAAAATCAAAACATTTTGTTAAAAGCTATACATATTCTTAGGACAACCTCCTTTTCCTTACAACATATGCCTTATACGGATGATATCATACTAAAAATAAGAATTCTATAAAATTTTTAGGTATTTATATGAATATATTTGGGTAGTTATTGGCCAAAAAAATTGTTTTTGAAGTGTTATGAAAAGAGAAGAGAAGGCGCACTTTTATAAGTGAGGGGAGGGTCACATTTAGAATTTTCTAAAGTATGAAATTAATATAAATTAATTTTTATCTAAAAAATAGATAAAAACTGATATAATTCATATATAAGGTGAGTATGGGTATAAATAATCTCATAGAAAAATTTGGACAAGTTTAGGTGATGTTTTCACACTTATTTTTTGATTTAAATAACGATAAACCCGTTTTAACCATAATCGTGGTAATAATTATTTTAAACTGAATGGGTTATAATTTTAAATATAAGATAAAAATTGGATCATAAATCGAAAAGGGATAAAATTTTATACCATTTATCGTATTAATTTTTCTCTCACATGATTTTTTTAAAATAATTTAATAAAATATTTTTTAACATAAAATATCATTTATATCAATTTTTCACTATTCGTTTAATTTGACTTTAACAATATGAAGATACCAAATAATTATGAATATAATAAATTTTACCATCAATAATACATAATTATTAACTATAAAATTCTTTTGAAACCTGAAATCATCCCAAATACCTTACTTTTAATGTTTTAAAATTATTTATCATGAGTTTTCCACTGTTTTTACAAGGGCCATGTTAGTGTTGTATAAGTGTTTAAGGTAAATATATAATCAATAAAAATTTAAAATAAACTAAAAAAATGAAAATAATTATATTATAACTGAAATAAACTTTAATTTTCATTCACAACTTATTATTATCACTATGTGAACATATAAGCTATATTTGAAGGAAAGAGAGCAACATTTTATCTTTTTCTTTACTTAAAATATCATATAGGTCATTTTTATGGATAAGTGTAAAATATATTATTTAATATATATCCTAAGTTTATATGGGAATAAATACATTCATAAAATAATAATTAATGTGAGAATAGTGGCCTTATCACTTGATTTTAACCAAGGTTTACATAGTTTACCCTTTTACCATAGGGATACTTTTTTTACTATTTTTATAGTTCATTATGATCAAAAATTAAGTTGAACTTATTACATACTATTTATTATTATTATTAAAAATATGGAATAAATTTTATCAAATTTAATTCACATTAGTGGTATAATTTAATTTAAAAATGAACCTGTAAAATGTGTCAAAAAAAGGTTTTCCGGAAATCTATTTTCAAGCATAAGATTATATTACCTTAACTATATGAATAATAATCAACATTATTTGAATTTAAATTCATATATATATATATAAATAATCTATAAATTTTAATTAAATAATTCATTATTAGGGGTTATTTTAATTAATTAAAGTAGAGAAACATTATTCACTTAAAAATAGTTTTCCAAAAAATGGGTTTTTATACATGAAAAAAAAGTTATACAAAATATGGTAAAACTATTATTGAAATATAATTAATTTTATCAAATATAACTAAATAATACCTATTTTAATTTTAAATCAAATTAAATTCATAATTTTTCTTTCAAATTACTTATTTTATTGAGAAGAAATTATATTTAAAAAAAACGGTATTTTTCATTATTCACTAAAAATTACTCTCCAGAAAAATTTTAAACTTTCACCCTAAGATAGTTTTCATATTTTGACTTAACAATTTATGTTAATTTTATAGATTTTTTTTCCAAAAGTGGAATAAATTTCTTATATTATCCGCTCACAAAAAATAATAAAAATATTTTTTTTGAAGAAGATTTATTTTTTAAGAATAAAATGACTTCACTAAAAATTGAGTGATTATTTACTAAGAATTTATTAATACATTTATATTGAGTAGGAAATTAATATATATTTAATAAATAGGTTAATAAAATTCCAACCGAACAATTTTAACAACTAGGTTATAATAGTCATATTTAAATAATAATATTTCATAGTTTGTTTAGGATTGGTGTTGCATGTTGTATACGCTATCGAATATAGTATTCTTTTTAAAATACCAAGGTTCTGAATTCTCCCCCATTTAATAAATTTGATCCTTACAATTTGAAATTGGTCTTGGTAAACAAGGTTTTTATATCTTAAAATACCATTGTTGAGATCCCACATTATAAAAAGGGCCAATAAAAATTCTTCTTGGAAATAGGGAAAATGAAATATGAAGGTCATCACTTAACTAATTTGTAGAATTGGATAGAATTTATGGGAATTGGAAATTTAGAGATGGATAAGAAATATAATTTCCAAATAATTATGGAGAGTGATAGGGATCATTGATCATAAGAAAGTGAATGATTAATAGAATGTTAATGATAATAAAACCATAAACTGACGAGGTTTGAAAAAGGCTATTAATTTATTGAAAATTAAGGTAATAGGATATTTTTTTGTTTCAAGATCCTTTTATAGTGTTTTAGGAATTATTTTACCATATAGACAATGAAAATAAGGAAATTTACTTACTTGATAAGTAAAATTTCATTCTTTAATCAATTTCTACCATAATCGCATCCTTTTCTCCAAACGATGAGTATTCAAGATGATTTTTTATGCTTGAATAAAAAAATCATCTTCTAATGGATCACATATTCCACACAAGGATAATAATAACTTAATATTTCATTCTTACATTAACCAAAAATAAAGTAGTTAACACAAGATACCTCTTAAATTGAATAAATCATCATATAAATAAATACAACATTAAGCAATAAAAGGCTCAATAATAACACCCAAAGTTAAAATTATATGGTTCAATAAATAAATAACCATAAAATTATTCAAAATATTCTAGAATAATATTGAATCCCAAATATTATAATGATTTTATCAGATATTCTTCTAAGATAAATTTAACATTTATCTCCAAATAACATCAATCACAATTAATGTATCATAACAAAAATTTATTTTCCCTAATTATATAGTCTCTAAGATATGATAATTATTTCCATAAATAAATTTAATTACCATAAATCCATATTAAAATAATATATTCTCCCAAAATATAATTCAATTATTATTAATTAAATAAAATCCCATCACTTAAAATCTCAAAAGGGGTGTCTTAGACTTATAACTTATGGTCAACCTTAAAATCATAAACCCATGATGGTATCCCTAACTCTTAAGTTAGCCTCACATAAAATAATCCTAATATCCAAATTTATTTAAACCATAACTATAATACCAAATATAATTATCTAACCTTAAACATTATATAATCTAGTGTATTTATATAAGAAATCATTTTATTGAATTTTCAAATATATTTTAGTTTTAAAGTTTTAGAGAGTTAGGTCATCTCCCTTAAATAAATAAATATTACATAATAAAGTGGAAACTCCAACATAGTATCCATTTTCCCTACAAAATATAACCTTTACTATACAAAAAGTTTTCTTTCCATGGAATATCTTCATAATTTTCATCTTGACCTAAACCTTATCCTTATTAATCCTTAATACCCAATGAAAAACATTTTAAAATGTGGAATGAGAAAAAAACTCAGCAAGGTACATATAAAAATAAATAAAGAAACTTGTCAGTTCATGAATACATACACAAGAATATGCTATCATAAGAAGATAATGATTCATAACATGATATCACAAAAGAGAATGTTCCGGAGTAATCACATGAGAACCTAACATAAAGAGTATAGTATTATAAGATCATGGAAACCTAGGCAATTCTTCTGAAACAAAAAAAATGAAATAAAAATAAATATAGGCTAATATCTAATACAATATTACATGGTTGACAAAGTCACATAATGGATTGAGTTTACTTCCAAATCCCATAGATAACATCTCATGTGAAAAAATGTTTACTCAATATATTAGAGTGATATCTGGGAAAACCAATCTTAAGATGTTCATGATTATGTGTGCCAAAAAAATGAAATCAATAATACAAGATAAATATAAAAATTACCCATGGAAGGAAAATGTGTTGCATAATCTTGCCTCATGTCGTAATAAAAAGATATTTCATAAATAATTAATTTTATAAATGAACTTAAAGAATGTATTACCCCATTAAATGAAAGTAAAATGAGCTAGGTATATATTTAAGAGACATATATAAGAATTTATAAGAAAAACATAACATTAAAGGTTATATTAGTTGATGAAAATGCCTTTAAGAGATCACATTTAATATTTATTGAGGAAAATACCATTTTCCATTTGAAATCACTTATTTAAAATCTAATAATTTTAAAAATATTATAGAGAAAATTTTCTTTGAAAAAAAGTAGAAAAAATTATTAAGGAATATTCAAATAATTTGGTGGTCATGATAGTGGGAAATTCCATTCATGATGAGTATATAAAAACAAATATTCTTTTCAATTTTTTTGTAAAAATTAAAAATTTACCACATTCAAAAAAAGAAATGAAGATTCAATTTAATTTTTTTTAAAATAAAACTTGTTTAATTTTTTTTATAACTTATTAAATAATAGTAAAATAATTATTTAAAATATTTTAAGGAAAATATTGACATGGAAGAAAAAGATTCCTGACTGTGTTGAAAAAAGTGGGTTTTCCTTAAAAAACATTCTTTTGGACTCTTGAGTATTTAAAAGTGGAAAATTAAATAAAAGATTATAATTTTCATAAATAACCATAGGAGAATAAAATAGATTAGGTTTAAGATAGAGATATCAAATAATTATCCCATTAGAGACTTAAGCCTAAGAAATCCCGAATAATGAGGAGATTTTGATATAAACCCTTTCCACTTTGGTAACTTTCAAATCATAACCCACAATAAAGAAATTAATTTGAATTAAACATTAAAACCCATGAATATATAAATAGTAATGATATAACATATAATAGGGGTAGTGGATACTCCTCATAAAATAAGAGATATGTATAAAACAAAATATATCCCAAAGAAGATAATTTGAGATGAAGAATCCTTGCAAATATCATAACATTGATGTGAGAAATAATCAATGAAGTGATTATGTGTAACAAATGTAAATCCACCTAAAACAAGTGGAAATAAAACATAAAATAATTAGAGGTCATTACACAAATAATCTTGGTATAACATAGTCAATAAAGAAGTAATATAACCTAATGGAAAGAAATTGAGTTCTGAAACCCCTTACTACTTGGTAACTTTCAAGTAAAATCACCTTAGATGAAATAATTTGGATTAAAACAAAAATTACCACGAAATATGAAGGATTCATGATATAATATAAAAAATGGTAGTATATAAAACATATAAAATAAATTAGTACACAATATTCAAAACTAATAAATGAAAGGAAGTTGAGATTAAATCCCTTACACCCATAATTAAAACATTTACTGATATCAAAATATAAATTCCATTTAAAACCCTTTTTGAAAATACTTTGAACAAAATTAATTATGGTTTATTTATTTGAATAAAAAATAGAAGCTTATAAATAAATCCAAATATCAGAAATGGTTATGATTTTGTTAAAATACATTAACATTTCATATGTTAAAATAAATAATTTATTTTATCTTTTGTAAATAAAGTCAAAACATTCCGTATAAAAAACTTAAAAATATTACTTTTGAAAAAATTTAAAATAAAATAAAAAGATTCATTAAATTTATTTTTTAATCAATTTATTTCTATATAAATAAATCAATAAAATAATTTTTAGTATATCGACATGCAATAGAAATATTTAGAAAATAAATCTTTAAAACATTGGAAATGAGGTTCTTAAACTAAAACATCCCTTACGTAAAAACCTTAAAAATAATTATTTTTTAAAAGAATATAAAGAAAGTAAAATATGATAAAAAATGAATTTTATAATCCATTTAATCATAAATAAAATTATTTTTGATACATTTAGTAGAACACGAACAAAGAATAAAAGGTTTTGGAGGGGAAACTTTGAAATATGATTTATTAAAATAAAGATCCTTAACTAAAGCTTAAATCGTCATGTGTGTTCATTATCTTCATAAATAATAAAATTATGTTAATTATTTACTTAAGTAATTTTTTAATTTTTATTCATTTTATTTCACTTATTATCATTTTATGTATAACTACTTAATCAAATAAGCCCACATCGAATGTTTTGACGATATTTAGATAATATATCCAAAATGACCTCAAAAGGTTGACTTTGGTCAAATATTTCATTATTTAATCATATACAGAATAATAATTATATAATAATTATTATTTTTCTACCTAAATTATATTTTTAAAACCAACCATTAAATATTTTTATGAAAAATGAACTACATTACAATCTTAGAGATGATAGGTTGTACGTACGCATGAGTAACATTTCCATTTTTCAACGATCATAATGGAAAGAATATAAGTGTAATTTTATATTTAAAAATATTTGTTGTATTATAAATACAATATAATTTTTTTAAATACACTTATATATTCCATCCATGTAATGTGGTTATGAAAAATTAATGACATCGCTTGGTGGAGGTGGCAATCCACACGTACGCACGAATGATGATATCATTTTTAAATATATAGAAAGGTATGGAAATTGATGATATATTATCCTTAAATAATTTTAATTATTTTATTAATATCATTTATATTCTTTAAATATATCATTACATCCATTATTGATAGGTGGTGATGGAAAAAAAATTACATTGGTTCGCAAAGCGGTAGTCCTCCATACACAAGAACGATGATTTTGTTTCCTATTTGATGGATGAGGAGATGAATATAGACCATGAAATTAAAATAAATAACTTTTTATATTTAGGATACTAGTTTTATTATTTCATCATGTTTGTAGATTATATGAAGTAGGTGAAAGAAGAAATAAAATAAAAGCATTCAGTTTAAAGCTATACCTATTCTTCAGTCAACCTCTTTTTCATTACACCTTAATCCCTACAAAGTAGGTATTATTACCAAAATAAGACCTATAGAATATGTGGAGGGATTTTAAAAAGGTATTTGGGTTGGTATTTTTTGAACTAAATGGGTTTTTATGTGTGAGGAAAGGAGAAGAGGAGACACCCTTTTATAGGCGAGGGGAGGGGCAATTTTTTAGTTTTTAAAAACATTAAAATTAATATAAATTAATTTTCATGGAAAAATGGAGGAAAACATATATAATTCAAATATAAGGTGATTTTGTTTCTAAATACTCTTATAAAATTAAATTTTTATAAGTTTAGGTGATTTTTTCACCATTCTCTTTTGGTTTAGCCAACGATAAACTCATTTTAACCTTAACTCTAATAATAATTTTTCCAAACTAAAAGTTATAATTTTACTTATAATATAAATTTTTTATAATTAATGGAAAAGTTATTAAATTTTATACCCTTTACAATTAAAATTTTTCTTTTACATTATTTTTTGTACTTTTAATTAATTTAATATAATATTATTTAATATAAAATATCATTAATTTCATTTTTATCATTATTTATCATTATTTATTTAATTTGACTTTAAAGACATGAATATAATAATAAATTTTAAATATAGTATATTTAACTATAAATAATACATAATTATTAACTATAAAATTATTTTTAAACCATAAATTATCCCAAATAAATTACTTTTAATGTCTTAAAATTATTTATCTTGAGTTTTCTATTGTTTTCATAAGTGTTTGTCAGCGTTGTATAAGAATTTAAGGTGAATATATCATCATAAAAAATTAAAAATAAATTTCCATAATAAAAATAATTTCATTATACTCAAAATAACCTTTATTATTCATTAAAAAATTATTTTTATCTCTATGTGAACAAATAATATATATTTAAAAGAAATAGGGTGACATTCTGTCTTTTTTTCTTTAATTAGAATATTATATAGGTAATTTTCATGGATAATTATACAATAAATAATTAAATCTCAAGAATAATGTGATATGGATAGAAATAACTTCATAAAATAATAATTAATATGAAAAATGGTGGCCTTATCACTTAGTTTTAACCTAGGTTAACCTGATTTACCCTTTTACCTGGGTGATAAATTTTTACTTTTTTTCATTATTAATTGTGACCAAAATTAAGTTAATCTTATTAAAAAATATTTATTTTTATTATTAAAAATATGGAATCCATTTTATCAAATTAATTTTAGGTAATTTTAAAAATTTAATTTAAAAATGAACTTGAAAAATGTGTTGAAAAACAAATTTTCAAGAAATATATATTTTCAAGCATAAGATGATCTTACATTAACTATACGAGTATTAATATTAATTATATGAATATAAATTAATATATTTATATAATATATACATTAATTTTAATCATTCTTCATTATCAGTAATTTTAATCAATTAAAATTGAGAAAAATCATGCACTTAAAAATAGTTTTTAGAAAAATGCCCTTTTAAGGCTAAAAATAAAATTATACCAAAATATAGTATAAATATGATAAAAATGTAATTAATTAGATTAAATATAACCGAATAATACTTATTTTAGTTTTAAATGAAATTTAATTAAAAATAGGACTTTTATATTGATTATTTTATTGAAAAGAAATGACAGTTTTACAAAAAGCAGTATTTTCCACTATTCCCTGAAAAATTACACACACCACACATACATGCTAGAAAGGTAGTCCATAGCCCCTATAGGGGATAAAAAAACCATAAAGACATATTTACTCAATACATGGCCCATAGGACCAGTGGGAATGAAACCCATTATATGTCCTGAAAGCCTAATGTAGCGTTATGCATGTATCATCCTACCTGCATCACTAGGCCTGCATCACCGCCTACCTGCATCATGCCTACATCACCGCCTACCTACTTCATCATGTGCATCAACATCTCCTCACATCACCACCACATCATAAATACACCAAAGGGTGCCGACCTAGATTCGATCCCGTGTCTTTTGGATGCCAAGAAGGAGTATTTACCACTCATGTACAAGCTCGTTGGCATTCAATGAAAAATCACTCTTTTCAAAAAAATGCCTAAATTTCAACCAATGCTAATTATGATACGAGGATTTAAAAAATTAAATACTTTTTATAAAGTTCTATTTCTAAAATTCTTAAAAATTCATTATATTATCCACTCATAAAAAGTAATAAAAATCATTTTTTGATGAAAACATAATTTTGGGGAAAAAGGAATATACTAAAAATTTAGGGATGTTTTAATAAGAATTTATCAATGAATTTATATTGTTTATGAAATTAATATATTTTTCACAAATTATTTAATCTTATTCATACCCTCTAATTTAATAGCTAGGTTATAACAATCAAAATTAAATAACAATATTTCATGGTTTTTTTAGGCTTGGCGTTGAATGTCATATAAGCTATCAAACACAATATTCTATTTAAAATATTAGGGTGTTACATGGGCTGTGAAAACACATATGTGTGTTCTAATTCTATAAGCTCTATTTCCCTTTCACCATTCCTATCAAAGATGGTTTGGTTATTTTTATTTGTAAATAAGCATTAAATATATTGAGTGGTTTTAGTTCAAGAGAATCTAAATACCCATATTTATAGATCATTTTCAAGCACTTCTCATTTAAATGACCAAGGAGGCGATGCCACAAATGGGAGTAAAATTAGTTATGTGAACTTGATTCATCATCAATTTGAAAAACTTTGTTTTTGTAATCAAATACTTGAAGAACATTATTATGATTTTCTATACCCTAACATATGATCTCTTCATAAAAGAGGATAATTTTATTTTCAATTTTAAAAACAAATATATCCATATATAAAGTAGATATAGAAAAAAGTTTTTTGTTACATTGGGAAAATAATAATATTTCTTTATAACCAGTATAAATCCATTCTATAAAGTGAGGTAGTAGTCTCTAATGGATAGAGTAGCCCACCATACTCTATTAGAATCCCCTAAATCCACCTCACCCCTAGAAATTTTCCTAAATATATTTGGTTTTTGTATTTGGATACAAATATGAGCACCATAAGCTATATGTAACTCCTAAGTAGTGGATATAGAAAGGTTACACTTGATAATGAATTCAATTGAAGCTCTTCCTTGATTCCTTTAATTGGATAATTTATCCTTCCATTGGATTTTCTTTTAATAAGAAAAACATACTACATCTTGTTCCCTGGCCTAACTTTGGATCCTCCTCTTGGAAGGACAAATATTATCAACCTTAGAATAGAACAGAGTCTTGGGCCCCTTAGACTCATTATTCTTATTATTCATTACAAGGAATATAGTTTTTTCATGATTTTTATTCTTATCAGTTTTGTGAATGAGGGTGAGGAGTGTCGAGAGTGAATACTCTATATTGTTCAAATAATAATTAGTAATAAAACCTGAAAACCTCTTAGGAAGTGAAGAAAGAATGAGATATGTGTTTAAATAATCTTGAATATTAAAGCCTAAAATATATAAACACCCAATGAATCATATAATCTTGATTATATGAGGTCTTACTAGTTTCCCCTCTCTAAGCTTGAACATAAAGAGTGTCTTGAAGATCTGATACAGTTCTTTCATAGCCCTATCCTGGTAAAGATACCATAGACGAAACAACATCGAGTATGTATCTATTTCCACATAAGGATTTTTATATCACTGGTCATGGATGATAACATCATAAAATGGACATATATTGCGTTATAAAAGTGTCTTAGGTATAGATATTTCTCTTCCTCAATAGCCTCCGTGGTAGGATCCTTTTGTATAGGGGTCTCTAGAATATATAATTTCCATTATTGGAAAAGTACAATGCACCAGAACCTATATCACTCTTGGAAATTCATGTTGGTAATGAGATTATATTTTTATAGTATGGATAATAGTGATAATTTCATATTAGAGTTACTTTATATTTTCGATATTGGAAATAAAATTAGGTTTTAGTACTTTATATGGATTACCAAAATTGTGATGTAATAAATTTTCTTTATTATTCTTACACTATTTTATCAAATATAAATAACCCTCACTATTGGATTTAGAATATTCTGTTGTATGGATATTCTAGTGTAAGGTATCTATATACCCCTTCACATAACCCTAGTGAGGGCCTGATAAATTACTCTAAGGTATTTTATTAGGCATAACTTTACAACTAAATTAACTCATAACTCATTGATCCATTGATATAAATCCTCAATCATGATATTATAGACTCATATTTCCTCAACACTTTCCTCAAAGTAATCATCATCCCTAGTGAATAGTACTCATCTTGATGTCTACTTGGTTAAGTAAACCAAAAACCCTCATCAGAACTCCCCAATAAAAGTAAGTGTTCTGAAAAGAACCAGACCAACACTTAGTTTTATGGTTTTATCCCAAATAAGGTAATGTAAGACAATATCAACTTAATATTTTTCTTTGAGGGATTTTTATCTTTATACATAAATTATTTATTTTATTCTTTAGCATGATTTTTAATATTATATGGATTTTTATAAGTGATTACCCATTTCATGGTAAATTTATTTATGCATAATCATTTTATTTTAATTCCATACTGTATATTTTTAATTTAATTATTTTATGTGATTACAATAAAAATCTATAAATAATTATCCCTAAAATTGACAAACAAATAGAAAATATGGAATGATCATGATCTATATAATGTTTTATTTATCTATAATATGATAAATCAACCCTTCAACCTAGGGGAATAACATCATGAACCATGTTAGGTTTGGGTTATAGTATTCCACCTATACTCCAATGTATCCCTTAGGTTAGTCTAACCTCAGTACTTTCTTAAACCTCCTCCACTCACCTGAAATATATTTCCATTATATAAGATTTTAATCACACATATGTAAAGGGAAACCAATAGATTGATTAAGGGGTTTACATAAAAGAAACCATGGATATGTAGGCCAATGAATAATAAAATGTTGGTGATTACACATAGGACATCATTTTAATTTAATAATTATTATTACAACCCATGCAATAATAATTAAATTAAAAGAAGTAAAACACCCACATAGGTCATTGTAAACTCATTATCATCCAAAAATAAACCATATACACATTTTAAAACTAAACAACACTCATTTCAATTTATTAAATTTGAAGATAAATTAATTTATTTACTAAATTAATAATATTATTAATTCATTCATTCATTTATCTTAATGTCCATATGTATAATCCTGAAGATCCCCATCCACTATTAATTTTATTTAAAATTTAATAAAGTACATGCTATTAACTTGGAGGCAATACGAAGTTTAACCTTAGAAATTCCTTCCATATTGTATAGACTTGGTTGTGTACTATGTAGTCAAATTGCATGTAACACACATGGTGTGTCATGTAATTACACAATGTGTACTTCTATGTGTTAAAAGAAGTAATTTTCTCGGCATGTATGGAACACAACTCCTGTTAATATAAGAGGGGTGTACCATTTTAAATCCTTGTGTAATATACATGACATATATGATGACTATACACATTGTGTAGTTTCAAAATTATACATAAATTAATTAGGCATTTAATATTATGTAAAAACATATCACATAATGTATACATTCAAGCTAAATTTCATATAGTTCAGATTAATGTCACAATAAATTTTTTATTCACATATTTTAATGAACCCATATACATCTTGTCATAGATCATGCTTCAAGTAAATGGGTATGAGTTACATGACAAGTACATGCTAGATATATGTTTCATACCCCTTTCAAGAGACATTTACACTACACACCTAGGAACTCAATGTGTAATCCACATAAACATTTATAGGTTACATGATACTTATTCTTGCTATACATCATGTAATCTATCCAGCCCCATGCTACCTAGATTTAAGTCCTTACATAGAGTGTAATAAATACATGTCACCTACTTTGACCACATAATTTTCCTGAAAATAATTGGGTGAATTGTGTAAGAGCACATGATGTGTACACCAGCTACACTTTGTGTGATCCCTAAATCTAAATTCTATTTGGATGGTCAGTATGCATTATGTAGTGGCATCATGTACTATTTTACCCACATTATAATCCATGTAAAATGTAGTTGTACCTGGTGGGTGAACCTGGATACATGGTGTGTACTTTTTAGTTGCACACTCTGTAGTATTGTGTTGTCTATCCAAAATATCTGACACTACTTGATGGAATATTTGAGTGTATTCATATGTTATTAACCTATTCATGGTTATATGAAGGTTAACAATTGTGAAAAAGAAAATTATAGATTAAATCAATAATATTCTAGAAATGAAAAACTAACATAAAAAGTTTCAGAACCAATACAGATATCTACATATTAGAATATCTAATGAAACATATAACATGTGGATTTCCTATGAGTGATTCAATTCCCGCAACCATTTCACTTGAAGAACACCAAGGGAGAACTTCATGAGAAGAAGTATCAGTGTACTATGATCCTACCACTTTGATAGCCTGTATCATTTATGTATCATGAAATAATATCATCAATCAATTGAACTCGTTTTTAAGAATATAATCATAACACTTCAAAGATCTTATCATAACATAGAACTTCTATGACCTTTTAGTGAAACAAATACTCCAACTACATTATCACATTTAATTCTATGAAAAAGGAAAATCATCATATGATAATATATATATTAATATTCAAACAACTTGAATATAAAAATAATTATAACGTACAAATTATTTGGTTCTAGGGAACTAACTCTAACAAAATCATCCATAACAAATTATTTCAAAATAAACTAAACCAAACAAAATAAAATTACACCAAACTGAATTGACTGAACTGAACTGAACAAATTAAGTGTTAATAAAATAAATAATACTTAAACCAATAGAAATATAACCATATATCTAAATCAACAAAAATAATTATACCAAAATGAACCAAATAACAATAAATTGGATATTTGTGTTATGTATATAGCTAATAGTAAATATCTGATTTTTAGGATACAATATAGTGAGTATCATAGAAGTGAATGATATATAATAAAAAAATATATTGAAAATCATAATAATATAAATATTAAAAACCTACAAATAGGTAACTACCCATAACTAATTCTTATAAAGAAAGATTATATAAATTATAAAATCCTAAGCCTCAACTATTTAATGAATAATTTAGATGACACCCTTGTCTCAAAATCAACCAACCAATAAGTGTAGAACTATAAGGGAAGAACCAAAGGAATTCAAAAAAAGTAAAAAACCTACCTATAAACATACTCATTCCTTTCATATTCTATTACTTCCTAGATAAAATCTTTATCAACACCTAAAAGAACTAACATGATAAAAATGACCTCCAATGAGTATAGCTCCAAGTTGATGAGTGTTAACCATTTCCACTCCACAAAAAAATAAACTATAAGAGGGACATTATCTTTTTTTCTCTCTATATGATTGAATTACCTCCCTTATGATAAGTTAAGTAAAATAATAAAAGTATCCTAAGAGAGAATCTCCCTTCATACTATATAGAAATTGATATCCCAACTACTCTATTTCCAGATACTAATGAGACTGACCACATGTGTTATGATGAATCATGAAATTGGGAAAATATATTGATGCATGTGACTACCAACCAAATAAACCATTTCAATACAATTTTATCATCAAAATAAAAAATTTAAATCAATACCCTACCTCTATACCCATGTTTATACAAAATGGAACCTGTAGATAAAACTCTAATTAAATAAAAAGATCTTAACTAGTCACTATAAAATGGAAAACTTTACTAAAAATAGATAAATATAATCCTCACTTATCTCACATGGAAATCATGATTAACTTAACAAGGGTATCATGGCTAATTATAATCAATGGGATGCATCAAATTTATTTAAAACCACAAAAAATCCCCAAATCAATCCCCTTAAGGATAGAGATAAATAAGGAATCAATAACTCAAAAATGGATTGAATAATGGTAATACTATATAATTAGTTAACCATGTGTCTAACCAAGCATGAGTTATGACCTTGAGCTACATGGTTAGAAAAAAAATAAACAAAAACATACAGAGATCCTTACAAACCATGAAACAATAGTAAAATTATATATTATACCATTTTCTAATAATTATACTAGTAAACTCATTAAGAAAACATCATACACCCTAATAAACCAAAATTACATTGTTAAACACTCTTATTTCTAACCAAACCCATTACACAAAGCCATATTGTATTAATACATCTCTCATGGTCCAAAAACCCATATAATAAATAAAAACCAAATAAGTAATAATAATAAAAAGTTTTAAACTTACTTAATTCCCAATTAACAAACCTAACATATTATAATCCAATATAAAAAGATAAAAAAACTTACAAAAATATATATTATATTTTAATCCATTTTAAATCTATATGAAAATAACATTTTAAAATAAAATTCTATTTAATAAAAATTAATTAACCAAGAAATAAACTCCATTAAAAATCATCCTTCACACAATTAATAAACTAGAAATAAAAATTTATTTTAAATAATAAAAAATACCATTTCTTAAAATAAAACACATGATTTAAGTTTTTTTATAAAAAACAAAAATTCATTGATTGAACATAATTTTTCACCTCTAAAACATAATTTTTTTATAAATAATCATAAAATAATTTTTCCAAATAATCTTCCCCTTTCCGTAATAACACTTATTATAAAATAACCAATATGACCATTTTAAGCATATCTATCATTTCCATAATAATGAAACATAACTTTTATAAATATTATTTTATGAAATTTAATTAAAAACATAACTCAAAACTCAATTAAAATTATTATATTAATAAAAAATGATGGTTTAAAATTTATATTAAACATATTAATTAAAATATCACAACTATCCTATAAAGTGGATAATTAAAACCAGAATAATTAGGTCACTACACAACCAAAAATTTATCCCATGATATATATTACCTTTGAGACTTTAAAAATAGTTTAATGACTATAAAATTTTCCAAATACTTAACATTAAACAAGGATTTAATAAATATTTATCAAGACACTAAAGGAATAACTCTAATAATAATGAAAATAATAATTAAATCTAAAATCATAATTCAATTCGATAGACATAACTCATTTTTTTAAAATTTATAAAAACTTATCAAGTAAATTGGGGCCTCCTAACTCAAATAAAATCCTAAAAACCCAAAAATAATATTCATGTAAATGCAATAACATTATATACCATAACCATGAAAATTATAACCAACCACCAAAAAAAGAAAGGAAAATAACTCAAACTCTTGGAAACTTTCATATTTGAAGGAATTACACCCAATATTTATAGAATGAAAGCACACATGTCAAAATATAATAATATATAAGTACTCAATTTAGTTATAAAACAAAATCATCTATATGGAGTTCAAAACTAATATTTACTATAACT
Source organism: Viscum album (assembly GCA_963277665.1). NCBI lineage: Eukaryota > Viridiplantae > Streptophyta > Magnoliopsida > Santalales > Viscaceae > Viscum > Viscum album. The sequence continues at coordinate 2,105,389,986 of OY728130.1, read as the reverse complement.
ACCTCCTTATGAGTGATGATCGACTCCATCTCCACTCCCATATTTTGGCATATGAGTTATAATTTATTTAAAAATTAAACAAATATATATATATATATATCTGTATATAGAATAACTTAAATTAAAAAAAAATTAGTATTATAAATGATTATGAAATTGTGAAATTTTCCTAATTAATATATTGAACTATCAAGGTAATCTTATCATACATATTCTGAACAATGAATGACATATCATTGAACTCATGTCCTAATATCCATTTAAAATCACTATTTTTATTTAATTTTTTTAATATCCATGGATTTGAAATAGCATCAATCATAATATAAATAAATAACATCTAAAAATTAGATGATATCAAGATTGTGGGTGAACCATTTTTCATTGAGTGGTTGATCCCATTGAAATGTTTTTTATTTTACATTATAACCATTAAAACAAGTAATTTTTTTTCAAAACATTTATTTTTTAAAAAGTAAACATTAAATTTATAAAAATAAACTTAAATATGATAATATATGCATAGTAATAAAAGATCATAATATAATACATAGTTAATTTCTAAGTTAATGGGTGACTACACATACAATAATTTTCTCCTTCAATGATCATATCATTATCATGCTACATCATTACTTCTTATACTTCATAAAACTAACAATATCATTATTCTCAATATCATAATAGATAAATAAGTCAATGACTTACTATTGTGGGGATTCAATTTCATAAGTTAATTCTTTCACTTTATCAATCATCATATAATTATCTTTGATTCATGTATAAAATTACACCCCACCCTTCATCTAAAGCATATTACACCTAATACACAATTATTTCTTATGACATAGAGACATGAAAATCAAGTTCTTAATGATCACAATTATTTATTAAGTTAGAGAATATGAAAAAAATTAAATTACATGGAATCTCTTTTAATAGCCTTATTAATTTTTACCCATTCAAATTTTAATAAAAAAACTGAAAAATTAGTATACTAATTTAATTTAATAATATAAATACACTTTCCATAATATCCCAGTTTATTAGTGGTAAATATACAATTATTTTTTGTTTTTAAACCTCTTTCCCATTCAATTATATAAAATTTGAAACCATTCACATTGTAAGTGTTGAATTTTCAAGCTTGCTTTAGAGGATACAAAGGCAAAAACATTAAATTTCCTAACACTTGAACTCGAATAACAATATTCATGATATATAATAATTAATATAAATATTTCATTTAAAAAATATATATTCCAACCTATTATAGATAAGTTCGAGTATTTATGAACTTACATGATGTGCAAACCATTTTTCTAGTTCGTTATTAACAGATTTTGTTATATCCGTCTCATTACATGTTTCAATTCTTAGATTTCCCTTCATTTTTCTCTAGAGTTATTTAATAAATGGATATGAAGTTTCACTATTTATTAGAACATATCAATTTGTGTCTAATAATTCTAGCTGCATTAGTGAAATATTTATACTCCTCTCAACCAGTCATCTAACACTAAGAAAAATTATTTATTTCTTATTATATTAAGATTGAGTCAAAATATTATAAAAATGAAAAAATTTATTGAATCTTGTCTCAATATCATCCAAGTACTTAGAAAAAAAGTTGATAAACTCTTATGTTATGTAACCTTTAGAAAAAGTTCCTTCTCTTTGTGCTTTATATTTCACATATGAATTAAAATAACAAATATTTATAAAAAATAATGAATCATAATTAACTATTTATGTAATGAATTAGAAATAATTGTTTATTTTAGAATAAAAAACACATAAATAAGGTAAATTTAAATTGGATACATCCATTTATAATGTTTGATACCTCCTAATTCAGTTTTCTTGACAAAATGCATAATCAAATGCATTACGAGTGTACAAAATGATAGTAAAAGGAAAAATCCATATGAAAAAGTTTCATTATAATTCTTTCCTGAAAATTTTCAAGCTCAATTAGTTATAAATATTTCTTAAAATTTGGTTTAAAGAATTTTCAAATCTCCATTACAACTACATTTACATTTTCAAGTAATAATATATGCAATTACAAAGGTAGTAATTTCTCTAGAAAAATATGTGAATCATAAATTCTGAAACCATATAACATATAATTATTTAATTAAAATATCCTAAAATGTTACTTGAATACCCATCATAAACTTTTACATGTTTTAATATTTGAAGGAATATATATATATCCTTATTTTTCATTTCAAAAAGTGTTGTAACATACTTTCCATTATTTTCTATCCATATATCACTCTTAATATCCATTTATTTTTTTAATCATTATAACCATTATAATGGTACTTCAATTTTCCACTCTTATTAATTATTTTGAAAATAATTTTTTTAAAAAATTTATACACAATATGCATGAAATAAAGTTTATAAATTATAATATTAAATTCTCAATTTTGAATTTTGGAAATTAACTTTTTTCTTCTATTATTGTGTTCCAAATTAATATAATTTTGTACATAAAAATTATTTTCCATAATCATTCAAATAACTGTCCTTCTTAAATTATACATTATCATTTACTAGTTTTTCTATTATTTATACACCTATGAGTAAATTTGTTCATGTTCTATGATTAACGACTCTATATAATTTTTAATTTTTCAACTAAAATTTATGAGATGCATCGAGAAATCTATAATGTCATAAGAACCACCATTTTTTACAATAAGGTAGTCATTCAGGATCAAAATCAAAATTAAATATGGGAAAATCTAAATCAATATAATTTTTTTAACTATATAAGTTCTCAGTTCCAGGGAATTCAATGATGGACCACATTATATCAACATGCATTTTGAACATTGTCATAATAGATGCATCATATATTTCAATAACATTGATTCATAACTCTTAAAATTATTTAATTTTAATCTAAAAGTAGACATCAATTCCATTTATAGGAATCTAATTTTTAGGTATAATCACTAAAATGATATTTTTTCTATATACACATCCATGGAGTTAGATTGTTAAGGATCAAAATAGCCTGCCAAATTTTCTAACTAGTACTCAAATTCATAAATTGGTTTAATCCATAAGTAATCATTTCCAATCATGCATTACTAGGATCAGATGATAAATATATATGTAATGAATCAAATATGTCCCTTGATTTTTAATCTCTTAGATGCCATATTATTTTATCATTGTTATTTTACATAACATGAAACTTCATATGATCAACATTTTTAGATAACCTGAATAATATTTTTAATCATGGCTTTACAGGTGAGAAACCCAAAACCTTAATAAGAGTATTATTTTTATTCTCCTTTATAATAGTATATTGATTCATACTTTCAAAATTACTCATTTAATTTCATTTAAATGATAAACATATTTTACACACTTTTCTACTCAAATCCTCTCCCTAATATAGCACAAAATCATTGAGAAAAGGATATTTTTTTTTTATAATTGAGACTAATATTTTTAGAAAATTTCTTCAAGTCATAAAAGACTCAAGGATATTAGATTTATAAAAAAATCACAAAAAAATTATAATATCATGAACACTAATTTATTTATAGTTTTTCATTGGAACTTGATATGGAACAAATTTAGTATAAAAGAATGTTTTGAATAATTGATACATGCTCCATAAAACTCTTTGTTAATATTATCAACTAATTCTTGAAATGAATTTTCCTTATTATAAAATATTTCTCTTTCATTAGAATCTATAACATAATGAATAGAATCCATTGATATGTTACAATCTTGATCTAGTTGTCCTGAAGTTCAAAAAAAAACATTTTAAATTTTATCTCTATAGTAGCCATGAATGGATGCATATATATGTATTAATGTTGATGATGTTTCCCTGAAAAGATTAAAACATCATTTATATGGTCCCACATTTCATTATCCCCTATCGAGAAAGCAGTGTGTTTATTATGATGATTGAAATCAGTTTACAAACATTCTATAATGTTCAATTATTGAGGCCATATCTAATGAAAATTTTGAGTAGGGAATTTATTAAATATAAAGTGTTCATGAACTTAATTTCTCTTCAACCATGATATGAATTTTCATTTAGGGAATGAAAATTTTATTCTCCCATCTATGGATTGATTAGAAACTGAAAAATATAAAACTCCTCTAAACCCTTATCATACTAAGGTGTATTCCTAGGTAATATGATCATACTTTTAAGAATATACCATCAACTACCTACATTTCTAGAAACAAGATACATTTATGTAATAAATTTGGACTAAAATAAAACTATTAACTCCTTGTATGCTTGATAATGAAATGTTAAATTCGTAATATTCTAGAAAGGTGTTATTAATATAATCAGTGAAGGTTTTTCCAAAAAAAATTTATTTCATGTTTCCTTGGACTTATTTGTTAAGAATACCAACACACTCAAATATAGGTATCAATTCCAGTAAATAAAGTTGGTAGTTATAAATTAAATTCCATGTACTAATATAAAGGCACTAATATAATTAACGAAAATTATTCAAGTCATGATTGAAAAAATAAGTGTAAATTCAAAGTAACACCCAAAGATCTATTATACTTTGAGAAAGATGATTTAAGAGTTTATTTATCATTAAAAAACATTTATTTATGTTAAATTATCCCCACTCTATACTAATACCCAACAAGATCTTAAAGAGGATGAGTGGAATGTAGGGTATACCCAACTAATTAATTTTTAGACAAATTTATGGGTTATAGGGAAAAATATTAAACAAATACATAAAGATTAAAACCAACCTAGATCTATGAAGGAATTAGGTCTTGATACTTCCTTGACATGGGAGATGATATTAGTGAAGGAAATCAAGGAATTAACTTGATATTGACCAAGTAAAACTTCCACCATAACCAAAAAAAATGAAAAAAATAAAGGATGTATTTATAAAGACATATACATTTGGAGTAAGAGATTACATATACTAGAAATGAGAAAGAGAAGAAGAGGGAAGATTAGAGTAATTCTATGGCCTTACCTTTCTTTGTGAAAAGAGTTTTCTCCAAAATTGTGTAACTTAAAGCAAGGTAGTAGGTGATGAAGCTTGATAGGGAATTAATGACTTAAGGAGGGAATGTACAACTTAGGATTGGGGAGGTAAGTAATGGATCAAGGTATAATTCTTTTTTTATTATTCACTTTTTAGATATTTTTCAACAATTTTAAAAAACCTCCACTAAATAAATGAGTAATTTTTCAGTTTCAGTTTCACAAACCAATGCTAACATACACTATTAAGTATTATAATTATTATAGTGTTAAGTTAAATTATTTCTTCAAAAAACATGGATTGTAAGGTTTATTGACCCGAGGAGAATAAAATATGGTATTCAGTCCCAAATTTTAATAGTGACTGTCATATGGTCAATTTTCATTGAGAAAAAGTAGTGCATAAGACATTTTTAGGTGTATAGACCTTTTTATCACCCAAAGGATGACCATGAATACATTTAATTATTTTCCTCATTATTATCAATTTAGTATAATCCAAGCATTTATACCATGAAATAAATGTATCGTGGAAAGAAATTTTTTTCTTTATCATATTTTATTAGATTGTACAAATACTTACATAGTTTAATACAGAGTAAAATATTGAAAGGTTATATCGAATCAAATTGTGATAGTTATTAATGATTGTCATATTGCGGTATTCAATACCTCATTCATCCATAGTATCCATGAAATGAGAAAATAACTGGTGTGTTATGACACCATCAATGAGAAAAATGTCTTCATATTGGGGATTAATTCCAATCGAGCAATTTATAAAATCTGGATATATTAACAAGGAAATAAGACATTCATATAAAAATTAAAATAAAAGGAAATGAAACAAAAAATTAAATATTCATTTCAAATCATCAAAAAATAAAAAATACATCTCCATAACAAGAATATACATATTATCAATATGCTAGATACCTTTAGGGTTTACAAAATAATCAGATATTTAAAAATTCATAATATCATCATCATATTTTATGGTCTGATGAATACACGTTTCTTCAAAACTGTTTTATTCTCTTTAATTGATTATTGTTAAAGATAAAAAAACGTTTCATTGTAAGATAGGTACTTGAACAATGCCCCTTCATACTATATTGAAAGAATATGTTTTCATTATTCTTCATTTTATTTGGATATGGTTATTCATTATTTAACTATTTATGGTAGTTCCTTTTCTAATTGTCACTGGGTGTACGAGTGATGTACTTGGAATTCACTAACATTTATATATATTTTTAATTAAATTTTAATTAGTCAGTTTAACAATTTTGAGTCTTTTAGGGTTATTATTATTATTTTATAGTATTTTAGTTATTTTTATATTTTTTAGTTAATTATATATTAATATTAGTTGTTATTATTATTAGCATTAATTAATTATATATATATATATATATTATTGACATATATTATTAATTTTTTTATTAATTTTAATAAGAGTAGTGTCACATCCTCATAATCCTCCTCCTCCCCCTCCTCCTCCTCCTCATCATCATCTTCTTCATCATCATCATCATCATCATTAGTTCAATTAACTAATAATGTTGTTTTGTTTTGGTTTTTTTAATGGGTTTAAAAAAAATTAATAATGGGTTAGAGTTTAGGGTATTTTTGAAAATTTGTAAGTGGAAGCATAAACCCCATTCACACTTCCTAGCTAAAGAAGAACCTCAGGCAGGCGACATGAACCATGTTCTGCCACCTGTCTTTAATTTTGAAATGAGGTATGAATAATGTTCATGCCCCATTTTTTTATTTTAAAGTTTTTATTTTTATTTATATATATATATAGAAAAAATTAAACAATATTTAAAATAATGTTATTTCTTTCATAATTACCTACATTAAAGAAATCCCAGAATGTAACTAAAAAACTACCCAAGTCTCCCTTTTATAAAGGAGTGGGGATTGAGATCCTACAAGTATTTTCAATATGGGATTCCAGTTATACTTTTACTAACATTTGAATATTAATATTTCACTAATAATATTACATAAATAATTAGAAATGATTAATAATATAATAATTAATTAAAAAATTTAATTAATATAATTGGTAATTAGTAATATACAAATTAATATATTAATAATTGTTAATTACTAATAAGAATGGCCAGAACCACGAACCTAGATAACCAAGTTTATGGTACCTTAATTCAATGAAAGAAAATATTATAGAGGTTTACGATGTTAACAGAAGTGTCATGAAATACTGCTAAAAATAAAGAATAAATACACAAGAAACCAAATTTATAAAACCCAAAGATGGTCTTTTAAGCTTGGGTAGACCATAAAACCACCTTACCTTTTACCCATGTCTTGTAGCCCACCCCTGCATGGATGCTAAACTCTCTTCCAAGATTTTGGTTTCTGTCAAGGAATATCTGAATCATCACTTTCCAAGGATCTCAAATCCTTATCCTTGGATGTATAAGGTGCTTCTTTGAAGTCATAAACATTTTTTTTCGGATTATAGTCACTATATTTTTATGAAAAAAATATGAATTTCAATATTTAAATTAGAACAAAGACTATCTTTAGTGTTTCCAATTCTATTTTAAAGGTCTTTCAACAAGAAAAAAAATAAGGGGAAAAGTGAACATACCACCCTATATAAGAAGTGTCCCTTTTCTACCACTGTAAAAGCAATCTACTTTCATCTTATATTTATTAGAAGTGATCACATGCTTACTTGTAATAACAAGATCATTAACATGTACAAAACCAAAATTAAAATCAACATTAGTGATATTCAAAGAAACCCCATGGCCCCTCAATGGGGTTATCTAGAAAAAGTTTCTGGTAGAAACTAACATCATACTACAAGATACCATTACTTATTTCATACCTTGATAATTTTAGATAAAATAAATGTATACAACATCATCAATTATAGATGATTTTTCATCCTTCTATTCCATAGATAGAGTGTTGAATGCATGCCCAAATACCCTCTCTAAAGATCTTAGATCAATAACACACTTTATAGGCCTCAAAATATTCAACACATCCAAGGAAAAAATGTAGTTGGCATCATCAGTTGGATAAGAGAAGTAATAATTTTCCTCCTTCCCACTATTATCAACCCTCTTATTTCTTCTAGTCATGCTAATATAACAATTGGAGACACATTATTTAAAATCCCTAGAATGAAAGGATAGAGTATCATCACTATATACCTACAACCCTGGTTCACCAACATCAAAAACTTACATCGAAGACCAAAGATAGGTATGAGACCTGAATCCAGAAAGATATTTCACTATAATCACCCATTTGAATGGTTCATATAAAGAATTCAAATCCTCTCATTAATAGAGGTAATGAACCTTGTATTTATATGACACCCCATTCATAGGGGTCAAGTGAAGGGATCATATATTAACATTTACTTCATCCAAGGATCCTTGTCCATTCCTCTCAGAAATAGGTTCTATAAAGATACCTACATGTATATAAATATCATTTCCCTTAGCTGTGATGCACTAGACCCACGATCCCAGATCTGGTTCTATAAACACATACTTTACAAACATACATTGATACCAATTATAAAATCATAGATAAAACTATCAAAATTAAAAATAAATAATGGTTATATTATCTTTTACATCCAAAGGATCTATTAAATTTTAAATCTTTGGATAATTATAAAATAAAATGAAATGAAAAATAACACGATCTTTGTATCAAATAAACAATTTTCTAATACTTAATTTATGAAAAAATCTTCACTGTATCCCCAAAAAATATTTCACATGTATTGTACTTTTATAAATTCCATGTGTACTAATTATTTCCATAACCTGGGGAAACAGAAACATAAGAAGGGGTGAAATCAAACTCTAAATAAGGGAAATATATAACTGAAGCATTCATGGCATAAACATGGCATAAACATTATTAAAAGAATAAATAAAAAACACAAATCCTTGTTCAATTTAAAACTGAGATCAGGCTTTATCCATGGAAATAAATGAAAATATGGATATCAATAATATTGACCTCATATTGATGCAATGGATAATGCTGGAAATCATAATCTTTTTATCAATTCCTTATGATAATACACATTACTTCTTATTAAGACCACATTAAAGACATATTGTTGTCAAGGATTTGTTCTAAGATAATATGTTATTATGGGAAGTAAAAGACACCAAAACACAACCTCTTTTGTCTCATGATACCTGTCGATGCATTGATGGGAAATATAATGTCGATCTCCCTTTCACTTATTTAATTCCAATGCATTCACCATAAACAAAAATGAATAAACAATAAATAATCAACCTTGACAATAATAATTAATATCGAAATAAAAAAATATAATTCCAATACTTTTCCCCATGTCAATAAAAGGGACAACATGATCATACCTCAATCAGAGGAAGAAGTTGGATGACAAAACAATACATACTAAACTTAACTATAATCATCCATATTGGAATAAAAACTTATGAAATGCCAATATTTTCCTCATGTTAATAGAATATCATAATTTCTAGGTGAACATCATCCAATTCGAGTTACGTAAAATGTGATTTTCATTTCATATAGAACAATGAGTATATGACTAAGTCAATACTGGTATAACATGATCATAATCCAATCGGATAAATAAAGTGGATGGTTTCAAAAGAACATATCCCAAGAATTGAGAAATATTTTTCTGAGAGTTTATGTGGTAGGAATGTATATCCCTTTACAAAAATCAAATAATTCCACATAATGCAATCAAATGATATATTGTACTCAACTTATATGAAATAAGTTCAAGGGAATGATCATAACTAAATGAATGAAAATAGAGTTACATAAAACTCTTACTATTGGGGAAAAAACTAAATCAATATCTAAATGAATAAAGGATCATGAAATGTCTAGTAAATACCATTAATCACAAGGAGTGTGATAGAAATATATCAATTTTTAGTTAATATAGCATTAAAATAAAATATTGTGAATAAAATGAATTACGTATCAAAGAATCAGAATTGCGACAAAGAAAACCCTTACGACTTAAGTAACACTTTAATAAAACCCATTTAAATATAGGGACTATAATTATAATTAAAATAAAATTATTAAATTATTATTAATGATTTTATATCTCAAATAAGCCATATATACACCACTAAAATGAAATTAGGTGTATAATACAAAATATGTCTCAAAGAGAGAAATTTGAGATGGATAAACCTTACAACCTATAGAAAATTAGAACCAAAATACCATGATAAAGATAACATGAAATGGGAAATTGGATATCATTAAATATAATATAATCATTATATTATATTATAATAGGGTGGTACATACACAAAACAAAATTAAACATGGGGTATAACATAAATATTTCCTAATGAAAGGAAATTGAAACTAAAGCCCTTACCTCTTATATGGACTTCTACAAACTTACTTTAACCACTTTTATCACAAACATATCTATCTTAAAATATTTATTCATAAAATTACTGCTGTAAATTTTCATCCAAACTCTTCATAATTGGTTATTCTCTATATGAATCAAAATTTTCCACATTGGGTGTTTATAGCTTTGATCATTTGTACTAGTTTCATAATAGTGATGTATGTGTTCATTATTATATAAAATTTAATCATTAATATATAAATAAACATAATTTTAGGTATTATTTATAATTATCTATTATTTATACAATTCCTTTCATGATTTTTTTTTCTTTATCATTGAAGATGAAATAAAAAACTAACACGTTTTAGTGATTCTTAACGGTCAAAGTGCGTTTTCCTAATTATTGAATTAAATATTGATATAACATATATAGAACCAAAAAATAATTATATACTCATTTATATCATATTACAATAGTAAATAAGTTATTAAAGTCATCCATGACATAAATTAATAGTATATTTCAAGTAGGTGGTTAAATCGACCCACACATGAACATAACTTGATTTATTGATTGATTATGAGGTGGTTTTATTGTAATATAATTATGAAAAATAATAATGATATTTTTTAGTATTTATTATTTTGATATATAGTAATTATAATAATTAGGATAATAATTAATTGATATTAAAATGTCACACAATTTGAATAAAAGATTATCCTCTTAGTATGCTTAATTTAAATGATTAAATTAACGATGATTGTTTGTTAATTATACCATTAATAGGTTTATAAATTTATCAAACAAAACCATTAATAATATCATAAAAAATAATTATCCTTTAATCCAAAACTTATATCCAACGTTGTATGGCGGTGAAGGAAAAAAAACTTGTTACGTTGTGGACACGATAGTCCCCACAACACAAGAATAAAGATGTTGCTTCTCTTAATGGATGGGAAATATGAATAAATAATGATAACAAAATTAATATAGTAACATGAATTTATTTAAATGAAAATAATATAATTATATTAGTGTGTCTAGAATAAATTTAAAAGAATATAATTAAGGAAAAATTAAGTAGTTTAGAAAACTAACATTGGGGGCTTGAATTTTTCTTAGAAATCTCCTTGAATTTAAAAGGATTAGCCTGAGTATGAGTGAAAAAGAGCTTATGTTCTTAGTATAGGATTATTAGGATAAAAAAATGGAATATTTTCAAGGAGAAATTAAAATTAAATGTGTGTATTGAAGTGGTGAAGATGCCCCCTTTTATAAGTGAAGGGATGGGTAGTTTTGGGAGCACCATTAACATTTTAAATAATGTGATGTTACTATTCTAATCTCAAAGGCTCCAAAATAGAAAAAATTACAGGGGGAACATTTCTGGGAAATCCAAAATATCAAACATTCATTTCTATGAATTTTTTTAAATGTTTTATGACTTTTAAACAAGGTTAAACTCAATTTACTCCTTTTACTTTTACCATGGTAATTAATTTCTAACCATAGTAATTAATTTTAATGAAAAAGATTAATACTGAAATTTTTACCTAATTTTATAAATATATTTTCAAATTTTAATATAATTTTATTAAATAAAATTTATAAATATGTGAAAAGTTAATTTTAAAATATACACACTCAATCACGTAACAACAATTTTTGGAGAAATAGTATTCTTAAAATTTAAATTTATATATATGATAAAATTGTTTGAATACTAGTTTTAATGACATAAATTGATTTATTATAAAATAAATAAATGGTATTAATCTTTCAAGGAAATATAAAAATGAATCTCCCCTGAAAATACATAATTTTATAGAAAAATACCAAAAACATTTCTATATTAGAGTAACATTTTAATTTGTTATAAATTTTTTTTCATAGAATTATTAAGTTCAAATAAAATTTTAAAATGAATAATTTTATTCCTAAAATTCATTATTATATAACAATGAAGTCATATGACTTAAATTTTTTATGAAACTATATTTTTTGACTAAAAATCTACCTTTTCAAAAGAACCTCAAAAATCCATACCAAGTCAATTTTTATTTGAGGATTTAATAAATGAAGTTAATTTTTATTAATTTCACAATCCCAAATTTATAAATTTTTTTTAAAAATATAATTAAAATTTATTTTAATTATAAATTAAAATTTTCAAATATTAACTATTATTATTCTTATTTCATATCATTTACAAACTAAATTGGCATTAACTGATTATTAATATAAATCATAAATTAATATTAATCTTATGTTTCTTAAAATATAAATTCATATCGCATACAAACATTTTTTTATATAAAATACACTTTAAAAAATATTATTAGTCATTTTAGATAAACTAATTGAGTTTAATTCATATTAAAAGTACCTTTTATTTTCTATATACATATAATTCATAAACTAGTTAATCCTACTAATTCTTACTAATTCCATAATTAGGTTTTTACATTTATACATAAATATTTATCTTCTATCTAAATATATCAAATTTTCAATTAGGTTTGGTGTTTCATGTGAAGCAATCTTTCAAAAAATTAACTTATTTAAAGGCAACCACTTATTATATTTTTTGTGTGAAACATTGTTCCCTATAAATAAATTATTTCCTTGTAATTTGACTCATAAGATCAAAGTAACTATTATAGGAAACTCATAATAAACCATACACCACTAGATAATCAGGTTTTTATTTATGATGTTCAATTATATTTATCTATATGATAAATTATTGTAATCTTTTTATAAAGAGATCAGACCTATTAATAATTTCACATAAAATTATAGAATCATCTATATCCCAAAGGAATAACTTCCCATAAACCCTTAAAATGATATATGTTATAATCACATCACTATGGGTTTTATTTAAAACTCATTAACTAGTAGATGGTAAAAAATTACATGATATAGGAATTTCGAAAATCTTGAGTGAAAACTCACTATCTAATTCATTAGTAGTAGTTTCATGGAATTTTCATTGTTTACATGGTTGTGGGTGACTATCCCCCTCATTAACCCTTGGATTGAGACATTGAGTCGCATAATCCCCAACTCTCTTGCAATTGAAGCATTGAATTTTTGTATCTTATATCTTTGCTTTATACTTGTGAGATTTATGGCCTTCAACTATACACTTATTGTATTTACCAATCTTTTTAAGTAAATTTATCTTATGCTTCTTCCCACATTTTTGACATGTAGAAAATCAAATCTTTTTCTTGTTCATCATCTTTGTCATTTAATCTTTAACAAGACTCATTCTTTATCTCCCTTGGAGTATTTGGGACTTTGATTATGTTCACATTGTTAATCATATTTCATGATTGATGGTTTTTCATAATTACATGTATTATCACTCTAGCTCCTATTCATTTAGGTTGTTCATTGAGGCAATATTTGAATTTCCCCTCTCACCCATGTTCCATCCATTACTAAAACCAAATGAGTTAACATGAGTGATGATCATTATAAGTTAATTATCATAAGAATCTATAAAAATATTTATCCTTATGATGTATCAATTTTTAACACAATCATTTTAGCCTATTATTCTCACAAATCAAATTGTATTAGACTTGATTCAATCTATATCACTCTTAGTTTATCATATATCATAATGTTCTCAACAAAGGTTACTTTGAGTTGGGTTCTATCATACTTATTAACAAAATCCCTAAAATAGAGATCCCAAATTACAATGAACATCCATATCATATTCTATCCCTATAATCATTGAAATCTAAACTCTCCAACTCTACTTATCCTTCCTTAAACATCATTAATCATTATTCCAATCATATACCAAATTATATATATAATATAATAATATAATATCAATAAATACCTTTCTTTAAACCTATTTGAATCTCCATGTCAATAAACCCTAGTGAAGTTATATATTACACAAAAAAATCATCTCAATCTTTTAATCTTAAATTATATTATCTATTAGCTCATAAGTTCACACACTAGTCACTATATATCATAATCCAAAAAATGAGACAAACTTCTCCAAAAATATCATGGTTCAATTATCAATCCTAAGGTTATGAATTACTATTTTACTTAATTATTCAAAATCAAACCATCATTTATTATTTCAACATCATTTGTATATTAAACATAAGAGTTATCCATACCAAAATCATGTGTTCTCCAATATTTATCCCAAAAAATATAAAATTATGATAAAATCACTTTTAATGGTTATTAATACAATTTAATATATGTTTTCATACCATTAAAGTTAGACTACTAAGGAATAATCCTTATATGTTTCACATAATCCAAATAACATTTAGAATATACTAGAATATCATCAATAAATATCACTCATTGATGAGAATAACTAATAGTTTCAAGAAAATATCAATCTTTCTTCCATATTTAAGACTAATAAACTCACTTTTTCCATAATAATAGTAATATACTAAAATTATAATCCATTCAAGTATGCTACCTTATTTAATTAAAGTAACATTTTAATTAGTTATAAAAGTTTTTTTCATAGGATTTTCAAGTTCAAATAATATTTTAAAATGAATAATTTTATTCCTAAAATTAATTTTTATATAATGGTGAAGTCATATGAATTAAAATTTTAATGAAACTATATATTTCAACTAAAAATCTATGTTTTCAAAAGAACCTAAAAAATACTCACTAGTCAATTTTGATTTGAGGATTTCAAAAATGAAGTTCATTTTTATTAATCTCACAATCCAAAATTTATAAATTTATTTTTTCAAAAAAATATAATTAAAAATTATTTTAATTATAAATTGAAATTTTCAAATATTAACTATTATTATTATTATTTCATATCATTTACCAACTAAATTGGTGTTAATTTATTATTAATATAAATCATAATTTAATATTAATCTTATATTTCTTAAAATATAAATTCATATCACATAATTTTTTTTATAAAAAATTCACTTTAAAAAAATTATATTATTTATAATTTTAGGTAAACTAATTGAGATTCATTCATATTAAAAGTACCCTTTATTTTTTTATACATATAATTCATAAACCAGTTACTCCTACTCATTCTTACTAATTCAATTTTTTTTATTTATAGTTATACATAAATATTTATCTTTTATCTAAATATATCACATTTTCAATTATGTTTGGTGTTTCATGTGATGTAATATATCAAAAAATTAATTTATTTTAAGGAAACCACCTATTATATTTTTGGGGTGATAAATTATCCCCCATAAATAAATTATGTCCTTTTAATTTGACTCATAATATCAAAGTAACTTTTATAAGAAACTTTTAAAAAACCATACACCACTAGATAATCATGATATTATTTAGGATGTTGAATGATATTTATCTATATGATAAATATTTGTATGCATTTTATAAAGAGATCTAACCTATTAATAATTTCACATAAAATTATAGAATCATCTATATCCCTAATAAATAACTTCCCATAAACCCTAAAAATGATATATTTTATAATCAAATCAATAAGGGTTTTATTTATAACTCAATATCTAGTAGTTGGTGAAAAATTACATGATATAGGAATTTCTAAAATCTAGAGTGAAAACTCACTATCTAATTCATTAGTAGTAGTTTCATGGAATTTTCATTGTTCACATGGTTGTGGGTGACTATCCCCCTCATTAGCCCTTGTATAGAGATATTGAGTTGCATAATCCCCAACTATCTTGAAATTGAAGCACTGATTTTTTAGCTTCTCTCTTTGCTTTACACTTGTGAGATTGATGACCTTCAACTATCCACTTATAGTATTTTCCAATCCCTTTAAGTAAATCTATCCTATGATTCTTCCCACATTTTTTACATGTAGGAAATAAAATCTTTTTTTCCTTCATCATCTTTTCAATTTGATCTTTCATAAGACTACATCTTTCTCTTCCTTAGTGTGTTTGGGACTTTGATTATGTTCACATTGTTAATCATATTTTAGGATAGATGGTTTATCATAATTACATGGATTATCACTCTAGCTCTTATTCTTTTAGGTTATTCATTGAGGTAATATTTGAAATGTCCCTCACACCCATGTTTTATCCATTACTAAAACCAAATGAGTTAACATGAGTGAAGATCCTTATAAGTTAATTATCATAAGTATCCATAAAAAATTTAACCTCAAAATGCATCACTTTATAACATAATCATTTTAGCCAACAATTTCATAAATCAACTCAAATTATACTTGATTCAAACTATATAACTATTAGTTTAACATATATCATAATTTTCTCAACCAAGGTTACTTTAAGTTGGGTTCTATCATACTTATTAACCTAATCAATAAAATTGAGATCCAAAATTACTATGAAAATCCATATAATATTATATCTTAAAAATCATTGGGATTTATACTCTCAAACCCTACTTATACTTCCTTAAACACCATTAATAATTATTAAAATCATATAACATAGTATGCATATAATCTAATAATATAATATAAATAAATACATTTCTTAAAACTTATTTTAATATCCATTTCAATAAAACCTAGTGATGTTATACATTCCCCACAAAAATCATCAATATATTTAACCCTTAAATTATATCACCTAGTAGCACATAAGTTCACACACTAGTCACTATATATCATAATCCAAAAAATGATATGAACTTCTCCAAAAATATCATGGATCAATTATAAATCTCAAGGATACCAATTACTATCCTACGTAATTATTCGAAATAAAACCACCATTTATTATTTCAACATCATTTGTATATTAAACTTAATAGTTATCCATACTTCAATCATGTGTTCTGCAAAATTTATCCCCAAAAATATAAAATTTTCATAAAATCCCTTTTCATGGTTATTAATACAATTTAATATATGTTTTCATACCATTAAAGTAAGACTACTATGTAATAATCCTTAGATGTTTCACATAATCCTAATAAAATTTAGAATATACTAGAATATCATCAATAAATATCACTCACTAATGATAATAACTAAGAGTTTCAAGAAAATATCAATATTTCTTCCATATTTATGACTGATAAACTCACTTTTTCAATAATAATAGTCATATAATAAAATTATAATTCACTCAAGTATTATACCTTATTCAATTATAAGTTATAATTATTTTTAGATAAATACCCTTCTCCACTTAATTTCCATGATCCCATTTTTTTGGGGGGATGAGGTCTGGTCAAATGACCAGAACCCTGCAATTTATTCAAACAAAAGGAGCATACAAATTACATGAGTCAAAATAAGGGAAATTTTCTAGAATATATAATAAAAAACGAATAAAATCTGGAGGGATATCATTCCTCTAATTGATATCCTGAGAGACTCCCATATTGGAGAGACTGTCGGCGATATTGTTTGCTTCACGGAAGGTGTGTGTAGCAATGAAGTTGAGACTGTTGAGAAAGTTGAGGCAGTTAATCCATAGGGGGGTGAGAGACTATTCTAGGTGAGTCATAGCCTTCCATATGTCTTGCACAATGGTAGAAGTGTCTCTTTCAATCTAGATGTTTCTCCAGTTGAAAATATTTTCACAATAGATGGCATGCATGATACCCAACATTTCGGCCTCTAGAGTAGAAGCAATGTTGTAGCTTCCATATAAGCACCCGAGAATCTGATCAATATGGTATCTGAAAACACCTCGGTATCCCGAAGGTCTAGGGTTTCCTTTTGAGGCTCCATCAAAATTGAATTTAATCTAGCTTGGAGGAGGATCTTACCAGAAGACATCAATAGTGTATTTCGATTTTGGATATATTCCACTCTCTCCAATCTAGAAGAGGGTTTCAAGATCAATGACAGAATTGTCACAATAGTCTTTTTGGATCATGGCAGCCTCTTTGATAGAAACAATTATACTCATTTTACCAGAATTTAGTTTAAATGAGATATTGTTGTAAATTAAATCATTTCTACCATACCAGAGGATATGAAAAAGCTCTACAATGGCATTGATAAAAAGGTTTCTAATTTGCGGTGACCTCAGAAGCTTAATCGTCCTTTTCAACTGTGAGAAAATAAAGTTATCCAAAATCCATCTGCACTCAATTTCCATGATCCCATTTAAAATAAATAATAAAACCAAAATAGTTATGATAATATTCAAAATATGAATATGAAAACATCAATCTGAATATATCTTCCCTTACAAGACCTTTTTTTAACAAGTATACTTTAAGATCAACAAACGTCTCCCTTGTTCAATCCTAGGTTATCCATGGTCATTATTTTTCTTATTCGGTTCAATAACCAAATTAGTTAGCATCATTATTAAATCCTTCATAACGGTTCATAAATATAATTTGTTCAACCAAAGAATATCCCATTGGAGTGTCTCTCCCGGTGTGCAGTCTTGGGCCCACTCATTTTGTATTATAGTGATGATTTATTCAATACTCAAAAAACCTTTTTAGGGTGATTTCCCCTTGTTGAATCTGTGATATAACAACATCCACTTTCCAATATCTAGATAGGTATGTATTGGTAGTAAAAACCACATGTTATATACTTTACCAAAACATGAGGATGTTATCCAATAATTAACTTATTATAGGGTTTTCACTAAAGTTTTCTTACCCCAATCCCCAAATAAAATATTCATTATTTTTTTAAAATTAAATCATATAATATTCCAAAGGGTTATATATACCTTTGTAATTTTGATTAACCTTAACTTATTGGTCCTTAAATTACCCTAAAAATATCATAATCTCCAATGTTATCTAAACCTATCCTTTGATACCTATAGTGACACCCTAGACCTACACTCCTGGATCCAGTGATAGAAATAAAAAATGTACAAACTTACTTTTTCATAATATATAAAAGTCTGTATATAACCATCATAACTAAAAATCAATAATGGTTTTCTCATTTAATAAATACAAATTAACTTTTAAGATTTATACATTTAAATAATTATAAAACAATATAAAATGATAAATCCCACGATCCATGTATCAAATGGGAAATTTTCTTCTACTTAATTCATGAAAAATATTTGATTTATTCCAAAAAATTCTTTCACATGTGTTATATTTATATAAATGTCACGAGTAATTTTTTTTTTTCTAAAACATAGTGGAATGAAAACAAAATAAGGGGTGAGATCGAATTATTATTAAGGGAAACATATAAATGAAGAATTCATGGGATAAAAATGGCATGGACATAATATAAGGAATATGTAAACAACATGAAGTCATAATCAAATTAAATATAGAAGCATGTTATATCCATGAAAATAAATGAAAAAATGTATATCAATAATACTGATCTTATACTAATGGAATGTATAAGTTCAGGCATTAGAACACTACTATCAAGGCCTTTTTCTAAGACAATTTACTTGTCCTCGAGACTGTAGTCAAGATATATCATGTTAAAGGCTTTGTTCATGGAAAATATCCTATCATGGGAGGAGGCATACGCCAAAACCCAACCTCTTTTCTCACATGTGACCCATAAATGAATTGATGGGCTATATACCATTATACCCCATGTGTCACTTGTTTAAGTCCAATGCATTAAAAATAAGATAAAATGAATGAACAATAAATAAAAAAGCTTGAAAAAAATCATATGTATTGAAATAAAAAATTAAAAAATACCAATACTATTCCCTGTGTTAATAAAAGGTATAACATGATCATAACCCATCTAGAGGAATATGTTGTAAGGTTAAACAATACATAGTCAACTTGGCCATAATCATCCATATTGAAATAAAAACATAAAAAATGAAAATAATTTTCCACATGTTAATAGAATATCATATTTTCTAGGTGAACATCATCCAATATGATTTATGTAAAACTTTATGTTCACACCATATAGAATAATTAGTATATGACTAAGTTAATACTTGAATAACATGATCATAATCCATACGCAGAAAGAAAGTGGATGGTTTTAAAAGACCATATCCGATGAATTGAGAAATATTTTTCAAAGGATTTATATGGTAGGAATGTATATCCCAAGAAAAAAGATATAATAGAATATAATAAAATCAAATGCCAGAATGTATATAAATTATATAAAATAAGTTCAAGGTAATGATCCTAACTCAATAAATGAAAATTAAGTTACCAAAAACTATTATTATTGGAGAAATAAACTGAATCAATATCCACATGAATAAGAGATCATGATTTGAATAATAAATACCATAAAATAAAATGAATATGATATAAATATAACATATATATATAATACACCATTCAATGAAAACATTGTAAACAAAAAGTATTATGTCTCAAAGAATTAGAATTGAGACCAAGAAAACCCTTCTGGATTGAGGGACACTTTAATCAAAACCCATTATAAGTGAGGGACTATAATTATACTTATAATAGAATTATGAAAAAATTATTCATGATAGGATATCTAAAATAGTTATTTTATACACCAAAAAAATGAAATCTGTTGCATAATACAAAATATGTCTCAAAGATAAAAATTTAAAACAAAAAACCATTACAATCCTGAAAACATTAGAACAAAAATCCCATGAGAAATATAAAATGAAATGGTACATTTAATATCATAAAATATAATATAACACTGATATAAATATTATAATGGGGTGGTAAGTGGACCATATAAATGTATACATGGTTTAGAATATAAATATGTCTCAATGAAAGGAATTTGAGACTAAAAACCTTACCTCTTTTTCTGAATTCCACAAATGCAATTTAACATCTTACATAAAAAAGCATAGATTTCTTACTCACATAATTTATAACATTACTCATATCCATTTTTATTCAAACTATTCATAATTAGTCAGTCTCCATATTAATTCTTTCAATTTTCCACATTGGGGGTTTATAATTTTGATCATTTGTACTAATTTAAAAATAGTGATGTTTTTGTTCATTATTATCTAAAAATTAATTATGAATAGATCATTAAACTTTCTATTAGGAATGATTTATAATTATTTATGATGTTTCAAATTACTTCCACAAGTGTTTTAGTCTTTATCCTTGAAGATAAAATCGATAACTAACATGTTTTACTGATTATTGATGATGAAATCATGTCTTATTAATTAATAAATTAAACATTGATATAAAATATCTATAAAAACAAATCATTATAAACTTATTTATATCATATTACACTATTATTTTTCAAGTAGGTTGTTAAACCTACTTAAATATAAACATACCCTGATTTATTGAATTATTATGGGGTTGTTTTATGGTAATATTATTATACGAGAAGAATAATGATATTATTTAATGTTTATTATTATGATATATTATAATTAGAAGGAAATTAGGGAATAATTAATGTATATGAAAACATTACACAATTTTAATAAATGATTATCCCCTTAGTATGACTATTTAAAATGATTAAATTAAAGACAATCATTTATTGATTATATCATTAATAGATTCTTAAATTTATTACACCATAACATTAATGATATTATAAATATCATATTTATCTGTTAATGTTATCCTTATATTCAACCTTGAAAGGTATTGAAGGAAAATTAAATACGTTATGCAGTGGAGGTGGTAGTCCACACAACACACAAACAACGATTTTATTTATTTTAATGTATGTGGTATATAAATAAATATTGATAATAAAATTAATATAGTAATATTGTAGTATATAAATTTTAATAATATCATTATATATGTGTGGCTATAAAAAAATTGAAAAAAAATAACTAATAAAAAAACTAAGTAGTTGATAATACTCACTTTTGGGACTTGAATTTTCCTTGGAAGTATCCATTAATTTGAAGGTATTAGGATAATTATGAGTGACCAGGGGCTTATGTTCTTGGGATAGGGTTATAGGGGGAGACAAATGGCAGAGTTTAAAGAATAAATTTGAATGGATGGTTTTTTATTAAATGGTGAAGATGTTCCCATTTTATAAGTGAGGGGAAGGGTAGTTTTGGGAGTACACTTAACATTTTAAATAATGTGATGTTACTATTCCAAGTTAAAAGGATCCAAAATGGATAAAATTATAGAGGAAACATGTATTGGTCTATCAAAATCTAAAACATTTTATTTATTTATTTTAAATGTATTAAGACATTTACACTAGATTAAACTAAAATTACCCCTTTTACTTTTACCTGAGTAATTAATTTCTAACCTTAGTAAATAATTTTTAAAAAAAGTTTAGGATTGAAATTTTTACCTAATTTGATTCTTATAATTTAAATTAAAAAAATAATATTATCAAATAAAATTTCTAAATATGTGAAATGTTAATTCGAAAATAAATAACTTTAATCACATAGAAATATTTTTTTAGTGAAATTACAATTTTAAGCTATAAATTTATATATAAGATAAAATTACTTTGAATATAGATTTTAAGTACATGAATTATTTATTTATAAAAAATTAAAGGATATGAAGATTTAAATGCAAGGAAAAACTAAATATCTCTTGAAAATTCACTATTTTAAAGAAAAAATTTAAAAAAGTTTCTATATTAAAGTATCATTTTAATTGTATGGACCCGACCAAAATTTCCCAGAGCTGGTGCTTTATTTTATTACATTGGAATATAAACAAGGAAGTCATATCCTGAAGTAACAAATAGTTTATTAGATTTTGAAAACAAGATACATACATAGGTTCAACATTACAACATGAAAAGAAATACAACGTAACAAATTCTTTTGAATCACACATAATCTTCTAGATTATCCTTACAAGTCATTAATAATATACTTCTTCAAAACCTGGATAAAATAAAACACGTGAAAGGGGTGAGATCAGATGCTTAGTAAGGGTAAATAATGCAGTGAAAGAAAATATAAGCACTATGTATGATGAATAACTAAAAATGCATGCCTTTAAAAATATACTTGAGCATAGTATGTTTGGAATAAAAACTAATTAAATAAATCCATAAAACATAACCATGGACATTCTAATAGTTAAATAATCACATGGAATATCAATATATAGATTCATAATGAGGGAATAACTAATGTCGGACATTCTGAAATATGATTTCAAGGCCTCAGCCAAGACATCTGAAAATGATTAAGGTCTCGGCCAAAACCAGATTTGAAAATGGGCAAGGCCTCATCCAAGTCCATATCTATTTTGTCTAATGATACCTACCTGTCACACTCTTCCTTTTTTTATATTATATATTTTATTGCTTTTATTTGGAATCAGGTTGTTCGGGTCGATGCCCGAATTAAATTTGTTGAGTTATTATTTAAAAACAAATGTTTTGCCTTTGGTTTCGTCTAGCGCACCGCGGCCTCGTCGGGGTCGTCGCCCGACCTCGCTCAGCTTGCCGCACGTCATGCTTGATGGTTGGCTAATGAAATAAAACGAATTAAGTAGAGTTTTAATAATAACGATAATATTAATGTCACTTGAGGATATTTTCTTTTTTCTCTTGGATAATAATTTGATCAAGAGTGTTAATTTTATTTTTATTAATATCTTTTTATTTGGTTGATCTTTTTATAGTTTATCATTTAGGTTATTAAGTATGTTATTGCCTTATTATTATTATTGTTATTATTATTACTATTATAATAATAATTATTAAGAGTGTTTTGGTTTTGCGTCACTGGACGCATGGGCGAGGCATGGTTTTGAGATCCGCACAGTCTGCCCGACCTTCAAATGAGTTGAATCATAGCGGGGTAATGAAATAGTAATAAATAATGCAGTAGAAATAAAATGGAAATAAGAGGTTTAGTGAACGATAAGAAATTGTTTTTTTAAAAAGTACATATTGTTTGGGGTTAATAAATACTTTGGTTAATATTAAGTGATATCATTACAATTATTATTATTATTAGACCAATTATCTCTTTTATTTATTTTATTACTTATTTATTATTATTATTATTATTATAGGTATTAATTTTTTTATTATTTTCTTTTTTTTCTTTATTCTTCTTCTAGGGCTGGGTAGCTCGCCTCCCCCACCCTCGTTTTTTTTCTTTCTTTCCCTTCATCGTGCCTCCAAGGGTGCTCCTCTTGCAGGTCGCCGCCATCTTCCTCCCCCCTCCCAGCCGCGTCGCAGTTCCGCCCTGCACCGCGTCGGCCCATACTCCCTCGGCCCGCCTTGGACCGACGTCGCACCAGCCCCTTGCCCTTATGTCCATCGCGCCGCCTTCTTCTTCCTGGACGACCTGTAGCATCAACCTCCCGCTCCAGGATCACGCTGCCGCAAAGACCTGGCCATCGACGAACCAGCCGGTCGTCCCTCCCCTTAGCACCCCAAGCCATCCTTACCTTCCCGGCCCGCACCGCGGTCGCACGCCCCGCTCGCCGGACCGGCCGCAACCCCCCACCGTTTTCTCCTCCGGAAAACCCTCGCCCAGCTTGCCCTCCTCTCGAATTTGCGCCACACCCCATGTATCCCGGCCAACAACAATTTTTTTCGGCGCGCCCCTCCCTGTTCGCCACGCCCTCCTAGCAGACCGCCGGAATCACGTCGGACCAGCCCCCTCTTCTTCTCTTATTCTTCTTCTTCTTTTCTTTCTCCTTCCTCCACTCCGCCACACAGGTTAGTTTTCTTTTTATTTATTTTAATTTATTCTGTTATTCTGTTATATTTAATATGTTATTTACATTTTTTTTATAAAATTATAATTATGTGATTATTATTATTATTATAGCTTTGTTACTATTAATATGTTAATATTATTAATATATCTTTAATATAATTATTATTATGTTATTATTATTATTATGTCAATAACAATATTATTATCATTATGTTATTATTGTTACTATTATTACATTATCACTATGTAATTTTTGTTCGTATTATTATTATCATGTTAATATTACTATGTTACTATTTTTTATTAATATTATTATGATTATTCTATTATTATTATTACATTATTGTACAATTATTGTGTAATATTATCATTAAGATTGCTATGATTATTATTATGTTATTATTATTATTATTATTATGTTATTGATATTACTATTATCATATTTACGTTATTATTATTATTGTTATTATTATTATTATTATGTTAACATCATTATTGAACCTGTTTAATGATCTGCTGCTTTAGGACCTGTTTGGCAGCTCGATACGGTGCGATCGTTGCGCAACTGGAATCTTGCGCCGTGTCACTTTTCCGTCCCTATTTGAGGTAGGTGGTTCCATGTCATTACTTCATGTAGATAATTTAATTTGCTTGTTTAGTTTAACTTAATATGTGCTATGGTTTAGTTGAAAAATGCGAATTGTGTTTATAATGTTTTGGTAGAGCTGTAGAGGTTTTTCGAAAATGCATTTTTAAAAATGGTGTAACATGCGTGCGTGATGAATGTTGCACTTTTCTTTAGAAATTTTCATTTTTATTCCTTTTGATTCGGTTGTGGTAAATCCTAGAAATGTCTAATAATTGTTTATAGTGTGCCAAAGAGGTTTTGAAAGGGGTGACTTGTGAAATTGTTTTTGCAATGGTTTCTTTTTCATGCAATATGTTTCATAAGTTGAGAAATTGTTTATTTAAGTGGCGTTTTTAGTGCGAAACATGGTTGAAAGGTTTTTGAGGGATGTTTGGCAGGTGCGAGAGGTGTTTTCATGTCACTTTAGGTGTTTGTATGTTTAAATAGATATTTTCAAAGTATATGAATCACTTTTGGCGTGTTTTCCTTGTTGTGTACCTTTGAAGTTGAATATGCTTTCACTTTTAAAGTGGTGTATTTTTATAAAAGGAGACATGTCGTGTGCGTGCGTCTTTGGAATAGTGCTTTGGTATGCAAACGGTGACTTTTGTGTGAAATATCTAGTTTGGTCTGCAAAATGAGAAATATATATATTATGTGAATGTGAAACTTGTTTGAGCACAAGGGAAAACCCTGGGTATCTAGGTGGGCGGACTAGAACTAGTGCGCTAGTGAACCAGATGGGTATCGTCCCTGTTTCACTTAGCTGGATTGACGATTGCAACAATAACTAAACATGACATCTGAGGGTCGTGGCCTTCTAAGCCACGTGTTCTGAGGGTCGTGGCCTTCTAAGCCACGTTTTCTGAGGGTCGTGGCCTTCTAAGCCACGTTTCACCGAGACACGAGGTTTCTAGGGTCCCACTCGAGCTAGATGATCCTTAGGGGTTTTACCTATTGTGCTCTACCATCTATGGCATGGTGCCTTCCGTCGGCATATGGAGGACCATTTGGGTGTTAGCGCGTGTGTGTGCGTGTATGTGTGTGTATGTGTGTGTGAGTGTGTGTGTGTGTGTGAGAGTGTGTGTGTGTGCGCCCAAAATGGACTTTTCTCTTCCCCTTTAAAATTGTGTCTATGAAATGAGTTCTTTTTTTTGTGTTTCCAGTGTTTTCCTTTGGATTTTGGTTTGTAAATATTTTCTTCAAAAGAATTGTGAACGTATAAATTTGAATAAGCACTTTAAATTGTCTTTTGATGTTATGGCATGGAACTTATTCTCGGTGGCATCCTACTGGGCCTGTAGCTCACACCCTACATACACCCTTGGGTGTATGTAGATTCTTGTTTCTTGTGTATTCCAGGTTGTGCGTCGTGCTCAGCGATGGTGGTTCTGGTTGCTGTTGGTCCTCATATGCAGGTTGGTGTTGGTAGCTTGGGGATGTAACTTCTCGTGTCGCATGAGGTTGGTTTTGGAGCTTAGTCCTCTGTTCCTGTTGTTGTTCATTTTGGGTTTTTAGCTAGATTGTAGACCTAAACCTGTTTATAGTTTAGAAGTGTGTTTTGTAGTCTGTTTCCAGTTTCATCTATTTATCTGGTTGGTGGTTTTTCTATCTTGTATTTCGGGTAAAACCGTTCCCACCTGTTAAACTTGATACTCGGGCACTTGTGCCAGCCCGTGGGGATTGGGAACGCCCTTCGGGCCTTGCCGCGGACCGGGTCGGGCGTCGGGTCGGATGGCGACCCGGCCTGGTTCGTGACACTACCAATGAATAAAGTGGATATAGTGCCCCTCACACATCACATAATAATTCCAATTCATTCCTTATATGAATGTTGATAAACATAAACAACATATGCATTCATATTGAAACTAACATATAAAATGTAAATAAATTTCCCTAAACATTAAACATAAACACTAATCATTTAGAGCAATATGGTGAATGGTATCAATGTAGTATATCCACATTCAATATAATCAAAAACCATTCAATAAAATATGGTGTATGAAATTATAAAATATTAACCCAATTTAAACATAATAATCAATAATATTGTTGAAATAGGTGAAAATACTCTTATAAAATCATCGAGTAATTCTTGAGATAAATACACTTTTACTTTGAAAAGAAGATTTATTTTGGAAAAATATTTTTATAAATCTATAAGTTAATTAATTTATTTTTTTCATAATAAAATTAGTGAATTTATAAAAATATGGTTTTCTAAAAATAGATTATAGAGTGCCCTTGAAAATAGGTAAGAAATCGACAAATTCTCTTGAATCGGGCTTGTATTTCAGAAAGAATATTTGAAAGGTCCTTTTAAAACATGTAACTATGTATAAAAGATATATTTATTCTATTTGGTACACAAATATAGAAAATTATCATAGAATTTTTTAGTATTACATAACAACATATAATAATTTCATTGAGTTATGTAGAGAATAAGAGTAACCCGAATGAAAATGGATGTTTGGGCAGGAAACCCTTAACATCAGTCCAAATATGTTCTTCTCTTGAACTTGAGGTCCTATAATATGACATTATACTTATTAATAACTTAATTAAGAACCTATTATACATATATTTTATTTATTATAATTTTATTAAGTTTATTTATGGTCATTTTTATGGGTCAAGAGATTCAATATTATTGTTTGTGAGTGCTCGTTTCATTAGTTTTCATGATCGATTCCTTTGTATGGAAGTTAATGTAAAATGAGAATTTAATTCCTAAATAGATTACATATTTTATTAATGTTTATTTGGATGGTAAAATAATCATATAGTTTATTTGTTCATTTTAGGTCTAGATGAATCATTAGATAAAATTTTAATGATAAAATCTTGGATTAATTTGGTGGTTTTTCGATCACCACAAACTCATTTTGTTTTATAAATTAATACCATGTGTAAAAATTGATTAATGAAAATTAAATAGTATATATTACATATATTATTATTTTATTCAACAATAAAAATCATTTCATGTCCAGAATTTAATGTGGTGATAGAAGCTGAAAACCCATCATCATTGAATGTGATAAATTAACACATCTTGGATGGTGTTTTCATTTCTAGTATAAAAGGTGGGAAAAGGAGAGATGATTATTACTTATTCCATTATAATAAGAAAATTTCAGTAAATTTAATGGAATGGAGTTATCATAACATTTTTAGTAAATGAGGTGAGGAAAGAAAAAGAAAGAAAGGAACTTGAAAGAAAATAAAATAAATGAAAAGATGAATTTACCTCATGAATTTATCTTTATTGAGAGCCTCTTTAAGATAGAGGATTTGGTCTTTTGAAGAGACTAAGTGATTATGTATGTGGGGAGGATCTTGGGATGATAATTTATCAGAATTTATATAAGATAAAAATATTTATAGGAGTGAATAGAAGAGGAAGTGAGGGGTGTTTTTTATAGCGGAGGAGAGAAGGGGTTTTTCATAATTTTAATCATTATTTTATTATTTAGGATCAAGAATATGAATAGTCTTTATTATTTTGACTTAAAATATCAATAAATTCATGTGAGTTTGAATGAATAGTAATTTACATCAGCCATGATTCAAGCATGACGTAGAAATTTATTTATTTAACATATTTCGTAAATTTTTGAATTTCACTATTCACCAAAAATTCATGTACTTTGGAAAAATACCAAAAATTGACCATAACCATTTTTCAATTTTTAGAATTCAAAAATGAACTCCATTTTGTCATAATAATTTTCTATATAAGATAAATTAAATTTTTAAATAAAATTATTATTTACTAGAAAAACATATTTTAAATTTAAAACTAGTTTTATAATACTTTCAAAACTTAACTGAGGTCTCATAAAATTATCCTAAATTAATAGAAAAAAAATATTTATTTAAGAATACATTTTATGAAAATGAATTTTATTTTAAATAAATTTAGTAATTTAAAATTGTAATTAAATATTTATTACTCACAAAAATATCAACACTTAATTATTAATTTTTAAAATATTCACTCTCATTTATATGGCGCCTAGATTTTATTTATATTCACATGGGTGTGGTTACTATTAGAATGAGTACACTAATATTCATAATGGTAAGTTACTATTCATAAGGGTAAGTTACTATTCACCAAAAATGTAATTTGATCCTATCAGACTCTAAATATCTCACTAATCGCTACCGTATATGTCAGTCTTTCAAAATTCAAATCATAGAAGAAGAAAGATTATATCTAACTGCCATGTTATAACTATATCCTATAAATATCAAAGTGTTTTTTTCACATAGACATAGTGTTGAATGCATTTTATAATAAATGTATTTGTAAAACCTTAGGGTGTTACATTCTTCCCCCCTTACAAAAATTTCATCCTCAAAATTACCAAAATGTACCTCATAAAAAGATTTAGGTAGGTATTCATCATAGGTTCCTTATGGTCCCACATTTCCTCTTCAATTTTATGATTTTTCCAAATTACATTTACCAACTGAGTCATCTGATTTCTCAAAACCTGTACATTAGTGTCTAGAATTTGAATAGGCTCTTCACAGTAAGATAAGTCAGGTTCCAACTCTATACCATCAGAAGTAAAGGCATGCATTGCGGTTGGCATGTAATTTCTCATTAACGAGACATGTAAAAAATTGTATACCTTAAAAAGGATATGAGACATTTCCAAATGATAAGACACATCTATAATTCTCTCCATAATTTCAAAAGGTCCTATGTACCAGGGGTTCAGTTTCCCTTTCTTTTCAAATCTTATAACACCCTTCTACAAAGATACTTTCAAGAAAACATGATCTCCATATTGAAATTAAAAATACTTCCTTCGATTATCATCATATCTATTTTTCATAATGTGAGATTCTTTGATATGGGTTTGAATAGTATTTTCCCTTGTTGTTGTTTCCTCCACAAGCTCTGGGCCCACAAGATTCCTTTCACCAACTCCATCCAAACATGTTGTTTTATGGAATCTATTTCCATACAATCCTTCATAATGTGCTATTTGAATACTGGAATAGAAATTATTATTTTAAGAAAACTACACCAAAGGTAAATACTGATCCCACATACCTTGAAATTAGAGCAATCATGATTTCAACATGTCTTCTAATGTTTGGATTGTCCTTTCTAACTACCTATCAATTTGGGGGTGATAAGCAGTACTCAAATGAATCTCAGTGCCCAATTATTTCTGAATATTTTCCATAATTTAAATGTAAATCATTTATCATGATTAGACTCAATTGAGATAGGTGATACCTGAAGTCTCACAACTTCATTGATATAGATTCTTGAAAGGTGATCGAGTAGAAAATACTCCCTTATAGTGAGAAAATGTTTAGATTTCGTAAGATGATAAAAAATTACCCACATTGTATCATTCTTTCTTGGATTTTTGGGTAATACAATGACCAAATACATGATGATGTCATTCCATTTCCATTTAGGAATAGGTAAATGATGCATGACTCCTATAGGATGTTGTATTTCAGCCTCATCCTATGGAAAAACTAAACATCATGATATATATTTAACAATTTCCCTAATCATGCTATCCCACTAGAAATATTACTTAAAATATATATACATATTAGTGCTACCAGGATGTATAGACAAATTTGAACTATGGGAATCATCCAATAACAACCTTTTTAGTTTGGTTATATCAGGAATATAATGCCTCTTCCCAAACATCATAATTCCATATTCATATATGAATTCTGTTAACTTTACATCATTAACATCATTAATTTTATTTTTAAGATTCTCGTCATTAGGCTAATAACTTTTAATCCTTTCTAATAAATTTGGTTGGGTGACCAATTGAAAAAGTACTGATGTTTCACCTTCTTTATTGATTCCCACATCCATTATTTCTAGATTCATGTGCATAAAATCCTTATCAATTCTCATTTTGTTTATTACTCCATGATCCTTCTTACTCAATGCATAAGATACATTATTTTTCTTTCTTGGGTGGTAGTGTATAGAACAATCATAATACTTGATCATCTCAATCCATCACCTTTTCCTCATGTTGATTTCTTTTTGTGAGAATATTTATTTCAAGATCTTGTGATTAGTATATATCTCACATCTTTCACCATAGAGATAATGTATCCATATCTTCAGAGAAAATATTTCCAATGCTAACTCAAGATCATGAGTTGGATTGTTCTATTCCTGAACATTTAACTACATTGATGCATAGAAAATAACACTATCATTTTGCATAAGGACACAACCATGTCATTTATTTTATGCATCACTATAGATCTCAAACTCATCATTTCTTGATGGTAGAGTTAGGATCATAACATTCAATAATATCCTCTTTAATTATTGAAAACTTTCTCACATTATTTTTTCTATATGAATATAACCCATTTATGAGTAAGCTTGGTTAATAGGTTGGCTAATCAGGTGAAGTTTGAATGAAATACTGATAATAACCTGCTAAACCAGTAAAACTACGTACCTCGGTTATGTTAGTTGGTGTGGGACATTTTTTAACAACCTTTGTCTTCGTAAGATCAATGGACATTCCTTAATTAGATTCAATATGTCCATGAAAAGAAACTGATTGAATCCAAAATTCACACTTGATAAACTTCCCATATAATTCATTTCTTCAAGGAGTCTTCTAAATAATGTTAAAGTGATTTTCATTATCTTTGTAGGTTTTGGAGTATTCCAAGATATCATCAATAAATACCACAACAATGTCATAAATATATTCCTTGAAAAACCTATTCATTAGATCCAAAAAAGAGGGTGCATTAGTCAGTCCAAAAGGCACTACTGTAAACTCGTGATGCCCATAACTAGTTCAAAATGTTGTATTTGGAATATATTCCTTCTTCACACAAAATTGATGATATCTAAATTGAATGTAAATATACAAAAAATATTGGGATCTATGAATTTGATCAAATAAATCATCAATGAGAGGTAGGGGATACTTTTTCTTTATTGTTATAGCATTGATCTCTCTATAGTCAATGTACAACCTCATATATCCATCTTTCCAATTAACAAAAAGAACAGAGGATCCCCATAGAGAAACACTAGGGAAAATAAATTATTTATCACTAAATTCCTCTAGTTGTTTATTCAGTTCTAATAATTCCAAAGTGGCCATTATATAAGGAGTCATTGATATAGGCCTTGAACCAGGAATTAAATCAATAGAGAACTCAACTTTCTAATCTAGAGGATATCCAGGTAAATTTTTTGGAAACACATCAACATATTATTGAACAACAGGTAAATCCTCTATTTTAACATTCCTTTCATCACCTATAGATATTTCATTTTCTTCCTCCCCAATAATCGAATTCAATAGAGCTATTGGGGGTGGATCTAGATGAGATTCATATGGAAATGATTCTTCTCTAAAGATAAGAAATTCTACATTGTTCTTAAAATTTGTAATGTCCTCTTTATTAGAATATATTTTTGCATCATGATTTGAAAGCTAATCCATATTGAGGATTATATCAAATTCAATCATGGGTATAATGATAAGGTTTGAATCTAAGGAATCGTTATGTGTCATAAGGATGATTGATCAACACATCATTGCTACAATGATAATTTCCTTAGTAGTTTTGACTGACAAGTCCTTTATTAAATCAAATTGGAATTATCTAATTTTCTTGGAAAACTAGGAATATATAAAATAGTGAGATGGTCTAGAAACAAATAAATCATTGGTTAAGTTTGAGAAAATGAATAATGTAACTTCCACCACATCATTAGAAACTTCAACCTCAATATTTGTGATAACATAAGCTTAGCCTTTCTCCCTTGGCATTTTCTGAGGTTCGTTTCCTTGATGATTTGAAAAATCATTATCATAGTTCCCCATATCTCTAAAATTATATAATTGAACCTTAATAACTTATTTATTTACCTTACAATCACCATAATAATGGTCTTTCTATCCACACTTATAGTACATGCCTTTTCCTTTTAAGAAAGCACCAGGTTGTTTCCTTCTATAAGTATAGCATGTTGGAAAATTCACCTTTTTATTATTCCCTTTATCTATTCTATCCTCCACCACCCTAATATTCTCTTGTTTCCCCTTAAAGAGATAAGACACAAATAATTCTTTATTTTTCTTGTTACCACTTGAGATAATGTCTTCATATGATGAGAAAATTTGGAAGAATAGTTTCCTTCGAAATAATAGTTTTAAACCATCAAAGAATTGATCAATATTGCTCCATGGATTACGTATATATTCTGAAATATGCCTTTATAACCTTGTAAATTTGGCTTCATAATTTTAAACATTTTTATCTTCTTTTAGTTTGAGACTCAATAATTTCCTCTCTATATATGTTTGTTGTTCATGAGGAAAATATTTTTCTATGAAAATTTCCTTGAAATCCATCCATTCCATTTCATCTATTTATTACTCCTCCATTGTGTTTTGAATTAACAACCACAACTAATAAACATATTCCGATAGATGATAAACCGCTATGACAACCTTCTTTCTTTCATTACATCCCAAAGTGAGAAATATTTTTTCTAAATAACTTATCCACTACTCCACAAGGAAAGGTTTTGTATCCTGTTGAATGATGTTGGATGTTGTCGCATAAATAGATCTAACATTGATCCTCCAAATTGTGGATCAAGATTCTCCATTCATGTAAGGTTATTGTTCATAACCTGAGTCTGTTTTCCCAGTATATTTATAAGTTTCTCAGCACCAGTTTTAGCTTCAGAGCAAACATCATTATCTTTTATAGGCGGGAAATCCTTACATGGGATATGCGTGTTCATGTAGTTTCTATTCCTTCCACTAAGATACATTTCTAAATAATGTAATACACAAGATTAGGTTATGAATCATAATTTATAATATCAACTTTGAAAAATAATTATCATTAATTTAAATCTTATCCATAAATAATCTAATAATCATGATTTCTTTGAGGTATAATTTACATTTAATTCCTTCATAAAGGTTTGTAAAGAAAATGTGAATTATCCTAAGAATATCCCCCTGGGAATGTCAAAATAGGTGCATAGTAAGGCCATTTTCGTGTACTAGGATACCCCAGGTCAAGACTAAAACTCCTTATCAAAATTGTTACTCCTAGGTACAACTGTGTCAGAACCATATCCACTTGTAGTATCCAAGCATAGATTTATTTTCTAGAAATATCCACATAATATATTCCTTACCAAAATTACAGGATTTTTTTGTATGTTTATCCTCAAAATACCACCTTTGGGTTTTTCCCCTAATCTACATTTTCTAAATCTAGTTTCCATGTTTTTAACTAAACTTCCTTTGATAGAAACTATAAGGATCTGATACCAGTTTCCCAGAGTCGGGGCCTTATTTTATTACATTGGAATATAAACAAGGAAGTCATATCCCGAAGAAATGAATAGTTTAGTAGCTATGGAAAAAAGATACATACATAAGTTCAATATTACTACTTGAAATGAAATACAACATAACAAATTCTTTTGAATCACACATAATCTCTTAGATTATTCCTGCAAGGCATTCATAATATACCTCTTCACGACCTAGGGAAAATAAAACATGTGAAAGGGGTGATCTCAGATGCTTAGTAAGGTTAAATAATACAGTGGATGAAAATATAAACACTATCCGTGTTGAATAACTAAAAATACATGCCTTTAAAAATATATTTGATCATAATATGGACGGAATAAAAACCGATTAAATAATGCCATAAAACATAACCATGAATATTCTACTAGTTGAATAATCACAAAGACTATCAATCTCTAGTTTCATAATGAGGGACTGAATAATTTCATACATTCTAAAATATACCTTCAAGACCTCAACCAAGACATCTAATAATGATTAAGGCCTCAGCCAAATCCATATCTAAAAAATGGGCAAGGCCTCGGCCATGTCCATATTTGTTTTGTCTCATGAGACCTACATATGCATAGAGGACCTATAAAGGGACCCATAAATCAAATAATAAGTCCAATTAATTCTTAATATGAATGGGGATAAATATAAATAACATATACATTCATATTTCAACTAACATATGAAATGTAAATAACTTTCCCCAAACATTAAACACAAACACTAACCATTCGAAGTAATATGATGAATGATATCAAGATTGTACATCCATTTTCAATCTAATCATAAACCATTAAATATAATAAGGTGGATGATATCATAAAATAGTAACCCCATTTAAAAATAATAATCAACAAGATTGTTGAAATTGGTGAAAATACTCTTATAAAGTCATCGAGTAATTCTTGAGATAAATACACTTTTACTTTGAAAAGAAGAGTTCTTTTGGAAAAATATTTGTATAAAACCATAAGTGAAATAAGTTAGTTTTTTCATAATAAAATGATTTAATTTATAAAAATAAATGTTTTTAAAAATAGATTATAGAGTTCTCTTGAAAATAGGTAAGAAATCAACAAATTCCTTTGAATTAGGCTTGTATTTTGGAAAGAATATTTGAAAGGTACTTTTAAAACATGTAACTTTGCCTGAAAGATAGATGTATTATAGTTGGTACACATATATATAATTGTAAAAAAAATTATTAGGAGTAAATAATAATATATAATAATTTTTTTGAGGTAATAAGAGAATAAGAGTAACCCAAATGAAAATGGACGTTCAGGTAGAAAACCCTTACCTTAAGTCTGAATATGTTCTTATTATGAACTTAAGGTCCTGGAATATGAAATTAGACTTATTAATAAAATAATTAAGAACCTATTATACATGTATTTTATTTAGTATAATTTTATTAAGTTCATTTATGGTTTTTTATTGGTTACGAAATTCAATATCTTTGTTTGTGAGGGCTTGATTTTTTAGTTTTCATGATCTGTTCATTTGTATGGAAGTTAATGTAAAATGAGAATTGTATTCTGGAATTTAGGTTATATGTTTTTAATGTTCATATAGAATTTTAAATGATTATATAAGTAATTTTTTTACTTTGGGTGAGTATGAATCATTAGATAAAATTTTAATTATAAATGCTTGGATTAATTTGGTGGTTTTTCGATCACCATGAACTCATTTTGTTTTATAAATTAATAAAATGTGTAAAAAATGATTTTAGAATTTTAAATAGGATATATTACATATATTATGAACTTTTTAACCATAAATATGGTTTCATGGACAAAATTGATGACATTAATATAAGTTGAATACCCGTCGTCCTTGGATGTGATAAATTAACACATCTCGGATGGTGTTTTCATTTCTAGTATAAAAGGAGGGGAAATGAGGAATGATAATGAATTATTAAATTCTCATAAAAAACTAATATAAATTTAAGGTACTAGATTTATCATAAAATTTGGTTGAAATGAGGTGAGGAATGTAAAAGAAAGAAAGGAACTTGAAAAAAAAATAAAAGAAATGAAAATTGGAATTTTGCACTTGAATTTATCTTCCTTGAGAGTCTCTTTAGGGGAGAAGATTTTTTCGATTGAAGAGACCAAGTGATGATAGACGTGGGGTGTATCTTGGTAGTAGATTTTTTCAGTATTTAGATAAGGCACAAGGCTTGATAATAGTGAATAGAAGAGGGAGTGAGGGGTTGTTTTTATAGTGGAGGAGAAGAGAGGTTTTCCATTATTTTAATCATTATTTTATTATTTTTGGATCAAAAATATGAATAGTATTGTTTCTTGTGACTCAAAACAGTAATAAGAGAATTTTATTTTGAACCAATGGTCATTTACATCAGTCACGACTCAAGCATGATGCAGAAATTCATTTATTTAAAAAAATCGTAAATGATCAAATTTCACTATTCAAAAAATTCAAGTATTTCATAAAAATACCAAAAAATCACCCTACCCATTTTTAAACTTGTATAATTAAAAAATTAACTCCATTTTATAAAAATAATTTTCTATATAAGATAAATTTAATTTTTAAATAAAATCATTATATACTTGAAAAATGCATATTTTAAATTTAAAACTGATTTTATAATACTTTTAAAAATTAAATGAGGTCTCATAAAATTATCCTAACGTAATAGAAAAAACATATTTATTAAAGAATAAATTTTATGAAAATAAATTTTATTTGAAATAAATTTATTAATTTAAAATTGTAATTAAATATTTATTACTCACAAAAATATCAACACTTAATTATTAATTTTTAAAATATCCCGTCTCATTTATATGGTGCCTAGATTTTATTTATATTCACATGGGTGAGGTTACTATTAGAAAGGGTACATTACTATTCATAAGTGTAAGTTACTATTCATAATGGTAAGTTACTATTCACTAAAAATATAAGTTGAACCTATCAGAATCTAAATATCTTACTAATCACAACCGTGTATGTCATTTTTTCGAAATTAAAATCATAGAATTAGAAGAATTATATCTAAAATCCATGTTATAACTATCTTCTATAAATATCAAAGTGTTTTTTTCATAGATTCAGTGTTGAATTTATTCTATAATAAATTTTTTTATAAAACCATTGGGTGTTACATTAATTAATTTTAAAAATGTTTCCTATATGTTTTCTATGTTAAAAGAATATTTTAAAATGAATATTGTTATTTCTGAAAATAATATTTTATTACTCAAATGGTTTTATAAATTTCTATATCATTATTATATAACTATAAAGTGTGAAGAATAATAAGTTTCATTAAATCCATATTTTTCGACTAAAAACAGACCTTTTTATAAAATATATCAAAAATTAATAATAATTAAATATTGATATAATTAATTGAAAATTGAAGTTATTTTTTTAACTTAAAATGAAAAAATTTATAAAATAATTTTTTGAGTAAAATATAATTTAAAAACTATTTTAATTATAAAATGAAATTCTCAAATATTTATTATTATTATTCTTATTTTATATCATTTACCAAATAAATTGGTGTCAACCAATTATTAATATCAAACACAATTTATCATTAATCATATATTTTTATAAATATAAATGTGTATCCCATAAAATAATTTTTTCAGAAAGGGTAATTTTCTAAACAATAAATTATCTTATTAATCATTTTAGGTAAACTAATTTAGTTTCATTCATATGAAAATTAGCCACTATTTTCTATGTACATTTAATTCTTAAAGAGGTTACTCATATTCATTCTCAGTAATTCAATAGCTAGTTTTTAATAATTACACTTAAATATTTATATTCTATATAATTATATTATGGTTTCAGTTAAGTTTGATGTTGCATGTGGAGTAGACTATAAAAAACATTGACTTATTTAATGGTAATCGTATATTATAAATATTTGGTTTTTAGAAATAGAATTGAAATCCTTTTTCCCTATATAGAAACAGAATTTACTCTATTAGGTAGACCATAATTAACTAGAAAGTTTATTTTTCATGGATCAATAACTTGTCCAATATCCTTACAATTAACACATTTTAAATGTCTATGATACTTTTCATAACATATAATATCAATTTAGTATTAATAATATACTTCATTAATAAATATTAATAATATAATTAATAATATATAATATTATATTAATAATTACTAAAAATATTATTAATCAGAAATGACATGAGCCATGGATTTGAAAACCCAAATTCATGGTCCTAGAAATTTTTTTAACAAAAATACAAGCACAAATACAACATATCATGAGGTTGTAAGTTTAAGAAATGGGGAATATACAATGCCACTAAAAAACCAAATACATGTTAAGAATACATAGTGACACCACCAACCTTCAGTTTTCCATCAAGTGTGAAAATATTGACCAATGTGTATTCTTCTATACTATCAGTCAATAGGTGTTGAAAAAAATCAAGTGTTTTACAATATTTATATTTTTTTATTTCTATTTACCATATTCCAGTAACCACCCTGACTGTCTTGGTGTTAAACACTGCTTCATTACTTAGAACGATGCCATGAGGAAGATTGATCATACTATAAGGACTCTTCATTGTCACCTAAAACTTGAGTCTCCTCCATTTATGACTACCTATCAACTACTTTTAGATCTTTCTCTTTAGAGGATGAATTTAAAGTATGTACACTCAAACAAGAGTTCTCTATAATGGAATCTTGAGGCTGTGTATGAATAAATGTTATAAAAACCTTAGAATCATTTTTCAAAGAGTCCTTTTTAGTCTGAGATATATTGTAATCCTGATCTATGATCTCATAAGACCAATGGAAAAAATCAGGAGTATTTATGGAGTCAAGCATAACAAAGAATTTATTAGTAGTACCTACATCCTGGGCGGTGGGATAAGACTTCCCATTTCTACTATGACCATAAAAATAATTCATAGTGGGAACATCACCTTTACTTTATGGGTTGTGACAACATTAATTGAAGTAGCTATCTTTCCCTAGTCGTTTTTCACTGCCACATGGGTTTTAGGACCCACTAAAATCTCAACCTTTTGTGCCTCATCAACATAATGGTAGGAATGTTCATGATAGATGAAACCCTTAGAATAGGCATTTTGATAGAGAAATAATATCCCACTACCTCCAAAATCTACGTGTTTACCTCTGAGTATGTTATCGTAACAACTTCATTTTTAACATATGAACATATAAGAACCTAAGAAGCTACCAAATCTGAACCATACTATTGGAGCTTATGGTCCTCCCTTAATAGAGGCTCAACCATGTATTCTATTAACCCATCCACAATCCATAAATCTTTTACACTAGTAGTGATATTACATCATAGTTGATAGGGATTGAAGAAGATACCTCATTAGATGAATTCTTCATATTTTTATTCATAGTGTTCACAATCCCATCCAGGTTCATTCGATCCATAATATTAGTATCCATGAATTCCACTGGAAAGATTAATATCGTAGGATAACCAACTATAAAAATGGATCTCTTGCAGTCTAGTTTTGAGAATATATCCTTATTAAGTCACTTCATATGAGGGTTTGGGTAGAATTTTTTTTTAATTTTCATCACCCTTCACATAATCCTTCCATGAATTAAGGATATTACCTCATACATTCCAAAATCCCTTCATGGTATTCCAATTAGATGTAAAATCATTACCCTAATCCTTTGTGATATTCTTTTTAACTGAGGAAATCCCCACTGAGAATTTATTTCCCAATTTATCACTAGAATTTAAAAATATTTCTCTATACAGATCAAACAAATGCATCACATCCTCACATCTCAAGGACCCTTCACTATATTCCATAATAGAATGAGAATACAGAGCTATAACTAAAAGAGAATAAAATCTGGGTATACTCATAGTAGTTTCTCTACATCCAATAAATTTCTTTCCAACCTAGGATGATAAAAAATCCCAACGTCCACAATAGTATATTTCTCAGACCTGTACTAAAAATCAAATTGTTTCTTACCATTTGATTTTGTGGCATTCCCATCACTGATTACCACTTTTATAGAAGATGATGGGGAAGTTTTAAAAATGTTATTAAATGAAAAACCTTATTTAATTAGTGAATAATCTTCCCTTCTTTGAAACTAGACATCATTTCCCACGAAGATACCCTGAGGATGATCCATCATAAAATTGGCATTTGTCTTTGTAACAACCTAAAAATCCAATCTATGATTGATCAAAGAACTCTTTTTTCATAATGAATATTTTAATATATTTCAAAATATAATAACATAGAAATACTGTTACAAAAAATATATTATATGTCATGTAATAATACAAAATACTACAACTGAGACCGGTATAGGGATATAAAAACCAAAAAATAGTGAGCATATAATGGTGTACTCCATAAGATCAAAATCCACTAAGAAGATTATATCTACCATGAAAACCATTAAAATAAAAAGGAATGTTAGGAATATAACAGACATTATAGAAGGAATTGTATAAAACCTTTTGGAATTAAGTAGAAAATGTTGATATTTAGTGATAAATATATTTTATGTAATCATAAATGTGACCATTAAGATATGACTGTTACATTACTATTATGTGACTATTGATTAATATGACCATTGGTTAATATGAAAATTAGGCATTATAACTATTTTTAGTAATTTCTCTATTTTAATTAGTACTTATTATGGGTAGTGAAAAAAGATTATTAATAGAGAAGGGAGAAACGATGGCCTAAACCATTTGAGTAATGACTTTCAAATCCCATTTATCAAAACATTGCAGGGATGTAGCGTCACTAGGGTTCACCCTCGACTAAGCCCAAGAAGATCTTCAACAAGTGAGGCTTGAACAAAATTGACCATGAGAGATGTTCATGTTAGTGGACATCACCACTATATCATTGTTAGTAGATCTACCCCATAAAACTACCACCACCACACACCTATCACGTAGGGAATATTCCGATGCAATAAAGGGTTAATTTTTTATATCATAGTATTATAATAGTTTAATTTACTTTTTATAAATGAAATATTTATTTAAAAAAAACATTTACATTATTACTTTATTTAATAAAATACACATGAATATAAGCTTAATTTGATAAATAAATTTTTGGATACAAATAGAGCATAATTATATCTTCAAAAAATATATACACTTTTATAATAAATTAGTTTATTATAAATAAAATCTAATTTCATCATCTTATAAAAAATATTTATTTAAATATAAATTATAATATAACTTTATAATGTAATTGGAAATCGTTATAATCCTCAGAAAATTGAAAATGTCATAAAAACTGTTATTATTTTAATGAATAAGGAGTTTTTATTAAAAATTAAAACTTATCATATTTAGTAAATTATTTTGGTAAAATAAAAATTATATTTGAAATAATCTCATTTAATTTAGTTTAGGGTAAATTTTTTATAATTTTATAAAATACTTTATTTTTCATTGAATAATAAAAATAATGTTTTTTTTTCAGTATGTTTTATAACTTCATATATAATAATGATGAAATAATTAATTATACAGAATACATGATAAAAAAAGTTATTTTATTAATACTTTGTATTTTAATATATTTAAATCAATTTTCAAACCTATAAATGAATTTCCAGAGACTAAAATAGAAAATAGAATTTTAAAAACTATATCTTGTAGAAAATTTATTTTCCATGTCTGATGTAATATTAAAAAA
The DNA here is from genome assembly GCA_963277665.1 of Viscum album. Lineage (NCBI taxonomy): Eukaryota > Viridiplantae > Streptophyta > Magnoliopsida > Santalales > Viscaceae > Viscum > Viscum album. Next base: position 2,105,347,265 of record OY728130.1, on the reverse strand, counting down.
TGGATTTTGGTTATAATGGAATAAAATATTATAAATCATGACTTAAATATCTAAAACCATGTGCCAAAACCTTGGGTAAGATAATGGTTTTCCATTATCCACAACTTTGAATTCTAAGACCTATATTTAGAAATTATTAAACAATTTCATCTTTTTACTATAAATACCCACCAATAACACAATTCCTCTTGACTTAAAATTAATTATCCATGAATTCATGGTTATTTTACCTCCCAAATATTCCCTCCATGTTGCCTTTATATTCTCAAGGTTCTATCCTCAAGTTTTAAAAAGAAACTCTTCGAGGTAATGGAATTCTTTGATTCCTCTTTTCCATTCAAGTGCCATTTTTTTGATATATTTTGTAAATGTTGAATTATTTTCTTCTCATACACTTTTAATTATCCCATTACTTCAAAAATAGTACGTTATCAATGAGATACCTTTATTACCTCCCATTATTTTCTTTCTTAATTCACATTGTATGTTATCATGCTATCGAATTCATTTGTGGAACTTCTCTATTTCACATGAAATATTCTTAAATTGTGAATACCTAAACTCTTGCTTATCCATGGGTATTCACCTATATGTAAACATAATTTATTTATAGGTGAATTTACATGTATGGAACCTATATTCCAATTTCATGGTTTAAAATTTATGTAATGTTATGTTCTTTAAGAACTTATGAACCCAATGATTTTATATGAAACATGTTATTTATTTTCCATGAATGACTAATGAAATGTTTTATTATGATATTTAAATCACATATTAATTAATACATATGAAGGGTGTTCTTTTATATATCTCCAACACATTGGGTAAATAATTAATCTCTAGAGATGACATATTTAATGATACCTTGGTGAATAACCTTGGTAATCATGATTTATGACACATTAGTGATAAACCTAGGCGATATTCTTATGAATGTTTCAATTTTATGTTGTAGCAAAATTTCCTTTTTATGTATCATGTACATTTAATATCATTTCATGTTATGCCTCACGTTTTATTCATGATGATCATTCATGTTCCATTTAAATTTTTTATCCATTACTAGGTTTTATGCTCACCCTATTATATTGATTTATGTCCCCAAGAAATTAATCACAGTGAGGTGAGTCATGATGGAAAAAATGATTATTTCAAAATATTAAACAATATTTATTCTTTCTATATGTTATTATTTTATCATGTACCAAATTTCCAAGACATAATACCTCAAAATATTGTTTGAAGCTATTAATATAATATTTGAAAAGGAATTATATTTAACATCATGTATTAAAAAGGAATGATTCCATAACAAGTATCAAAGGTAAATTTTAGTTTCTTTTGGAAATTAGTACTATAAAAATATCAGTAAGAACCCTAGGGATAAGTCTAAATATAATAAAACTTCGATAAATTTTGGTGAAGTGTAAAATGAGTTGTTTCCAAGTAGTGAAACCCCTATATGGATACTATAAGTAAATATGGATTCGGAACAATTATACCTAGGGGTAATAACCCTAAAATGGGATAATTAGGTATTAACTCTATTAACACTCAATGCATGACAAATATTCTTTTATACTCATCTAGTTTGACACTCCTAGTGGATGTGTTTGGTTAATCACATGCCTTTTACAAACATTATAAAGGATATATAGATAATGGAATCCTTTTTTAATATTGAAGACTATTATCCATGAAGAAATATATTATAAAATTTTATGGTTAATATATCATTTGGAATTATTATAAGGTTTCCAATAGAATCAACTTTCTCCCTTAGGTTTTACTCTTTATAAAAATGGTAGTAAACTGAAGGGCTCATGTAAAAAAAGATCGATAGACAATGTAATGACAACATTCCCAATATGGGAGGATCTTGAGTTAAATATTAATTATCATGATGAATTTGTTAACTTAGGTCATCAATAAAAACCCAAACCATGTGAATCATTAAGATTGACCAAGGAAATAACCAGTAGTTAAATCCTTAACGCATTAATGGACAACTTTTTTTAGTGGAACCTCTAGTCCACTAATCACTGAGAAATGGATCAATACTATATAAAAGACATTTTTTGTATTCCATGGTTTTGAATAAAAGAAATTTATGTTGGTAGTATATCTCATAGAGGGGGAAGAAAATCGGCAGTGGGCACTGATCAAGAACATGAAGATAAGGGACGAGTTGGAAGGCATGGAATAGGAAGACTTCAAAAAAATATTTTTCATTAATTATTTTCCTCAAACCCATTGAAAAAATATGGATAGGGAATTCTAATAGTTGATACAAAGACAAAATTAATTGGTGGGGAATTATGAGATGACATTTAAAAGGCTTGCGTTGTATGCTTTGATCTTTGTCATTGATTCTAATGGGATGGTAGATCAATTTTATGGAGGGTTGAGATACGGTCTATAGAAAGAATTGAAAATTTGAGACTTTGGGATTTATGAAGAGATATTATGAGGTTATCTCAAAGTTAAAATTAAGTTTATAGACTCCCAATGGACTCAGGGATAGGATGATAAGAATAGATGGATATAACAAAATATTTGAAAGAATCTATATGGGAATAAAATAAAAAATCCCATGTACAAAAAATGTGGGAAGAATAATTTGGGAAATTATTTTAAAGGAATATTAAAGTGTTATAATTTTAGAATAAATGGATACATAGATAGAAAATTTCATATATATTTGAATCCTCAATATCTAAATTCCAATGAAAAAAGGAATATGGTGTAAGAACAACCTACTATGCAATGATTCAAGTGTCGGGAGAAGAAGTTTTTTTTAAATTCAATGTAAAAATTAGAAAATGATTGAGGGAAACAACCATAAAACATAACATAGTCAAAGGGATAATGTGTAGGTCCCACAACTACACCATCATTCAAAAGAGGGGGTGAATTGAGTTCTTGAAAATTTCTTCCCTTAGAAAACCACCCTCTTTAAAGATATGATTATTTATGATCTTTTATTAACAAAGTATGTAGCATAAATAAGTAAACAAAGAAAAATAATAATTCATAAATGTTTTATAGTGTTTTGGAGAATGTAAATCCATTAGTTCACTTTACCAATACTCAACTCCTAGAGATTAGTTATTTTTACAATACCAGTCCTTTTACTGGGGACTTTCAATACTTTTCCTAGGGACCGCGTGATTGAGTGAAAACAATTGAAACATAGTATAATAGAAGGGTATTTAAATATGTCCCAGATAGTATTTACTAAAAACATATTTGAAGGTTCTTTTACTAAGAATATTTACAGAAATTTAGATAAAATAGAGAGTTTTTAGATAGATCTCATAGTTTTAAGATAAAACTAACACAAAATAAGAAACTGCCTGGAGAGATGATAAGAATATAATGCATATTAAGGAGTGTCTTATAAATCCCAAAAAATATTATACTTAGAGAATAACTATTGATTGAATATTTTTCTTCTTCTTCTTCATGTAAAATATAGTATCACATAGAGAGCTTTGAGAGAGTTCTAAGATAATAGTTTAGAAGAATGTATTATTGTTTGTATTCTCTTCACCTCACAATTACAAGAATATGCATTAAAATGTTATCTTTTAATCACCCAAAATCAAATCTATAAAATCCACACTTGGAATTCAAATTCCATGCTTCTTTTTCTTTTAAATACCTCAAAAATAATACTAAACATTCAATCATCCTTGTACTTACATCTACTCATGGTACTTATAGATTTTTATAACCAATTTACCATAAATAGGTAATCCACCACTTAATTAATTCATGAAAAAACTAATTATCACTGAAATTACACCAATGGTAATAAATATAAGGTTTCATATTGACATCGTAAATTTTAGATCACCACATAGCCAAATTTCGTAGATTTAAATTCACATAGTTGAATTGATCTGTATAGTTGTTCTTAATCACATATCCAAATTTTTCATAGCTAGAAGAATTACATAGAAATTTGGAACCACATATCCAATTTCACCTAATATCCAAATCACATAGCTAATTAATCCACATAACTGATTCACATATACAAATTGTTATATGTAACTAATTTCTCATATAGGTGATTCATCGATATAGGTTATTTCCAAATATTTGATTTCATGACATAACCATTTCACAACATTGTTTCTATCAGGTAGAAAATTTTCACAGCTGATTTCTTGATGTAGAAATTTTACCATATAGTCTAATGCATCATATGGATAATTTCTCATACTTGAGGTAAATTTCAGCCAAGATGTCTAGAATTGCGTACATAATGATTTTAATAGTAGAACAAATTTCAATAATGATAAAAAATTATTAAACACACTTTAGAAAAAAATATCAATAAAATATGAAGGGTATTTGAGATCATCAAAACCAAAAGTACATAGGATATGTTGAAAAAACATTATTAGTCCCTCAATATCCTTCTTTTTATTATCACAAAACCCATAAGACAAAAAACCTGAAACTATTAAAATAATTTATAGTTTTTTTCATAAAAATGAATAATAAATAGATTTATTTTAAAATGATGTGTTTATCCATATCATATCCACATTAATTAGACACTTCTCCGATTTCTGTTAACAATATTAGTGTTTCCCTCGGAATCCGGGGATGACTGCCTTAATGGGAGGTTCAAACATTCCGATTGGTGTTTAACGGGTTTGTTCGTAGAAGCGGAAACATCCAATGATTCCAAATCCATTAGGACCTACTTTACAAAGGTAGGTGATCATTAGTTTGTGGACTGATGAGGCTTAAGAATTTGCATTGGTCGAGAGGATGGGAGGTCGGACTCATCACACATTTTTGAGGGGAATTATTGTCTACTCCAGGACTCTCTTTATAGATCTAAGTTATGTTCGTGAATCCTTATTAAATTACCAAGTATAAAATGAGCTTTCCTTCAGAGCTGACAATCAATGATAAATATGTAGTAAATTTAGAGAATCTTTTGTATGTATTCGAGGTTCTTCATCGATAGAGAATCATCTGTATTTATTAGAGATTCTTGGTCAATGGTACCCTTTGACACATTTATACAGAAGTCTCTTGGTCATTATGATGACCATGCTGGTTTTAAAGCCACTCAGTGGGGCACTTGAAGTTTATTATCATTCAAAAGGACATGGATTATTTTAGAGTTGGGATCTAACCCGTAGACGGTCTACCTACGTATCCTTTGTTTAGAAAAGGAATCAGAACCCACGTAGTTTTATTAAGGGAGTATGATGTTTATGATTGATGGCTCAAAGAAGGATGTCATAATTACTTTTACACTCTAAGCTCACATGATTCATGATCGGTGTGAGAAACAAGAGGTATTGGTAAATATTAGACAATTGTTCCATGAAATATGCAATCATAAGAAATAATGTGGGGCCTATGTGTGTATGACTGCCCAGATAAATGAAGGTTAGGATTTACTTTAGGGAAGAAATCCAGGAACATGGTCCATAAAGGTATATGTGCTTCATGGAGATTTTTAATACTCTAACTTGGGACTTACTCATGAAAAGGAGGCCCAAATTAGGAGAATACTTATGATTGGGTTTTACTCCTAAAAAGGAATCCCAGATCAAAGCTAAATTAGGACTGGTTAAGAGAAATTAAGACTGCGGCTTATTCCTGAAAATGAGGCCCAGGTTAAGAGATTTTAAAAATTAAGGGACTTGGGGTTTACTATTGAAGAGGATGCCCATATTTGAGACTGGGGATTACTCCTGAAAAGGAGGCCCAGGTTAAGGGAATTATGGTTTGGGGCTTACTCCTGAGGAGGATGCCCAAATTAGGGGACTGGGGCTTACTCCTAAAGAGGATGCCCAGATTTGGGAACTTTAAAAATTGGGGCTTACTCCTAAGTAGGATGCCCAAATTAGAGGAATTATGGTTCGGGATTATTCCTGAAAAGGAGACCCAGGTTAAGGATTCTCTCATCTTAAAGGATGAGGTTGAATGAATGAAATCTCAATCTTTAGTGACATAAATATGTGTAAATCACTAGGTTTTTAGAGATATTCCACCAAATTCCTTTTAGATAATGAAGTCAAATCAATAAATCATGCCATAAAAGTCTTTGAAGAGTGTCTTGAAGACTGAATATTGAATAGGAAAGGTGTAATGGCTTAAGAGGGGTGAAATGGGCAAGAAAGGCACCCAAAAAGGCAGGGGCATGCAAGTCCTGGCAGGCATGTAGGTACTGCGTGGGCGCGCAAGTCCTAGTCGCATAGGTATGCATTCACGACACATGGTGTACTTGTGCGATGGTTAACCAGCAGGGTAATACTTGAGAGACTCTTCATTACAGCCTTTAGAATCCTCATGAGGTTCTTCCAAAAGAAGGGCGCGCAAGATCTATTGAAGGAGTAAGGCAGCGCGCAAGTGTGGCCCTTTTCCCTTAAGGACTGACACTCAGGCGCGCAAGTGTTGATGAGTTTCAACATTTAGGCCTTCCTCCCCCTCTTTAGATCTTCCGTGATAGGTAAGAAATTATCTTAGAAGTGTTTTAGAAGCTTTGAGAAGAGACTAGGGTGCTGGGAGCTCAAATTTGAGTTTCTGGAAAAAATCCTCTTGAAATGGGGGGCCCACAGGGTCTATTTATAAGTAGGAGAAGACCCCGGGCGGTTACCACTTAGGTCGCGCAAGTCACTTGCGCGACCATAATGCGTCGCGCAAGTGGACTTGCGCGACTATGAAGAAACTTGCGCGACTTATGGGCAATCTTCTCCTTATTCATCCCTTTGTCGATTTTTGATATTTTCTTCAAAGGATGAATCAATTTGTGCTAAGTCATTTCCCATTTTTGATTTTTAGATTCTGTGATGAAAGGAGCGTAAAAAAAAGTCCCCCCTCAGAGTTGGATCCGAAAGAAATGAGGATTTGACTCTGAGGAAATCGAAGACATCCAAAGGAAAGGTGGCGCGCAAGTCGTGATGGCGTAGAGGGCGGTGCGCAAGTGCGCATCTTGCAAGGCCTGGGCGCACTAGGTGTAGGCGCACAGATAGGCCACCTGGCCTATAAATACGCGGTCATTGGCCACACTTCACATCTGATTCTGAATTCTCGAGCTCTCTCCGCGCAAGTCATCTTCTTTCTGCAGTTTCCTCACCATCGCGCTGCTATCAAGGTAATAATACTTGTGCGGTAAAAACATGCGCGACAAAAACTTGTACGACACATTTAACACTTGCGCGACACATCCATACTTGCTCACCTTAATGCCTTAGCCATTTTTTCGAATTTCTTTCACAAAGTTTATGAAAAATCCATCCATTTAAGAGTTAATTTATTCAACTCTTGTGCAGAATCAATGGCTCTTAGACCTGGAATAGTTGATGAACTGGCTAGAAAGCAGATAGATGATATGATGGACATCATTGGCCTTGATTATTATACTGTCAAAGATAGAACTCTTCCAGATTTGGGTAAGTATCTGAAGAAATATGATCATGACTTCCCACAGAGCACTTATCTTCTTTTGTATGGATATGGTCATCTACGAGAAGTCACCATTCCAGAAGAAAATAACTATCTTCCATTTTCATGGTTCCAGAATTACACCAACTTTGCTTCAGAAAATATCTCAGGTGGAGGAGTATTTCTAAGTGCTAGAACATTGGAGAAGGCCTACGTGATGCATCATAGCCCTTGCACACTAGATCTGAAAAATCATACACCTGATCTGCAACCACATTGTCATCCTTCAATCTTCCGAAATGCTCAGATGTATCAATCCAAAGGCTGGAAGAAAAGTTGGGACTTACGTCCTGGGGGAGGCGTGAAGCCAACTTGGATGTGGGCATACTGGGTGCGACAAACCTGTGCAGATTTTGTCGAGGATCTGAAGGGAGCTGCAATATACGAAGCTATCTGGGTTGGGAAAACATATGTTTAAATACATGATAACTTCATGCCGGAGATACCCAGCCACTGGAGCCCAACAACTAATTCTTTCCATCTGACTCATGGAGAAGTAGGCATCAGTCTGTGGGATGTACACAAGATCTCAGGGGCTCCAATTTTGGGCGATATGTATGATGAATTCATTCCTCCCAAGGTGACTTGGAATGATTCAGAGAAAACTCCTTTAGCTCGGGAATTATTTAAGATCTTCCACAGGCTCAAGAGTTCAGAGACCTCATTAACTCATTCTAGAAAGGATATTCATTCGGAGGAATGGATGAATATATTTCTTATTGAGAAGAAAGAGAGGGATCCAAAGGAGAAGGAGCCGAAAGAAAAAGGATCCAAGAAAAATAAATCCAAGGATAAGAGGCCCAAACGTCCTACCACCTACCCAAAACTTGAGAAGAGGGGTGCTCCTGGCACATTCTGGCCAACTCTAGAAGCAGGAGAGTTCAAGAAGTGGGGATATGAAGTGAATCAAAGAATCCCAAAGAAGCCTCTTCTGGCAGGCTTCTTGGAAATGTGGCTCAGTGTTTATCTCTTGCCTGTCAGGGATTCGAAGGGAGGTGTCAGGTTTGGGACCTTCGTTATTGTGGAAAAGATGGCTGAGGAAAAAATGGTTGGGTTGGCTACCCCCATTTTAGAAAATATTCACAGGAGTTTACTTCATGTCTTCATGGGTAAATCTCCTTTTAGAATAGTGAGACCATTCCAAGTTTTATGGGGATGGATCGCCACTCACTTCAGGACTTATAATGTACATAATGAATTACAAATTCTTGGAAGTTCTTTCAGGCCGTTAGTGAAAGCATTCTCTGGAGTTGCTCCATTAGATGTTAATGCCTATGACATGAAAGTGAGGCTGAGCATGTTTAAGGAATTCAACTTCTTTCCCTATGGAAGTCTGCCAACCGGGCGGTTTGTTGATGATGGAACAACCCATTTGGATTTGAGGGAATACATGATAGCTTGCAGGGATGGTGTGCTAGTTGCCAGGATTGGCGGAGAAATCATATGCGAGGCCTATGCTCCATATAGATTTTCACATCAATTCAGATGTTTGCAACAGATTGCTGTATCTCCTCCAGTACATGTTAGGTTAGACCAACATTCGATGGTTTCTCGGAAACTATGGATGCTGACGTCAAGGGAGACGACTGGGGCAGTATTTGATCTACCAGTTGAAAAAGAAGCACATAATTTGACTACATATTATGCCGAACACTGGATAGCATCATAACCCAAAGGGATATTGAATCACCCAGTTTATTAGGAGGGTAAAAAGAAGAAGACTGTAGAGAAAGAAACCCTTCTTCATGAAGGTGATTCTTCCCCACCTGAAGTTGATTCGACATACTTATCCTCTAGAACTGATTCACCGGATTCCCATGATGGGGATGATGAGTCACAACCAGCGGCAAAGGGGTTTCGTGCCCTATATAATCCTCCAGTCAGAATTAAAATACCCACTCCATCAACTCCTGGTGAGTTACTTCATTGTAGTAATTTAATCACTACTACTTTATAAAGCAATAAGTCTTACTTTCTTATTCTTTATCTATAGTTGCAGGAGCTGGGAAGAAATTGATGTCAAAAATTGTAGGACCTTCCTCACAGACTTCATATCTAAGACCAGAGGATGTCCAGCTATGGCAAAGTTTATACTGTGGTACTGAGACCGCCTGGCTGGATTTGTGTGAGGGCCTATAACTTTCTGGATTAGGGAATCTTATGGCTTCTACAAATCTTCAATACGAGGATAACCCCAATGAAGTGCAGGCTTACATCAGAGAGCAGGAAATGCTCATATATACCACTGATGAGTCTGTTCCTGTCACCAGGAGGGTGAAGGAAATGATTGATCGTGGCGCCACTGTGGGGGCTGGTGGTTCTGGAGATGAGGAGTGGCATGAGTATGTGGCTCCTGAAGATGTAAGTTTTCTTTCCTTATTTGCTTTGAAACTTGATTTTAGTCGAAGCTTTGTTACTTAAGGAAGTTATTTTTTTTCAGCTTGCAAAGAAAGGAACTGGGGTTCCTTCGCCCCAGTATTTCCCTGGTGGTACTGCCATCGGGGCTGCTGCTGATTCTCCTCATGAACCTGGCGAGATATATCCAGGCCACCAGGCCATGAATGAGGTTCTAGACATAGCCTTCCATTCGCCAATCCAAGTGCCAATAAGGGAGACTACCGATACTCCCAAAAAACCAAAGAAGCAAAGGCAATGAAGGAGGAAGTCCACAGCTAAACTCTTCATTAGCAGTGGTAAGTCCTTTGAGTATTCATGAGTTTATACCCATGAACACATGGTTACTCATATTTCTGTGGATTGTAGGGGATTATTCAATTTTCCCCCTGAGGGAAAGGACTGATCCTCCTTCAAAGACCACAGAGGGTGCTGTGAAAAAATCACAGATCAAAGATGACTTGGCTGCTCCTAGATAAGAGCTAGCATCTATTCCCAGTATCCATCCTGTTGTTGTTACAAGAAGAGAAGAACCTGTTTCTGGTAAGTCAACAATCCTTCATAAACATGTTGAATGAAACACCGACTGATTTCCATTCTGTGATACTTTAGGTTCAACTCCTGCATTAGATCTTCTGGCGACTGTTGCAACTGATGCAACTGATGCTGTGATTTTACCCGAAGACACTGTCCAGGGTTAGGGGCTGCAGGATGTGTGTCGTCAAGAAGACACACCAAACGATCCCACTGGTGAGACTAACCAGGATTCTGAAATAGAATTGGATGAAATGATGAATCATGGCATGTCTTTTGAAGAATTTTATGATCATGCTAAGTTGTCATGTGATTTAGAAGACCTTAGGCGTGAGTGTTATCCTTCGACCAATAAATTTTATTTTAATTTACACTTCTAATCATGACTGAAAATGATACACAATTCCATCCATAGAAACTGCTGAACTGCCAATGCCTAAAGAGGGTGTGGATATTGATGTCAACCCTACCATTGTAGAAACATTATCTCAAGTAGAGCTAAACCCAGTAAACCCTCCTGAGACCCATCTTGAAGATCCTGTTGAGACTAGGAAAGATGGGGAGGATTCTTCTCAGTTTGTTGACCCACCGTCGGGTAAGGGATAACAATATTTGTGATTGTACATAATTTTCAAGATAACCGATTCTTTTGTTATCATTTGAAGCTAAAAAAATCTTTCAATTAATTATGCAGGGCTATCAACTGCAGTGGCTAAGTCTAGAGGTGAAGCCTCAGCCTCTACCCCCACTGGAATTGAAAGCGAAGAAGCACAAGTCATGGGGGAAAGAATAGAATAGGGCACTTCCTTAAGTGCATTAATCCCAGATTACCTTCCCCCCTGTGATGATGATGTTGAATCAGACCCAGAGATGCTTAAAGTGTTCAGCTTTTCATGACGCAAGGCATGGAACAACATATGGAAAATCATATCTGAGGTGCCTTTAGAAGAGTTATCATCCAAAATTCCTCTATTGTCCTCCCAATTTTTCATACTAGGACTTGGCGGTTTTGGATATGAAAAGATCCACACCACAGTGAAATAGATCATCTTCAGGAGGGAGAAGGAGAAAAAGTGCCGCGAAGATCTGACCAGGGTGAAATTTTCAGTTAACATCGACAAATTTGAGGCTGCGATATCCCAAGCTGAGGCTGATTATACTGCCAATATGAAGGAGCTGGAGCATAAAATCAAAGAAAAAGTCGTCCAGCAGATGCACCTTCAGCAACAGTTTGATGCTGTTACTGGGGAACTTGACCAACTCAATAATTCACTAGAGGGAGTTAAAACGAATGGTATGAAGACCATTGAGGATTCCAAGAAAGCACTCCATCAGGCTGAAAAGAGTGAAGTTGGTCGAGTGCATGAGCTTCAAGTAGCTGCTGATGAAGCTCGGGATGTGGTTCATCAATTGAAGACTTATGTTGAAAGCCTCTTGTAATTCTTGAAAAAGAGAAGAGACTCTAGTCTGTGGATATCCTTCTAACTCTTGTGCATCAATGAAAAACACTTTCACCTTCACTCATTTGTACCTGCATTTTCTTTTGCTACATGCTTTAGATTTTACCTAAGCCAATGGGCATAGTAAGCATAGTTTTATTTTTACTAGGATTAATGTAAATAACCCTACAAACTTCGAACCTTTTAATTTCTCAATGTTACCTAAATCATAAAAAAAATGTATGTTTAGTGAGCTGGGAACTTGACTTTTATTCAGAGTTCCCCTTTCTTTTGTGGGCAGTTTAAAGTCATGCATGCCAGACATAAAAAAGGCTAATGTTTAAGGTCAAAATAGCTTTGACCAAAATGAATTAGAATTGACTCAATTCATTGAAAATTCATCTAAAAACATATTACCATACTCAAGTATGAGGGAAAATATGTATGCTATTACTTAAGAATATTTTAATTTGAGGAATGATATGAAAAAGAGCTAAAAGGCATTAGAATAAGTAGTTTCCAAGAATGAAGTTACCATTATTTAAAAAACCCATTAGGGGGTTGAATTATGCAGGGCCACCTAAGGGAATTGGCTGCATAGTTAAATAAAATAGTATCTTTTGGCTAACAAGTCTGTTATGTAGACTGTTTATGCAAGGCCACCTATGGGCACATGTTGCATAGTCAGGCAAAAGAACTCTCAGAAATTTACTTTCATAGTCCTAAAAGCCAGTGAAAGTTTATGGAGATTCAAATCTTCCAAAGTATAGAGTTTTCTGTATGGAAAGAGGTACTTGAATATGTAGAAAATATTTCCAAACAAAATTATCGAAGAACTGGATGAATATCACTCCTACGAAGGTCTGACCCAAATGTAGGGAAGGAGAATATAAAACATAGACTTGAATACTTTCAGATCATGAAAAAGGATATGGGACAAATATGTTAAGGATGGATATTTTTGCGGATCCCTACATACTGTCATTTAAGACAAATAAGGACAAAAGAGGGATTCTTCCCAAGAATGAAGTTACCACTATCCGAAAAACCCGTTAGGGGGTTGAATTATGAAGGGCCACCTAAGGGAATTGGCTGCATAGTCAAATAATAGTATCTTTTGGATAACAAGTCTGTTATGTAGACTGTTTATGCAAGGCCACCTATGGGAACGTGCTGTATAGTCAGACAAAAGAACTCTCAGAAGTTTGACATTTTTGTGACTAGAAGTCATGAAAAAGGTTACGAGGATCTGAAAATATTTAAGGTTAGTATTATGACACATAAAGATGGGTATTGTTCAATGTATACAGAGATACATAGATCAATGCTAACCATAATCATGTTGTGGCTGGGTCCTGAATTGAAATGTTGGACTTCACTACGTATCCCATAAGGATGAGAATCAAGCCATATATAGTTCCTAAACTACAGTTTAACATCGTGTGGGACAAAAGGATTAGAAATTTTATTTTAGGGTCATAGAGCTTGGACCATTGTAAGAAATACACAGTGTGTGTTTTCATGGGGACTTTTCAACCAAGGGACTGAAAAATGGAATTTGGGGTTAGGCCCAAAGACTTGGGGCTAGATTCGAGGGACACTCGAACATTCCTACGTATCCCATAAGGATGGGAATCAAGCCCACATAGTTCTAGAAATACCCTCTGTAAAAATTTGGTTCGTACATGTAAAGGGTGAAAGGGAACTTTAGTGCAATGATGGTTTAACCCAAGATAAAAGGTTCGGGCATTGCCATGTATGCATGTAGTCTTTGAAATGAAACATGATTGAAAAATCAAGGAAAATAATGGTTCCCTCTATGGTGAGGGTATCAAAGAAATTTGTATTTTATTGTCACACTGGACAAAAGTGTTGTATAGTTTAACGTCGTATAACAGGGATAAAAGTGACCAATGTAAAGATATTGATTCTAAGGGCGGTTTCATGAATTATCATCATATGAGATGGAGATGAACCGACATGAAGAGATTGGTTTTTGGCTTGAACCTTGGGAGGTTGCCTACATACTTGTCCTATAAGGCAAGGATCAAAGTCTGCATAGTTCAATTAAAGAATGAATTAATGATCAAGTTGTTCTTGGGGACAACGACCTAAAAAAATGTTAGGACTTACACAAGGTTAGAGGCCCAGAGAGAGTGTTATGGTTGAGGTTTTCTCTAAGCTCACGTGAGTCATACTCGATGTGAGAAACAAGAGGTAACAACAACCTTAACAATGCATAGTTTAATGTCATGTAAGACATATAAAGGGACTATGCAGTTTAAAGTCTTGCAGTTAGGACTATTGGTGCTGCACAATTTAGTGTCATGTAGTAGGGACAAAATATAGTTTAATGTCATGTAGGACGTATCATGTACTTTCTGTACAGTTTAGCGTCATGTAGTTAGGACGATGGGGACAATAGAGTTTAACGTCATGTTGGACGAAAGGGGGGACTGTGCAATTTAATTTCATGCAGTGAGGACAAAAGAGTGTACCATTTTAACGTCATGTTGGATGCATTGTGGATTGTTTTCCACAGTTTAATGTCTTGCTAGATGTAAGGAACTCACAAATAGTTTAGGGTCATATGCATGGACTGTTGATGATGCAGTTTAAGGTCATACTGAACCATTGATGTAGTTTAAGGTTATACAGGACCATTTAGGGCACTTTTTCACAGTTTAGCGTCGTGTGGGATGAAAGTACAAATAGTTTAAGGTTATATGTATGGACCATTGCTGTATAGTTTAACGTTATATAGCAAGGACGAGAAAAGGTACTTTGTATTTTATACAAAATACTTCTTCAAAAATCTGGCATTGGTTGTAGTAGTGATGAGTTCTCCATCCATTGAGATTAATGAATAAGCTCCATTGGAGTAGACCCTATGTATTGAATAAGGTCCATCCCATTTTGGCTCAAGCTTGGGAGGTTTCTTTCCTGGTATCATTGGAGTTCTGAGAACTAATACCAATTCTCCCTGAGTGAATGAACGAAGACGAACTTTTTTGTTAAAAGCTCGTGCTATTCGATTCTGATAGACTTCCAAGTGGTGCAAAGTGCAAAATCTTTTCTCATCTAAGCATTCCAATTCATTCAATCGCTTTTGAGATTTTTCATCTGTAGATTATTGATCACAAATGGGAACTATGAGCGAGGGTTGTTGAACTTCAATGGGCAAGATGGCTTTCATTCCATATACCAATGAATATGGAGTTGACCGAGTTGCAGTGCGGGTGGTAGTCTGATAAGCCCATAAAGCATGAAAGAGTTTATCAGGCCATGAACTCTTATCTTTATCCACCATATTTTGCAATATATTTGAAAGAGTCTTGTTAAAGGCTTCTATCTGGCCGTTGGCCGCTGCATGATACCGAGATGAATGGTTGGATTTGATGTTGTATTCTTGATACAACTTCTTCATCTCGGATGAACAGAAATTGGTGCCATTGTCCGTCAATATGGTATGAGGGACACCAAATCTGGTAATGATGTTAGACTTGATGAAGCTAATAGTGCATTTAGAATTGACTTCCTTCAGAGGTATTTCCTCTGCCCATTTGGAAAATAATTCAGTAGCAGTAAGAATATACTTAAACTGCTTGGCCGTAGCCGAAGGGTAAGTTCCCACCACATCCATTCCCCATGTGGCAAATGGAAATGAGTATTTAGCTGTATGAAGTAACTCTGGAGGCTGATGAATAAAGTTGTAATGTACTTCGCATGAATGACACTTCTTTGTGAAATCGACACAATCTCGTATCATTGAAGGCCAAAAGTATCCAAGCCTTCGAATCTGATCAGACAGCCTATGTCTAGACTGGTGGGCACTACAGACTCCTGTATGCACTTCTTTCATGACAGCCATTGTCTCTTCACCATCAATGCATTTGAAGAGAACTCCATCAAAACCATGTTTGTAGATAATTTTCTCTAAGTGATCTAGGCTATCATAAAGAGTAAAATTAACCACATGTCGCCGGATTTGTTCTTTTTCAGCTCTATCAGGTGGAAGTGTTCCATTTTGAAGGTATTGCCTGATAGGTGACATCCATCCTTTAGTATGACCATACGGTTCCGGAATGGGACAAATTTCATTAATTTCCTCTGTTCTGATTCGAACATAAGGTGAAATTGCACGACGGTGGGCAATACTGATGGTTGTCTCGTCCCGATTTGGATCTGCCAGAGCTGTGGATATATTAGCCAATGCATCAGCATGATCATTTTGTGATCTTGGGACATAAGAAAATGTCGGTTCCAAAGGGAATTCCGCCATTAACTCTCTGACGTAATCATATAAAGGGATTAGTCCTTCTTTTCTGATGGCATAATTCCGATTGACTTGTTTGATTACCAGGTCTGAATCACCTTTCACCTTTAAGTGATTCACTTGTGCTTGAAGTGCTAATTCCAAACCTACGATGAGATCTTGGTATTCTGATTCATTATTGGTACCACCTTCCCACAATAAGAAGGAATAAGGTAAGACTGCCTTTTCTGGAGAAATGAGCACAATTCGTAAGCCAACTTTGTTGAATTTAGAATTTTCCATTTTCCTCCCTGTTGGACTTCTGGAAGCACCATCAAAATACATTTACCATGCCTGAGGAATTTCTTGAATAGAGAAGACTTTCTCATTAGGGAGTTCAATATCTGAAGATGTGTCTTCCACTGAAGGGTGTTCAGCTAGGAAATCATCTAGAGATTGTCCCTTTATCGCCTTTTGAGACACATACTAAATGTCGAATTGCTACAAAATAACTGCCCACCTTGCCAGACGTCCTGTAATCATTGGACGACTTAGGATAAATTTGAGCAGGTTATTGCGAGATACCAATTGGACCTCATGATGTTGCAGGTAGTGTCTCAACTTCTGAACTACAAATATTAATGCCAGACATCACTTCTCAATACTTGAATACCGGGTTTCTGCTTCAAGCATGGTTCGACTGAGATAATATAGACTGTTTTCATTCCCAACATCATTCTTTTGAGCAAGAAAGGCACCCAATGATCGCTCTAGAGCTGTCACATAGAGAATAAGTGGTCTTCCTTCAATAGGTGTCATGAGTACCAGTGGACTCAAGAGGTATTTCTTGAGAATATCGAATGATTCCTGACATTCTTCAGTCCACTGGTGAGTAACTCCCTTCTTCTTCAATTTGGTGAAGGGTAAACTTTTTCCTACTAAATTGGCGATGAAACGCCAAATATAGGCTAAGTGTCCTTGAATTCCTCTTAATTATTTCAAATTTTGAGGAGGTGACATACCAAGGATTGAATTGGTCTTCTCAGGATCGACTTCAATACCATGATGGCATAAAATAATGCCGAGAAATTTTCTTGAGGTTACCCTGAAAGAACATTTTAAGGGGTTCATCTTCAAATTATGTTGTCTAAGCTTACAGAATATGACTTCCAAATCAGCCAAGTGATTAGAACGTTGTTTGGATTTAACTTCCATATTGTCTACATATTATTCAACAAACTTTCCTAAGAAGGGTTTGAAGATACGATGCATGGAAGACTGATAAGTTGCACCTGCATTCTTTATGCCAAAGGGCATTACCCAGTAGAAAAACACACCCTGAGGGGCTCTGAAGGCTGTAGATTCCTTGTCTTCTGAGGCCATTTGGATCTGATTATATCCAGAATATCCATCCATGAAGGAAAGTGCTTCATAACCAGATATTTCATCAATTAGAAGTTCTGTAATCGGAACTGGGAAATCATCCTTAGGACAATGCCGATTAAGATCATTGATATCGATGGAAACTCTAATTTGTCTGTTCTTTTTCTTTACAGAGACAATATTAGCCAACAATTTGGGATATTGAACTTCTCTAATGAAGTTAGCTTTTATAAGATTATCCACTTCAGCTTCAATTTTGGAAGCATAAGTTGGGTGTGTTCTTCTCGCGGCTTGCTTAAATCCTCGATGTTCTTCAGGTAAACCCAAATGATGAGTAGCAACATCAGGATCAAGCCCAGGAATTTCTGTATAGTTCCAGGAAAATATATCTCTATTTTTCTTTAGAAAAGAAATATACATCTCTTGCTCTTCAAGAGTCATGGACGCACTGATTAAAGTGGGGCGTGGATCTTCTTTTGTACCCAGATTTATTTCTCTGAGTTCATCCACAGTGGTAGAGATACCCTCTTCAAATGCTAGAGGAGAATCTTTAAGATCTTCCTCTTCTTCTTCATCATGTGTTATTTCTTCCATTTCTACTTTCATAGTAGATGATAAAGTATAATTCTCATGATCTGAAGAGATTTCAAAATTAGCATATTTTTAAGAAGAAGCTTCCATTTCCAACCCTATTGATGATGAATGGTCTTCTTTGGGTAATAAGTATGAGATGATGGATTGAGAATCGACATCATTGTTCACCTCTAATGTTGCTATAACTTCTTCTGGCCTAATTGGCGAAGCATAGACTTGTTGGATTTCAGAAGATGAAATGAAGACATCACCATTTGTGCTTTCATCACTGCTTGGTAGATTACCAATTTCTCCCATGTTGTCTGGCTCGATTTCTGTAATTGACATTATGGATATTTCCATAAGAGTATTTTGATTTGGGTCTATCTTGTCAATTTGACTGATAGGCAACACATAATCTGTACTCACATGTGTAAATGGATTTACTGTAATTTTTTCCAAACCATATGGAGCATTAACTTTGGTAAACTCCTTTGTTATGGATTTCTCCCTTTGCTTCATGTGATAGAATTCCGCCTCAATGTATTGAGACTCACACGTCTTGAATAGGGCCTTATCACCATACAATGTCCCAACTTGACCATCGAAAAAATATTTGAGACATTGATGGTATGATAAAGGGATAGCCGCATGTTGATGTAGCCAGGGTCTTCCAAGAAAAATGTTGAAGGCTGAGTCTTGATCAACAACCATGAAATATGAATTGGATACAAGATCTCCAAACTGAGTTCTAAGTGTAACTTCACCTTGTGGTTCTTGTTCATTTTTATCATATCCATGTAGCATCATGGTGGAAGGAGATAAATCAGATTCCGTGTGGCCCAATCGATAAAGTGTACGAATGGGCATGAGGTTGACTCCTGAACCATTTTCAATGAAGCTCTTCAAACATCCACGCCATTGAACTTGCTAGACAAGTACAATGGTCTAATATGTCCATGCACAACATCATATTCATCTTCATCAGTAAAGGATATTATTGCATGGAATTCTATAGGATTATTCTCTATGTGATAGAATTCAGCTGTAGCAATTTCAGTTTCAAACTCCTGAGAACTTGACAAAGCCTCGATGAGTGATTCCCAAAGATCTTTTGACAGATTCAGAGCATCCAGAATTGATAACTTGGCTGGTACTTGGGCCAAGTGTTTCAATATATCATACTTTTGATCCAGAGGTCTACGTTTCCCAATAGGAATATGTGTTTTAGCAGGTACCTTGGAAGTAGATGCTTTGGAAGTTGATGCATCTTGTATTGGGATAGAAGTTGGAAATATTCCTGGTTTTGGAATATTAGACCGATTAGATCCATTTACTTGCTGAGAGGAAGAAGATGGAACCTTCAACCGGTCTTCCAAAATAACTGTGCCAGGACTGGATTTGCTATTGGTAGAAGAACTTTCTTGTTTTTGCTGAGCTCGCTGAAGGGCTCTACCACGAGTTTCTGCTGCATACACAGTTCTAGCAGGGGGTAGAATTGGAATAGTGGCTTCTGAAAGATCCACGTCTTCCCCTATATCCTGAGCCCCTGGAACTTCCTCTAATTCCTCTGTTTGATACAGGGAATTCATGATCATTGAAATTGAAACTGCGACTAGCTTATGGATCTGTTAATTGAATCATATTAACATAGCCAAAGATTAACTCTTCATCTGATTAAGACTCTTCCTGATTACCCTTTTTAGGCTTTTCCGTTTGGTGGGGCGGTGCCCGTGGATTTGAAGTAGATGGCATGAAGTTTGCCAAAGTCAAAGACAACTTAGGCTTTGACACATACTCATCTTCTTCTGATTCTTTTTCTTTCTTTGAATCATGTTGTTTCTTTGAGGACTTTCCCTCGGACAAAGAAGGTTTTACCGCAACATTCATGGAAGAAGACACAATTGGTTTCTTTAATTGTGCTCGCAGAATTTCATGAGTTTGATTGATTGTCTTTCTGACCATCCAATCATCATACTTCTGTTCATTTTTGTTTTTGACTTCTTACCATTCACCTTCCTCCTCTAGAACTGTAGTAGTGACACATGCTACCTGGGCTGAGGAACCTTTCAATGTGACCTATCCCAAGTCGACCATCTTTTGCAGGAGGTCTTTGAAGACAAAACACTCCTAGATGGGATGCCCCAACATTTGATGAAAAAGGAAATAATTTGGACGATCTACATCTTCTTTCTTGTTTGGCTTCTTGGGTATTATAAATTGAACCAAATTCTTTTCCAGAACCGAAATTAAATAACCAGGAACTTGTTCATTTCGGAAAGAGTATGTTTTGCTCTTCAGATCCTCAAATTGTTTTCATCTTTGATATTTTTGAAAATCTGGACGAAAAGGCCTTTGTTGTTGGCGCTCAGAAGGTGGATCCCTTCGAGAAGATAAAGGTTTTGAGGTAGAAATAGGTATAGGTGCTTGTTTAAGCATAACTGTAGCAGTTTCTACTTTATCCATTCTCCTTCCTGGAGCTGATGGAATTACACGAGATTTAGCCTTAGCCTGTATAAGGGAATCTTCAATCTGCTGAGCGATTGAAGTATGGTCTCGAAACCCTCCTGTGTATTTCACAAGAATTAACGGCGTGCGTAATTCGTCATGCAGATTTGCCACACAGATTGGAAACAATTCTTCTTGAGGGAGTGCTAAAATCAAGGAATATGTTAATCCCTTCCATCAAGCAATGAAATCAGAGACCCTTTCATTCTCCCTTTGCTTACAGTTTGTAAGATCGAAAACTATTGTCTTTGGAAAAGTTGAGCTGAACTAAAGGAGGAATTTTTGGTGAAGATCCTCCCATATTGTAATTGACCGGGATTGCAAGCTTGTATACCAAACAAAAGCTGGTCCTTGCAGGGTTCGCACGAAGTATCTGAGGTTCACTGCTTCTTGCTGCTCCGGAGTTCCCATCATAGGATCACAAAAAGACACATAATGCATCAAATGTTGTTCTGGATCGCCTGATCCATTGAAAACAGGAAATACAGGGTTCCCAAAACTGGATGGAGGAGAAATTGAATCTACCCATTCTGGGTAAACATTATTTTCTGTTTGAACTTGCGCACGCTTCCCTTCCATAGTTTCTAACCGAGATGTTAATGACTCAATAGTAGTTATTAACTTTTGAGAAACATCCGGTTGAACTTAGACTTGGGTAGGTGCAATTCCTGGAGCTTGGATAGATGTGGCGATTGGAGCTGTAACTGATGGTATCACTGCCAACTGTTGTTGCACTTGACCCATAGGATTAGAACCGTGAGGGTATACTGATAGAGGAGGATATTCTTGATCCATCTCAGTAGCTGCAAAAAATTTCTTTGGCTGACTGACTCCAGCATGCTTAAGAAGAAGACTAATCTAAAGTAGTTCTGCATTCAACCTTCTTAATTCCTTTATTTCTTCCTCCTGTTGTGAAAACCTCTTCTCTAGTGAGAGTGATTGACCTTCTCCAGAGGAAGGATATGTAACCTGATTCTTTCCCTTCCCTTTGTTGGATCCTTTTCGGAGAGGGGGAAGTGGGTTACTCGAAGGATTACTTAAGTTCTGAGTAATCCTTTGACTTTGTGTACACACACCTTCTTCATTTGTGTCGGTGCATACATCTTTTTGAGCAAGAACCTCTTCATCTGAGTCCCCTGAGTGAGCCTCATCTGGTGGATCAGCAACAATGACATTGATGACATTAATCGATGAATAACTCATCGCATCCCTTATATCAGCATTTCTGTAATATTGTCTTCTTCCATGTCTTTGATGGTACATTTCCTTTTGTTGATTCAACCCCTCAAGAATTCATGATGAATCGAAATTTGGAGGGAATCTCTTGATAATTTGGCTCTTCTTTCCTCTTGAGGTTTCTTCCCCAATCGAGAAAAGACCGAATTTCTCTGAGGAGGGGATTGATGATTTGAAAAAGTCCCCAGTCCAGTGGACTGGGGTTGTTCCTACTGTTCTCGCTCAACTCCCTGAATCCTTTTTGTTGATTCTGAGGGTTGGTTTAAAAGAGTCCCCTGTCTGGCGACCTGGGGTGGTTCTTGACATACTATGTATGAGACTTTCTTGAAATTCCTCCTGATCTTACGAACCTTAGTCCAAAAATTAG
Organism: Viscum album; assembly: GCA_963277665.1. NCBI lineage: Eukaryota > Viridiplantae > Streptophyta > Magnoliopsida > Santalales > Viscaceae > Viscum > Viscum album. Next base: position 2,105,325,091 of record OY728130.1, on the reverse strand, counting down.
CTAGATGCATTAATCTGTATCCGCTTTTATCACCCGGTTCAAAAGGCCGTTGGATGATTTCCGACACTTCTGTCACATGGTGATGTGCTTGCTCCAAACGAGAGGCCTATTCAATATTCTCGTTTGCTTGATGCAAGAGTAATTCGACAACTTTTTTTCTGTATTCTTGATTTTGAGAGGAACTAGTTAAAGCCTGTTCTTGGGAAAGCTTTTGATTACAAAAAAATCCCATTGACTGTGGCCGACCATGGGTAATAACATTGCATGAGACCATTTTAGGTGGTCTTTTCTGACTGGAGAGCACCGTGAAAGGTAGTGCTCCATGAACACCCCATCCTATGACACGAATACCAGATGGGGCATTGGCAATTAACTAACACAATCTTCTTAGTATGCCAAAGCATGAACGTTGAAGGGCTCTCTACTGCTTTTCAGCCTTCGGATATCGAGAGACTGATAGAGACGCCAAATCAATCTGACGTTGTAACCCATCTATTATCTTAAGATGATTTTCATATTCATCATAATATAATACTTTATTTTTCAACTGACAAAGAGTTTTCCATATGTTGAGATGAATATCATTAATTTTATCTTCCATCAACATTTCTGGAATATTATACTGAGAGTCAGCCAGAGGCCAAAACATGACTGGAACTTCACCTTTCGCCAGTTGTTTTCTCATATTTTTCATTTCCTCTTTATCATTTGATGAATATTCTTCTACTTTATTTGACCAGAGTTGGTGTTTCCTTGTTGCTTCATTGGATTCAACAGGATTGGTAGAGAAATCATTGATCAAACTAGAAGATGCATGACTTAGGGGTGGTTCGGAGAATGACCTACACCCTGGGCTATCTTCTTATTGAGAAAGTATTTCACCTGCTATCGATGGAGCTTCAGACATGACTGGTTTCACATTTGTAAGTGCCTCAAGATAAGAGGGCTTTCTCGGCACTACATTGTCCACTAGAGCCTTTTCTGGGCAATGTGCATCACTACTATGGAGAGGACTTTCGCAGCGAAATTCATCATCATGGGGAGGACCACTATAATGGGTTATAGCAAAAGATGATATCTCTTACTCCTTGGTCTTCTGACCCCACAGAGGGTTCCTGTGGCTCTTATCTGAAGATGAAACTTTGAGATCGACCGAATTGTCATGAAGCAAGCCTTCATGAGGAAGTGTCTATTGAAGACCTTCAGAATTAATGTTCCCACTATTGGGAAATGATGGAGTAGAATCTTGAATTCTAATAGATAATTGTCTGAGGGATTCAAGAACTCTAGCATCGAGCAAGGCCTTGTTACAGATTGGCTCTTGATCTCATGACTGTGTTGGGTGGGTCTTTTTCTTAGATGCCTTACTACTCGCCTTGGAAACCACTTGTTGAAGAAAGTGGTTGCTCTGAGAAGGTGTATATGCCTGATCAGGAAAGATGGTCAGGTTAGGCTGACGATCTCTACTCAAATCAAGTGTATGTGCCTGAATTGGTTGTCTGTATGAGATGGGGGAGTATGCCACACAACCCTCTTGGACTGGAACAGATGTGCATGTCAGTTCCAGAGTGAATTGTTGATGTGTCACTCCACTGGTAGGGATAGATTTATGTGTATTTCCTTGTGATGCCACTGAAGTTGTTATAATATCCTGGAAGGCATCCAGAATATGAGCAGGGATTTGCTTCTGCTCTTTCACCATTGATAGAATATGCTTGGTGACTTCAGCTGTCGGAACGGGAATATACGTCCATTCTGGGCTTGAAGCAGGTGTATATGCCTTCTCCTGTCCTCCTTTTCCTGTTAGTGAATCCTGACAGTACTCAAGTGTGGGGGCAGAGAGTTGAGTCTGCCTCCTATTTGTTGTTGGGGATTTCCGAATAACTTCTCCAAATGCTACCAAGAGAGACTTTTGGTAGGCTTGATTAATACTAGCAGGTGTATGTGCCTGATGATTGCACTTCACCAAACGTGGTTGACGAGATCCATCATATGTAGTCAGACGAGCCTGCTGACTAGCTGATGATATATACACAGGTGTATGTTCCTGCCTATAGTACTCTGCCGGAATTGCCAGGCGGGATTGGCGTGAAGTTGCCAGACGAGTCTGCTGGACAGCGGGTTTAAAACGGGCAGGTGTATGTGCCTGCTCATTGCTTGCCACCAAGTTAGGTTGGTGGACTTCTCCGGAGATGACAGAGATGAGAACCTGCTCACTGTTGGCCGGATTCCGCCTCTGGTGGTTCATCTTTCTTTCTCGGGTTCGAGGAACCTGAACCGAACGCCTGGAGTCGGTACCCTCATCATGTTGAGGGCGCACTGCCGCATGAGTCTGGCGGCGATTGTTGGTGGGATCCCTCAGGAAGGACTCTTATCTGTTTGAATTAAGGTCATGAGGGACCTGCTCATTCACCTCCCCAGAATAAGGGAGCGAATTGTGATTGCGTTTCGGGGATAATGACCTGAAACGGATGGAGATAGTAGTTAGCACCACCTGCTTCTTGATCACTGGTCGTCGTTGTCCGGACGACCGATGTGAGTTGTTCACTTGGAGGGCTTGTCGGGAAGCCTCCAGAGTTGGGATGGTACCGCGTTGATGATACTCCCTAAACAATGCGTTTGATACCCAGCGTTGAAGACGCTGAGTAGGTGATATCGTCCTAAGAGCGGACGACAATCCAGCAGGAGTAGCAGTAGTGGCATTTGTAGTAGTAGTATTCATAGGTGTGAACTTGAGAGCAGCCATTCTAGAAATGCAGAAGATCTTGGGAAAAGAGTGCCTGTTTGATATAACAGACGTAATCAAGATAAATTTATCCGCTACATCTTTCGGATGAACACATATGTCAATGATTGTTTTTGTTGGACCTCTCATTGAGTTTTAAATAGGGGCCTAACAAATAGGTAAAACATCATTTTAACTTGGTTAAGGATTCACATTGGGTTCACCATTTTTGTTTCCCTCGGAATCCGGGGATGACTGCCTTGATGGGAGGTTCAAAATTCTGATCGGTTTCTAACGAGTTTGTTCATAGAATCGGAAACATCCAATGATTCCACATCCATTCGGACCTACTTTCCAAAGGTAGGTGCTCATTAGTTTGCGGACTGATGAGGCTTAGGAATTTTCATTGGTCGAGAGGATGGGAGGTCAGACACATCACACCTTTTTGAGGGGAATTATTGTCTACTCCGGGACTCTCTTTATAGATCTAAGTTATGTTCGTGAATACTTATTACATTACCAAGTATAAAATGAGCTTTCCTTCAGATATGACAATCAATGATTAAATATGTAGGAAATTTAGAGAATATTTTTTATGTATTCGAGGTTCTTCATCGATAGAGAATCATCTTTATTTATTAGAGATTCTTGGTCAATGGTACCCTTCAACACATTTATACAGAAGTCTCTTGGTCATTATGATGACCATGCTGGTTTTAAATCCACTCAGTGGGGCACTTGAAGTTTATTGTCATTCAGAAGGACATGGATTATTTTAGAGTTGGGATCGAACCCGTAGACGGGCTACCTACATATCCTTTGTTTATAAAAGGAATCAGAACCCATGTAGTTCGAGTAAGGGAGTATGATGTTTATGATTGATGGATCAAAGAAGGATGTCACAATTACTTTTACACTCTAAGCTCACGTGAGTCATGCTCGGTGTGAGAAACAAGAGGTATTGGTAAAAATTAGACAATTGTGCCATGAATGATACAATCATAAGAAATAATGTGGGGCTTATTCATGTATAAATTCCCAGATAAATGAAGGTTATGATTTACTTTAGGGAAGAAATCCAGGAACAGGGTCCATAAAGGTATATGAGCTTCATGGGGATTTTGAATACTCTAACTTGGGACTTACTCATGAAAAGGAGGCCCAAATTAGGAGAAGACTTATAATTGGGTTTTACTCTTGAAAAGGAATCCCAGATCAATGGTAAATTAGGACTGGTTAAGAGAAATTAAGACTGTGGCTTATTCCTGAAAATGAGGCCCAAGTTAAGAGTTTTGAAAAATCAAGGGACTTGGGGTTTACTCTTGAAGAGGATGCCCATATTTGAGACTGGGGATTACTCCTAAAAAGGAGGCCCAGGTTAAAGGAATTAAGGTTTGGGTCTTACTTCTGAGGAGGATGCCCAAATTAGGGGACTAGGGCTTACTCCTAAGGAGGATGTCCAAATTTGGATACTTTAAAAATTGGGGCTTACTCCTAAGGAGGTTGCCCAAATTATAGGACTTATGGCTGGGGATTATTCCTGAAAAGGAGACCCAGGATAAGGATTCTCTCATCATAAAGGATGAGGTTGAATGAATGAAATCTCAATCTTTAATGACATAAAAATGTGTAAATCACTAGGTTTTGAGAGATATTCCACAGAATTCCTTTCAGATAAGGAAGTCAAATCAAGAAATCATGCCATAAATGGATTTGAAGAGTGTCTTGAAGACCGAATCTTGAATAGGAAAGGTGTAATGGCTTAAGAGGGGTGAAATGGGAAAGAAAGGAACCCAAAAAGGCAGGGGCACGCAAGTCCTAGCAGGCGCGCAGGTACTGCGTGGGCGCACAAGTCCTGGTCGCGCAGGTATGCCTACGCGACACATGGTGTACTTGCGCGATAGTTAACCAGTAGGGTAATACTTGAGCGACTCTTCATTAAAGCCTTTATAATCCTCTTGTGGTTCTTCCAGAAGAAGGGCGCACAAGATCTATTGAAGGAGTAAGGCGGTGCACAAGTGTGGCCCTTTTCCCTTAAGGGCTGGCCACTCAGGTGCGCAGGTGTTGATGAGTTTCAACACTTAGGCCTTCCTCCCCCTCTTTAGATCTTCCGTTCTAGGTATGAAATTACCTTAGAAGTGTTTCAGATGCTTTGAGAAGAGACTAGGGCGCCGGGAGCTCAAATCTGAGTTTCTGGAAAAAATCCTCTCGAAATGGGGGGCCCACATGGTCTATTTATAGGGAAGAGAAGACCCCAGGCGGTTACCACTTAGGTCGCGCAAGTCACTTGCTCGACCATAATGAGTCACACAAGTGGACTTGCATGACTATGAGGAAACTTGCACGACTTATAGTCAATCTTCTCCTTGTTCATCCCTTTGTCGATTTTTGATATTTTCTTCAAAGGATGAATCAATTTGTGCTAAGTCATTTCCCTTTTCTGATTTTTAGATTCTTTGACGAAAGGAGCGTCAACAATTGGTAATCTCACCCATTGGGAAATTCTCCCCCTTTTGTTTCATTAAAAAGGAAAGAAATAAATATGAAAAAAAACTTGATTTAGCACTTGGAGAAATGAAATGTTTATATATAGTGTCGAAACTAAATTCGAAATTATGATAAGAAAAAAATTTAGTAATTAAAATAAAGAGATTAAAAAACATTAAATAAATAGAATCACTATGAAAATTTTATGAAATGGATGAATAATGAATTTCATTATATATAGAAAATTTTAAAATAAATAAATTCACTAAAAACTCAAAAATAATATAAAAAATACTAGTTAGAAGACTCGGGCTTATGGATAGGGTCAAACTGAGAAGGTGATTTGGGTATTGGAACATTGAATGTTAAATGGGTTCTTGAGTTTGTTGGAGGAACCATCACTGTTAGCAACATAGATCTCCCAATCTCCATAGTATCTCAGTCTGTAGAAACAAAAACTAATCCATATCTTGGCTCTTGAGTAGGTTAGATGATCACTCTTTCAAGATTATCTTCATCTATATTGAATTCATAAGTGTCTGTATCTATAATGTTAAAATTATTTGGTGGAGATAAGAATGTATCTTATTTCCTAGATCTCTCAATAGCTAAAGTTACATCCACCTTTGATTTATTTTTCTTATAGATTAGAGTTGGATCATAGATAACATCAACTCTTTCTCTAGTACCTGGAAAGGTATTTGGAGGAGCTAGACCAAGAGTCCTTCTTACTCATAGATAAAATAATGAATATAAACATATTTTAATTATTTTGAAGATATCTGACTTGCATAATTAAAGGATAAAATTAGATTCTTGTCTATACATTTGGGTAACTAAGGAGAGACCATTTTTTAATATTAATTTAAATTATTCAAACTTACTAGAAGCGGAACTCTAAGAAACATAGAACAAGGGAGGATGTTGAGGACTATATGAAACAATTGTAAGGTTTGGGTGTAACTTATTCAGAATTATATCCACATATCATTTCACACATATCAGTCTCCCATTCATAGATTAAATATTTTTTTCCATACTGGAAATTTTCTCTACAAAAAATTTAGATATCTCTTGAGTATCATTGGAAGATGTTTGAGAAACTGGAGCACTAACAATAGAAAAAATAGGATAAATGAAAACTATAATAGGTACAACATGTGTATTTAGTTTCTCTAAAGGAATTGGATTTGGAGGTTTATAGACAACCAAATATTTACCTATAGAAGTAAATGAATCAACTTGAGATTATCCAGACTTGGAACAAGATTCCTATTATTAGTACAACCATTCAACTTACTCATAAACCTTGCTTAAAAAAGTTCACAAGAATTAATGATTTCTAGATATTATACCAAGATACTTGGAAATCATTCCCTTAATATCTAGGGATACTTCCAATATCTCCTTCAACTTTACACCAACAAAATCTTCATTAAAACCCATTATTTCATTCAAGGACACATCTATTCCAACTTCTAGATATCTAAATACTTCTCGGGTGTCTTGGAACTCACCCAAAATATCTATATTGAAATATTTAATGATCATAGGTTTGAACATATCACACTAAAGTGATTTAATATGAGAAGTAATATTATTCAACTCATAAATCTTCTGATCAACCCCATTCTAAAATTTACGAACTATTGAAGGTGTAGATGAAGACGAGGCATTTGTTTGAAACCTATTAATGAACTAAAACTAACTCAAAACTACACTCAATAAAGTATGAAATATATTTTTTATTTGATAATTTAAACTTATAATATCATCAATTTCATCCTAATACATATCATATTGTATCATTGGAAGATTTTTGATCATGTATCTATGAGTTGAAACTATTACTCTAACAGAAGATTCATTTTTTATTTTATTTCCAATGAGCGGTAACCTAAAAACCACTAGGCGGGAACCATAAAAAAAGTAACCCCATTACACGAATTCAAAATTCAAAAACATTCACAACACCTGATGAGAAGATACGAGGATCACCCACCATCATCATGAGTACCACTTCAGCTGTCGCCTATCATCACCATCCCGAGTACCACTGTTGACATCACGATCCATCGCCTCATCATCGTCAACATCCTACCACCGCACCGGACATCTAAGGACATCCGAGACCTCCGGTGCCGCTGTAAACTATTACTCAAATTTCATTAAACTTTGACTTAGTAACACAATTTTTTTTAATCCCACTCTCTTCGGATTTCTACTCTTCAAGGTTTTTTTAACTAAAAAAAATGATGCACATAAACACATTTCTAAATATTTTTGATCAAATTGGATTGGGTTTCTAAAATCCCAACACAATTATCCAAATCAACATTTGATACAGAATTATCCTTGATCTATTTGATCTCATACTTAGAGGTTGTCAGTTCATTATTCAACTCATTATAATATCCTCATATATTATCAAACTTATTTAATATAGTTGAGGTAAAGGATTTCATTTCAGAACTCTTACTTATAGAAGGTTCATCATTATGAACAAGAGGTGGTGATGGAATAGGTGGTGTATGTGAATGATCAATAGTCTCCCTAACCACATTAAAAGCTCTATGTCCACCACTAGGTTTTCTCTGAAGAATTGGATCAATTATATGATTCTAAACCTCAAATTCAAGTATTTCTCTATAGATGTCCCACTATTAACATTCTCAACTAACCTATATTCATGTTCTATAACAACGATCTCAATAGTTGGTGCATCATTCAAAAAAGATTCAATAAACTGAAAAACTTAAGATTCTTTTCATTAAACTAGCTCTTCCATAATATGACTAACTTTAGATAACTGAGGATCTAGTCTAGAAAACACTGACTCTTACACCTCCCTAGTATATACCATCTTAGTAGGTGCTGTATCCCTAGGTGGTGAGGTTTGGGATGGCTATATCTAATCCAAACATTCCTATCCAAAAGTTTTCAAATAGTGGGAAGAGGTATCCTTGTAATATCCAATAGTCATTAAAAGAATAGAATAAAATATATTACTTTTATGGAATTTCAAGGACTCTCCTCATTTAGATCCACTTCCTAATTCTTTATAACCAAAAATATAATCCTACTTTAGGGGTAATAATTCTAATTACCTTTTTCGTTGGCAATAGTGATGCATAAACCAAATCATGTACCTTGGATGATTAAAATTCAAATTTTTTATGAGGATACATAAGATATAAATAAATTAAAATAACACCTTTTTAATTTCACTATCTCTTTGGGAAATACTAGTCTAGATAAACTTACAAAAGACCTTCCACTTAGGTTCTATGTCTTTCACATGAATCTTATCAAAGGTAGAGGTTCTAAATATAAACTTAAACACTTGATTTGGACCCACTAAAATTGTAGTAACTAGAGTCTAACTGAAATTAAACTCCCTCTCATAGAGACAATGAAATATTACAACTAAACCACTAAAGAAACAAGAAAAGAAAATCATACATTTACATTCAAGGAAAGAACATCATATGTTTCATCGAATTTGAACTTGATATTTCTCACGAACTCATTCACTTCTTCCTTAAACAAAAAACCAGACTTATTTTCATCAAAAATAAATTCCCAACCTTGAAACTGAAGGAACTTCTTCAGCATCATCTCTGTAGACTTCAACCAACCCAAGTCCATGGATTTTCTATCATGAAATTTTCATGGTACTCTACTTGACTTCTCTTTCTTGGAAGAACCTAAGCTTCAATAAATTTCATTATTGGTCTTTACTATGGAAGATGATGGTAAAAGGTCAGGAGGGAATCAAGAGAGATAATAAGGTAAAAGGGACACATTTCAAATTCTAAAAGAAAGAATATAGTCAAAGAGAGAAAGGATTGTGGTTTGCATGTGATATAGGCCATGAACCCATTTATCAGAAGTATTATGTAACAAATTTTTTATTTTTTATCGATTATGACTTATGATAAAGAAATAAAAAATATCCTAAAAGAAAAAAATTTATTTTCTAAAAACACAAAAGGAACAATTTAAATAATAAAGTATAAGAGAATAATTTTATGTCAATAAAAATTTAAAGTAAAATACTATTAATATAATATATAAATTAAAATGTAAAACTATAAAATCTACTGAACTTATTTAAATTCAAATAATCCAAATTCAATTTTAATAAAATTCAAACATTCTCACACAATGAAATTAGAAAAAATATCTGCAAATTGATTATTTGTAGAAATAAATTGAAAAGCAATATCACCTTTTTTGTGTGTGATATCTTAATAAATGACTCCTTATACCAATATTCTATTCTCTAGAATGATTTATCATATTAATTGAAACGTTTTTAGAACTAGTGAAATCACATTTTATTGAAAATTGATTGTAATTAAATCCAAAATCTATCAAGGTGTGTTTTAACCAAAATAGTTGTGAAAAAAAACTAATAGAAACATTATATTAAATTTTAGTAGTAGTACAAGCAACAATGTGTTATTCTTACTAGACCATAATACAATGAATTTACCTAAAAAAGGGCGAGTTCTTGAAGTATTCTTCTTATATAGTATAAAACCAAAAAAGTAAGCATCCAAAAATGAATTCAGATTAAAATCAAAAGTTTTTGGAAAATTATGGAAAGATAAATTATTTATATTAATTACCATACAATTATTTTGACATATTTTAAATGATATTTTTTAGTATTAACTAGGAATCTAGAACATAATCATACTGTAAACATAATTTCTGATCTACAAGCAGTTAGATATAGTAGACTCCCTTTTATTACTATATATATCCTATTTTTATATGGTTTATTAGAATTATCCAAGTCTTGATTTCCATTAAAACTCATATGAGTTTCATGTACTTTACCACTTTCAAGTGAAAACATTTTAAGTACATTAAAGTGTATATTTTATTTAATTTAAAATATTATCAAATTATTTTTGATAAATTTTAAAAACAATAAATCTATATAAATCACCCATAATGCTCATTTCAAGTTCATTTTTAATTAGTTTGGAAAATTTATTACACAATTTTTTATTTGTAGAACCAAAAATCATGTCATAAACATATATCTAAACAAAAAAACTATTTTAAGAATAATTTGTCTTAAAAAGAGTTAGATTTTACACTCCCACTAAAAATATATTTGATAAAATAAAAGAACTTAAACATTGATACCAAGATCTAGGTGTTTGTTTAAGTCCATAACGAGCTTTGGTAAGTTTAGAAACTGAATTTGGAAAATGAGTATTTTAAAACTACGAGGTTATTTAATTTAAAAATTATCCATAATAAAACCATTTTAAAAAGTATATTTTACATCCATCTAATAATATTTTAAATTAATGTGTCACATATAATAGGGGAATACTAATAGATTCTAATTTAGATACAGGTGTAAAGGTTTCTTCATAATCTATATGTTCATGTTAGTTATATCATTTAACAACTAGTCTAGACTTATCCCTAGTGATCCCACCATGATCACCTAGTTAATTCTTAAAAATTCATATGTTTCTATATTATGATAGTCATAAGGTCTCCCAACTAATTACTATACCTTGTTCCTCTTGAACTCATAAAACTCTTTTTTCATAGATAGAACTCATCTCTCATCAACTAAGGATTCCTATATGGATTTAGGTTCTAGTTGATATAGAAATAAAGAAAATTCTATAATATTCCCTATACTTATTCTAGTATAAATCCCTTAATATAGAGTTCTAATAATAGTTTCTAAGGGATGGATCTTAGGTGTTCTAGTCTGTCTAGCCAGCACACTCTCTAGTTCACTAGTATCCAACCTTGGAGAATTTGGTTTAGGAAAATCAAGTTCTAAATCATAATCATTTTTATTTTCAAAGAATGTTTCATGTCACATCTTTTCAAAATAATAATTGATCTCATAAATTTGAGACATTTTATGATCAAAAGGATAAATTTAATTAAATTTCACGTGAGTTTATTCTTCAAAAATCATTGAACTTTGGTTGAAAAATCTATATGCCTTTAAAGTAGCAGAATATTCATGAAAAATTCCTTCATCATAATTTGGATCAAATTTTCCAATATTATCCTTGGTATCTAGAATATTAACCTTGCATCCAAGTACTTAAATGTATCCAAATTTTGGATTTCTATTGTTCTATATCTCATATGGTGTTTTCTTTAAAATATATCTAATTATAACTTTGATTATAACATAACGTGATGTATTTATACATTTATCCCAAAAACAAGTAAATTATGTTCATATATCATTGTTCTATCAATTTCATGAAAATTAAAATTACTTCTATCAATAATACCATTCCATTGGGGTGTCTTGGGGGTAGAAAAAGTATATACGATACTATCTTTTAAACAATATGTATTAGACTCATGATCTTAATATTCTCACACATGGAAACTTATTAAATAAATAATTTTGGGATCTTTCTCTTTTTGAACCAATTTACAAAAATTTATAAAAACAGAACTAACTTCACTTTTAACACTTAGAATGAAAACCCCAGTAAATATAGAAAAAAACATCAACTAACACATAGAAAAGATTTTAATCTTAGGATTTTAGTTTTAGATGGTATAAAAAATACATATGAGTAATTTATAGGGGCCTATAAGTAAAAACATTTTTAATTGGTTTATAATATGACTTGTGTTACTTTATCATTTATAATGCATCACACAGATTATTTTTATTCAATTTAATTTGAGGTAAATATAAAAACAATTTATTCTGGACAATTTTTATAAATAATAGTAATTACAATGTACTAATATTATATGCCAAATACAAAATTAATATGTTTTATTATTTAAATAGTTCACTTTTTTTCAGCTCAAACAATTGAGATCTAGTGTGTAGAAATTCCTTACACTTGGTGCATTAAATTTAAAAAAATTATCTTTGAAAATAGAAAATATATTATTAGAAAAATCAACAAAATAAAGTTCATCAAAAAGATGTTAAATACTAATAATATTGTGATTTAATCCTCCCATATAGATAATTTTTTTGATGAGGAATGATCTTGAATTGATAACTAATCAAAATCTCATAATTTTTCCTTTCGTATTATCACCAAAAGTGAAATATCCAATTATTTTTTAATGAGTGAAAATTGGAGAAATATATACTCGTATGGCTTGATCATCCACTATCGATATACCATTTATCATAGAGGTTCATGGACCCTTTTACCTATAAAGAAAAATAAAAAATTAAATTGTTTTGTTACCCATGTTTTCTTAGGTGCATTAATTTTAGAAACTAAAGATATGGGAAACCAAATTTGTTTATGTTATCTATAAAACCTAACACTAAATTCTGTAAAACAATTTAAAGGAGAATTATTATTTATTCTAAAAAATCAATGTTTTTTCAAAATACAATTATAAGAATATTTCCCTAATTCTCAACAATTAAAAAAAATAATTTTGGATATTTTTTTTCTTAGAACCATACAAAAAATAATTTTAATAAAACTTTGATTTCTAACCTTGGATTTTTATTCCAAATTTATTTTTTTTGAGATTTATTGTTTTTAATAACTTAATTTGAGTAATTTTTAACTTTTTAAAAAATAAAAAACATCATATTTAACTTCTTGTACTTCATTTTTTCAATCTTTTTATCTTGTTACTATATTAAATACAACATGAAAAATAATTTTTCATCTTTACCTTATGATCAAAAATTTGTTTTTTTAAGTCCCCATTTTAATTAATAATAGCATTGTGATAATTCTTGAGGGATTTTTTCTTCTTATTAAACCTCTCATATTTTGTTTCAAGCATAGTAAAATATTAATTTTATTATTAAAAATAGAATTTTTCATTTTTATATTAAAATACATTCCTAGAAGAATAATAAGAATTCCCCTCATCTGAGTGTGCCTTAAAACACATGATATCCTTTTGATTAGAAATTTAAGCTTTTCAGTTTGAATATATATCATCGATATAATCTTAATAACCACTCCATGTTTATTTCATGGATTTATATGATTTATTCTTATAGATTTATTTTAAATAATTCTTCTTATAATTTTTAATGTATTTCAACTAAGGTAAGTCTGGGTTGATGCCCTCAAGATTATTATACTTATTGAATTTTACTTATTTAATATTTAACTCATTCTTATTTTACTTATTTATTGATTTATTAAAACCTATTCTCTTGTTGTAAAACATTTTTTAGCATAATATCAATTTGAGAAAGATCACTATTTGAAGAAGAACTATTTGAATTATCTTAATCTGATGCATCATACCACTTAAATCTTTAATTTTTTATTATCTTTTAAAGTTGAAACTTTTAAAAAAGAAATATATTTCTTAAAAAAATATATAAACTCTAGCTTCACCATCCATTTCATCCTATACATCATAATAGATCCAAAAAAGATCATTTATTTCAAAATTTTTGATCTTTGTAGATTTTCTAATAGCATCTGATATTCCACTCTATCTAGGTGGTAGAATTTTTAGAATTTTCAAAAATTTATCTTGTTCAATAATGGGTGTTACTAAAGCAGCAACATTTTTCTCAACCTTAGTAATTCTTCCATTCATTTTAGTGATGATATATCCTTTTATCATTCTATAATTATCAAGCATAATATTGTAAGTATTATATCCAAGTGCTCTAAAATTTTCTATTCCTTCATACTCCACTGATATAGTAGCCCAAATTTTATGATCTATTTCACATTGTGAAGCTTTATTAAATTCATCTGAAGATAGTAGACATATTATAAAATTAATTTACCTAGAGTTTAGATGATAAATGGCTTCATTATTAGCGCACCATGTTTTAGGTTATGTATTTGGAATTTCGTAAGTCTTCATGAATTTAAGGTAAACCTTTAGACCAAGGCTCTATAGATAAATAATCATTCATGCCTCCAAGAAACCATAATTCTCACCATTAAAGTGTGTGTTAGTGGGGGGGATCTTACCATTGAAATAATTTTTTGTTTTTAATCAGAGTATCTATTTTCATAGTTATCTTATAACTTAAAATTTGAAAGTTCTTAACTCAAAAATAAAAAGATCTGATACCAATTATCAGTCCTACACTGACTACACTAAGACTCTAGGAGGGGGGGGGGTGAATCATGTTATTGAATTTTGTTTCTTACAAAACCACCCTATTTAAATATATGATTAATTATGATCATTTATTTACATAATAATGGAGAGGAAATAAGAATATAAAGAAAATAAATTTGACACCATATATTTATAGTGGTTTGAGGAATAAAAATCCCTTACTCTATTCCACCAACACTCAAGTCCAAGATCCTATTGATTTTCATTATACTAGTCCTTTTATAGGGGACTTATAGTCCTTTTCCTAGGGACTAAATGATTGAGTTAAAGTATTCAACACTCAGTATAATAGTAGGGAATTTCAATTAGGCTCAAAGAAGGCTTTATTAACATCCTTCCGGGTCATTTTACTAGGAAATATCACAATGAGAGAGGGAAAATAAAGAGTTTTTATCTGAAGTTCACAATTCTTAATACAACTGTAAAGAAGGAGAAATATCTAAGAGATATGATAAGAATAGAATGCATCTTTATGAGTGTCTTCTAAATCAAAATAATGATTATCTTGACAGAAAAACTAAAGATTTAATATTATTCTTCTTCACGTAAAATAAAGCGTCACATAGAGAGATTTGATAGTGTTCTAGTATAATTATTCAAGATCATTTTTCTTATTTTTATCATATTCACCTCACACTACCATGAATATTCATGAAAATGGTCTATTTTAATTTATTAATATAAAATCCATAAAATCCACGCATGGAATTCAAATTCCACACATACTTTTATTTTAAATACATCGAAAAAAGTATTAAAAATTAAATTATTCTTATACAGATCTATGATCTTGATACATTTATATTTTTATAACAATTTTTACCATAAATAGGTAATACACCATTTATTTAATTCATGATAGAAATAATTCCCAATAAAAGTACACAAATGGTAATAAATATCATGTTGCAAATTGATGTAGTCAATTACAGATCACTACATAGATGAATTTATGAGATCTGAATTCATTTATATGAATTGATACATGAAGCTATTTTTAATCAGATATCCAAATTTTATGTTGCTTAAATAATTACGTATCTATTTGGAAACATGAATTAGTTTTCAAAAAATATCCAAATCGCATAGCTAATTAATCTATATAACTGATTCATGTAGCTTATTTGATCTATGTAACTGATTTCTCATATAGGTGGTTCATCATTATAAGTTATTTCCACATTGCTGATTGTTGTGATGTATTCCTTTCCCATAGGAATTTCCTTCACATTGACGATTACATAGTTGATTTCTCTATGTATCCATTTTTCCATGTTGATGAATGCCTCATGTATCTAATTTTCTATACTTAGGAAAATTTCATCCAAAATGTCCATAATTCCCGACTTAATGATTTTAATAGAAGAATGACCTAAAATAAAGATAAAAACTAGAAAATAAACATAATAACAAAAATGTAAATAACATATGAATGATATTTGATATCATAAAAACCTAAATTTCATGAGATATATTGGAAAAACATTAGAATTCCAACAGTATTGTTATTCGTTTTCAATTATGATAATTGAAGTCTATGCCTTAAATGATGTTATGAAAGGTAAACTAATTATATAAAAAAATCTAATAATTACATTATTTGATTCTGGTTATACACATTCTTTTACCTCATTCAATTTTGAAATGAAAATCAAGTTAATCCCTAAACTTATAGTGGTAGAATTATTGGTTAAAAATCTTGGAGGAACTATTCAAGAATAAAAGTTATATAGGGATTCCCCTATTGACCTTAGTGAGTATAATATATCCAAAAAACCGGTGGTCATTCCAATAGATGAAAACAAAATAATACTTGGGATGGATTTTTTGTCAAAGTATAATGCCAAGATCAGCTATAGAATTAAGGATATTTCAATATTCTTGAAGGGAAAACATCTAATCATCTCCAAAGAAGAGATATCCCAGCCCAACACTTACCAAGAATCACGTCCTATTTCCTTATTTATGGAAATTATTGGTGAATAAGTAGAATAAAGAGAATGTATATAAATTGAATATGCATCCATTGTTTGGTAATAAATTGATGTATTTTCTGAAAATTTATATGGAAATACCCTAGAAATTGAGGTTAATTTATCAATTAAAATCATAATTAAAACTAATCCAATATCAAAGAAACTATATAAAATGAAAGATTTGGAGTTATATGAATTAAAGAAGAAGCCAAAAGACCTCTTGGAAAAATGTTTTTTTTTCAACCAAGTGTTTCTCCCTTGGAAGAGACTTTTCTCTTCATGAGAAAGAAAGATGGATCGATATGGCTATGCATTGACTATAGAGAGCTTAATGATATCACATTAAGGAAAAAATATCCTCTCTCAAGGATTGATGATTTGTTCAAACATATTTGAGGGGATCATGTCTTCTCAACAATAAACCCCTGATTAGGGTATCAATAGTTGGGGGTGAAGAAAGAATATATCCCAAAGACTACCTTTAGAAAAAGATATGGGAATTATAATTTTGTTTTCATAACCTTTGGATTGACTAATGGTCCTTTTATATTTATAGATTTAATGAATAGAGACTTTAAGGACTACCTTCCGAAATTTATAGTGATTTTTATTAATGATATTATGATATATTATATAATTCATGAAGGACATTGAGATAATTTATGGGTCATATTACAAACTATGAGGAAGGAGAATATTTTTGGTAAATTTACTAAATATGAGTCCTGTTTAAAATATGTTAAATTCATGGATATCAAATTAAGGAAAAATATCCTCTCCCAAGGATTGATTATTTGTTCGAACAACTTTGAGGTGGTAATTTCTTCTCCATAATAAACCTCTGTTTACGGTATCAACTATTGGGGGTGATGAAAGAATATATCCCAAAGACTACATACATAAAAATATTTGGGAATTATAATTTTGTTGTCATAACCTTTTCATTGACTAATATCCCTTCCATATTTAAAGATTTAATTAATATATACTTTAATGACGACCCTCATTAATTTATAGTGGTATTTATTAATGATATTTGGATTTATTCTAAAATTAATAAAGGGAATTGAGATAATTTAAGGGTCTTATAACAAACACTGAGTAATGAGAAGATTTTGGGTAAATTTAGTAAATACAAGTTCTGTTTAAAATAAGTTAAATTATTGGGTAACATTCTGACTAGTGAAGGAATTTCATTGGATCCAACAAATAAAAAGGCTATAAATGAGTGTCTATGTTCCATAATAGTAACTGAAATTCATAGTTACCTTATTTTAGAAGGATATTATAGAAGGTTTTGGAAAAAAATAATGGATTTATAATCCAATAATATATTTAAATTTAAAATGATTTAAATTTATCTAGAAAATGGAGTGTGAAGAAATATTCCATAAACTGAAGCAGTGATTATTTAGTGAACCTGTTCTAACTCTAGCCTCTAACATAGAAGGATATGTAATCTATAGTGATGAATATCTTAAAGGGTTGGAATGTGTTCTCCTAAAAATTAAAAATAATATTTCAAATTCCTCTTGATATTAAATTCCTCGTGATTATAATTATCTTACTCATGACCTTGAGTTAGCTGCAGTAATTTTCTTTCTAATGATATAAATACACTATCTTTATAGGGGAAAATGTGATATATACATAGACGACCAATGTTTTTAGTATATATTTGAAATATATAACTAAACATGAGACAAAGGATATGGTTTAAGCATATTAAATACTATTATTGTTCAATTCATTATCACCCTTAAAGAGAAAACAAAGGCCTTGATGCATTGAGTAGAAAAGATCTTGATGTTCTTGCAAGGATGTGGATTGAAGGAGATCCATTGGTTAAGGTATTAGTAAGTTTGAACATGGTAATCATATGGGAAGATAAATAGTTAATAATATCACAAATAATTTATCAACCATCATTATTAGAGAAGACCAAGAAATCTCAAAGAGACGATCCTTTGATGAAAAATAAGATAGAGGCTGTGAAAAATGAAAACTTTCCTAAATCCAATAAGAAAAAGAAGGTGTATTGTAATTTGATACAATGATATGTATTCCATCTATTATAGAGATAAATAAAGAGATGTTGGATTAATCTCATAGATCTACATTCTCTATACATTATAGAATCATTAAGATGTATAAGGTCCTTCGTGATGATTATTGTTGGGATAACATGAAAAGTGATATTTTTTACTACCTTGGAAGGTGATTGGTGTGTCAATAAGTGAAGGAGTAGAGAAAAATCTCAAAAGGGGTATTGAAAACATAACCCATACATTTTTATAAGTGGGGGAAACATCACTATAGACATTTCACGATCCTTCCTAATACATCAAATGGGAATAATTCTATTTGTGTAATCTTCGAATGATTGAAAAAGCCTTCCCATTTTATTTTTATAAGAGGGGAGTTCTACCTAGAGTACCTAGCTCACCTCTATATTGAAAAGGTTGTGAGACTCTATGGAGTACCACTGTCATTGCTTCTGATAGAGATCCAAAATTTTCTTCTTAGTTTTTGAGCATCCTACAAAAGTCTATGAATAAAAAAGTAAACTTGATCACAACTTATCATCCTCAAATGAATGGGTTGTTTGAGAGGACAATTCAAACATTAGAATATAAGATAATGAATATCTTACATGAATTTCAAGTGATTTAGGACCAAAATCATCCACTTGTTGAATTCTCATATAATTGAAGTTTCCACCAGAGTATTCAGATAACACTTTGAATCACTCTATGGAAAAAGGTGTAGAACTACAACATATTGGGATGGAGTAGGAGAAGGGAAATTGATGGGACTTGACATTGTGAAGGCGACTACCAAAAAGATTCTTTTGATTCAGAAACACATCAAGGATTCCTAGAGTCAACAGAAAAGTTATACTAATAATTAAAGGAAGGATATATAATTTCATTATTGGGATCATATTTTTCTCAAGATATCATTATGGAAAAGAGTTATGAGATTTGGGAAGAAGGGGGAACTGATTCCAAGGTACATTTGACTATTTCAGATTATGAAGAATGTTGAATTTGTTTCTTATCGATTGACACTTCCTCCAAATATCTCCAAAGTCCACAATGCCATTCACAATTCTATATTGATAAAGTATACATATAATCAAACACATATACTTTATATTAATGACATGGAATTGGAACCTAAATTTTATTATGAAGATGAATCGATCCATATTATCGATAGAAGAGAAAAAGTGTTGAAGAACAAGAAAACATGACTTGTAAAATTCTTATGGAGAAACCATAAGGTTTAAGAAGAAACTTGGGGTCTAGAGGAATTAATGAAGGATAAATACCCCCATTTGTTTTGGAGGTAAGATTAAGTATTCAAGGATGAAATTTCATAATGAGGGAGAATGTAATGGCCTAAAAATTATTTCTATGATTAATAAATGTAATATTTTTTTTCAAAATAACTAATTTATTAAATTAAAAAATAAAAGTATATATAAATACTATTAAATAAAATTAGATCTCATGTAATAATACCAATTACTACAGATAAGACTAGTACAATGATATAAAAACAAAATAATAGTGCCCACACAATGGTGTACTCAATTGGATTAAATAGTGTCAAGAAGATTACACTTATCATGAAAACTATTAAAATAAAAAATGAATGTTATAAATATAAAAGACATTATCGAAGGAATTTTAGAAAAAAATTTAAATGAAGTGGTAAATTTTAATGTTTGGTGGTAAATATATAATATGTAATTGGAAATGTGACTATTATGATATGACCATTACATTAATATTACATGAATGTTGGTTAATATGAATATTGATCAATGTGAAAATTGGGTATTATGACCATAGGTAGTAATTTTACCAATGTAATTAGTGTTCATAAAGGGTAATGAAAAAATATTAATGATATAAAGTGAGAAACAATAGCCCCAACTCATAGATTCATGCCTTTATAATCCCTTTTGTCAAAACTTAAGCGGGAGGTAGTGTCACTAGGGTTCTCACTTGACCGATCCCAAGCTGATATTCAATAAGTGAGGCTTGAAAAAAATTGACTATGTGAGAAGTTCAAGTTAGTTGATATCACCAATAAATGAAATTTAGTAGAACCGACCCATGAAACTACCACCATGACACACCTTACACTTTCGGCATATACTAGTGTAATAAGGGGATACGTGTCTAGACCTTATTATTATAAAAGTGTAATTTCCATCATATAAAAGAAATATTTATTTTATTAAATTATAATTTCATCACTAATTTTTTTAATAAAATATACATGAATATAAGATGAATTTGATAAATATATTTTTGGATGAAAATAAAACATAATTATATCTTCAGAATATATATACACTTCTATAATAAATTCAATTATTCTAAATAAAATTTAATTTCATAGTATTATTAAATAATATTTATTTCAATATAAATGATAATATAATTTTATAATTTCCTAGGAAAACGTTATAAGTATGAAAAGTTGAATATGTCATAATAATATTATATCTAAATAATTTTTTTTAATTTTAAAATTAAAATTCTTATATTTAGAAAATTATTTTGATAAAATAGAAATTATATTTTAAACCATCATGTAGAATTTAGGTTTTGTTGAAATTTTAAGAATGTTCTAATATAATTTATTCTTCAGGGAACAGTTAAAATAAATTTTTTTGTTTTTAGTATATTCTATGATTTCATACATAATAATGATGTAATAGTTAATTATGAAGAATCCATGACCATAAATATGTTAGTTTATTAATTTTGTGTATTTAAATGTATTTAAATCATTTTTCAAAACCATAAATGTCTTTCCAAAGTCTAAAATGAAAATTATGATTTTAAAAACAATATTTTGTGGAAACATTACATTTACATGTCTTAAGTAGAATTAAGTAATGGATTTTGGATCTAATAGAATAAAATATTACAAAACATGACTTAAATGTCTAAAACCATTATCAAAAGATATGGGTAAGATAATGGTTTTTCATTTTCCACAACATAGAATTACAAGGACAATATTTAGAAAATATTAAACAATTCTCTATCTTTTACTATAAATAACCACCAATCCCACAATTCATTTCTACTAAAAAACCTTTATCAACAAATTTCTGCTAATATTACCTCCCAAAGAGTCTCTCCATGGTGTTTTTAAGGTTTTATGGTGCAATCATTAAGTTCTAATAAACAATTATTCAAAGTAATGTAAATCTTTTCTTCCCATTTTCCATTCAAGTACCTCTTTTGTGTTATGTTTTGTAAATGTTGAATTAATTTATTCTCATACCATATTTATTATACCATTACTATAAAAATAGTATTTTATCAATTTGAGACCTATGTTTCCTCCCATTTAGATCTTTCCTTAATCCATATTGAATGTCGTCTTGTTTTCAAATTCATTTATTGAATTTCTCTATTTCACTTGAAATACTCTAATATTGTGAAGAAAAAACACTTCCTTATCTATGGGTATTCACCTAGATTTAATCATAATTTATATATTAGGGTATTTAAATGTATTAAACCTATATTTTATTTTTTTTGTTAAAAATGATGTAATGTTCAACTCTTTAAGAACTTATATACTCAACTATTTTATATGAAACCTATTCTTTATTTTACATGGGTTACTAATAATATATATTATTATTTTTTTGTGTCACGTAAGAATTAATATATATGAAGGGTTCACCTAGAAAGAACTCAAATTCATTGGTTAAATAATTAATCTCTAGATATGACATGTTTTATGATACATTGGTGAATAACTTTGGTAATTATGATTTATAACACCTTGGTGATAAAACCTAGTGATGTGATTACAAATGTATCAATTCTTTGTTTTAGAAACATATAAATATTATGTATCATGTTTATGTGATTATTCTCTCATGTTATTCCACATGTTTTGTCCATGGTGATCATTCTTGTTCTATTTCTTTATTTATCCCGTATTGGGATTTATGCCCACCCTTTTCCAATGATGTATATCACTAGAAAATTACTTGTAGTGAGGTGGCCTAGAATAGAATAACAAATGAGACTTTCAAAATGATTATATAATGTTTATGACTTCCTTATTTAATTAATATATTATTTACCTAGTTTTCAGAACACCAAATCTCAAAATATCCTTCGAATATATTAATATAATATTTGTTAAGGAATTATATTAGAATTCATGTATTAAAAAGGTGATATTCTGTAGTATTATCATTGATGAGAGATTTAAATTTAAAATTCACAATAAGATGGAAATTTCTATTAAAATTATAATCTAATAATTTCCCACAAAATCCATCAACTAAATTTCTGATGTAGTTATAGAGCTTACAACGAGTAGGTAATTCCTCAAAAATAAATGCTTAATTTTAATTGATTGATTGAAACCGCTAGGATAATAGTGTCAACAAGCTAAGAAAATAATTCAATCTAAACCAAAACATGATAAAAGTGTCCATAATTGGCCCGTTTGGTCTCCTTGTCAAATTTTATCAGAACTCCTTTGGAAGAGGCTCTATCCCAAAGTATTTTGGGTGCTAAAAAACCAACATAGACCTTTAATTAGGATGAAAGATTGGAAGATTGAGTTCTTCACCAAATCTAGATTGAAGAAGGTGTCCCTATACTGAATCCTTAGGAATATTAGATTGAGTGAGATAAATCCCATTCCCTTGGAAAATAATTTGAGATCTTACAAGGGTAAGACTATGTGGAAAAATCCCTTACCAAGCGATGTAATCCTCTAGCCATCAAATCTCTAAAATTGGAGGAGACGACTTTTGAGATCATCAATTATAAAAGGGTTGTCCTTTAATTTAGCCAATAAATAAAAAATAATTGATAAATCTCACACATAAATACGTTCAATAAGGTTATTTTGATTTTATTCCACAAACATAAGGGTTTAATTCTTCTTCAATCCTTATAAGGATTTAAACCTTACATCCAAGACTAAAGAAAGATCGATATTATCACCAAATATGTAAAATTTCTTTCCCAAACCAACTAAAAAATTCAAAAACATAAGAATTTTGGAACCATCCAAAGTATTTTCATCATCAATAAGCCTTACAATACCAATACAAAATTCACTCAGATTGAAATAGAAATCAGGATTGAATGCTTTTTAATCAAATACCTAATTACAATTTATATATAGAGAGGGAGTCTCTCAAACCCTCACAACCCCATCCTCTATGATCCTATTAATAAAATTAGTAAAATTGTATGGTTAGGGGAAATTTAGTCAGATGATGAGCCCGTAAGGGGCGTTGAAGCGCAGGGTTTTCCACCTGTCGCCACCGTCGCTCCCCGCTCAGGTTTTGTGCTTCCCCCACGGTTCACGATTCAAGACAGCGGCTTCCCCGGCTTGACCTTCTCGGTGGTGCGCTTGATTTGACAGCTTCTTTTCTCGACTCCAATATTTGGATAGGGTTCTCGGCGGCAAAACCGTCCAGTGGTTGAGTCCCAGTTTCTGTGGGTGGGGGGAGCTGCTCTGTCAGTGGTTGTGTGCTGTAGGTGGTGAAGTGAGTCCTCTATGGGCGTTACAGTTGCTGGTGATGGGATATGGATCCACCTTTCACTGGGGTTCTTGTCCGATTCTTTTGGGTATTTCTCTTCCTTCTCTTCTTCGTTTTTAATCTTTTGAGTAGGGTTTATTGATTTTTGTTGTGATGCGATTTGTGGTTGAGTTAGTTTCTCCTTTGGTTTTTTGGATTTGGGACATCTGCGGTGGTGATGGAGGACAATGGTGATGCTTACCCGCGGTTGTTGCGGATGATTTTTTTTGTTTATGGTCATGTTGACAGCAGTTGCGGTGGTGAAGACGGGGGGGGGGGGGGGTTTCACCGATGTGATTCGTTGATGTCATGAAGGTGACAACGAAGGATTAGTTGGTAGGTGCATGCCATGAGGGCGGGGTTCCCTGGTTGATGGCTTCACCGGCTTCTCCGACGGTGATGGTTTTTGACAGTCGTCGGTGTTCCTCGTCGGCGTCGGTTAGGTATGAAGTCGCGCTGGTTGTCATCGATCGAGGTGACGTAGCAATCGAGTGGTTCCTTTTTTTGAGGTCGGCGCGTGATGTAGGGTCGTGTGTCGGGGCTCGTGGATCAAGGTCTGATGGTGGTTCGAAGCATGGGGCGGTGCAGGTTCGTGGCTTGAGGCGTTGAAGGCGATGTTTTTGAAATTTT
The DNA here is from genome assembly GCA_963277665.1 of Viscum album. Classification (NCBI taxonomy): domain Eukaryota; kingdom Viridiplantae; phylum Streptophyta; class Magnoliopsida; order Santalales; family Viscaceae; genus Viscum; species Viscum album. Next base: position 2,105,300,580 of record OY728130.1, on the reverse strand, counting down.
GAATTCTTCCTTTGGAAATGTGAATCGTGGCCTACCTGGTTGAATCTTGTTTTGGGTTATTTGAAGTTTTAACTTCAATTTGATGTTTTTATGTGGTGATGTGGAAGTGAAGAAGTCTTGTAATGGGTATCGGCAACCCTTAAACCAGTTTCATGGGAACCAGCTACCCTCAAACCGGCCATTAGAAAATTAAAAAATTATTTGCAGCAATAAAATAATTAATGTTGTTATATTTATAATTACTAATTATATTATCAATATAATTAATAGTTATATAATTGATAATATAATAACTTGCACACAATTAATTAATTAGTATATTTAATATAATTAGTTATCCACATTATAATTAATATAATTAGTTATGTTAGTAATTATATAATTAATAATTACATATATATTTTTATATATTAATTAGTAACTATGAATGGAGTTTGTCTTAGTGGTTCCAGCTGGGTTTCCCGGAAGGAATCCAAAGGGAGGTCTCAGTTTTGAGTCACCCCAACTGCTTCAGTAGTGTAATGGTTATAAGAGGCAAACTCATAGCCGAGTACTATGAAATTTTGGAACAGTGACCGACATAATACCTTCGATATATTGGACGCTACCACAACTATGCTAGATGTACCACCTCTATTGTGGGAGATGGGATCAACAACCTAGGTAGGGTAAAACTCATAATGGATCCTTCCATTTTTTAAGAAAATACTAATTAATTAGTAATTATTAATAAATTTTTATTTATTATAATTAGTAATTATTATTGTGATAATTTTAATAATATAATTAGTTTTTATTAATATATTATTATAGATTATTAATTTTATGATTTATAATTATATTAATAATATAATTAGTAATTTTTTAAAGTAACATAATATTTTATTAATTTTATAAATAATTTTTAAATAATTATATTAATAATATAATTAGTTATTATAAATATAATATTAAATATTATTAATTAGGCAGTTCGGGTTTGGATTAGTGGTAAGTACCCCATAATACAACATGAAAAACTCATGTTCAAACCTGGGAAAGGGAAATAATTATGGAGGCACTCTAGCGGTACTATAATAATCCCTTTATAATACACTATAGAAGCAATATTGTTAACCTAATTTGGGATTTCAAGTTGTGTCCTTGGGCCTTTGGGCCATTCGGTCTTCGATCCACCAATGGGAAGTAGTTGTGTGATACAATGGGACTAGATGAACATTGAAGTGTGATTAAGAAAGCAGTTTGAGATAACATCACATAAGAAACACTGAGTTTACCTGAATGAGATATTATATTAACGCTAAAAGTCTTGAAAAATTGACAGTGTGTTTTTGAACCTAATGAATGAGGGTAAGTTCCCCAGTATTTCATGCAGAGCCTTTACATGATTTCAATCTGATCACACTTCTTTAGTGCTTTCAATTTATATAGAGGGTATAAAGACCCATTCTACCGCTTTCAGATTTAAATTTTTTTCCCTACCTTAGAGGAAGAAAATTTCATTTTTACACAAGAATTTAATGAGAAACACTCTGGTAATTCATGTATGGGGATGATCCTAATGGTTAAGATGACCAAACATGAACTGATAGCTTTGGAAAAATACCAAATTCAAAAATCGAGATGAATATATTAATATGGATGTGAATTTAGGTGTTCCATTGGTTTTTATATTTAGATTACATGTTTTTAATATTTTATTAGTTTGTTACATTATGCATGAAAGAAAAATTATTTTAGATTTATATATTGAAATTACATGTTTTGTATGTTTTTCACATTATGTTCAATTTAGTCTCAGCTTTATAATCAGAAATATTATAAAACTATTTTCGTTTTGATTAGCCTATATACCATAAATCATATCTTTTGAGTGTAATAAAATACATGAGTGTGTCGTGGTGTTTTTTTCATGAATGTAGGTATAAAATAGACCAAATCACATTAAATCCTTATGTTATCTTTAATTATTTCTCTATTTATTGCATCATGAATGATATTTTTTCCATTCAATTCAAATACTATAAAAAAAGACACAATCCAATCCTTTTTTGGTTTGTGTGTTCTACATACTTCCAGTGATACTTACCCTAAAAAATTAGTATCAGATCCTCATTAGGTTCTCTCATTATTTCAAACATATTTCTTGTTTTAATTTTGTTTCTGTTTTATTTCTATACTTCAATATCATCTTGATTCACCTCTTCCTTTTTCTTTCAAAAATTGAAGTCACTATAACCTCAATAAATTTTCATAATTCTCAAAATTAATTGGATAATCATGTATACCCATGATATTATCTAGTTTTTTGGGTAGTATGGTTGTTGTTTTCTGCAACAAATTGATATCTAATCCTTTGGGTAAATATTTCAAAAAAATTGTTCAAAATAGAAAAATTCAATGATGAAAATGAATTTAATCGATGGAGAATTAATATGGGAGCATTTATGATTCAGAGAGGATTAATTTATGCCCTAATTAGGTTTTAAAAACCTATTGTAACTATATCTAAAACTGGACATACCTCCACATCTTATTAAGATGTATCCCTAGATGTTCTTGTTAAGGTACACAATAATATGCTTATTTCGTTAGGGGATAATGTTATTAGAGAAGTAACTTGTGAAGCTAATACATGTGGTATATGGATTAAGCTAGTGAAATTATATATGACAGTTTCACTAGTTAGTAGGATTTGTAAAAAACATCACATGTTTACATTCAAAATGTAATTTAGTGTGTCTATTAAATCCCATTTAGATGAATTAAATAAATTCATGAAAGATTTATCCAACATAAACATGACTGTGGATGATGAATATTATGCCATGATTATTTTAATCTCTCTATATAGTACCTATAGTAAATTAGTATAGAGAATTATGTACAAATGTGATTCTATGACCCTATAAGAGGTTAATTCTTCTATCCTCTAAAAATAATTTCATTCAAATCCTAGAGTAAAGGTGTGGTAGAGTGTCTCTTTACAAGATTTAGACCATAATCTAGGGGTAAAAAGAAATAGTATAATAAGGATAAAGGAAAGAATAATAAACCTTCTAAGTCTAGTTCATGTACCAAGAAATAAATATTATTTTCTTATACTATGGTAAGCCTGGGTAAACTAAATCCAAGTGTAAAAATCATAAACAATACCTAGAGACTAGACCAACCAATGACCCATCTCTTCTAGTGGATTTCAGTTATGGAACAACTGAAGTTATGAATCTGTCTATCCATGAACTCACCCATGAGTGGGTCTTAGTGTCGTAAACTAGATTAGATAACTTTGTACCCTGATACCTAATCCGATAATGTCATGGATTGAAGGGCATTCTCGATTCCCATGGGTTAGCAAATAGCACAAAACACTATACAATAATAATAAAGGAATTATTTTTCCAAAAAAATGGAAGATAATAATACAAGTCAGTATGCTAAACACTCTAAAGGAAAAAATCACTAGAAACAAATAGGTAAAATGGTAACCAAATGATACATCATCAAAAGACACTATGTCTACCAAGATAAATTTTTTAGACAATCCTATGCAATAAGTGGATCACAAATCCACTGATTACCTCCATCACTTCGGGTCCGAAGGATCAAGAACATCCACCACTTCCAAGTGGAACTTTTCCTTTACTCAGACCTGATATAAGTTAATCTAAAAAAACCTGAAGTAAAAGGTAGGGTGTTATCTATAAATCCTTATAGGGTCTCACCTAGTATTCCCTAATCAATTCTATAACAATTAAACTAACTATACTTTGTATTTAAATAAAACTAGGCATGGAATAACATTCAATTTTTTTTAACAAAACTTGATTTGATAATAAAAAGATGAAATATATATCAAAACACGATTAAATAAATATTTTATATAAAAACTTTTAAATAAAGTGGTTATCATAAATAAAATAGTTCCATAAATCAATGGTATGTAATCATCAAATCATGTATATAATCACAACATGTATTAAGCCCTGTATTATGTTATTTCCTAGTAAAACGATCCTTGAACTACTCATCAGTGATCTCAAATCAATTTGTACACACATCCCATTACTCATACCTTTGAGACTCATCTCCTCATCAAGGGAAAAAATCATTTCGCAATATGTTTATATCAGTGTTGTAATCATAAATCTAGTGCTAGGGGTTAGATCCTTCCATTATTTTCTTAATTATCAATAACTACCCAGGATAAATGTTATTTAAATAAAAAATCAATCAAATATGAGAAATTCATTCATTTTAAATCATTTCATATTTCACATGTCAATTTCCCAATCTCAGTTTTAAACCCCCCTTTTCATTTCAAAACCAAATCAAAGGATTTCCTAAAATCCATTCCCTTTTCAAATCATCTTTCATTTAAATCCATTTTTATAAAATCAAGACAAGTAGTTTTATTATATTATTACCATAAAAATATCTGTTTCCTCAAATCATTACATGTATCCAAAAAACTAAAAATGGGGGTTTTTATTTCACAAACACATGCCTTTGAAATAATACATCAAATCCACTTTAATTCAATGAATTGGGAATCCTTTTCAAACGAACCTTTAATAAATCAATCAAAAAAGGTTTCAATTGTGTGGAATAAAAATTATATAGCCACCTAAATTTAATTTAAATATCAACAATAAACACAACACCCACAATTGAAACCTAAACAGAGAGACATAGGTGTGGTAGATCAAGAAACAAACCCTATAATTAAGACTCATCATCATAGAGATTAGGCCCATAAATATCATGATGATATATTAATTTTTAAAAAATATGGACAAGAAAATAGTGTATTTATAATCATGGATATCTCTATTATTAGAGAGAAATCAAAAACTTCCACTAGATCTTTGATTTGAGAAGAATGGAGTTAAGATAAGCTAAAACATCTATTGGGGGACTTCAAAAGCAAAGGGTTAAAATGAGATTCAAGAAGGATAAAATTAATATAAAAGATGGATCAAGGAATTTATGGATGTAATTACCCATATCATGCCACAACCCCTATGGATATGGTATAGAAAGGATAAAAACAACCACACCAAATCATAGCCACACCATACCACATTGTAGCCACCTCAGCTAATTGGCCTCTAGAAACCATGGTGAATATTATGCCAGATCATATTTACCTAACACAATGGGCTATGATGTATCATAAATATCCTTATACAACACTACATTATTTGGAAGTGACTCTAAAAACCATCATGTTATGCTGGTTCCCACATTGCAGCTATTCCCAAATAAGTAGTAGTATCGAAGTGCACCACCCAGGCTCCATAGGGTATTCATCCCTCCATAGTGTAGCCATGCTAGAATTGGTTGTATCCATGAAAACCGTCCTTTATCTCCTACACACCAATACCTAATATCCTATGAAATATCTTTGACTCTCCACTCCATAGTACCTATACCCCAATTCAAATCCCTATTGATGCATTTATACTCAGATTCCATTGATTCCAAAAAAACATACATCACCCAACATTAGATCATTTTCCATGACAAAACCTATCCATATTTGAAAGACCTAAAAAACACCCAGAAAAAAATAGGGAATTAAAAAAAGATTCAATAAGTACCAAAAAAAGGTTATAAGGTGTTAGAACGTCCCTATATAAACACTTTCTGTCCCTAGAAAATCCTATCAAGAATTTTTCATATCCAAGAGATGTGTCCAGTACTATCTCATAAGTGCCTTAAGATCCTAGGAACCATGAAAATCATAACCATGATACCATATAACATTGAACAAAGATATTGAATTTCCATGAAGGTACTTTATCTCAAAATCAACAATTCTGACTAGATGCCCAGTCATGGATAAATCAGGCTCGACATCAAGATCCTCCCAACTCAATATATGAGAAGGGTTAAAATGATGCTTATAAAGCTATGATAAATGAAAAAAACTATGGATGAAAGTAAACCATGGTAGAAATTCCAAACCATGGGCAACTTTCCCCACCCACTCAACAATCTCAAAAGGACCCACAACCCTCGGTGTGTGTTTTCAATATTTCTAAATATTTCTGTGACCCAAACAAGGTGAAACTCTCAAGAACACATGGTCACCAACTAAAAATGACAATAACCATTTTAAATGATCATAAAAATATTTATACCAGATGTTTACTATCATCATCCTCTGACAGATCAATTGAATCTTTATCATTGTCTCTTAGACCAAACTCAATCAAAATATTTAAATTTCACTAATATTCAATCAACACAATAGAGATGAAAAATACAGCCATACATGGAATCAAAAAGAGCTATCATGATAGGAGAATGGTAACTATTTTTGTAGGAAAACTCAAACAGTCCCAAATGGTCATCCCAAACTCCACCAATGTCAAGAACACAAGCATGTGGAATATTATCAAGAATATATATACATATCTCTGTCTAGACATTTATCGTTGGATGATATGTCATGATCAGACATACCTGGTATCCCATGGCCTCTGATTTGATGGTTTTTTTGAAAACGTATATCTATATTTTTCCCCTTATAATGAAGTACAGTGGTGACTACATGGGTGTCTCTCGAGGAGGATGAAAATTGAGTTTCAAAACCATCACTTTTTTTTGCTTTTATAAGAAGATAAATTTTGAGGGAATCGATTTAAATTTTGAAAGAAAAATTAATGTTCATGAAAATTGAATGGAAAGATATTGAAATTCACAAAAAATAAAATAGTTTTTAAATTAGAATTAAAACAGTGGTTATAGAAAAGATTAAACCTCTCAGACACTCCCCTCTTCCTGGTATAAAAACATTTCTCTATTTAATTTCAAAATGAACCCCTAATAACCCCCAAGTGAACACTCAAATTCAAATAGACATCATATAGAGATCTTGATATGATTTTAGTATCAACTATTGAAGTGATTCAATTACTTAAAGACCTCCTAGAAGTCAAACCCAATTGAAACCACTATTCTCAATGGTAATACCTTTTCGAAGAGATTTAAATAGTGAAGTAAATTAATTTACTTCATATATGGGAAAAACATCCAAAAAAAATCATTGAACATATATTGAATAAGGAAAAAAACCACATTCATTCAAAGATATAATTTTAAAATAAATTTAAAAGGATATAGATTACACAATAAGAATGAAACTTGGAAGAGAGTTTCCATTAGGTGACAACATCTGCAACCACTTGGTGCTTAGCCGAACATCGCTTGAGCAGCATTCATTTTCTTTGTCATAGAATTGAATAAAAACATCTTCATCATGATATAGATCTCCACCGTGGTGAATGAATGATGAAAATCTTGACTCTGAAATTTGGAGGACGTGATTTGGTGTAACGTTTCTACTACTATTTCAGAGTACCCAAAAGGAGTGGCCTAAGGGATCCTTTTATTGTAATTACCAAAAAAATAATTGCAACATGGTATTTATTTTTTAACTCTTTTACATCATCATGATGTGAAATGGGGTTTCAGTTCATGTAATCCTTTGGTCAACAGTCATCGTGAATCTCAACAAAATCATCTCAAAAAATGCATCCTGAAAATTTCACCTTGTGTAATGGAGTTACACGATGTGTAATGGTCCTTCACAGATTGTAATGGTGTCACCACTTGTCTTATGAAACAAATAATTTTTGAAAAATTCACACCATGCAATGTCATTACACAATATGTAACTATGTTACTCAATTTTTTTCTCTTATTATTTTCTCTAAAATCCTATGTCACGATGCGAGTGAAGCTCGTAGGGCGAACTATCATTCAGCTACATCTTGAAACACACAAGCTATTTTTAAACAGTTAATATTAAAGAATTATTCACTTTTCCATTTCTATCTAAAAAAATTCCTAAACTCTAAAAACTATGAAATTTCAAATAAATTGACACACTTGTGGTGTTTAAATCATTAAAAATAGATAGGAAAAACAGTAGAAATATTAGCACTCTCAATCCCCCACACTTTTCATTTAGACTCCTGGACAAATGGAAACTTCAAAACACATACCAATGAGGATCTCCAATTTATCACCGATAATTAAAATATATTATGCCTCATTAAAAAAATATTTCAAATTAACAATTCAGATCATTCAATCAATTCCACTTCTTTTATGCTCACATACACACAACACACTTACCTTGCATTAATTTTATCTCAACATAGAAATATGGGTTTTCAACATGGATTTTCTCATCCAAACTCATACAAGAATCACCATAGTCTCAATAAATTTCTATATTTACACTCGATGAGAGCCAATAACATTTTATTATCATGATGACATTACCATGTTTTTTATTTGTCTTAATTTTAGTGGGTATAAAATTTTATAATTTTTTAGGCCAAATAAGGATGGTTTGGATCTTTTTTTAAGGAAAAAATGCACGATTATAATTTTCTATCATGTATGGTTTCCTCCTTACTCCCCTATAAATAAAATCAGCTTGGAGAATCTCTTTTCCATCCCATTCCATCAATATTTCAGTAGTAAGTATGGAATTTTTCTTCCCTTTTTTTGGAAAGCACCAAATAGGGCACAACTTTCAGTCATTTATAACTCTAGAAAGGCACAAATCATACCAAAATATTTCCCAGAATAAAAACATATATCTTCAATGTTTAAATTTACAACCAAATCAATCACCAAATGAGATAACACAACACAATTCATCTCCCCCACAAATATGTTCAACTAGATCATGAATTTAAACATCTAGAGTAGGTTGAAAAGGGAAATTGACTTGTAATGTCACAAAAGTAAAAAGTTGTACATGGATACTAATGGAAAAAAATGGTTAAATGAATATAATTATCCAAAATTAAAAGGATAATCATGAAAAATGAGGCTTCAACATCCAAATATATTCCTCAATCATTTAAATCACAAGTATCTCAACCCTCAAGTTTTGAAAAAATAAATAAATCATGTTCTGGTTCAAACATGCATGGATTGGTTCTCTCAATAAAAGAGGTTAATGTGAAGAAGATGAAAAAATGTATTCAGAATCCTCATAGGAATGGGAATTTTAATAAAAAAGACAGTGATATGTGGAATGACATTCAATAATCAGAGGTCTTTTTAAGAAATTTCTAATTTTTTTAACTTGAAATAATTTCATTTCAACATTCATTTATGTTCAGTTACAAAGGATAAATTGGTTCACTCCTGGGTATGAGTTTCAAAAGATAATAATTAAATCGCAAAATGTTTAAAAAAAATTGAAATAAAACATGTATATTTTCAAAATAATATGAACATCATTTGAAAAAGAATAAAAGAACACCCCAAAAATGGAATGAAAAATTGAAAATAAAAAATTTCAAAGGAAAGCACATAAAATACTAATCTACCAAGAATGTGCCTCCTCCACCCACCTATTTTTTGTAATTTCCTCATTTTGTATGAAATTTATGTGAGAATGAGTTTCATGAAATTAAATACATAAAAGAATAAGTGAGAAAGAAAGACACAACCTAGCATCAATTTTATTCTTCATCAGGGAGACAGATTTCCTCCCCCGAATGATCTCAAAAATTATCTTTAAACAGCTTCAACCAATTCCCATTGACTATGAATGGTGTCCCTTTTTATAGTTTTTTTAGTTGTGTTGCACCAAAAGTGAACACATCAGTAATAATGAAAGGCCTATTCTATTTGGAAAAAAAGTTACCTAGGAATAGCTTCAATCTAGAATCAAATAGAAACACATTGTATCCTTCCTTGAAGTTATTGTTGATAATCATCCCATACTAAAATTCTTTAGTTCTTTCTTTGTACCACCTGAATCATTCAGATGCATCATTTCTAATTTCCTCTAGTTCCTGCAAACAAAACTTTTTATCCTTTTCAGTAGCAAAAGATTCATGTTACATGTTTTGACAACCCAAAAATATTTGTGTTGAAACTCAACTGGTAGGTGAAAAGACTTTCCACAGACTTGTCTAAATGGTGACACACCAATTAGAGTTTAGAATGTAGTCCTGTGGGCCTAGAGTTCATCATCATGTCTCAAACTACAATCCTTTTTATTTGGGTTCACATTTTTTTCTATAATTTGTTTTATTTGTCTATTGGAAAACTCAGACATTCCATTTGTTTGAGGTGATATGTTATAGAGACCCTATGATGTACTCTATATTTCTGTAAGATATATTCCAATGTCCAATTACAAAAATTGGTATCTTGATCCGTAATCATAAACTTTGGAAATACAAATCTTGAAAGAAATATTCTTTCACAAATTTGGAAACAATTTTTGAATCATCAGTAATTGTGGGAATATCCTCTACCAACGAAGCGTCATAATCAACAACAAGTATTATGTAGAAATATACAAAATAATTTTTGAAAGGACCCATGAAATATATTCCCCATATATCAAATACCTCATTAAACAAAGGGGTTTTTTGTGGAATCTAATTACTTTTAGAAACATTTCATTGGAATGGAACATTTTTATAGGTTATACAAAATACAAAAGAATATCTAAAAATGTTAGGCCAATACAAACTAGAATCAATCACTTTTATTGTATTTATTTGGGGCCCAAAGTGTCCTACACATATCAAAGCGTGACCAAAATGTAGGATGTATTGAAATTCAGAATTAAGAATACATCTATGAATCATTTTATCACTACCATTGTGCCATAAGTAAGGATCGTCCCAAATGCATTTATTTGAATCAATCAGAAGATTGTCAATTTTATGTTTGGAAAACTAGTGGGGATATTAATAAGAATACAAATAGTTAAAAAGACTATTAAACTATGGCCTTTCACTTTGGAAACCAAACAACCCATCATCTAGAAAGGTTTCTTTAATTGGTGGACAAATATAAAGTTTTCCATTTAAAATAGATGGTATCCTACTCAAATAATCAGAACAAAGGTTATCAAATCATTTTTGAATCCTTTATTTAAACATAAAACTCCTATTATAGTAATATAAATCTTAAACATTTTGGTTTTTAATCATGTTTCTTCATAAAAAATATGATTATAGAATTCTCTATGAAAACAATCACCTTGGAGCCCAACAGATAGCATAAAAATTTATCCAAATCAAAAAAAAAACAGACAACAGTTCCTTCTCAATTATTTTTTAGTTTAATTAGTCCTGACCTAATTTTCGAGAGTCATAGGCTATCCTATGAGAATTATTTTACAACTTTTGACTTAACACTACCCCCAGATAAAATTCAGATGCATTAGTCATGATTTCAAAGGGAAGGTCCCTTTTAAGTGGTTGAACAATGCGAGGGGTTATGAGTTTTTGATTAATCTTCCCAAATGAATGTTTAAACTTCTCATCATAGAAAAATGGAAAATATTTTTTATGGAATCTATATAGAGGAAGTGAAACATTACTAAAATCATTTATGAATCTATTATAAAATCCAACATGGACAAGGAAGGATCTCACTTCTCTCACAGTTTTTTGGTATAACACTGAATAAATGACCTCAAATTTGGATTGATCAACTTAAATCCATAGAGGTACACAACATGTCAGAGTAAAATTACATTATAAACCATAAAATTGAATATTTAATAATTTAGAATAAGGTTATTATTAATTAAGTTTTCTAGAACAATATCCAAACTTCTCAACAAATTTCAAATGATGAGTTATAAATAGTGAAGTATTTCATAAAAACTTCCATGCATGTTACTAGAAATTCAGAGAAAATACTCAAAATACTCCATTTAAAAGTTCTAGTAGCATTAAAAAAACAAAGGGAAATTGTTTCTTGATATACTCCCAAACAGTTGGGTTTAATATCCTTTGAAATCATCTCACTGGTTTAATATTCTCTTCCAAAAAAAATCTATACAGACACATTGAGGGATTGATTCCTATTAAATCAAAGAGATTCCATCCTATGGAATTTTTATGGGACTTGAGGAATCCTAGAAGTTGGTTCACTTTTTCCCATGAAAAATATTTTGAAATGATGATAAGAAATTGTTCATTCTCACCAAACAAATCATATTAGAGGTTTTTAGGATTTGGTTTAAACTCTAACTCGGGTGGGGTTTTTTCATTGATCAATGAACATTGCTCTTCATGACGATCAATTTACATGTTCTCAATACTTGTTTCATGAGAAAAATTGACAACTTTTATATAGAGGCCACTATCTGGTTCAAGGGTTTCTAAAAATTCATTTCCATTAATACTGAGATCAATAGTCTCAACATCCCAATATTAATCATACAATTCATTTTAAATATCTTTTTGATCAAATTAAATAACAACCAAATTTCCATCATTTGAATTAGTAGTTGCAATTTCATTATAGGAAAAATCAGGTACATCTCAGTGGAAAGCTAGTCAATCATGTTTACTTAGGGGGATGAATGATCATCAACTAGGTGTTTCATGGAATGAAAAATAATTAAATGAAAAGAGAATCTCCTCCAAAATTCTTGTGAAAGTGATCCTTTGTGTACATTGATGATTGTTTTTACCATTTAAAAAAACCTTCCAATAATGAGAGGTGCATGGGTACTAAACTGATCATCTTCCATATCTATGACATATAAATCCATAGGAAAAATCTTGTCTCTCACTATATTGAGAACATCCTCTATAACTCCAATATGATTTGTGGTACTTTAGTTATAAAGTTAAATAATAATTCTAGATGGTTTCAATTATCTTACTTGAATAAATGAGTAAACAGAATGTGTAATACCATTAATGGAGGCCCTTAAATTAAGCATGGCATACTTGAATTCAAATTTCACAATGGTGTATTGAATGGTAAAGTTTTCTAGGTCTTTATATTTTATAGGAAAGGCATGTTGAATCATGGATGAAATATTCTTTCCTAATTTTAATTTTTTGCAACCTTTGAATTTCCTCTTGTGGGTACATATGTCTTTCAAGAAAACTTGGAAAACCTTCGAATTTGTTTTAAATCATCAAGAAAAGTTATGTTGACATGAAATTTCATAAAAGTTTCCAAAAAATCTTTATTCAACTCTTTTCAACACTTGACTTGACCGATGGTTCACTCCTAGGAAAAGGAAATGGTGGCTTAAATGATTATGGGCTATTCTAAGAATTTCTTTTAGAAAAAAGGACCAAACATACTCTTCCAATTCTTATTTTTTATTTCAAAAAAAATTATTCTCTTGAATTTATGTTTTCATTGAAAATGAACTTCATAATTTCCATCACTTACTTTAGTGGTGGGATTCTCCTTAACAGTGTCCGAAGTAGGCTCTATGTTCTCAAATTGATGGTTATTCAATCTTGTTCCACTATTATGTTCTATTGAAGTTAAATTTTCTTTCCCATTATCTATTTTATTCACTTGAGGTTGTGATGGTAAGCCTCCATAATTTTGATTTTTTATTAATCTAACATCATAGGTAAGTTAAACCATTTGAGTCATCAATGTATTAAAGAGGTTTTGTAATTTTTTTATTGCTTATTTAATTTTTATTTATATGTTTTAAGTGGGAGAGGTAGCCTAAATGTTTCTTCTAGAGTGATAATTGCCTTTCTCATTGAAATATCTTAGTTGAGAATTACTTGACTGTCCTTAGAAGAATCCTATAGATAGTACGAGCTGATAAAATATTTCATATTTGTTCCATCCCAGATTGAAATTTCATTTGATTTAAAATAGACATTTTTGTTTGATTGAAAGGGTTTTCTAGGAAAAACTGCATTGCTATTCTGAGAAGGATCCTGTATTTGTGTCAATTGATCACTAAAATGTTTATTAGAAGAAACAATTCCACAGTGAACTTTTATTTTAAATGTTTTTTAGGTTTGGGTGGTATTGGGGTTTTTTTTTGAAAAACATCATTGAACTCACCATGGTGGTAAGATCAGACAGATTTATTGAAATAAAGTTGTTTTCTAGACTAGAAGTGGGCACTTCTTGGATAGATATCACATGAATAAGTCCTCTTGTCCCTAATTATTGAGCATTTTGGGCCTTGTTTGCAATTAATATCCTAGAAGCAACTGGAGTTTTGTTAACTAAAGTTCCTCCAATAGTAGCATCAATCATACTTTTATTAGTAAGACATAATCCCTCATAAAAATATTGAATCAAGAGCTGATCACTAAAAATGGTGGGGGAAACTAAAACAGATTCTTTAGAATCATTACTAGTACTCATGCAATGTTTCTCTTTGGGTTTTCCTAAATCCATAAATTTCTTTTCGAATGGAAGCAGTTCTTAAAGCCGAGAATTTTTTTGTGTGGAAATGATTCTTCAATTAATTCCAATATCTAATTAAAGTTTAATGTGAATAGAATAACCATTATTTGGAAACTACTCCTAATAAAAAAGGAAATTACATCAATTTCATTTTATTTTCATCAACTTCATGAGGATTCATGTTAACAAAAATATAGATGAATTATTGAAGGTGTTTATGTGGATTTTTACCTAGAAAAACATTAAATTTTAGAAGTTAATGTATGAAACCATATTTGATTTCAAAACCAGTAGGTTCGTCAAGACATCCCATAGTATTTTCTTGGTTTTCATGATTGGATAAATCCAATTATTTTAAGGTTTTGTTTTCAACCATTGGAATTTCTATTTCAAACAAGTTCCTTCTAGGTGTGTTGGTATAAGATTAAAAACTTGAGATAGGGGGATTAGTATCTCTAACCCTAGAGTGAAATGTTCTATCAATTTTAGAATCCAAATGAAATATATTCGGGTCAGAATTTTGGGTCATGTAAACAAATCAATTTTTAAAATTAAACTCAAGAAACCTCCTTGAAAATGGTGACAATTGATGTGATGGTTTTTTTCACAAAAACCTCAATCAATATTTTCAACTTATAATACAGTACTATTGTGACCACATGGTTGTCTCTTGAGGAGGTTGAAAATTGAGTTTCAAAACTATAACTTTTATTTTGTCTGTTTTTACAAGAAGATAAATTTTGGGGGATTTGATTTAAAGTTTTAAAACAAAAGTTAAGTTTAAAAAATTGAATGGAAAGACATTAAAATTAAAAAATAATAAAATGGGTTTGAAATAATAATTAAAAATGTGGTTAAAGACTAGATTAAATCTCTCAGACCATCCCCACATCCTTGTATAAAAATATATCTCTATTTAATTTCAAAATGAACCGAAGGACCCCCAGGTGAACACTCCAATTTTAATAGACATCATATAGAGATCTTAATATGATTTTTACAACCTATTTATGTGATTCAATTACACAAATACCTCCAACCAGTCAATCCTACATGAAACCACTATGCTCAACAACAAGACCTCACCGAAGATATTTAAATCGCGAAGTCAATTAATTTACTTCATAAATAGAACAACTATCCAAACAAAATTTTTGCACATATATAGAAGAAGTGAAAAAACTGCATTCATTAAAAGATATAAGTTCAACAGAAATTCAAAATGAGAGAGATTACACAATATGAATGAATCTCCGAAGAGAGTGTTCGCCAGTTCTCACTATTCGCAACCACTTGGTGCTTAGTCGTGATATACTTGAGAAGCCTTCATTTTCTCTATCACAGTATTGATGCTTTACATCTTCATCACGATCTCGATCTCCACTGTGGCGAAGTAAGGATCTGAATCTTTACTTAAAAATTTTGCATGCGTGCTTTGGTGTAGCGCTGCTCTTGCTAGCCTTGAGTACCCCAAAACAGTAGTCTAGGGGATCCCATTATAGGAATTATAGTAAAAAAAATCACAGTGTCATATTTATTTTTAGTGCGTCACCATCGTCATGATGTGAAATGTCATTTCACATCTTTTAATCCTTCGATCAACAGTCATCACGAATCTCAATGAAATCTTCTCAAAAAAACACATCTCGAAAATTTCACGTTGTGTAATTTAGTCACACAACATTTAATGGTCCTTCACAGCTTGTGATGATGTCATGACTTGTCTTTCCGGGAAAATCCTTTTTTAAAAAGTCATGTCATGTAATGAAATAACATGATGTGTAACTGGGTTACTCTATTTTTCAGCTATGATTATTTTCTCCAAAATCTAGTGTCACACTGTGAGAAAAGCTCATGGTGCAAAGTTTCTTTTAGCTACATCCTAAAACACACAGTCTATTTGAAAATGGATAATATTAAAGAATTGTTAAATTTTCCATTTTAAGCTCAAAACATTCTTAAACTCTAAAAACAATGTAATTTCACATAAATTGACACATAGGTGGGGTTTAAATCAATAAAATGGATATGAAAATTATGGAAATATTATCTCTATCAGCCTCCTTGATCCCCCTAGAATAAATAAGTGAAACAAGGATCCCTATCAGAGACTACAACAAATGGAACTCCATGAAATATAAAAATATCCTACATGGAGAGACCTACCAATTCCTCAAATTTGGTTATATCTTGGATGAGTATAAAGTGAGCCGGTTTGGATAGCCAATAGATCATAACCCACAACACATTATTTCCTCGATGGGTATGAATGAAACCAACCAAAAAAGTCTATAGATGTATTTTACCAATTCCATGTTGGCACTGGAAGCAGCTGAATAAAACCCGAAGGACTCTAGTGCTCTATTAATAGAGAAGAATCAAATTCTTCCACTAGAAATTCAATATACGAAGAAAGGAATTAAGAGGAGTTAAAATGTCTCTAGGGTAACTTCAAAATAAAAGACTTCAAATGACATTTGAGTGGGAGAAAAAATATAAATAAGGGATCAGGGAATTTAAGGTTCTAATTACCCAGTCCATACCGCAACCCCTATGTCCATGATGTAAAAAATATTACCACAACTAAATCATGATCAATCCACACTATAGCATGTTGTATCCACCCCCAGCCAACCGGTCACCAGAAACCATGGTTTAGATTATGAAAGATCTTATTTACCTGGAATAAGGGGATACCGTGTATCCCAAAACTCACACTATACCCCTACCTAATTTGGTAGTGGATATAAAAACCTCCACACTACAACTAGTTCCCACTCCCCAACTATGCCCAAATAAGTAGTATCCTAAAAATTCACCACCTCATGTTCCATGGTGGAGGTATCCCTCTATGGTGAAGCTATGTTGAAATTGACAGTATCCATGTAAACTGGACTCCATCTCCCCTGAGTCACAGCCTAATGGACCACATAATAGATTAGACTCTCCATTCTATAGTCCCTATACCAAAAATTAACTCCCTATTGACAAATTTATACCCAAACCACATTTTTTCCAAACAAACATACATACATAAACTTTAGGTCATTTTCACCTAAAAATGTCTCTATTTTCGAAAGGCTCAAAACACACTCAAATAAAAATTGAGAATTAAAAAAAAGTAATGTACCTAAAATAAGGTAATAGGATGTTACATTTATACTTAGGATTCTCTTTCTATATGTATCCCTTTATAGAGTCCTTCTTGGAATTGGTAGAAATTATAGAAGGATATGTTAAGTTAGGTAACAATAGGAGGTGTATAGTAGAGAAAATAGGTTCTATTTTAATATTACTTGATGAACAATCCATAATTTGTTTTATTAATGTTTGGTGGTTTCCCAAACTCCATAGAAACTTGATTATGTAAGTAATTCTAGATCTAAGGGGGGTATACCATTAGGTACGAATCATGTATCCTAAAGGTCTCCAAAGGCTCTAAAACTTCCACAAAGGGTTCTCTTATTAATGGGTTGTATCTCTTGAATAGGAAGACCCATTAAAGATAGTTGGGTAGTTTTTATACCACTAATAATGATAATATAATATTATGTAATAGTATCTCGGGTAATGTAATATACAAGGATCTATAAGTACATAATAAAAAAGGGCATTTGACAGATATAACACCGAGAAATTTTCCCTTTTATGAAGATTCTGTAATGGGTAAGTCCGAGAGAGTCACCTTTAATAAGTTTAACTTCAAAGACAAATCCCCTTAGAATATGTACATTATAATCTATGGGGACTAGTTAGAACTACCTCCCCTAGTAAAGGTTCTTATTTTGTTACCTTTATATATGGATTCTCAAGAAAGGTGTGGATTTACATAATAAAAAATCAATCTAATGTTTTTCAATCCTTTAAAAACCAGGAAATCCTTTTAGTAAAATTGGTTTGAAAAAAGGATAAAATAGTGAGTATTGATGATGTATTAGAATACTTATCTACTAAATTTGTAGAATTTCCTCAATTTAATGGGATTTAAAGACATTGAACTATAAGGGAAACCCCCAATTGAATGGTAATAAAAAAATTCTAGAGAGTCTAATGCATTATTATATTCTCGGGTCACCCTAAATCTTTTCAATTAGAGGGGATCACTATGAAAATTTATCTAATTAATAGATTTTCTTCCTCTTAAAATAACTTTAAAACACTAGAATAAGTTTTTAATAAAAAACCAGCCTATTATAATCTCATAATAGTCTTTGGATGCACTTTTTATTCTCATGTGAAGACTCAGAAGTTGAAACCTCAATCTCTTAAATGCATCTTTATGGGATATCCATTGCAATTCAAAGGCTATAAAATGTGGGTTGATAAAATTGGTTACCAAAAGTGTATAATTAGTAAATATGTGGTGAGTCTTTTTCTCTTAAATCCAAATTGGTCACACCTGATATTAATGATCTATACATTGATGAGGCTACTGAAACTAAACCATTAAACCAATTTGAGGCTTCTATATAGCCTCCTTTACCTGATCCTCAATTTGTAACCCAAGATGATTCAATATCTAGTTCTAATTTTGAATCACATACTAAAACACCTACCAATAATACTGATTATAAGTTAACCCAAGATATAATTAAGAGGGTTATGAGCCCTCATATTCATTCCATTTAATATGACATGGACTCTTTTGACTTTCATGTTTTCCAATATATTGTTGATGATGAACCTCAATCATATAATTATAACCTTAATTAAAAAGATTAAAAATACTATATCTTTTCCATGGTTAAATAAATGTGTTATTTAAATAAAAAATAACACTTGGCCTATCATAGATAAACAAACCAATGCTAAAGTAGTTGGATGTTAGTGTATTTATAATATAAAGGAACATTACATTTCTAAAAATAAAATTATGTTTAAATATCAACTAATCACAATGTGATTTCTTCGAATAGAATGAATAGACTATTTTAAAAAAATTCACCAGTTTTTAAGAACTATTTAATAAGGATGATTCTCTCTTTTACCGCTTAAAATTACATTCACATCGATCAAATTTATGTGAAAACTACTTTATTCATGGTGACCTCAGTGAAAAACTATACAAGAAACCTCCTGAGTGTTACTCTAAATAATTAAAATATAAACAAGTATTCATTTTGAATAAATCAATATATGGTTTAAAATATCATTTAAGATAGGGGTATAGAAAATTTTATTCTTTTATGCTTGATAACCATTTAAATAGGATTTAGTATGATTCTTGTGATTATTTTAAGTCAATTAAAAATAAAATTCTTTACATGATTTTTTTTGATGTTATGATTATTATTTTCAAAAACATGAAACTTATTACAAAATTTTAATCTCAATTAAAATTATTTTTTTAAATGAAGGACTTAGGAGTAGAAAAAAAATCTACGTGTAGAAATAATTATAGATAGACTGAATTTTTTTATTCATATCACAACATTATTGTGTTATCAAAGTGCTTAAAGGATACATGTTTGAATCTCTCAAACACGTTAGGGTAACTTTTGGACAACATTTTAAACTTTTAGAAACACATTAAACCACTTATGCTAATAATATACATTTTTATCTAAAATTACCTATGAAATTATATTTTTCAACATCATGTATTGCATGATTATTTTGAGGAATGATTTAGATTTTTGAATCTGCACCCTTAGAAGATTTATGGCCAGTCCAAGGAAGACACATTAGTATCCCCTAAAGTGGTTGCTATGGTATTATTCATGTACTGTTGAATTATCTATGTGTTATGGTAAGAATGTGGATGCTACTAAATTAATTATTGAATATGTAGATGATGACAATGCAAGGAACATTGATACCCTAAAGTCATTTACTGGGAATGTTTTCACAGCTTGTGGTGGCCTTATTTCTTAGAAATGAAATATTAAGTCTATGGTTGTAACAACATGAGATTTTATAATATATATTAATTTTAATTTATTTCATATCTTCTTTTGTACACTACACCAAGATTATCTTGCGCTATAAACAACACCATATTAGCTTGAAGTATACGCAACACTAATCTTGGATCGTGTTACACACAATTTCATGTTTTTTTGATAGTAGTTATTCTATGAAACATTGAGTGTATATATATATATATTCAATGTATAAATTAAATATGGTTGGATTTTGTTATACGCAACAACAAAGGAGTCTTTCACTACACGCAACCCTGACTTGGCTTGCATTACACGCAATCACGACCTTCCTCGATAGCGTGTGTTGTACGCAATACCAGGTTTCACAAAATGACGATATGCTGTTATAATATTTTTATGAACTAGCCCTTATGAATAGTAGTATCTATATTTTTAATTTTATGACATTATTATTCATCTTAAATATTTTCTAGAACAAAGTATGAGAACAAAATAAAATTTTTGGGTAAAATAAATATTTTAAAAAAAATGCAGTTTGCCACCTTTTGATGGCGCACCCACTTTTAAATATAGTTTTTGACATGTTTATAAGTTAAATTTGACAAAATAAAATTCTTATTTGGAATAAGGATATAAAAAATTACTTTGGATAAAATTTTCATATTATTCTAATAACATTTATATTTTAATGAATAGTAAAAACACGTTAAATTTTACTTAAAACAACTTTTTTTATCGAGATAATTTATATGGTTAAAATATAATAGTAAATTGTTTTAAAGTATAATTAGAATATATTTTTACCATTTAATATAATGTATGTCATTATCATTGATTTTATATTGAATTCATAGGTTAAATCAATTCAATCTTTTGCAATATTTTAAACAAAAACCCATTTTTTTTGAAAACGAGATTAATTTCAAATTAATTACTCCAAATTCTGTGTTTTGTATTTGGAAAAATAGATTCCATATTTGGAATCAGTAGTTAAAAATTATTTTAAAAGGATACTTTTTATTTTTGGGCATTATGAATAGTAACTACGGTAAATTTTATTTACCACTGTTAAAGGTAAATTAGGTAATTAAGGGTAAAAATAATATTTTAAAATTACCCTAACACCTGCCTAAATTATATTGGATGACTAAAAGTCGACCCATATCATCTAAGGGTCGGAATAGATTAATTTTATGGACTTTTGACCATGAAAATAATTTAATTATTTTTAAAACCAAAGAAAGTGACAACATGTCACTCTCTTAAATATTATAAGTATAATAATTTTAAT
Organism: Viscum album; assembly: GCA_963277665.1. NCBI lineage: Eukaryota > Viridiplantae > Streptophyta > Magnoliopsida > Santalales > Viscaceae > Viscum > Viscum album. The sequence continues at coordinate 2,105,279,208 of OY728130.1, read as the reverse complement.
TTAGTGATACGCATCATGAAACTTAGAACATGAATATTATCCAGAAATATAATACAATTATCTACATCATGTGATTTTATTTAGTATTTTTAGGGATGAAATAATTATCATTAAAGGTGACACAATAGTGATTTTGAAATTAATTTATTGATTGAAATATCAAATAAACGGTTTTACAAATATTATAATAAATATGATATGAACAATTTAATGTGCTCCACTAAATTTACAGATAAATTTTACATTTTAGTAATCTATTAAAGCTTTTATTTCAAACATATCTTCTATGAGGATTTTATTTAAATTCAAATAAATGAATAGTGTCCAAATTGACACTATTGTTATTTTTTAAAAATAACATAATATAAAATTGTTTAAAAATCACAAAAATATTTAAAATTATAAATTAACCTTTATATGGTCTAAAATGTCATTAATTATCCAATTATGGATAATTCACAACACATAAGTAATTATTTATGACAATTTAAAATTTAAAATCTTATTACCACAAATAAAATTAAATAGATTAAATAAGGATAAATCAAGTTGATAATGTTTAAAATAAATTCCCAAAATGTCTAAATTTTATTGGCTAATGAGATTAAAACCCTATATCATATAATATTCAGATTTGAGTCATTTTTGAAGTTTTTATGTGGGGTTTGAATTTATTATAAATTAATATTTTTGAGGTTACCAAAGGTGCCCATCTCCTCCCTTATAAAAGGGAACCTACTACCTCTTCTATTTACACAATTTTGAGATTTCAAGCTCTGAAAAAACCTTCCCATTTCCCTTATTAACTTCCCTAGAAACATTATAGAGGTTCTGGTCTACTCATAAGACCAACTCTAGTGCCTTAAGAGAAAGCTTAAAAGAGGTGCGTCGAAGAAGAGGTAATCTCTTCTACCGATTCTTTCAAGTTTTCTTTCTTCTTAAAATTCCTCTTATTTAGTTGTTTAATTATAAAGTAATAACATCAGTATAAATAATATTCTTTTATGTTATTATAAATATTAAAAAACCCCATTTCAACTTCTATCCATCCTACGGAAAACAAAATCACCGCGCGTGCATACGTACGGAATACCGTCTCCATGCCGTGGTGTAATCTGTTTTTCCACCACCACCTTACTGGGATGGGTATAATGGTTTATAGATTAACTGTATATATGGTTATTATAACATGATACTAATTCTAAGATATTATATCATCCACTCAAATTCCATTCAATAATTATGGGAACGATATCATCGCTCGTGCGTACGTACGGATTACCGTCTCCACGACACGATGAGATTCAATATCCATGTTAACCATTAAAAGATGATTATAAAGTATATATAATTAATAATAATGAAATATATGACCTGATAAAGCTACTGTATATAAGTATATGTTATTTGATTACTTCCATTCAAGTCAATAAGGAAAGGAAAACAACGTTCATGCTTACGTACGGCCTACCGTCTCCATGAACGGTGTGTTTAATTTCATTTATCTATCTATTATATATATATATATATACTGAATAAATATGTTATATAAATCATGTATTACATTATTAATTTTATTAAATCATGATATAAGTAATAATAATAACATGAACAACAAGTCCAACCACGTACGATAAATGAAACGATTTTACCGAAAACACTGCTTTAACATGGAATTTACAAAAGAACGGGTAATATAAAGTCATAAGTGAACCTTATATGATATCATAACAATGAATATGATTCTGTAATAAGTCAATTACATTATTTAAATCATTATACAGGAGGTTCAAATACATACGAAGCATATCAGACATAAGGTAAGGGATAATTTTGCAATCTCATTTTTATCTGAGATTGCATATAAGTAAGTATTTACTGGGGTTATGTTTTTCATCCATGTCCATAAAAATGTTTTCATAAAGTGTTTAATATTCTTACATGTATGTTTAAAGTCATGATTACCCTTTTTTTAATTTTACTTTGTGTTATGGAAGGAATCTTTCTTTTGTTTACCATACGAGGTACTTTTTGACTTTTTTGGAAAAAGTACGAGAATAATGTTTTTTTAACTTATATGGAATGAATGGATTTTTATGATTTCATATAACATTATTTACATGAATCCTACTTTACATATTTTCAATATTATTTTTAATTAAATTCTTTTATTTTAAAATTTTATGACTTGTTAAGAAAGAAAAAATGTTTTTGAAGTAGAAAGGATATTTTCCTCAAGAATTCATTTCATGTGTTTTATCAAAACTATTTTACATATAAGATGAAATTATTTAGTATGATTATATTTCAAGTATAATGTATATATTATTTACATGTTTTTATTCTTCTTATGATGAAATGATATCCATTTTTTTTATATGGATTACATTATGATGGGATGATGTTTATGAAACCCATTTTATTATTTGGGCTATGATGAATGATGTATGATTGTTTTATGGAACAAGTAAGAATGATTTAATTATGAGATGGGTGGGACCTATATCTCCCTCCAATTAATTGGGTCAATATTTATATCTCATGAGATAGACATGGCTGGAATGGGAGGTTAATCCAGTTCAATGATACAGGACTGAAACGAGGAGTGAACTCGATTAAAAGAGGGACTTTGTCCACTAAGATGGTCTTGGAAACAATGCCTTGGCTACTATGGAAATCATAACATGTGATTAATGGTTTCCAAAATTACATGTTTTATTCCCATGCTATTTTATCATGATTGATGTTCCATTATGATTTATACCTTATGTACTACCATGTTTTATGTCATTGCTCAAGATTTTGATGTTTAAAAATTATGGTCATGTTTTTAAGTTCAAATGTATATGGTTTGTTTTATTTTCTCCATGCTTACCCTTACTGAGCATTTGAGCTCACCCTTTATATGTTTTCTTTTCCATAGGATATAAATAAAGGTTTTAGGTAAGAAAACAAAAGGAGAAGATCTTTATTGGAGATGTTGAAGATCTTTCACCATGATTATAAGATTATGTTCTGAGTTTCCAAAGACACTAAACTTTTACGGTCCTTTGGTGTCTGTTTTTATTATGTATTAGATATTACACAAAATTAATGTAATGTCTATGTACATCATGCTTTGGGTCTCTACAATGGTATCTCTTTTAACTACATATGTGTAATACATAACCTAAACAATGGCTATTAATGAATATTTATTGATCAAGGGTTTGTATACTAAACTCAAGATGTATTATTCTCTTATTACTATGTATAGTAATAGTCAATATGCTCTACATTTATTATAACATTTATCATTATATGGTAAATCCAAACACATAGATTTAATATTACATTTTATTAGAGATTTTATTGAGTCTATAACATTATGTTTCAATAAGATACATACAGATTATACCCAAAATGATATCTTTAAATAAATATGTGGTATTATTTAAAATTCAAATATTTTTTTAGATAGGATGAATTTTATTCCCATTCAATAACCTTAGGTGAAATAACATTTCCAATTTTAATTGAAAATGGTGGAAGTTTTTGAATTTATGGGTTTCATTTTTTTCATGATGAAATTACATGTTTTTTTATTTTTTGTTTTCTTATTATATTATTCATCCATGAAATGTTATTTTATATTTATTATTTTGATCAAGTATATGGTGATTGGGTTGGGATGCTCAATTGCTACATGGACCTATTCTTATAGAACGCTAGCTTAAGGCCCACTTTCTCTATCTATCAGTAATGCTTTCTGATGCACCGATGTTTTGTACCTTTTATTATAGTCTTAAAATGTTCTTTAAAAAAATTTCATCTCATCCCATTCATCTATATCCTCTCCTGTGTGTGTCGTTTCATTTCTATTTAGTGGTGTGTGCATGGATCATTCTGGTTGGATGGGTCGTTTTGAGGAACTTTAGGTGTTGGGTTAATTTATGACCCATACTCCCTAAAATATTATTCATTATTTAAATAACTCATACTTTCACCATTCAGGTTTGGTGATCTTTCTATGGTTCTAAAAACCAATCATTGGTGTGTTTGTCTTCCTGAGATTTGACACTATGCCTACTTTCCTCTAAAGTACACTAGTGTTTTGTTATTTCTAGTGGATTTTCAACAGTGACCTTCTGATGATGTTTGGTCAAGTTATAGATTCTTAAACACCCAAATATAACCAAGTGATTCCTTCTAATAGCAATCTTAATTTTTTCATTAGGTTCTCCAAGACATCATCAAGAGATCAGGATATCCAAGACATTGGGTTTAGCATTGTAAGTTCATTCAATTTATGTTCTGTTTATATTTGACTTTATATGTCAAAAGCCTTTGTTGATGTATCCATTTTTTATTAGGATATATATTGTAAATCCATTTATTTTGAGTATAATAACATGTGTGAGTGTGTTGTGGTGTTCTTATCTTGCACGTATGTCCAAAATGGAAAGAAACATGCTAGAAACTTGTTTTATATTTACTACATTATTTATTTATTTCTAACATCATGAATTCCCTATTTCCATTCAATTTGAACACATTAAAAAAAATTCAATATGATATTTTTGGGGTTCATGATGTAATGTCTCACATTTTTAGGGTATCATATTTGAATATTATATGAATTATTTTTGAGGTCAAGTGTTGAGACGATGTGCGATTCTGAGGACCGATGTTCCCAGAATAAATGATTTAAATATATTAAATATACTAAATAGAACACACATTAATTTTTTTTAAAAGTAGAATAACTCCAGAATCAAGGCTCAGATCAGAAATAAAAGGGCACCATTGAGTTTAGAATGTAGGTTTTACCATAGGTGCAACAAAACCTTGGATGACATGGCCAGTTTGTGAAAAATTCATCACGGGTGTAATTAATGAAATAAATTAAAATAATTAATTTTTTTTATTTTGACATAGTGAATAATTTTATATTTAAATATATGACATTGTAATTTGTATCAGGTTTGGACATTAAACCTTTGAGACCTGGGAGCCGTTGGAGGAGAGTGTTCTTAGAAACGATGACAGATCGAGATTGGATCACAGATCATTTCACCAACAGAGTTGGATGATATCATATATTGGTCGGAGTGGATACTCAAGTGGGGGGGGGGTGGTGAATTGAGTTCCAATTAAAATTTATGTTAAAAATATTTCCTTTTTTAAAATCCCCCAATTTAAAAACAAAGTTAAACTGTAGTGAATCTATACAGAGTGTAAAGGTTCAATCAGTTTCTCAAAGATTGATTAGGTCTCAGTTAACTTAATCTGCAGATTAAATTAACTTTTGAAACTGACTTACTAATTTACAATAAGTATAAACACTTGCTAATTTAACTATCAAAGTAGCTTTAAAATAGTTTTGTATTTCAAAGTAATAGCAGCGGAATAAATATATAGTTTTCCTATAGACTTAAATTAAAATGCACAGAAGAGTTAACCAAGAGGTTCAGTCTCAAGCCGAGACTTAGTCCTCTAAATAATTTAAATAAATTGATCCACACCCTAGATCGGGGTTAACAATAGTGAACAACTGTCCAGACCACACAGGGACCTCTACCAAAGTTCTTTGTGGGAAAAGAAAACAACATCACACAAGCTGTTCAGATCTTACTCGACCTCTACCACTTTCCACAGTGGGAAACAAAGAGTTATGAAGTTCGAGTGGGGATTTAAGAATCCTCTAGTTTAGCTTAGGAGATAGTGTGTGTGTAAAATAAACAGGGTACACACACTGCTCAAAATTTAAAGATAGAGTCACTAAATCAAGAATGTATCAGAGTTTAGAAAGCTCTAGTGATTGGTAGTGCAGCTCTAGACTCGTTGGATTTAGCAGAGATTCTTCTAAGTCCTTATGTGGTTTTGCTGTTAAAAACAGAGTATCGTGATTCAGCTTGATGTCCCTCATAGGCAAGTGAGTTCTCTGATATCCAGTTTTCTTCGTATGTTCTTCGGTAGTGCTGGATTACGTGCATAATAGTTTTCATTAGATCTTGCAAATGCCCCTTCTTCCACATTGTCATGTTGTAACACCCCGAGTTTCCACGATACGCCTCTCTTTCAATATTGCAATAGCTTGCATTGTACGCAAGTTCGAGTTCTAACACACCGCGACAAATCAAAGTAGCCGTTATGAATAGTAATAACCACTTTTTAAAATTATAGAAATTTTATATTTCAAAATGGACATCATTTTTGTATTCGTAATATCGAAATTATCCTAAGATGAATTTTTTGTAACTTTCTGAGAACTTCCAATTTTTTATGAATAGTGAAAAATACTTAAATCAACTTTTTTAATCAAAATAATTTATTGTGATAAATAATACTATTTAGTGGTTTTAAAGTAAAATTAGAATATATTTTTACCATTTTATCCAATGGTGGTCATTAGAATTAATTTAACATTGAAATTGGGCATGAACAATTGTCAATCTTTGGATATAATTTGTTTCTTAAAAACAAGCTATTTGTTACGATAGTGGGAATTAATTATAAAATTAATTAATGAAACTTATATGTTTGTAATTTTATAAAATAGAAATCATTTTTGAAATCGGAATATCAAATATAGCTTAGGGTGAAATTTTGGCATTGTTCTGAAAAACTTCAATTTTTGATGAATAGTGAAACCACTAAGTGGTAGTTAAAAAACTGATTTTTCGTTTAAATGAATCATTACCACTTCTGTGTTTTGAATTTCAAAAATCCGACATACATGGTTGTAATTAGTAAGTAAAATGTGGTTCAATGGGATAAAAATAATTTTTGGTGAACAGTAACTTTTAAGTTTAATTAATCGCGATTAGAGGTAATTAGTGTAGTTTAAGGTAAAAACAATGTTTTAATAATATGAGATGAGCTCTACACATGTACTACCCTCATTGGATGTGCCATGGCCGACCAAGACAATCCATGGGTCAACTTGGGGACCCCATGGAGCCACTTTAGTTGGAAAATTACATAAATACCTTTTATTTAATGTTAAAGTAAAAAATGACACAAACATGAAATGTTTTAATAAAACAATTTTTACATGGGGTTATACAAGTCATATTTTTCACTATAAATAGTAATTGGAAAGCTAAAAAGATATACTACATCATAGTATTTTTTGTATAATTTTTTGACATTAAATAAATTAAATTATTTATGACACCATGATGATGCAACGATTACCTCATTAATTAACGATTTAAATAAAATGAAAAGATAATGTAAAATCTAAGGCTTACACTTGTCAAAAACCTATTGGATGAGTATATTTAGAACCCGTATCACCGTATCCTCGAATTATATAAGTGTGGGACCTTTGGAATCCGAAAATCATTGTATAATAATGTAACATTTCTTTACTTTCCAAGAGTGCCCCTCCTCTCCTCTTATAAAAGGCCCCCACCTCTACCACCTTACTCACACTTTAAAAGCCATTTGTATCGGCCAACCTCTGCCCAAATACTCTCCCAACATCCCTAACTTACTCCTAGAAGCCTCACTTTGGGAAGAATTCATCCCAAAGAAGCCTTTGGCTCAAATCAAAAAGAGTTACCCGATTTTAAGGTAATGTCTTCTCTTGTGTTCTTTTATATTATTTTTCTTCTCCAACCCCCTAAACTCTTTTTATTAATTTATTTTCTAACAACACCAGTATCCTCAATATACTAGGATGTTGTTATAAGAAGTATTCTAGCTACACTTACACACACCTACATCTAATGGTTAAAGAACATACTGTTTCTGTGGATGGCGAATTTCTGCCTCACGAAACGATGATTGTTCAACACTCATATAACACATTCAAAGGTGGCCATTAAGATGTCACTATATTTATATATGATATATAATATGTTTATGTTTTACTTAAGCTTCTGTATTTTTCATTTATGTCATACCTTTATGATTTCCATTATGGGTAAACGAGATATTTTCATTTTAGGAAGTGCGGACTACCGCCCCCTCAAAGTGATTTGAATCGTTAATACCATATGTGGGATGTATAAAGGATGGAGTAAATGGTATTATACATTATATTATACTGTAATTATATTACACGTTGATATAATTATGATTTAATTCCATTAAATACGAAATAGAAATGAAATTAGCGTTCATGCGTACGTACGGCTTACCGTCTCCATGAACGGTGCATTTCATTTCTTACCTCTAAACGTTATGGAATATTATAAATGTATGTATATACTGGATATATATGAGATATATGATATCTATATCATGAATATAATTCTGGATATAATGGATATTTCACCACATGAACAACTTGTAATTATAAGTATTTTATTTTTGACTCAAGTACCAAAGATCGACAAAACGACCGTTATTAACATAAATAATTACATAATGTTCATAACATTGTAATAAGTGATATAAAAAGGATAATGAAACTGAAAATGGTTCTTAATAAGGTAGATATTAACTCTAGTTTTTTATTCAGGAGGTTAATGAATGGTTGAGTCAAGTCGGACACAAGGTAAGGAAATTTCATAACCCAACTTCCATTCTTTGGGTTAATCTCCTACTTTCAAATTATGTCATGATATTATTATGTATTATTTTGTATTTTTACTTTCTTTATGTGTACCTATAGTGAATACACATAATAGATCTATTTTATTTTAAAAATGATCTTTTTAAGGACTTCGTCTCAATCTTCTTTCATTGAGGCATATATGGTTTTATACACAACTTTCTTTTATACGGTGTATAAACCCCTTTGACTTTTATGTTTATTGAAAAGGAATCTGTTTTATATGAAGAGTTTTACTAAATGACCAAAAGGGAATGTTTTTCTTTCCTTACATATGCGGCGACAACGACTTCTCCGCCACCGTGACCATTATTTGAGTTTCGGCTTCCTCTACAAGCCATCACTTTTTTTAATGAAAAATAAATACAAAGTTTTAACTTTCTTTTATTTTGGTATTGAAATTGGTTTTGAAAGCGTTTTTATTGTATAAATGTGTTGTATTGAAATCTTGTGATTGAAATGTGGAAATTTTATGTTTCCTTTATGCATGTTTTATGTGATACGATTATGTTATGGTTTATGATATGTGTAAACCTATTCATATGAGGAATGCATTGGACTTAATAAGTGATGGGTGGAGCCCGCTATAGCTCCTCGATGCATCGGTAGGTCTCATGAGACAAACTAGTGTCTTGGCACGAGGCCTTGACAAAATCTTATTTGTGGTCTTGGCACGAGGCCATGACTACGTGGTTATGATAGTCTGAAATTATGCATTCCATCATTACGAAAGTGGTTATTGATATTGCATGTGATTATTCGACCAGTAGAATATCCATGTGAAGAAGTAAACAGAATTATCTCATTTTACTTTTTCCATATTATGTTGGTGTTCAAGTTTAAAAGGCTTTTGTTTTAGTTATACATTGCCTTAAATGTTTATGTTTATTTATGAAAGCTTCCGCAATATTATTATCCTTACTGAGCATCTGAGCTCACCCCTTTCAATGTTTTAATATTTTTCTAGGATGTGAAGAAGTATTTTATGAATGACCTACAGGGATAGTCAGAAGAGGATATGAGTGTAGACTATGGAGACTTTGTTATTTTAGTTTTTCACCTTATGATGTAATGTAACATTTATGAATGTATCTAGTGTTTCAAAGTCTACTAAACTAATCGGTATTTCGAGACTTGATCTTTTGTGATCATGCCAATGTTACGAAGTAATGCACCGACTCTGGGTAGCTGGGGTCGGGGCGTTACAGTTGGTATCAGAGGCAGTTTAGTACTAAACTTGGAAGCTAGATTTAGATAAACTCTAATTAGATCACATAGCCCAAAGATAGACTTTGAGGATTAGTATAGAAGAGTTTCCTAGAATTTTGGTATTTAGAGATGTTGTGAGTTTTCCGAGCAATACATCCCTGTCTAGATACGAGCAGGTAGAGGCGGCTCTGGCACAGATATACCTAGGGGTAAAACCCGAAAACACTGCTTTGAGCTAGACTCAAACGGGAACTGGTGCACGACAACGGGCCTTGCTGCACTCTTGGTTACGACACTCCCGGGGGATTTGCTTAGGATAATTCTCATTTTCATTACAAACCATTATGTAGGGTTTATGAGTATATACTTCCTCAAAGAAAACATTCTTATGATTATAGATTATATCCATAAACCGTTCAATTTACATTAAGTATTTTACAAGTTTGGAATTATTCATTGTAATTAATAAACTAACATAGTTTATGCCATTGTATAGAAATGGCGCCCTGTAGAAGGAATGTGAACTCCAGCAATACGTATGATCCAAAGAGTAAGAATGATCGTATCTTTCATGGTATTAAGCAAAAATTTTGAAGGGAAATCATCTCCCATGTGTTCTCAACATATGAAGAAATAGTATCATGTGTTAATAATATAAGTAATGAATTCTCTGAGTCCTATGGCTTTGAAGCGAAGAAAGAGACGAAAGGGATGGAAGAGAGAATGATGGATAAAGGGATGAGGGGAAAGAAGAATTTTCCAATATGTGGTAATAGTGGGAAGAAACATCATGGAACTTTCCTAAAGGGAATGAGAGTTTGTTATAAGTGTGTAGAAAAAGGACACAAAGTGTGTGACTGCAAGGGTAAGAAAATGGTTTCAAATGTACAATGCTTCTTCTGAAAGGTTTGGGGACACTACGCAAACCAATGTCCAAATCATCATAGTATGCCACAAATGATGTTATTGGATAATAATCAAGTTATGATACTACCACAGATGAGGAGGAATGATTAGAGTTCTTATGTTGTTATTAAAGAATTTTGTCATTTGAGTGTTGTATCAATGATGTACTGGTTATAATAATCATGGAGTATATAAGGATTGTACTGCAATACTTGTTGTTTTCATTAAGGTTTTAATATGATTAAGGTAATCATATTTTTAGTATGTGACAATAAGAGAAACTTTACATTGTCTGGGGAATATAATGTTACAATAGATTTTGGAATTTAAGGAACTTTCAGAGAAAGTCTGGACAGAGGTATTTTGGAGAACTATAAAGGTTGGAATGGATTAAGTCGATCTTTTGATAGTATTGTTTAAGGTTAAAAAAAATTTATGACGATTATTTTTGGAATATTATAATACTATAGTTTCAGGAAAAGGACAACCTGCAGGGTGGGGAATAACCCGTCACATCGGACAAGCTGCAGGAATCGAACCCACAACCATAGTACGACAGGCCTTTATTACCTACCACTAGCCTACAAGAAGTCCCTGGTTATTACAAAATAGTTTTACTAATCTAAATGGTATGTGTTAATATTTGGAACCTTATACAATTAGGATAAATAGAATATTTTTTAGTTCTATTATCTTTTTGAGTGAAATATGAGTTTGTGGTAGAAATTAGTTGAAGGTTGAAACTCTACTTGTCAAGCATAAATATATATATACCTATATCTTATTCTATGAATAAATTAATTCTTAAACTTTATTAAAGGGATATTAAAAAAAAATGTGTTATCATAATACCTTATGTCTTGTTGAACTGATGATATTTTAAATCAACATAGATTGAAGGCTTTGAGGCCCTCAATTAGACACTTGTTTGTGATTGATGACCTCAATCACTCCCTACAAATATTTACGTTTTTCCTCCAATTATATGTCTCTAATTGCCACCAATGTTCTCCTTATCGAGATCATAATTTGGTGGTGAATTTTTCATTTCCCTTTCCCTCGTATTAAGGGTAAATTTTATTAACCTTATTTCCGATGTGGGTTTTCCACAAAGGTATTTTGTATTTTCTACCTTTTATTTTCAAAGAAAAATTTCAAATTGCGAGGACGCAATTTATTGAAGGAGGGTAGAATGTAACACCCCGAGCTACCATGATACGCCTCTCTTTCAATATTGCAATAGCTTTCATTGTACGCAAGTTCGAGTTCTAACACACCACGACTAATCAAAGTACCCATTATGAATAGTAATAACCACTTTTTAAAATTATAGAAATTTTATATTTCAAAATGGAATTCATTTTTGTATTCGTAATATCAAAATTATCCTAAGTTTAATTTTTTGTAACATTCTAAGAACTTCCAATTTTTTATGAATAGTGAAAAATACTTAAAACAACTTTTTTAATCAAAATAATTTATTGTGATAAATTATACTATTTAGTGGTTTTAAAGTATAATTAGAATATATTTTTACCATTTTATCCAATGGTGGTCATTAGAATTAATTTAACATTAAAATTGGGCATGAACAATTGTCAATCTTTTGATACAAATTATTTCTTAAAAACATGCCATTTGTTATGACAACGGGAATTATTTATAAAATTAATTAATGCAAATTATATGTTTGGAATTTTTTAAAATAGACATCATTTTTGAAATCGGAATATCAAATATAGCTTAGGGTGAAATTTTGGCATTGTCCAGAAAAACTTCAATTTTTGATGAATAGTGAAACCACTAAGTGGTAGTTAAAAAGCTGATTTTTCGTTTAAATGAATCATTACCACTTCTGTGTTTTGATTTTCAAAAATCCGACATACATGGTTGTCATTAGTAAGTAAAATTTGGTTCAATGGGATGAAAATAATTTTTGGTGAATAATAACTTTTAAGTTTAATTAATCGCGATTAGAGGTAATTAGTGTAGTTTAAGGTAAAAATAATGTTTTAATAATATGAGATGAGCATGAAACATGTACTACCCTTATTGGATGTGCCATGTACGACCAAGAAAATCCATTGGTCAACTTGGAGACCCCATGGATCCACTTTAGTTGGAAAATGACATAAATAGATTTTATTTAATGTTAAAGTAAAAAATGAAACAAACATAAAATGTTTTACTAAAACAATTTTTACATGGGGTTATACAAGTCATATTTTTGACTATAAATAGTCATTGGAAATCTAAAAAGATTTCATACATCATAGTATTTGTTTTAAAATTTTTGGACATTAAATAAATTAAATTATTTATGACACCATAATGATGCAGCGATTACCTCATTAATTAACTATTTAAATAAAATGAAAAGATAATGTAAAATACAAGGCTTAAACTTATAAAAAATCTATTGGATGAGTATATTTAGAACCCTTATCACCTTATCCTCAAATTATATAAGTGTGGGACCTTTGGAATCCGAAAAGCATTGTATAATAATGTAACATTTCCTTACTTTCCAAGAGTGCCCCTCCTCTCCTCTTATAAAAGGCCCCCACCTCTACCACCTTACTCACACATTCAAAGCCATTCGTCTCGGCCCACCTCTGCCCAAATACTCTCCCAAATTATCTCCCTTACTCCTAGAAGCCTCACTTTGGGCAGAATTCTTCCCAAGGAAGCCTTTGGCTCAAATCAAAAAGAGTTACCCGATTTTAAGGTAATGTCTTATCTTGTGTTCTTTTATTTTATTTTTTCTTATCCAACCCCCTATACTCTTTTTATTAATTTCTTTTGTAACAACACCAGTATCCTCAATATACTAGGATGTTGTTATAAGAATCATTCGAGCTACCCTTACACACACCTACATCTAATGGTTAAAGAACATACTGTTTCTGTGGGTGGCGAATTTCTGCCTCACGAAACGATGATTGTTCAACACTCATATAACACCTTAAAAGGTGGCCATTAAGACGTAACTATATTTATATATGATATATGATATGTTTATGTTTTACTTAAGCTTCTGTATTTTTCATTTATGACATACCTTTATGATTTCCATTATGGGTAAACGCGATATTTTCATTTTAGGAAGTGCGGACTACCGCCCCCTCAAAGTGATTTGAATCGTTAATAACATAAGTGGGATGTATATAGGATGGAGTAAATGGTATTATACATTATATTATACTTTAATTAGATTATACCTTTATATAATTATGATTTCATTCCATTAAATACGAAATAGAAATGAAAGTAGTGTTAATGCGTACGTACGGCTTACCGTCTCCATGAACGGTGCATTTCATTTCTTACCTCTAAACATTATGGAATATTATAAATGTATGTATATACTAGATATATATGAGATATATGATATCTATATCATGAATATAATTATGTTTATAATGGATATTTCACCACATGAACAACTTGTAATTATAATAAGTTTATTTTTGACTCAAGTACCAAAGATCGACAAAACGACCGTTATTAACTTAAATAATTACATAATGTTCATAACATTTTAATAAGTGATATAAAAAGGATAATGATATTGAAAATGGTTCTTAATAAGGTAGATATTAACTCTAGTTTTTTATTCAGGAGGTTAAAGAACGGTTGAGTCAAGTCAGACACAAGGTAAGGGAATTTCTTAACCCAACTTCCATTCTTTGGGTTAATCTCCTACTTTAAAATTATGTCATGATATTATTATGTCTTAATTTGTATTTTTACGTTCTTTATGTGTACCTATAGTGAATACACATAATAGATCTATTTTATTTTAAAAATGATCTTTTTAAGGACTTTTTCTCAATCTCCTTTCATTGAGGCATATTTGGTTTTATACACAACTTTCTTTTATACGGTGTATAAACCCCTTTGACTTTTACGTTTATTCAAAAGGAATCTGTTTTATATGAAGCGTTTTACTAAACGACCAAAAGGGAATGTTTTTCTTTCCGTACATATGAGGCGACAACGACTTCTCCGCCGCTGTGACCATTATTTGAGTTTCGGCTTCCTCTACAAGCCATCACTTTTTTTAATGAAAAATAAATACAAAGTTTTAACTTTATTTTATTTTGGTATTGAAAATGGTTTTGAAAGCGTTTTTATTATATCAATGTGTTGTATTGAAATCTTGTTATTGAAATGTGGAAATGTTATGTTTCCTTTATGCATGTTTTATGTGATACGATTATGTTATGGTTTATGATATGTTTAAACCTATTCATATGAGGATTGCATTGGACTTAATAAGTGACAGGGGGATCCGGCTATAGCTCCTCGATGCATCGGTAGGTCTCATGATAAAAACTAGTGTCTTGGCATGAGGCCTTGACAAAATCTTATTTTTGGTCTTGGCACGAGGCCTTGACTACGTGGTTATGATAGTCTGGCATTATGCATTCCATCAATATGAAAGTGGTTATTGATATTGCATGTGATTATTCGACCAGTTGAATATCCATGTGAAAAAGTAAATGGAATTATCTCATTTTACTTTTGCCATATTATGTTGGTGTTCAAATTTAAAAGTCTTTTGTTTTAGTTATACATTGCCTTAAATGTTTATGTTTATTTATGAAAGCTTCCGCAATATTGTTATCCTTACTGAGCATCTGAGCTCACCCCTTTCAATGTTTTAATATTTTCAAGGATGTGAATAAGTATGTTATGAATGACCTACAGGGATAGTCAGAAGAGGATATGAGTGTGGAATATGGAGACTTTTTTATTGTAGTTTTTCACCTTATGATGTAATGTAACATTTATGAATGTATCTAGTGTTTCCAAGGATACTAAACTAGTCGGTCTTTCAAGACTTGATCTTTTGTGATCATGCCAATGTTACGAAGTAATGCACCGACTCTGGGTAGCTGGGGTCGGGGCGTTACATTTGGTATTAGAGGCAGTTTAGTACTATCCTTGGAAGCTAGATTTAGATAAACTATGATTAGAGAACATAGCCCAAAGATAGACTTTGAGGATTAGTATAGAATAGATTCCTAGAATTTTGGTATTATAGGGATGTTGTGAGTTTTCCGAGCAATACATCCCTATCTGGATATGAGAAGGTAGAGGCAGTGCTGGCACAGATGTACCTAGGGCTAAAACCGGAAAACACTGCTTTGAGCTAGACTCAAATGGGAACTGGTGCATGACAATGGGCCTTTCTGCACTCTTGGTTACGACACTCCCGGGGTATTTGCTTAGGACAATTCTCATTTTATTTACAAACCATTATGTAGGGTTTATGAGTATATAATTCCTCAAAGAAAACATTCTTATGATTATGGATTATATCCATAAACCGTTCAATTTACATTAACTATTTTACATGTTTGGAATTATTCATTGTAATTCATAAACTAACCTAGTTTATGCCATTGTATAGAAATGGCGCCCAACAGAAGGAATGCGAACTCCAGAAATAAGTATGATCCAAAGAGTAAGAAGGATTGTATCTTTCACAGTATTAAGCCAACATTTCGAAGGGAAATAGTCTCCCATGTGTTCTAAACATATGAAGAAATAGTATCATGTGTTAATAAGATAAGTAAAGAATTCTCTGAGTCCTGTGGCTTTGAAGCGAAGCAAGAGACGAAAGGGATGGAAGAGAGAATGATGGATAAAGGGATGAGGGGAAAGAATAATTTTCCAATATGTCATAATTGTGGGAAGAAACATCATGGAACTTTCCTAAAGGGAATGGGATTTTGTTATAAGTGTAGAGAAAAAGGACACAAAGTGTGTGACTGCAAGGGTAAGAAAATGGTTTCAAATGTACAATGCTTCTTCTGCAAGGATTGGGGACACTACGCAAACCAATGTCCAAATCATCAGAGTATGCCCCAAATGATGTTATTGGATAATAATCAAGTTATGATACTACCACAGATGAGGAGGAATGATTAGAGTTCTTATGTTGTTATTAAAGAATTTTGTCATTTGAGTGTTGTATCAATGATATACTGGTTATAATAATTATGGAGTATATAAGGATTGTACTGCAGTACTTGTTGTTTTCATTAAGGTTTTAATATGATGAAGGTAATCATATTTTTAGTATGTGACAATAATAGAAACTCTAATTTGTTTTGGGAATATATTGTTACAATAGATTTTTGAATTTAAGGAACTTTCAGAGAAAGTCTGGACAAAGGTATTTTGGATAACTATAAAGGTTGGAATGGATTAAGTTGATCTTTGGATATTATTGTTTAAGGTTAAAAAAAATTTATGACGATTATTTTTGGAATATTATAATACTATAGTTTTAGGAAAAGGACAACCTGTAGGGTGGGAAATAACCCATCACGTCGGACAAGCTGCAGGAATCGAACCCACAACCATAGTGCGACGGGCCTTTATTACCTACCACTAGCATACAGGAAGTCCCTGGTTATTAAAAAATAGTTTTACTAATCTAAATGGTATGTGTTAATATTTGGAACCTTATACACTTAGGATAAATAGAATATTTTTGAGTTCTATTATATTTTTGAGTGAAAGATGAGTTTGTGGTAGAAATTAGTTGAAAGTTGAAACTCTACTTGTCAAGCATAAATATATATATATACCTATATCTTATTCTATGAATAAATTAATTCTTAAACTTCATTAAAGGGATATTAAAACAAAAAAATGTTTTATCCTAATACCTTATGTCTTGTTGAACTGATGATATTTTAAATCAACATAGATTGAAGGCTTTGAGGCCCTCAATTAGACACTTGTTTGTGATTGATGACCTCAATCACTCTCTACAAATATTTACATTTTTCCTCCAATTATATGTCTCTAATTTCCACCAATGTTCTCCTTATCGAGATCATAATTTGGTGGTGACTTTTTCATTTCCCTTTCCCTCTTATTAAGGGTAAATTTTATTAACCTTATTTCTGATGTGGGTTTTCCACAAATGTATTTTCTATTTTTTACCTTTTATTTTCAAAGAAAAATTTCAAATTGCGAGGACGCAATTTATTGAAGTAGGGGAGAATGTAACACCCCGAGCTTCCACGATATGCCTCTCTTTAAATATTACAATAGCTTGCATTGTAAGCAAGTTCGAGTTCTAACACACCGTGACTAATCAAAGTAGCCGTTATGAATAGTAATAACCACTTTTTAAAATTATAGAAATTTTATATTTCAAAATGGACTTCATTTTTGTATTCGTAATATCGAAATTATCCTAAGTTGAATTTTTTGTAACTTGCTGAGAACTTCCATTTTTTTATGAATAGTGAAAAATACTTAAAACAACTTTTTTAATAAAAATAATTTATTGTGATAAATTATACTATTTAGTGGTTTTAAAGTATAATAATAATATATTTTTACCATTTTATCCAATGGTGGTCATTATAATTAATTTAACATTGAAATTGGGCATGAACAATTGTCAATCTTTTGATATAAATTGTTTCTTAAAAACACGTTATTTGTTGTGAGAACGG
Organism: Viscum album; assembly: GCA_963277665.1. Taxonomy (NCBI): domain Eukaryota; kingdom Viridiplantae; phylum Streptophyta; class Magnoliopsida; order Santalales; family Viscaceae; genus Viscum; species Viscum album. The sequence continues at coordinate 2,105,261,061 of OY728130.1, read as the reverse complement.
GAATTAATTATAAAATTAATTAATGAAACTTATATGTTTGTAATTTTTTAAAATAGACATCATTTTTGAAATTGGAATATCAAATATAGCATAGGGTGAAATTTTGGCATTGTTCTGAAAAACTTCAATTTTTGATGAATAGTGAAACCACTAAGTGGTAGTTAAAAAACTGATTTTTCGTTTAAATGAATCATTATCACTTCTGTGTTTTGATTTTCAAAAATCCGACATACATGGTTGTCATTAGTAAGTAAAATTTTGTTCAATGGGATAAAAATAATTTTTGGTGAATAGTAACTTTTAAGTTTAATTAATCGCGATTAGAGGTAATTAGTGTAGTTTAAGGTAAAAATAATGTTTTAATAATATGAGATGAGTTTAACACATGTCCTACCCTCATTGTATGTGCCATGGCCGACCAAGACAATCCATGGGTCAACTTGGGGACCCCATGGAGCCATTTTAGTTGGAAAATGACATAAATACCTTTTATTTAATGTTAAAGTAAAAAATGACACAAACATGAAATGTTTTACTAAACCAATTTTTACATGGGGTTATACAAGTCATATTTTCGACTATAAATAGTCATTGGAAACCTAAAAATATTTCATACATCATAGTATTTTTTTTATAATTTTTGGACATTAAATAAATTAAATTATTTATGACACCATGATTATGCAGCGATTACCTCATTAATTAACTATTTAAATAAAATGAAAAGATAATGTAAAATACAAGGCTTAAACTTGTCAAAACCCTATTGTATGAGTATATTTCGAACCCTTATCACCTTATACTAGAATTATATAAGTGTGGGACCTTTGGAATCCGAAAAGAATTGTATAATAATGTAACATTTCCTTACTTTCCAAGAGTGCCCCTCCTCTCCTCTTATAAAAGGCCCCCACCTCTACCACCTTAATCACACTTTCAAAGCCATTTGTCTCGGCCAAACTCTGCCCAAATACTCTCCCAACTTCCCTAACTTACTCCTAGAAGCCTCACTTTGGGCATAATTCTTCCCAAGGAAGCCTTTGGCTCAAATCAAAAAGAGTTACCCGATTTTAAGGTAACGTCTTCTATTGTGTTCTTTTATTTTATTTTTTCTTATCCAACCCCCTAAACTATTTTTATTCATTTCTTTTGTAAACAAACCATTATCATCAATATACTAGGATGTTTGTATAAGAAGGATTCGAGCTACCCTTACACACACCTATATCTAATGGTTAAAGAATATACTGTTTCTGTGGATGACGAATTTCTGCCTCACGAAATGATGATTGTTCAACACTCATATAACACCTTCAAAGGTGGCCATTAAGATGTAACTATATTTATATAAGATATATAATATGTTTATGTTTTAATTAAGCTTCTGTATTTTTCATTTATGGAATACCTTTATGATTTCCATTATGGGTAAACGTGATATTTTCATTTTAAGAAGTGCGGACTACCGCCCCCTCAAAGTGATTTGAATTGTTAATACCATATGTGGGATGTATAAAGGATGGAGTAAATGGTATTATACATTATATTATACTGGAATTATATTATACCTTTATATAATTATGATTTCATTCCATTATATAAGAAATAGAAATGAAAGTAGCGTTCATGCGTACGTACGGCTTACCGTCTCCATGAACGGTGCATTTCATTTCTTAACTCTAAACGTTATGGAATATTATAAATGTATGTATATACTGGATATATATGAGATATATGATATCTATATCATGAATATTATTCTGGATATAATGGATATTTCACCACATGAACAACTTGTAATTATAATAAGTTTATTTTTGACTCAAGTACCGAAGATCGACAAAACGACCGTTATTAACTTAAATAATTACATAATGTTCATAACATTGTAATAAGTGATATAAAAAGGATAATGAAGTTGAAAATGGTTCTTAATAAGGTAGATATTAACTCTAGTTTTTTATTCAGGAGGTTAAGGAACGGTTGAGTCAAGTCGGACACAAGGTTAGAGAATTTCTTAACCCAACTTCCATTCTTTGGGTTAATCTCCTACTTTCAAATTATGTCATGATATTATTATGTCTTATTTTGTATTTTTACTTCCTTTATGTGTACCTATAGTGAATACACATAATAGATCTATTTTATTTTAAAAATGATTTTTTAAGGACTTCGTCTCAATCTTCTTTCATTGATGCATATTTGGTTTTATACACAACATTCTTTTATATGGTGTATAAACCCCTTTGACTTTTACGTTTATTCAAAAGGAATCTGTTTTATATGAAGCGTTTTACTAAATGACCAAAAGGGAATGTTTTTCTTTCCGTACATATGCGGCGACAATGACTTCTCCACCGCCGTGACCATTATTTGAGTTTCGGCTTCCTCTACAAGCCATCACTTTTTTAATGAAAAATAAATACAAAGTTTTAACTTTCTTTTATTTTGGTATTGAAATGGTTTTGAAAGCGTTTTTATTATATCAATGTGTTGTATTGAAATCTTGTGATTGAAATGTGGAAATGTTATGTTTCCTTTATGCATGTTTTATGTGATAAAATTATGTTATGGTTTATGATATGTTTAAACCTATGCATATGAGGAATGCATTGGACTTAATAAGTAACGGGTGGAGCCCGCTATAGCTCCTCGATGCATCGGTAGGTCTCATGAGACAAACTAGTGTCTTGGCACGAGGCCTTGGCAAAATCTTATTTTTAGTCTTGACACGAGGCCTTGACTATGTGGTTATGATAGTCTGGCATTATTCATTCCATCAATATGAAAGTGGTTATTGATATTGCATGTGATTATCCGACTAGTAGAATATCCATGTGAAGAAGTAAATGGAATTATCTCATTTTACTTTTGCCATATTATGTTGGTGTTCAAGTTTAAAAGGCTTTTGTTTTAGTTATACATTGCCTTAAATGTTTATATTTATTTATGAAAGCTTCCGCAATATTGTTATCCTTACTGAGCATCTGAGCTCACCCCTTTCAATGTTTTAATATTTTCCTGGATATGAAGAAGTATTTTATGAATGACCTGCAGGGATAGTCAGAAGAGGATATGAGTGTGGACTATGGAGACTTTGTTATTTTAGTTTTTCACCTTATGATGTAATGTAACATTTATGAATGTATCTAGTGTTTCCAAGGCTACTAAACTAATCGGTCTTTCGAGACTTGATCTTTGTGATCATGCCAATATTACGAAGTAATGCACCGACTCTGGGTAGCTGGGGTCGGGGCGTTACAGTTGGTATCAGAGGCAGTTTATTACTAACCTTGGAAGCTAGATTTAGATAAACTCTGATTTGAGCATATAGCCCAAAGATATACTTTGAGGATTAGTATAGAAGAGCTTCTTAGAATTTTGGTATTATAGAGATGTTGTGAGTTTTCCGAGCAATACATCAATGTCTGGATACGAGCGGGTAGAGGCGGCTCTGGAACAGATGTACCTAGGGGTAAAACCCAAAAACACCACTTTGAGCAAGACTCAAACGAGAACTGGTGCATGAAAACGGGCCTTGCTGCACTCTTGGTTACGACACTCCCGGGGGATTTGCTTAGGATAATTCTCATTTTCTTTACAAACCATTATGTAGGGTTTATGAGTATATACTTCCTCAAAGAAAAAATTCTTATGATTATGTATTATATCAATAAACTGTTCAATTTACATTAAGTATTTTACAAGTTTGGAATTATTCATTGTAATTCATAAACTAACCTAGTTTATGCCATTGTATAGAAATGGCGCCCAGTAGAAGGAATGTGAACTCCAGCAATACGTATGATCCAAAGAGTAAGAAGGATCGTATCTTTCACGGTATTAATCCAACATTTCGAAGGGAAATAGTCTCCCGTGTGTTCTCAACATATGAAGAAATAGTATCATGTGTTAATAAGATAAGTAAAGAATTCTCTGAGTCCTATGGCTTTGAATCAAAGCAAGAGACGAAAGGGATGGAAGAGAGAATGATGGATAAAGGGATGAGGGGAAAGAAGAATTTTCCAATATGTGGTAATTGTGGGAAGAAACATCATGGAACTTGCCTAAAGGGAATGAGAGTTTGTTATAAGTGTAGAGAAAAAGGACACAAAGTGCGTGACTGCAAGGGTAAGAAAATGGTTTCAAATGTACAATGCTTCTTCTGCAAGGATTGGGGACACTATGCAAACCAATGTCCAAATCATCAGAGTATGCCCCAAATGATGTTATTGGATAATAATCAAGTTATGATACTACCATAGATGAGGAGGAATGATTAGAGTTCTTATGTTGTTATTAAATAATTTTGTCATTTGAGTGTTGTATCAATGATGTACTGGTTATAATAATTATGGAGTATATAAGGATTGTACTACTGTAATTGTTGTTTTCATTAAGGTTTTAATATGATGAAGGTAATCATTTTTTTAGTATGTGACAATAAGAGAAACTTTACTTTGTTTGGGGAATATAATGTTACAATAGATTTTGGAATTTAAGGAACTTTCAGAGAAAGTCTGGACAGAGGTATTTTGGATAACTATAAAGGTTGGAATGGATTAAGTTGATCTTTGGATAGTATTGTTTAGGGTTAAAAAAAATTTATGATGATTATTTTTGGAATATTATAATACTATAGTTTTAGGAAAAGGACAAACTGCAGGGTGGGGAATAACCCGTCACGTCGGACAAGCTGCAGGAATCGAACCCACAACCATAGTGCGACAGGCCTTTATTACCTTCCACTAGCCTACAAGAAGTCCCTGGTTATTAAAAAATAGTTTTACTAATCTAAATGGTATGTGTTAATATTTGGAACCTTATACAATTAGGATAAATAGAATATTTTTGAGTTCTATCATCTTTTTGAGTGAAAGATGAGTTTGTGGTAGAAATTAGTTGAAGGTTGAAACTCTACTTGTCAAGCATAAATATATATATATACCTATATCTTATTCTATGAATAAATTAATTCTTAAACTTTATTAAAGGGATATTAAAACAAAAAAATGTGTTATCCTAATACCTTATGTCTTGTTGAACTGATGATATTTTAAATCAACATAGATTGAAGGCTTTGAGGCCCTCAATTAGACACTTGTTTGTGATTAATGACCTCAATAACTCCCTACAAATATTTACGTTTTTCCTCCAATTATATGTCTCTAATTTCCACCTATGTTCTCCTTATCGAGATCATAATTTGGTGGTGACTTTTTCATTTCCCTTTCCCTCTTATTAAAGGTAAATTTTATTAACCTTATTTCTGATGTGGGTTTTCCACAAAGGTATTTTCTATTTTCTACCTTTTATTTTCAAAGAAAAATTTCAAATTGCGAGGACACAATTTATTGAAGGATGGGAGAATGTAACACCCCAAGCTTCCACGATACGCCTCTCTTTCAATATTGCAATAGCTTGCATTGTACGCAAGTTCGAGTTCTAACACACCGCGACTAATCAAAGTAGCCGTTATGAATAGTAATAACCACTTTTTAAAATTATAGAAATTTTATATTTCAAAATGGACTTCATTTTTTTATTCGTAATATCGAAATTATCCTAAGATGAATTTTTTGTAACTTTCTGAGAACTTCCAATTTTTTATGAATAGTGAAAAATACTTAAAACAACTTTTTTAATCAAAATATTTTATTGTGATAAATAATACTATTTAGTGGTTTTAAAGTATAATTAGAATATATTTTTACCATTTTATCCAATGTTGGTCATTAGAATTAATTTAACATTGAAATTGGGCATGAACAATTGTCAATCTTTTGATATAAATTGTTTCTTAAAAACACGCTATTTGTTGTGATAGCGGGAATTAATTATAAAATTAATTAATGAAACTTATATGTTTGGAATTTTTTAAAATAGACATTATTTTTGAAATCGGAATATCAAATATAGCTTAGGGTGAAATTTTGTCATTGTTCTGAAAAACTTCAATTTTTGATGAATAGTGAAACCACTAAGTGGTAGTTAAAAAACTGATTTTTCATTTAAATGAATCATTACCACTTCTGTGTTTTGATTTTAAAAAATCCAACATACATGGTTGTCATTAGTAAGTAAAATGTGGTTCAATGGGATAAAAATAATTTTTGGTGAATAGTAACTTTTAAGTTCAATTAATCGCGATTAGAGGTAATTAGTGTAGTTTAAGGTAAAAATAATGTTTTAATAATATGAGATGAGCTTGACACATGTCCTAACCTCGTTGGATGTGCCATGGCTGACCAAGAAAATCCATGGGTCAACTTGGGGACCCCATGGAGCCACTTTAGTTTGAAAATGACATAAATACCTTTTATTTAATGTTAAAGTAAAAAATGACACAAACATGAAATGTTTTACTAAAACAATTTTTACATGGGGTTATACAAGTAATATTTTTGACTATAAATAGTAATTGAAAAGATAAAACTATTTCATACATCATAGTATTTTTTTTATAATTTTTTGACCTTAAATAAATTAAATTATTTATGACACCACGATGATGCAGCGATTACCTCATTAATTAACGATTTAAATAAAATGAAAAGATAATGTAAAATCCAAGGCCTAAACTTGTCAAAAACCTATTGTATGAGTATATTTAGAACCCTTATCACCTTATCCTAGAATTATATAAGTGTGGGACCTTTGGAATCCGAAAAGCATTGTATAATAATGTAACATTTCCTTACTTTCCAAGAGTGCCCCTCCTCTCCTCTTATAAAAGGCCCCCACCTCTACCACCTTACTCACACTTTAAAAGCCATTTGTCTTGGCCAAACTCTGCCCAAATACTCTCCCAACTTCCCTCCCTTACTCCTAGAAGCCTCACATTGGGCAGAATTCTTCCCAAGGAAGCCTTTGGCTCAAATCAAAAAGAGTTACCCGATTTTAAGGTAATGTCTTCTCTTGTGTTCTTTTATTTTATTTTTCTTCTCCAACCCCCTAAACTCTTTTTATTAATTTCGTTTGTAACAACACCAGTATCCTAAATATACTAGGAGGTTTTTATAAGAAGTATTCGAGCTACACTTACACACACCTACATCTAATGGTTAAAGAACATACTGTTTCTGTGCATGACGAATTTCTGTCTCATGAAACGATGATTGTTCAACACTCATATAACACCTTAAAAGGTGGCCATTAAGATGTCACTATATTTATATATGATATATAATATGTTTATGTTTTACTTAAGCTTCTGTATTTTTCATATATGTAATACCTTTATGATTTCCATTATGGGTAAACGCGATATTTTCATTTTAGGAAGTGCGGACTACCGCCCCCTCAAAGTGATTTAAATCGTTAATACCATATGTGGGATGTATAAAGGATGGATTAAATGGTATTATACATTATATTATACTGGAATTATATTATACCTTTATATAATTATGATTTCATTCCATTAAATACGAAATATAAATGAAAGTAGCGTTCATGCGTACGTACAGCTTACCGTCTCCATGAATGGTGCATTTCATTTCTTACCTCTAAACGTTATGGAATATTATAAATGTATGTATATAATGGATATATATGAGATATATGATATCTATATCATGAATATAATTCTGGATATAATGGATATTTCACCACATGAACAACTTGTAATTATAAGAAGTTTATTTTTGACTCAAGTACCAAAGATCGACAAAACGACCGTTATTAACTTAAATAATTACATAATGTTCATAACATTGTAATAAGTTATATAAAAAGGATAATGAAATTGAAAATGGTTCTTAATAAGGTAGATATTAACTCTAGTTTTTTATTCAGGAGGTTAAAGAACAGTTGAGTCAAGTCAGACACAAGGTAAGGGAATTTCTTAACCCAACTTCCATTCTTTGGGTTAATCTCATACTTTCAAATTATGTCATGATATTATTATGTCTTATTTTGTATTTTTACTTTCTTTATGTGTAACTATAAGGAATACACATAATAGATCTATTTTATTTTGAAAATGATATTTTTAAGGGCTTCGTCTCAATCTCCTTTCATTGAGGCATATTTGGTTTTATACACAACTTTCTTTTATACGGTGTATAAACCCCTTTTAATTTTACGTTTATTCAAAAGGAATCTGTTTTATATGAAGCGTTTTACTAAACGACAAAATGGGAATGTTTTTCTTTCCGTACATATGCGGCGACAACGACTTCTCCGCCGCCGTGACCATTATTTGAGTTTCGGCTTCCTCTACAAGCCATCACTTTTTTTTAATGAAAAATAAATATAAAGTTTTAACTTTCTTTTATTTTGGTATTGAAAATGGTTTTGAAAGCATTTTTATTATATCAATGTGTTGTATTGAAATCTTGTGATTGAAATGTGGAAATGTTATGTTTCCTTTATGCATGTTTTATGTGATACGATTATGTTATGGTTTATGATATGTTTAAACCTATTCATATGAGGAATGCATTGGACTTAATAAGTGACGGGTGGAGCCCGCTATAGCTCCTCGATGCATTGGTAGGTCTCATGAGACAAACTATTGTCTTGGCACAAGGCCTTGAAAAAATCTTATTTGTGGTCTTGGCACGAGGCCTTGACTACGTGGTTATGATAGTCTGGCATTATGCATTCCATCAATATGAAAGTGGTTATTGATATTGCATGTGATTATTCGACCAGTAGAATATCCATGTGAAGAAGTAAATGGAATTATCTTATTTTACTTTTTACATATTATGTTGGTGTTCAAGTTTAAAAGGCTTTTGTTTTAGTTATACATTGCCTTAAATGTTTAGGTTTATTTATGAAAGCTTCCGCAATATTGTTATCCTTACTGAGCATCTGAGCTCACCCCTTTCAATGTTTTAATATTTTCCAGGATGTGAAGAAGTATTTTATGAACGACCTGTAGGGATAGTCAGAAGAGGTTATGAGTGTGGACTATGGAGACTTTGTTATTGTAGTTTTTCACCTTATGATGTAATGTAACATTTATGAATGTATCTAGTGTTTCCAAGGCTACTAAACTAATTGGTCTTTCGAGACTTGATCTTTTGTGATCATGCCAATGTTCCAAAGTAATGTACCTACTTTGGGTAGCTAGGGTCGGGGCGTTACACGTGTGTTGTTCAGTCTCTCATGTATATTCATGGAAGAATTCTCTCTTTTTTCCTTTTCACGCATCCATGCTTTTTACTGTAGCACGATCTTCCATTTTATTCCATGAGATCTGGTAATGGAAATGATTACCTTTCCATAGGTATGAGGTACGGTCTCCTGACATGCCAAAAACTAACATTAAATATCATTTATTTCATTAAAAACATCAATTATGACTGTTAGAATTAAATATTAATTTATAGAGATTCAAACAGTTTTCATGACTATGAGTGGGTCATGAGATCGGTGAGACATTTTGAATCTGCATCAGTTTCGGTTGCATCAGCATTAGTATCTTAGCATCGGTGTGTTAGCATTGGTGTCTTAGCATCAGTATATTAGCATCAGTAGCTTAGCATCGGTAGCTTAGCATCAGTAGATTAACATCGGTAGATTAACATCGGTGTCAATTTGGACCTTTGATAGTTAAAGGTGCGAACATTCATCATCAGTGTGACCGTTCATCATCGGTGCGATCGTTCATCATTGGTACGACCGTTCATCATCGGTGTGACCGTTCATCATCGGTGCAACCATTCATCATCGGTGCGACCGTTCATCATCGATGTGGCCGTTCATCATCGATGAGACCGTTCATCATTGGTGCGACCGTTCATCATCGGTGCCACCGTTCATCATTGGTGCGACCGTTCATCATCAGTGACTCAGGAAAATGACTATCGGTGAGTCAAGACATGGAATTATTACAAAATGTATGTTCAATCAAGAATACTTCCTGGTCAACCATAACCATACATTGATCATTGATAAAAATTTGTAGATATGATTTAAACACATTTAGAACAAGTTGATCAAAAGACTAAAAGGAAATAATTGAAACTAAGATTTGTGATTATTAAAAAAACCATTCCACAGAGAGTTCAAAAATCTCCACCTTTTTTATAATCACGAATCAATGGCATAAATGAAGAGAGAACACAATATGTCATTCATTATTCCCCCTATAAAAAATAAGATATGCCCAAAGATAAAACATGGTTAGAATAGCAATTAGAAAAGATATATATAACTGAGGCATTCTCCTATTTCAACATTTCTCCCCCTGTGTATACATGCATCTGATAAATAGCCAGCATGGGCGTGTATGGACATTTAGTTCACCCATCCAGACATGATGCATCCAGAGTTCGCATATGCATGCATGATTCACCTATTTTCTCTCCTTGATTTCTCTCCCCCTTTGGGATTATCAAAAAGAAGAGATAAAGAAGGATAAGCAAGAAGATGTCATACCAACAAAGAGTACACATATTACAAACAAAAGGGAATAGTTCATGAAAACAAACACCCTATCAAAACTTGACTGTAACAGCTATTTCTTGGGGTGCATGGGAGATTTCCCTTTAGAAGTAGGAGGAATTGATGGCCTAGAAGGTTGTTGGGTGGAAGATGGAATTAGCATTATGAAGAAAGGAGGTAGGATGACCCGAGCTGGACGAACTATGGGTTCCAAGGTCACTTGCTTTAAAGAAGGTCGTTCTGAAGGTTGCTATTGAAAGACTGGTCTAATACTGGAAAGAGCTTGAGAAACAGACATCTGTCCAGAAGCAACATATAATGATTGTAGAGACTCAGCTGTAGGAAAAACAATGGATTTTTCTTGCACATGAAGGTAGGGTTTTAGCAAGTTGATGAAGTCCTAAATGACTTCTCCACCGTACTTCGTGGCTTTTTCAAAATCATCCTTATTTTGCATGTAATTTTCTAAAGTGGGGGTAAAATCTTTTAACTGCTAAACTTGATCTTTAAAAGCTTGAGTCACTGGAGGGAGTCTCAAATTATCAACCAGTACTTTAAAATTATGATTCAACTCATGCTTTGTGTATATCTTAGAGAAATAATGATCGAATTTCTCCTTAATCTCCTTTTGAGCTTTTGTAGCATCAGCCAAATATAACTGTACCATTTTATGCAACTGATCACTATGCTCTTTAATTTTCTTCAAAGAATATAAATCTAAAATCTTACCAAGAGCTGCCAGCTCTTCTATGACAACATCTCTTAAGGTATCTAATTCACGACCAATGATCTTCATCACCTTCGCATTGCCATCCTGAGAAATAACCTGAGTAATCTCGGATTTTAACTTCCTCAAATCTGCTTTCTTCAAATGTTCTATCAAATTTCTTAAAACTTCCATCATACCAGAGATGGTTGTTCTGAACTCACCTGACAGAGAAACAAGATTGCTTCTTAACTCCATAAGTGTTTGATTCAAAGAGGTAATATTCCTACCAATAGATTCATTGTAATTGCACATGTCTGGTTTGATAAGGCTTGCCACTCTTTGAGCCAAATCATTCATAGCAGCATCAGATAAATTCAAGGGAGTAGGAGAAGGAATATGAGATAACTCAATTTTCACAGTCTCCCTAACAGCTTGAATCAATTCAACCTTGAAATTATCAAAATATGACTGAGAAAATGCCGGATCAGGTCTACCTTGAGATACTGAAGGTTCAGGTCTGACCTCTGTTCTTTGAAAAAACTCAGCAACAAGTTGAGCCTTAACAGAATCACTTACGCCTGTAAGATCCACTTCCACATCTTCCTCCTCCTCTGGGTAGTCCAATCCTAGAACAACAATACCTGGATGATCTTTCCATGTCGCTTTTCATGAAGGGTATACAGGTTTCACAAACTGAGCTCGTCCAGAATTTTTAGGAAGGACTTCTCCATCCTCATCACTCTCCAACTGTTCTATCCTCTTAGCCTTAGGGAAATTTTCTTTCTCAATAGGTTGGGGTTGAGGATCATCTAGAATCACATTCTGACCTTCAATAGGTCGAGCATCAACATCATCATCATCAACATCATCACCATTACTTTCACTGTCACCACTACCACCATCACCATCAGCATAACCCTTATCACCATCACCACCTTCATCATCATCATCATCATCATCATCATCATTAACTAATCTCTCACTTGAACTATCTGTACTTCGGGATTCATACTCCTCAGAAGTTTATTCAGTAGTCTCGTCTTCTTCTTCATCATCTAAAAATGGTTCAGTTTCTGGTAAATTGAGAGGAGGACTTGCTGAACCAAATTCCACCCTTCTTATCTTTGGGATAACCGTATCAGGATCACTCCTTTCATCAGGAGATGATTCAGCCTCTTCTTCATCATTTAGATTCTCATCAGCTTCTTCTTCTTCTTCTGTTCCTTTCTTACTATATTCACCAGTTTCTTTAGGAATAACTACTTCCTCTTCTTCATCCAAATGGATCACTTCATCACCAGGTTTTAAGCTAGGATCTCTTACTTCCCTTGGTCTCCTTGGATGATCAGTAGGATTGAAGGACTCAAATAACTTTTCTTCATCAGAAACCCAAGCTTTCTTCCATGGGTTCCAATTGATTTTCATTCTCTTACAAATATATTTGTTGAAACAAAATCTAACTGATGAGATACACTCATCTCCATCATCCACACAGCCTAAGAATTTCAGCATGGAAGAAATCTGTTTAGAATAAAACAGAGTAGTAGCTTTCTTTGAAGGTTTTATCATCTCAACAATATTCTTAGAAAAATATCTACATAAATTGATCTTTTCACCATTTAGAAAAATAAATAATAGAAAAACATCTTGATACTTTTCTACAGCAAAATCGCCTTTTCTTGGACATACTTGATGTTGAATAAATTTAAATAGGATTCGGTTCTCACCATCCAACTCAACAGCAATTATCCTTCGTGATTCAGACTTCCCAATCAAAAACTCCAGGGATATCTCATAAGAAAATTAATCAGTTGTGGGAGGACTATTACCAGAATAGTCCTCGTATCTTCCATTGTGAGGTACTCCTAGACATTCAGCCCATTATTTTGATGAAAATATAATCTTTTTCCCTTTTACTATAGAAGATAATCTCACAGCCTCTACTCTGTCCAAATCTATATCCAGGTTCAAATAGAACTCGTGCACCAGCTTTGGGTAAAAGACCATCATTATTAAAGAACCACTCCTTCCATCCTTGAACTTCCAACAGTTTCAAGAGAATGGACCTTCTAGATAAAACCCATTCTGAACAAATTTCCTTTTCAGCTATAACGTCTCATTTTTATAGCTCCGGGTTCATAGACCTCTACGTCATACTACTTGACTCACCTTGAGCAAACTTAACAGGTGAAGTTCCTTCAGATTCCTTGATCTGTCTCTTTTTCTTGTCCATTTTGAGGTTTTGAGACACTCAAGAGGCTTGAAAAGATTCAAAAGGCTCGGGTTATAGAGAAGAGAGGAGAGAGTTCGGCGGGAAATGGAAATTCAACAGTCTTTAGATAATATAATATCCGTGTGTCATTATTTGTATCATTTAGGGTTATAAATAATAAAATATTGATTAATTAAAATAGCGTTGTTTTAAATAGACAAAAATAATTTTTTTAAAAAAATAGTACGACCCAATCGGTAGCACTAACCATCATGACAGATCAGTTTGGCAGATCAGTTTTACAGATCAGTTTGACAGATCGGTTTCACAGATCTATCATACCTAACTCTTGTTTAATCGAGTTTAACCTTTCACAGTTTAAGGGCTTGGTGAAAATATCTGCTAATTGATGTTCAGTTCCTATAAACTCAAGAGTAATATCACCTTTTTGGTAGTGATCTCTCAAAAAGTGATGTTTGACATCAATGTGTTTGGTTCTAGAGTGAGACACAGGGTTCTTTGAAATATTAATTGCACTAGAGTTATCACAGTTAATTGAAATATGCTAAAAATCATATCCATAATCCAAAAGTGTGTGTTTCATCCCAGAATTTGTGAACAAAAACTTCTAGCAGAAATGTATTCTGCTTCAGCAGTAGATAATGCAATAGAGTTCTGTTTCTTACCACACCAAGATACTAAGGACTTTCCCAATAAATGACATGTTCCAGATGTGCTTTTCCTATCTAACTTGTAACCAGCAAAGTCAGCATCTGAATAACTGATTAGATCAAAAGATTGTCCTTTTGGATAAAACAAGCCTAAGTTTACAGTGTGTTTAAGATACTTAATAATTCTTTTAACAGTAAGCAAATGAGATTCTTTCAGGTTAGCTTGAAATCTTGCACACATACCCACATTAAACATAATATCTGGTCGACTAGTAGTAAGGTACAATAAGCTTCCAATCATACCTCTGTATTTGGTTTGATCCACTGGTTTCCCAGTTTCATCTGCATCCAATTTATAGTCTGTACACATAGGATTATCACTTTCCTTAATAATATCCAAACCAAAACGTTTTAGAAGATCTTTTTTGTATTTACTTTGATTCAAAATAATACCATTTTCATTTTGAAAAACTTGAAATCCAAGAAAATATTTAAGTTCTCCCATTAAACTAATTTCAAATTCATTTTTCATACTCTTTGAAAATTCAGTACACAAAGAATGTTTAGAAGATCCAAAAATAATATCATCAACATAGATTTGTACTATTAAAACATCTTTAGAAATTATTTTAATAAAAAGAGTTGGATCAGCAATCCCTTTAGTAAAAATTTTTGAAATAAGAAAATTACTAAGTCTATCATACCAAGCTCTTAGAGATTGTTTTAAGCCATATATAGCTTTAGAAAGTTTGAAAACTTTATTTGGAAGATGAGGATTAATAAATCCAGGTGGTTATTCAACAAAAACATATTCAATAATAAAACCATTTAGAAAAGAACTTTTGACATCCATTTTATATAACTTTAAATTCATATGAGCAACATATGCAAGTAAGATCCTAATGGCATCTAGTCTAGCTACTGGTGGAAATATTTCCTCATAGTCTATACCATCTTCTTGACTATATCCTTGTGAAACTATCCTAGCTTTGTTTCTAACTATGTTTCCAGACTCATCAACTTTGTTTCTAAAAACCCATTTTGTGCCTATTGTTAAAGTGTCCTTAGGTCTGTTTACTAATTCCCATACTTTTTTTCTTTCAAATTGATTTAACTCTTCATGCATAGCCATTACCCAAAATTCATCATTGATAGCATCATTGAAATTTTTAGGTTCTAGTTGTGATAGAAAAGCTTGATATTCAACTTGATTTCTTAGAGAAGCTCTAGTCTGTGTCCCTCTATCAAGATTACCAACAAAATCATCTAAAGGATGATTATTTAGAATCCTTGTTGATCTAGTATTGGTAGGACTAGAAATTTTAGGCTCTTCTCTAGGTTCAGGTTCATTAGAAGCATATTTTGGAATAAGTCCAAAACTGGTTGTCTTTATAGTAGTTTATTTAGATTTGTTATTAAGGTCCAGAACACTCAAATCTTCTTCAAGATTTTCAAGAGAGGTTTTAGACTCATGTGGATCAGATTCATCAAACTTGATGTGAACAGATTCTTCCACACATTTGGTTCTCTTATTAAATACTCTATAGGATTTTCTAGTTAAATAATAACCAAGAAATATTCCCTCATCACTTTTAGAGGTAAACTTTTCCAGATTATCCTTTGTATTAAGAATAAAAACTTTGCAGCCAAAGACTCTAAAGTAACTAACTTTAGGTTTTCTATTATTCCACAACTCATATGGGGTCTTCTTAAGAACTGGTCTAATTAAGACTCTATTAATGATATAACAAGCTGTATTTACATCTTTATCCCAAAAGTAAATAGGCAGGTCATACTCATTAAGCATGGTTCTAGCTATTTCTTGCAGGGTTCTATTTCTTCTTTCTACTACACAATTCTGCTAAGGTGTTCTAGGAGCAGAAAAGTTATGACTATAGCCTTTGTGTGAGCAACAATATTCGAAGTCTTGATTTTCAAACTCACGGCCATGATCACTTCTCAGGGATTTAATCTTATGTCTACTAAGATTTTATAGAGATTTGGAGTATTTAACAAAGTAAGAACAAGCTTCACTTTTGTGAGTTAAGAAGTATACCCAAGTATATCTAGAAAAGTCATCTACTAGAACATAGACATAGTGCTTCCTATTTAAACTAGAAACTCTTGATGGTCCAAACAAATCCATGTGAACCAACTTGAGAAGTTGATAATTAGAAACTTCTTTTTTTGATTTAAAAGAAACTTTATGTTGCTTTCCCTTTTGATAGGGATTAAAAACTTTGTCAATTGGGAATTCAAGTTTAGGTAGGTCTCTAACCAAGTTCTTCCTAGATAGTTTTCTAAGTGAATGGATGTTGCAGTGTCCTAATGTTCTATGCCAAATCCAAGACTCTTTATTAAAAGCATTTAGACAAGTAAAATTTTTCTTAGCTAAAGAATTTAAATCAACCGCATAAACATTTTCTTTTATTAAGGCAGAAAAAACTAAAAAAAATTTATAATTAAAAACATTACAAAAATAATTTTCAAATTTGACATTAAAACCATCATGACACAATTGAGAAATACATAACAGATTATATTTCAGTCCATCAACAAATAAAAATTTAAAAATTAGAACTGAATCAGTGTTACCAATTTGACCTAGGCTGATGATTTTTCCTTTAGAATTATCACCAAAGGTGACATGGCCTCCATCAATCTTGATTATAATTTTAATGCATGAGTAATCTCCAGACATGTGTCTTGAACATCCACTGTCCAAGAACCATACCTTCTCATGAGAACTATTCAAACAGGTTTCCTACAAAACAGATTTAGATAGGAAATGATTTTGGTACCCAGATCCTCTTGGGTCCAGAAAGGTTATCAATCAAAGCTTTTGGTACCCACATTTGTCTTATAGGTTTCATACAAATTACAGAATCAAAATATTTTGAAAGATAAAGTTTATTTGATCTATAACTATGTGAATAACTAGTTGAGGCATATGGATGTCCAGAACTAGAATTACCATTATTCTGTCCAGATTTAGGAATAAATCTATTTTTAGTAATCTGTCTCTGTCCAGGTTTGTAGCCTATTCCAGTAGTGTATTTAGGTGCCACTTGATTTCCTTGAATTTTAGTTAGTGTATCCTTTCCATTTGTAAACTTCTCTAAGTCTCTTCTAAGTTTCTCATTAGACATTTTCAGTTCAGTTTTTTCCTTTAATAGTTGAGCATTCTTCTCTTTTTCAATAGTAAGTTTGGTTTTAACAGTTGTAGTGAGAGAATTATGTTTCTTAAATGATTTGTATTTATCCTTAAGTTCATTGCATGTCTCTTCCAGTATATTACAGTATTCAAGTAATTCCTTACTAGTCATGTTTTCAGAATCAGAATTAGATTTTGCATCATCTCCAGAATAATAAGAATTTAAAACAGGAGTATCTAAGGTTACCTCAGATGTGTTTTTCATGAAACAAATGTTGGCTCGATTATTTTTAGAATCAGACATTTCAGATTCACTTGTACTGTCTTCTGAAGCACTCCACGTTGCTTTCATTGCTTTCTTCTACTTACTATCCTTGTAATCATATTTCTTCTTGAATTTTCTCTTTGGGCAATCAGCCTTGATGTGTCCTTTTCTTTTGCACTCATAGAAAACAACTTCATCACTTTTATCTGGATTTTTCCAGTCCTTCTTCCAATGTCCCTTATTGTCATACTTTCTTTTGAAATTTTATTTTCTGAAAAATTTATTCTTCCTATAAAATTTCTTAAACCTTCAGGCTATCTGAGACATTTCAGCATCACTGTCTGAATCTGAACTTTCACTTGTTGTACTATCAGTTTGTATTTGAGCTTTTTCTTTGTCCTTGCTCTTTGAAGTAGTAGTCTTGAAAGCCACTGATTTCTTTTTTTTCATCATCTTCCTATTTATTTATCTTGAGTTCTTCTTAATACATCATTAGTTATCCAATAAGTTCTTTGACAGGCAGAGCTCCAATATCACATAATTCTCTGATTGAAACAGATGTGCCTCTCCATCGGTCTGGTAGACATCTCAATATCCTCATGATTTGTTCCATTGCTGGAACAACTTTACCAAGTGAATTCATTGTATTGACTATCTCATTTAACCTGAGATACATCTCAGAAATGGTTTCATCAGTTTTCATTTTAAAATTATCATATTTAATAGTATAAGTATTCGATCACATTTCTTTAACATTAGTTGTTACTTTATGAGAAACACCCAAAGTATCCCATATTTCATAAGTAGTTTTGCAAGAATATATTCTGTTAAATTCCTCATATCCTAGAGCTCAATACAGAGAATTCATGGATTTACAATTATTATTATAAGAAGACTTAGTAGGTCCATCCCATGTTGTTCTTTCAGTTTCTGGAATTTTATATTGAGACTCTATAGTAGTCCAAATATCAAAACCCATGCTCTATAAATGAATTTTCATTTTTAATTTCCACTGATCATAGTTTGTACCATTAATGAAAGGTGGCCTGTTAGTAGCAGCACCCTCTATTATATTATCCATAGGTAGATTTTAGAGAATAAAATTTAAAGAGATAAAATTTAGAACTAACAGAAATTTAAGATCTTTAAAGATGACACCAAAATCACAGTTGAAAAATAGAGTATTTCAAAAATCCTTAAACAAAAACAAATCCTCTGATACCAAATGTTGGTTGGAGTGGATACTCAAGATGGGGGGGGGGGTGAATTGAGTTTCAATTAAAATTTCTGTTAAAAATATTTCCTTTTTTAAAATTTCCAAATTAAAAACAAAGTTAAACTATAGTGAATCTATACAGAGTGTAAAGGTTCAATCAGTTTCTCAAAGATTTATTTGGTCTCAGTTAACTTAATCTAAAGATTAAATTAAATTTTTAAACTAACTTACTGATTTACAATAAGTATAAACACTTGATAATTTAACTATCAAATTCGCTTTAAATTAGTTTTGTATTTCAAAGTAATAGAAGTGGAATAAATATATAGTTTTCTTATAGACTTAAATTAAAATGCACATCAGAGTTAACCAAGAGGTTCAGTATCAAGCTGAGACTTAGTCCTCTTAATAATTTAAATAAATTGATCCACACCCTGGATCGGGGTTAACAACAGTGAACAACTGTCCAGGCCACACAGGGACCTCTACCATAGTTCTTTGTGGGAAAAGCAAACAACAACACACATGATGTTCAGGTCTTACTCAACCTCTACCAATTTCCACAGTGGGAAACAAAGAGTTATGAATTTTGAGTGAGGATTTAAGAATCCTCCAGTTTAGCTTAAGAGACAGTGTGTGTGTAAAATAAACAGGATACACACACTGCTCAGAAATTTAAAGATATAGTCACTAAAGGAAGAATGTATCTGAGTTTAGAAAGCTCTTGGGATTGGTAGTGCAGCTTTGGACTCGTTGGATTTAGTAGAGATACTTATGAGTCCTTCTATGGTTTTGCTGTTAAAAACAGAGTATCGTGATTCAGCTTGATGTACTTCATAGGCAAGTGAGTTCTCTGATTTCCAGTGTTCTTCGTTTGTTCTTCGGTAGTGCTGGATTACATTCATAAGAGTTTTCTTTAGATCTTGAAAATGACCCTTCTTCTACTTTGTCACGTGTTCTTCGGTCTCTCATGTATTTTCATGGAATAATTCTCTCTTTCTGCCTTTTCACGAATCCATGCTTTTTACTACAGCTCGATCTCCCTTTTTATTCCCCGAGCTTTGGCAATGGGATTGATTACCTTTCCATAGGTACGAGGTACGGTCTCCTGACATGCCAAAAACTAACATTAAATATCATTAATTTCATTAAAAACATCAATTATGACCGTTCGAATTAAATATGAATTTATAGAGATTCAAACAGTTTTCATGACTATCGGTGAGTCATGAGATCGGTGAGACATTCTGAATCTGCATCAGTTTCGGTTGCATCAGCATCGGTATCTTAGCATCGGTGTCTTAACATCGGTGTATTAGCATCCGTAGATTAGCATCGGTAGGTTAGCATCGGTAGCTTATCATCAGTAGCTTAGCATCAGTAGAATAGCATCGGTAGATTAACATCAGTGTCACTTTGGACCTTTGATAGTTAAAGGTGCGACCGTTCATCATCGGTGCAACCGTTCATCATCGGTGCGACTGTTCATCATCGGTGTGACCATTCATCATCGGTGCGACCATTCATCATTGGTTCGATTGTTCATCATCAGTGCGACCATTCATCATTGGTGCGACCGTTCATCATCGGTGCGACCGTTCATCATCGGTGTGACCGTTCATCATCAGTGACTTAGGAAAACGACTATCGGTGAGTCAAGACATGGAATTATTAAAAAATGTCTGTTCAATCAAGAATAATTCCAGGTCAACCATAACCATACATTGATCATTGATAAACATTTGTAGATACGATTTAAACACATTTAGAACAAGTTGATCAAAAGACTAAAAGAAAATAAATGAAACTAAGATTTCTGATTATTAAAACAACCATTCCACAGAGAGTTCAACATCATCAATGATGGAAAAACTATTTTTCTTCATTAGTGATGAATCCAAACTACAAGTAGGAAGTTTTTTTGATTTGATTTTATTCCTAGTTCTTGATTTCTATGATGAACATGAATAAATCAATTAACAGATTGATTGGCGGTTTAGATATCTTGTGGGATGGGTTAGATTGATCGGGTTTAGGGAGAATTACTCTGAAATTATTTATTTATTCATTTTTATTATCAATAAAATAAATTTAGATCAACATGAACATCGATTGAGGTCATTTCCTGTATTTTTTCTTATTCTTTTATCCCCTAGTTCTTTTTTCACCATGGGTTCTCTTCATTTGGTCTTGGATTCGACATATCCCAATCAATTGATTGTTGCACTCACATTTCATGATGAAATTATATGAAACCATACATTTGGGATTGTATTGACATTATAGTGGTGTGATTATGGAGATGAAAACATATTAGATGACATTAATACTCGATTTTCGTGTTCTTCATAGCACAATGAAGAGAAATTAAACAATCCCATTTTATAAGTAGATCGAGGTCCTAGATCTTGTTGATTCATTGATGAAATGACTCAATGATTCTTGATCTAAATTTTTTCGGTGAAGAAGTTGTTGGATCAAAGGCTATATAAAATATTAGAATGTGTAAATCCAAATTTGAGTTTCTAGAAAATCCCACAATACATGACATGTACTTCGGAGCTACACATTGTGTGGGTCCCCTTGTGTGGGGAGTAGGGTTTTGGAAGAACATAATGATCTCATGAACTATGTCCCCTATCGCATGGTGTGTGACCCCTTCTGTGTGACTCAACATGTATTTTGGAGAGTATATAGACATGGTTAAAAGTATATAGTCCAATGACATGTCATGCACTAGTACACGGACATGACATGGGGCACATAGGCTGGTAAACAAAGATGACCTCTGTACATGAACAGGGCCATGTGACACTAGATGGATATCATGTGTCTCTAATCATTGTGTACTCCTTCTACACATTTTGTATATAATGAAAACAAGTTGCGTGAGGTTCTTCCACATTATAAGGCATGGGTATAGTTGGACACACCATGTACCCCCTGGTACACAACATGTACCCCCTTCAAAATTTCTTATGGATCTTCAGTTTCTTATTTTGGACATATAGATGTTAAGTATGTTCTCTTGGTCCTTTTCCTTGAGGTTACAATTTGGTATTACAACCATATCACTGGATTGAGATCCCCTCTAGAGGCCAAGTATCAGATTGAGTTGTGGTGCCCCTCCTTGATACTAGTGTGATATCCTATGTCATCTTTTGTTTTCTATTTGGAGTTTGTTGAATCAGTGTGACCTCTCTAACTATTACATTGATATTCCATCTAGATGGATTTATTAGTGGAATATGTGGTATCATTGAAATAAGATCGCCTATACTGCTGGTTGATCAAGATTAGGTTCATGGTTCCCCTAGTGGTTCTGGTAATGACCCCCTATCTATGTACCAGGTTCATATTAGACCATTGAGATTTCATTTGGTAGGGCCCAATGATCTAGACCTCTTTGTTGAGTGTCTCTGATGATAGCATCGATCCTCGATTGTATTCTCCCAGAATGAGCATTGCTTTGAGAAGGATCCTATGGTCGGAAGTTGGTTATGACCACCTGGTGGTGTGGTGTCATTATAGAGTATATATAGGTGTTTATCTTATAAATTTAATGTTATTTCTTGTATTAATAAGACTTTTGTTGGTACTTCATGTTTAGTGTTTTGCGGCTGACCTACTGAGTATTATTATACTCACTTCTATATGGTCTTTTCCTTCACATGTCGTGTCTTATATAGATGATGATCATTTTGATGGTGTCTTGTGAGGAAAGGGAGTAGGTGGAGCATGTATAGAGCTTGAAATACTGATGTGTTTTTCTAGGATATATCATTTGACTTAGTCCTCACCCTTGGAGATGGTTGGACTTTTACAGTTTTTGATTGGTCTTGTATTTGGACCCTTTTTCTATTTTCAGTATTCTTACTATCATGCTCTGTTGTGAGATATTAGATGTATTTATGAATTATTTTAGTTGATTTATATTTCAGCATTGTGTAGCCTTGGATATTTGTGTGTGTTTACATGTACTTTAGGTTAATTTCCCCCATTTTTTTCATATGCCTACTAGATGCTAGTTCGCAACCCATAGCCTATTGGAGGCAGGATTGGTGTTGCCGCGGATTCGACCTCGACGAATCGGGTCTTGACAAGGTGGTATTAGAGAGCGGTTCTTCCTTAGGACTAAATTCAACGATATTGGTTTGGAGAAATTGTTTTTTGTTTTTTGGGTTCGTCTTCCAGTTTAGGGACTCTTGTGTTGGTGCAGAAGCTTACGTATCCATACATCCGGTCTTGATTACCTATCTTTCAACTCCATACATGTAAACATTGGCTATGGGGAAAAGTTTTGGTACATGAATCATATAAGAATGGTTTTTTTTTTCTATTCTTGTCTTGAGTCAACTCCCGAGATATAATCTTTTGATCATGGTACATCTGGTTTTTAATTTTAGGATGCCTCAATGTAGACAGCCAGCCAGGATTCCACTACGTGATCATGTAGATGATCCACCTAGTGATAAGGCATTGGTATAAGGGACTATAATAGAGATAGAACCTTCGGGTGGTTTAATAGTTATACCACCACACATTGAGTAGTTTCTAGAGATGGAGGTACTAGATGCGGATGTATGTAGGTTGAGTGAATTTCATTAGTTTCAAAGGTAGAAATCTTCTATGTTTTAAGGTGGTATAGACCCCCAGGTGGCTAAAGACTGGATGGAGGCAGTGACTCATGTTTTCCTTCTTGTGAGGACACCAATAGATTAGATGGAAGTCCTCATAGCGAGTCTTCATTAGGGATCTATTGGGTGATGGTGGATCTTGGTGACTTAGTCACATGATGAGATAACTCTCTCCAAAATATACTTTGATAGTATCTTTAGAGAGGAGTTCTATTCAGCCACGTTATGATCGTTACACATATAGAAGCTTCAGTATCTGTATAAGGGTAGTATGACCATGGTAGAGTACTCAGCAAGGTTTAATGATCTCTAACATTACTCTTAGTATAAGGTTCATGACTAGTTCTTCCAATCCATGACCTTTGAGAAGTGCTTTCACCAGGACATTAGTGATTTATTAGTGTCCATTTTTATTCCAACCTATTATGGGGTGATTGAGAGAGCCCTGTTGATGGAGAGTTTTCTAGAATATCATGTAGTGGAAGTGTGATCTAGTAGTGGGAACCCATTAGGTGAGACTTCAACAACAGATAGCCCGATGAAAGTCACAGGGATCCAAGCATATTAGCCACTTTAGGAGGTGATCCCAGGACTCAGGTGTATTGGTACAAGGCTCTCAAGGTGGCTCAAATTAGCTGATGGATGGAAAGTTTTTCTCCTATGATAGTCAGGGAGATCTAGCTAAATATTTTTTTGACATGTCATATAGTTGTCTTTGAGATGCCCAAGGGACCACTGAGATAGAGACATAGGTAGGAGAAGAGTGGTCCACAGGGAAACATAATGGAAGAGGGGCTGATAGGTCAGTAGGAGGTGGTTGGAGGTTCTAACTATTAACATCAACCCTCAAGTGTTCCACACTAATAGCAAGGAGTTGGTGGGATGGGACGAGGCCAACTACAAGCTATGGAGGCCTAGGACCCTGAGGCTATAGGGATGATATGAGATACAATATGTGGCTTTTATACTTTAGTTGTAGTATCAATATACGTAGGTGTAATTCATTACTTTCTTTCCACTACTCTGGTTTGAGACATAGATATTCCAATTGATCCACTAGCTCAATCCTAGATATTAGATACTCAAACTAGTGGTGAATAAATAATTGCCCACCTATTCCAATAATCTAATCTGATGCTTGAAGTTGAGAGTTTTTTATGGGTTCTCTTCATTTCATCAAAGAGACCTTATACTATCATCTTTGGTATAGACTAGATATCCATAGTTCATGCCCAGATTGACTATTTTAGGTTGGGGATGTGGTATGTCCATAGTAACAAAACAAGGTTTTCCTTTGTGGGTGTAAAGGAAAATAAGAATGCTGGGACAATATCAGGCTTAGGAGAGTGTATCAGATTGCTTACCAGTTGGATAACATAACTCTTAGAGTAGTGAATGCTTTGGGATATCAGTTTCTTATAGTGGTGGTAGATTATGAGGATGTCTTTCCTGAGGATGTACTGTGTTTAAGTCCCCACCAAGAGATAGAATTTTTTATCGACGTGTATCCCAAAATGAAACTGAAATCAGCACTAGAATATTGAATAGATCCTATTGAGATTCAATATATGAGGGTGTAGTTAGGGGACTTATAGAAGAAGGGATTTGCGAGACCCAATGTTTTCCACTGGGCATCCACAGTGTTGTTTTCCAAGAACTCGGACTAGATTTTGTGGTTATGTGTGAATTATCGGTGCTTGAATCAAGTGAATGTGAAGAATAAATATCCAATACCTATAATTGAATACCTCTTTGATCAGTTGAGGGGGGATCGATGGTTTTTGAATATTAACCTTGGGTTAGAATATCACCAGCTATGATTACGTGATGAGGATATACTAAAGACGACATTATGATGTCACTATGGTCACTATGAGTACTTGGTGATTTCGTTTGTAGTGAAGAAAACCCTAGAAGTGTTCATGGGACTCATGAAATAGATCTTTTATCCTTTCTTACATCAGTTTGGGGAAGTCTTCATCGATGACATCCTAGTGTATTTGGCATATGAGGAGGATTACATGAGATAATTAAGGATAGTCCTAGACTCACTCTGAGGGAACCTGGTTTATGGGAATCTCTTGAGGTGTCAGTTATGGATTTGAGAGGTTCAATTTCTGGGACATTTCATCTCAAAGGTTGGAGTAGTAGTGGATCCAACAAAGGTTGATGAAGTGCCCACTTGGGAGGCACCCAAAAGTGTTATTGAGGTGTGGAGTTTTATTGAGTTGGTAGGTTATTATCATAGGTTTGTACCCAATTATCTAGAGTTTTAGCACCATTGATGAATTTGAATTAGAAGGGGAATCCTTTCATGTGGATGAAAATGTGCTAGCAGTGATTTCATAAGATGAGAAAGAGGTCGAGGAGATCTACCATATTGAGATTTCAAAAGGAGGGTGTCAGGTACTTAGTGTTCTGTGATGCATCTAGGACCAGACTAGGATTTGTGTTAATACATATCCATGTGGCGATTCCATATGGTTCATTCTAGTTGAGACCACATGATTAGAACTAAATTACCCACAATATTTAGTTAGCATTGGTATTCATCACTTTGAATATTTGGAAACACTTACTGATATGAAAGAAATTATTCATTTACTCTAACCATAAGAGCATCAAGTATATATTCTCTAAGATGGATCTTAACTGGAGATATAGGTGATGGATAGAGTTCCTCCATGACTATGAATTCAATATTGTTTATTCTCCTAGGAAGGGGAACACGATGGCTGATGATCTCATCAAGATATCTTGTTCTCAGTTTTTGGTCGAGGAATCGGAGCAGTTAGCCTCATTGAAGTTGTCCTTCTTGAACATGGATAGTACTTTATGTATTTAGTCGATTGTTGTTACCCAGTAGTTTTACAGTGTGTCAAGGAAGATCAGTGTGAAGATACCGACTATGATACCTTGCATACTCAGATATCCACCAGACATACTCTTGATGGATATTATGAGGTGGGGTGTATGCAATCCTTTTTAGAGGATGGAAGATGGTACCTTTGACATTGCAGGAAGAAGTGTTGTGGGAGTTTCATACATCCCCTTTGGTGGTACATCCATGTGTGGAAATGAAGTACCATGACCTATGACATCAATTTTGGTGGCCAGGTATAAAGAAGAATGTTTAAATGTTTGTCTCTCAATGACTTAGTTCTCAGAAAGTGAAGGATAAGCATCAGGTTATATAAGATTTAGCTTAACCCCTTGAGTTTTCAGATTGGAAGTGGGATGAGATTTACATGGGATTCATGATGGTATTACCATGTATATTTAGGGGACACGATGCCATCTGGGTAATTGTAGACCGACTCACAAAGTTGACCCACTTCTTAGCTATTCGAGTACAGAGTTCAGTATAGAGATTGGGATTCCTCTACATGTAGGTGATTGTTCAAATCCATGGAGTTCCCCCAATGATAATCTCTAACCATGATTCTCACTTCACATCTCGGTTATACAGGGATTACATGGGGATTTCTGGACTCAGTTGTGCTTGATCACAACATTTCAAACCCAGAATGACGACCATACAGAGTGGACCATTCCGGTCTTGGAGGATACACTGTATGCTATCATGTAGAAATTTGACTGTAGTTGGTAGGATCACCTACACATGGTGGGATTTTTGTACAATAACAACTACCATTCTACCATTGGTATGTCACCGTTCAAGACTTTGTATGGATGACCATGCAGTTCACCACTTTTTTGGACTAAGCCAAGTGAGTCAGCACGCATGGGCTCAAAGTTGGTGAAAGATACTATAGAGAAGGTGTAGATCATCTTGGAGTTGATAAAGACTACATAGAGCTTTTATAAGTTTTCTACAGACCGATGAAAAATACCTCTAGATTTTTAGGAGGGAGACCATTTTTTTCTGAGGGTCTCACCTCGATGTGGATTGGGAATATTTAGCCGTAATGGAAAGATATATCTAAAAATCATTAGTCCCTTACAAATACTGTGTAGATTTGGTGAGGTGATCTAATGATTATCTCAACCATCTGAGTTGGACCAGGTGCAAAAAATCTTAAATGTGTTGCAGATGATGAGGTACATGCATGACCCATCACACATTATCGATAGGGGTGATTTGGAAATTGAAGATGGATCTTTCTTTTTTAGAGTACTTGGTGGAGATCGAGGATCGAAAGGAGAGGATACTTCATGGGTGATATATTCCCATTGTGAATTTTTGTTGACTATATGGGAATCTTTAGAAGAGCACATGGGAGAGGGAGGATCAAATTCATGCTCAGTACCCACATATCTTTGTGTATCCCTTTTCTGGTTTTTTGAGGCATAAATTTCTATGGTGGGGAGAATTTAATGTATTAGATTTTCGTTTTTATCATTTTTGGATATTATATGGATTATTTTCAAGTCCAGGAACTACGAAGAAAAACAATTCCAGGGCCCAGTGTTCCCGAAATAAATATTTAAAATATACTTAAAATATTAAATAAAAAAAGCACATAGTATTCCTAAAAAAGTTGAATAACATTTAAATGGGGCCCGAATCATAAATCATAAAACACCATTGAGTTTAGAATGAGGGTTTTACTTTAGGGGAAATATAACCTGGGTCAGTGTTGGATATTTTTAAATAAGTCATCATGGATGTAAATTAATGACATAAATTAAAATAAATTATTTATTTTGTTATTTCTATGAAACAACTAATTTTATCTTTAAATATACGACTATGTATTTTTTCTCGGGGTTGGCTGCTAAACCTTAGAGACCTGGGAGCTATTCTAGGAGAGCATTCTTGATGAAAAATGAATGACCAGGATCAAATCATATATTGTTATTCCAATGGAGTTGGAGGATGTTGTTAACGATGACAACACAACCATTCTTCTTCAATAATCAATCATAACTCTAGGTAAGACATTTTCATGATTGGATTTTATTCCACATTATTTATTTCTATGATGAACATGAATCAATCAATGAATAGATCGATCTGGGGTTCAATTATATTGTGGGATGGGATAAATTAACCATGTTTTGGAAGAACTACTCTATAATTATTTATTTCTTCATTTTTATTCTCATGGAATCAAATAGAGATCAACCTGAACATTGATCGAGTTCTATTCCCCTATTTGGTCTTCTTAATTTTCTTCCCTGTTTCTTTATTTACCACAGACGTTCTTTATTTGGCTCGGGGTTAGACATATCCCAATCAATCGATCATTGTGCACCCATTTCTTAGCACAATGATCTGAAACCTTAGATTTGGGATCTACATGACAAGATGATGGAACGACTGTAGAGAAGGCAACGAATCAGATAAAGAAGATACTCGATTTTTTTGTTATTCAACATGCAGTGTAGAATGATGAGAGATACCATTTTTTAGCAGATCAAAGACTTAGATCTTGTTTATTCGGTGATATAATGACATGAAAAGGATTGATTTATGTTTTTTGGTGAAGTGAGCACTAAATAGAAGGTTAGAGCAATGATTAGTACATGTAGAGCTGCATCAGAGTTTTTGAAAAATCACATGCTACGTAGCATGTACTTCAGAGCTACACACCATGTGGGCCCCCTGTTTGGCGGCTAGGGTTTCAGAGTAACTTAAAGATCACATGGTGTGTGACCCCTGTCACATGGAATGTATCCACTTATGTGTTACTCGATGTGTACTTTGAAGAGTACATAGACATGGGTAAAAGTACATGGCCAGATGACACGTTGTGTACTAGTGCTCGCACACGACCTGGAGTACATGGGCTATTACACAGACATGGCCTTGGTACATGGATACAACAAGAAAAAACGTTTAGGATATAGTATGTCTCTACACACCATGAACTCCTTTTACACACATGTATATGGATACTACATGCTGTGTGAGGTTCTTCCACATGGGAATACATGGGGAAAGCTAGACACACCGTGTACCCCCTAGTATATGCCATGTACCCCCTTCAAGAGAACCTTTAGCTCATAATTTTTCCTAGTTTTGACCAGTATACGTCTAGTAAGTTCCATTTTTCCTTTTTCTCAAGAGTACAGTGTGACATTACATCCATATCACTGGATTGTGACCCCCTATAGAGGTCGAGTCTCAGATAGAGATGTGGTGTCCCTCCATGAGACTGGAGTGAGATCCCCTTTCCTCTTTTGTTCCCTAGTTGTAGTTTGTGGAATTGGTGTGACATCCCTAAGTATGACATTAATCCTCTATCTAGAAGGACCAATCATTAGGGTTTTTGGTATCATTTGCATACAATCCCCTATGTAACGGGTTAATCCATATTGGGTTTGTGGAGTCCCCAAATGGTCCTGTATCCTATTTGTGTACCAGGGTCTTCTTAGACTAGAGAGATTTAATTGGGTGGGGACCAATGATCTAGACCTCTTCATTGATTGTCTCTGATGATTACATGGCTCATGGAGTTAATTATTCTAGAAGGAGTGTTGCTTCAAGCCCAATCCTATGGCTGACAATTGGTTATGACCACCTTGTGGCATAGTGTTTTTCATGAGTATATCTAGTAGTTTCTTTTATAAATTTATTTTTATCATTTATTGAGATGAATATACTTGGTGATTCATGTTTTGTGTTTTTGTATTTCTTACTAAGATTGTTATACTCACCCCTGCAAGAAAGTTTCCCGCACATGTCGTGTCTTATGCAGATGATGACCCTTTTAATGGTGTCCTGGGATGATAGGGAGTGAATGGAGCATAACCGAAACTTAAATGACTGAGATGTTTTACTAGGATCATTCATTTTACTTATTCCTTGGTCATGGAGTAGGTTGGACTTTTATAGTTTATTTGATCATGTAATTGACCCATTTTTTGGGTTTTAGTATTTTAACTGTCATACTTTGTGGTGGGATCTTAGATATATGCATGCATTGTTTCAATTGTTTTACATTTTATAATTGTGTGGGATTGGAGGTATGTGCATGTGTATAGGTAATTTAGGATAATGTCTCCCATCTATGGGAAATGCCTACTCGATTCTAGTCTGCAGCCACTAGTCTATTGGAGGTGGGCATGGGGTAGTCACGGGTTGGACCTCAGCAGGTCAGGTCATAACACGTGAGTTCTATCTACTGCCTGTACTCTTTACCCTAAAAATGGAAGAACAAGAGTTCTAGTCATGTAAATAATATATGTCACATCAGGACTATCTCACTAAGGAGGATAACAAAAATCACTCTAAACTGGAAGGGTTATTAAATATTAAAGAAAGGCTTCTTAATATACAATTTTATCATAAATGGATAAAGGATGGAGAAAAAAACGAAATTCTACCACCTTTTGAAAGAGAGGAAATCCAAAGAGTGTGTCCCTTCAATTTGTATGAATGGAAAACTTTAGGACATTTAGGATCCAATTTATCATGCCTTGGTTAATAATTTCACTCTAATCTTCAATGACTATAGGGGCTCTGAGCCAAGATCTCTTGTATTTGGAATTATTATTTCAAAATAGAATGATATGAAGAGTGACTTAATAACTAAAATACCATCATAAGAGGAGGTTAAAAATGAACTATTTTAACTAAAACCAAATAATAGAGATGGTCTTGAGGTTTTCACTAATAGTTTCCTCAAACACTTTTGGGATATTATCCAACTTGATGTCTTTCATACCAACTGAGATTTATTTTAAACTAAATTCCTACCTATGAGTGTTAAATCTCAATTTATCAACCACATTCCAAAATGTGAGTAGGCTATGTATATTAAATATTTCATTACAATTATGATTGGAAATTCATTCCCCAATATTAATAGCAACATTCTGGATCAAAGACAAGGAATCATTTTAGACTAACCAGTCTCATACAATCAATTTGGATTCATTCCTGAGAGGATTATCCATGAATATATCTTTAATGATTTATATTTCATTAACCTGTGGTAGAAGAAATATAATTATAAGAAGAAGGATTTAAATCTTGAAATTTCCAA
The DNA here is from genome assembly GCA_963277665.1 of Viscum album. Lineage (NCBI taxonomy): Eukaryota > Viridiplantae > Streptophyta > Magnoliopsida > Santalales > Viscaceae > Viscum > Viscum album. The sequence continues at coordinate 2,105,229,844 of OY728130.1, read as the reverse complement.
TGAATTTGACACTCTAAAGTAGATCCTTAATAAGGATTTACTTATTGAATATAGACTATATAACTGGATTATCGATTTTTTTACACTTACTAAAAGCTATAGACATTCTATTTTATTTAATGGTTCCCCTGTTGATACTTCAGGTACACAATAAGTCATAAGAAAAAAGATACACTGCCTTCCCTCCTCTTTAGAATGGTTGAAGATTGTCTCAACAAATTCTTGTCTAAATATATGGCTACTCACTGTCTTATCCCAATGGGAGATTCCCAAAATTTAAAGGCACCCACTCATATTATTTATGTTTATGACTTAGTCCTCTTCTTTTAAAGTGATAAAAAAATTATCCACTTTTTCAAGGATACTTTTAAGAATTATAAGGAAGTATCTGGATAGATTTTTTATTAGATGAAATTCATTATTTACTTTGGAAAAGGATTATTAGGCTCTAAAAAGAACAAAATTAGAAATATTCTTAAGGATAAGCATGGGAGCCTACCATTAAACTATATTGGTGTTCTAATCTTCTAGGGAAGGGTAAAGAATGCCTACCTATAAGTCATTGCTATTGATATCACATATCAACTAGCCTCTTAGAAAGGTAAAACCTTATCAAAATTAGGAAGGTAATGTATTATTAACACCATTTCCCTACATTTTTATTAATTATTTCTATTTGTATATATGAACTAATGATTTAATTAAGTTACATGAAAGAAAAATTCAAAACATCATTTGGGATGAATCTATTTTTTAGAAAACATTAATTACAGTCCCCTGAAAATGGTGTGTTAAACCCATGGACTTGGGTTGTATTCATAAAAAAAATATGAAGATTTCTAATGAAGCTCTTATTTTAAGATTATTTTGAAAACATCTTGGAAATAGGAAGGAATAAAAAAATTTCCTCAGTGATAGACTGGTCGATAGGCTTATCCTTGGGAATAGGTGGTATATATAATCTAATATGTGGCCTCCCATATGAGATAAATATGATTAAGTGAAGAATTATGTTAAATGGATCCCATTGAAACAATCTCATTTAATCATCTGAAAGGATAAATAGATTGAATATCAAATTTATGACATGTGATATTCCCACTAGATGAAAATCTCTTAATATCTAAAAAGTTGTGAATAACTAGAACAATGCATCACATCATATCCCAACTAATCAATATCATATGATACCCAATTACCCTTTTGTTGAATTAAATTCCCAATTTTTGAAACCGGATCAGCTGGGTAGCTAACAACTAAACTTTAGTATTGTTACCTTTTTGGAATCTCTAAACCCACTCCCAGATTGATGTCTGAATTCAGAAATCCATTTATTCTGTAGGGTTTCCTTTTTTTAATTTAGAAGACAAGATAAAACAAACTACCAATATATGGAATACTACATGGTGTGGGTTTTCTTATAACCCCACTCTGTTCTCTTAGTATGCAGAACTCATAAATAAGTGTGCAACTTTTCTTTTACTGCACTTGATCTATCCACATTTTGAAGCATGTGGTTGGAATGTATAACTTGTGATTTTTGGTGGTCTATGACTTGCATATACCGATGATTACAATTTTGAATTTGAAAATTAGTGTGCATGTTTTCATCATACTTAATGGTGGTATTGTAACCTACTTATATACAAACTTAAATATGAGGAATAAGATTAGATTTGAAGGTGGTAATTTCATCCAAAAGTATATTATATTTATTATTATCAAGGATATTCAAATCATATATAGGGATAGTATAATCTATATCTATTAATAATGACACCCAAGATCTAATCATTCTCAGAAATGTAGATACACTTCAAATTCCTAGAAAACCAACTTTGATATCATATGGGAAATAGATTCCTCCATGGAAAAACTGGATCAAAATTTATATTGATGGTTCTTCCATGGGAGATTTGTGGCCTTCAGGATGTGGAAACATTTTACAAAACTATAGAGTCTTTATCAAAGGTGTGTTCATGTAGTTAATTGGGTGTTACATTTTTACATGAAGCAGAATTATTTTATATTATTCATGTTATCTATGAATTTGGTTTTCATATTAAAATGATTAGTTCCATATATTCCATTTATAATTCCTAAATGAAATGCCTGAATAATTTTTAGAGATATCTTATTATGAAAAAATTATATATGATGGGTTTATATTTTCATGGATAGAATTATGTGTGGGATTTTATCTTGGGTTTCTTATTCATCTAACTTCCTATTTTCACTGGCCCATACTCAAACTACATTTCCATGTCACTGTTCCACTGCTAGATTCCTCCTACTCATTGATCACCTTTGATTACCCTTTGATCTAGGCTATCCACATGTTCAGTATTTATTGTTTGTGGGGTTCATTTTGGTTGATGAGCACTGCAATGAATCCTCTTCAAGAAATTCACTCCACTCTTTCATTATGTATCAATTCTCCAAATAATTATCATTCATCTAGAAAAATCCTTGTTTTTTAAAGATATGTTTACTTTGTTTGTGATTAGAATATCATGATATTCATCCTCATCAAGCACCATTTATTTTTCATTTGTGGTGGATCTTGATGGAAACACATCCCAGTGAATAAGTGCGGCCATTTACATAATCTAGAAGCTTTGGTGGAGAACTAGATGAAGTATATAGTGGTGTCTTTATATACATTCAGAAAGGAATCTTTGACACATAATAGGGAGAATAGGACCACCAGATAGATCTAAATTTTCCATCCTAATAAGTTTCCTCATATTTTTTCTTTCATTTTTAAGATTTTCCACCTATTTCTTTAAAATTATTTAGTTTCTATTTTTGGACTGTATCTTGTATTCCTTTTGTTTGAGCATAATAAAACACATGTGTGTGGTGTTATTACCATGAACATAAGTCCAAAAAATACTGCAGGACATTAAATTTAGTGTCTATATTTACCTATTTATTATTATTAGTTCTGAATCCATTTTCAATTCAATATATTTCCTTTCAAAATCTTCTTTAATTGTCACATTTATTGGTTTATTTTTAACTACGATCATTTTCACCCAGATTATCATTTTTTCCGATAATTCTTAATTGAAACCAATTATTATTCAGTGATCCTCATCTTTTCTTGGGGGGGGGGTGTACGCCTTAAAATTTCCCAAATTTTTTATTAGAGTTAGTGAATAAATAATGGCTTCTACTAAGTATGATTTTGAAAAATTTAACAGTGACAATGATTTTAATTTTTGTCGAATCAAAATTAGGTACCAACCTATACAGAAGGGGATTATAGAATCATTTCATGGCCCAAAGAAACATTTTATTACCCATTATAATAATGCATACACCTTTACTAGTTATTAGGATGTCCCTACCAATATCCAAGTCAAGTCCCATAGTTCTTTATTACCATCCCTTAGTGAAAAGGTTCTTAGGGAAGTTTCATATGAGCCCAATAATTTTGGAATGTGGATAAAACTTAAGAAACTCCACATGTCAGCTTATTTTTTTAGAAGATTGTATATGAAAAATAGAATGCTCACCTTTAAAATGATCTTTTGTGTACTTATTACATCACATTTAGATAAATTTAACAGAATCCTGCTTGATCAGTCCAATATTAACATGAAAATTGATGATGAGGATCAAGCTATGACCCTCTTTATTTTACATGATAAATCTGATAACACCTTAGTGAAAAATATGATGTATGTTTGGGACTCATTGACTCCCGAGGAAGTAAAATTCACCCTAATCACTAAATAATTTTACTCTAAACCCTAAACCAAGAGTGTGGTTAAGAGTCTCTTCACTAGGACTGGGAGTAAAACTAAGGGTAAGAGGAAAAATTATAGTAAATATAATATTGAGAATAATAAACAACCAATCCTAGGTATAAGTTTATGGATAAGAATGTTAGTTTCTATAATTGTGGGAAATAATGGAATATTATAACTGAATATAGGAACCCCATGAAACATTATAAGCTAGATGAATTTGATGAGAAATCCCTTTAGCTGATACTAGTTACAATGGTGTATAAGTATTTAATGATTCTAGTAATGTGATCATTGATTATTTGGTCCTATATTATGGTTTTTCATTTCTTATGTATCTTATTAGGGAGCCATTCCTTGAATTTACTGAAAGGGTTGAAGGAGAAGTGATCTTAGGAAATAATAGGAGACATAATGTCTTGGGTAGAGGTTATTATTTGATAGAACTAGATGACCATTCCATCATCACTTTTATTGATGTTAAGTGGGTCACTAATCTTTATAGAAATTTTATATCTCTAGGTGTTCTATACCAAAAAGGGGTTTTAGGTCGAAATCAAGCTTCCTTAAAATATCAAAAGGTCTAGGATAGTTATCAAGGGTACTCTTATAATTGGAATTTATATCTTGAATGGTAAAACTCATTTTAGGTATTTAGGAAGTGTGTTTGTCACCAAAATTGATAACAATATCTTATGTAATAGGATATTGGGCCATGTAAGCTCTAAGAGAATTAAGGAACATAGTAAACAAGGGTTTTTGAATGGAATAAAACATAATAATCTCCCTTTTTGTGATGATTATTTCATTGGTAAGTCTAAGATTGTTAGATTTAGTAAGGCCTCCTTTAAAGCTAGTCATCCTATAAAATATATACATTATAATTTTTGGGGACCTTCTAGGACTACCTCTTATGGTGGAGGATCATATTTTTTTTTGTTATTGAAGAGTATTCCAAAAAAAGGACTTACGTTTTGAAAAAAATGCCTGATGTGCGTAACACGTTTAAAACCTAGAAAATCCTTATTGAAAATAAAATGGGAATGAAAATTTATATAATGAGAATAGAAAATGGTTTTGAATACATATACACTAAATTTATATAGTTATATGAATTTAAAGGAGTTGTAAGGAAATGGACTATTAGGGAAACCCCCAAATAGAATGGGTTTCCTGAACGAATGAAATGCACTATTCTTGAGCTGTTATAAAGTATACGTGCATGATCAGTCCTACTTAAATCATTTTGGGATGAGTCTGAAACTATTTAAGTCTATCAAGTTAATATATTCCACTCTATTACCATCAATTTAAACCTCTAGAAGAACTGTGGAACAATAATCCTCCTTCATACAACCACCTTAGAGTCTTTCAGTGTACTTCTTATGCCCATGTCAAAACTGATAGAATGGAACCTAGATCTATTAAGTGTGTGTTTGTGGGTTATCCTAAGGGGGTTAAAGGGTAAAAGTTATGGTTTGAAAATCCTGGTTATTTAAAATGCATAATCAATATATTATTTTTTCCACAAGTCATGTTCTCTCAAGTATAAAGCTACCACTAATGATAGTAATGATTCACCTCACACTAAGGTTGTTCAGCATGGACCACCAGCCCAATTTAAGATTCTTATTAAGCCCTCTCCACCCAAACCTTTAACTTTTACACAATATAAATCCACTTCTGATTCATAATCTGAATCTAAGTATCCTAATTATAATAATGATTATAAACTGACCAAAGATAGAGTTAGAAGGGTTATATAACCCCCTGATCAATTTATCCAATATTACATAGACACTTTTTCTTTTCATATATACTACAATATTGTTGATGATAATTCTCATTCGTATAAGAAATTTATCAATTGCAGATATTCCAAACACTAGATCGGTTCCATGGATGAATAAATAATTTCCTTAAAGAATAATCTTACTCGGTCTATTGTTAATAGACCTGTTAATTCAAAAATCATTTGATGTAAGTTGATATATAAAGAGAAGAAGAGATAACACATCATAAAAGATAATTTAGTGTAAGGATATATTGGTGGCCAAGGGATTCCTTCAAATAGAAGTAATTTATTATTCTAGAATCTTTCCATCCACTGTCAAACATTCATTCACTCATGTTCTGTTTTCTATTACTACTTACCATGATTTTCATATTTACAATTTCAATGTCAAAACTACCTTTCTACATGGTAAAATTGATGAGAAATTATATATGAAACATCCTCATAGTTACTTGAAAGAATTAAAGCCTAATTAGGAATTCCTTTTAATTAATACCTTGTGTGGTTTAAAACATGTATCTTGGTAGAGTTATATGATTTTTGATTCATTCATGATTAATAACCAATTTAATATGAGTAAACATGAGGCATGTGTCTATTTTAATTTTTTTTTAAAACATAATTATTTACCAACTATTATATGTAGATAATATGGTGATCATATGAAATAATATAAATCTCATTATTTTTGTTAAATATTAGTTGAAAAATTATTTTCAAATGAAATACTTAGGTGAAACTAAGAAAATTATGGGAATGGAAATAATAAAGAATAAGAATCAGAAACTATTGAAACTCTCACAACATTATTAAATTATAAAAATGTTTAAAATATATTTTATTAAATCACTTAATCCTATGAGTATTCCATTTACACAACATTTCAATATTTCATTAACTCAAGACCCTATTGTTGCTGTCGATATTGAGTATATATCCAAAACCATTATTGTAGAATATTTGAAAGCATAATGTACTGTATGATATCTACCAAGTCGGGTTTTTACTTTTCCATTTGTAATAATAGTAGATTTATATCTAATTCATAGAATCAACATTAGAAATCCTGTAAACAGATTCCTATTTACATATCACTCACATCAACTTATTCTTTCTATTATGGTAAATATATGGATAGTAATGAATTGGTTTCTAGTTATGTAGAATCTGACTATACATGCAATGTTCATACTTGAAAATCCCTTAATGGATATTTTGTCACTTCTTTTGGAGGACCTATATCCCGGAAATGTAATATACAATCAATTGTGGATCTTTTAACCATAGAAGCCTAGTACAATGTCTAAACTGAGGATGTTAATAAAGAAATATGGTTAAATTTTATTTTTTCTGAACTCAATATATATAATCCTATTATTACTGTCTTCTATGATATTGAATCAACCTTTCATTTATCCAAAAAATTAGTATTCAATTGAAAATTTAAGCACATAGACATTAGGTTTCAATTTATTAGAGTTGTTGTTAAGGTTGTAACTATATGTTTCAACATGATACATAATAATAATAACCTAGTTGATAGTTTTACTAAGTCTTTGGTGTTATCTAAATTCAGTAACTGCTTAGATAAGTTGAATTTGGTTATAGTTTAATAACCTTAGGTGAAATAACATTAATATTTTATTTCAAAATTGTAGAGATTTTGGAATTTGGTTTTCATATTATAATCCCTACTTCCATATCTTCCATTTATATTTCAAAAATTACACACATGCATAATTGTATGAGTTATTTTATTATGATCAAATTATATATATAGGGTTGATATTTTCTTATATGGAATTCCAATTGGGATTTTATCTTAGGAATCTTTTTCCACCTACTTACTATTTTTTCCAGCCCTCACTTTTCCTGGATTTCAATATCACCAATCCCCTACTAGATTTATATTAGTTTTCAATCACCTTCACCACCCATTTCATAGAGGTAATACAATTTTTAGATGTTTACATCTTAGGTTGTTCATTTCATTTGGAAGGAACTATGTTTCATCCTCTCATCATTCTGGTTGTTTTGACCTATTGTATTGTGTTATGGGACTTGATCACCCCTGAATGACCTTCTCTTTAAGGAATTCACTCAAATATTTTTATTTGTTCCATTCTCCTAGTTTTAATCTCATTCCAATGGATAAAACCAAGGTTATTTGAGATAATTGTTTGTGATTCTAATATCAAGTCCTTCATCCTTCTTGTTCACCTTTGGAACTCCTTTTGTGGTGGAGCTTGATGAGGACCCTTCTTGGTGAATAAATGCATCAATTTCCTTGATCTAGAAGCTCTGGTGGAGAACATGAATAATTGTTTTGTGGTGTATTTTTATATGTCCAAAATGGAATATTCGATGAAACATAGAGATAATATTACTAAAGGATAGATAAAAATTGTATAGCCTTATAATTTTCCTCATATTTTTTCTTTCATTTTAAATATTTAACTTTCTCTTATTTTTTATTATGATGTTGTGGTTACTTGAAAGCATCTTTAATTTATTTTATTTTATTCTAATAAAATGTGTGTTTGGATGTTGTTTTTGTCATGCACATAGATTCAAAAAAGACAGAGTCACATTAAATCCAATGTCTATATTTATTTCTTTCTTATTCTTAGTTTATATTTTGGTTTCTATTATATTTAGTTCCATTTGAACTAATCATCAATCATCAAATTTCTTAGTTTGTTTATTATTGTGATCATTTTCATACCAATTATCATTTCTATTTTTGATATTATCTAATGAAACTAAATTATTAGTTGGTGACCCTAAACTTTAATAGGGGTGTATGCCTCAATGTTTCCCCCAAAACTATCAAACATGTAACTTATTTTGGGTAGAGACACCTCTATCTTCAGAGTGACTCTCTATGGGAACTGGCACATGATTTTTTCCTACCATACTAGGAAACTGTATGTATTATGCACATGGGGAATCAAATACATTACCTCACTGGGGAATGTACGGTGTTCTATAGTCTTGGTTGGTCTCACTTATGGGAGTAGAGCATATCCTATACACACATTTTGGATGGGTTTGGAATCTCTAGTTGTGGCATATCCCAATGCTAGGGTTTATTGATCTCTGTTGTAGCACAATTCACCTAAGATTGACTTCATCAATGTAGGTTTTGGAGGTGATTTTGATACTATAGATCATTTCTTTTAGATTTAGATGATGTGAACTCCATAAATATTCTTCAAATACATATATCATATTCATAATTTCTTGACATACCTCATCATAATCATTGGTATTCTAATAATTCTTTCCTTCTCGTCTTCTCCCTTTCTTGGATATGGTTCGATATCTTGGATTCATGGCATCGATTGGTGTACGTGAAGGGGTAAATGGTTCTTATATCCTTCTTGCAGGGGCGATCCAGAGATTTTTGGAATATTTCAACAGTTTCTCCTTGGAGATAGAGTTCGATGATCATGTGGCGGTTAGTGAATTTGGTGGTCTGGTGCCAATTTTAGTTTCCAGGTTCAGGCCTGGGGTCATACATGGCGTGTTGCGGTGAGATAGTTTGTGATGGAAAGGGCCTCACATGGATGGATTATGTGGGTTAGAGTCATCAGTAGTTTTTTAGATTGTGATCGGAAGGTTGAATTTGATATTTTCACCATTCTGGTCAGAGGCAGGTTCTTTGTTTTATGGTGTTTCTCATAAGATGATAATATGATTCAGTGGCTTCTATGAGGTTCTATTTTAATCTAATCTGATTTGTGTGGATCTATTTGTTTGATTAGTTGTTGATTGATTTGTGAGAAGTGGATTCTACTTCATTGAATTTGGATGACATTTCTACACCTTATAGTTGATGTCTGGTGGGTGACCTCGAAAGAGGGATGGGTGTCATGATAGTCATCATTTTTTCATCTGTTCGTTTCATAATAGATGGATGGGAACCTTATTTTGATCTTTTGCATAGTGATTTTTCTGGTCTTGATTTTGGGTTAGGTTGATAGTGTAATAATTATTCCCATGAATTGTTATGTGGGAATCTCAAAAGATAGATAGGTGTACTAACACCTATAATATGGACCTCCATCTTCATGTCAGTGTGGGTTGGCAGGGTGCTCTGTAGTGTCGTATTGGACCATCATGACACAAATTCATTGCAGGGGAGTGAGACATATCTATTATCTGATCTCACTTTTAATTGTCTATAAAGGGGGTGATGAGTCTTTTTCTGATTCTTTTGTTGACATTAGTCTTCCTTTTGATATTTGTGTCCCTATTAAGGCCTTCTGGTCTTGTTTTTTTATGGAATTTGTGCCTCTTTCATGTAACGGGTTCCCTCTTCTCCCAATCCTCAAAAGGGATTATCCTTTCATTTTTTTAGGTTCAATAAAGGGGGCTTGACCCTCAACCTTTTCAAAAAAAAATGATAATATATTTATTTATAATTGTTAATATATTATTTAAAAAATTAATTAATAATTTTTAATATACTAATTAATAAATTAATAAATTATTATTAATATATTAATTATATTGTTTGTAATTAGTAATAATTTAATTAATATATTTAATGGATAATTAATAATAACCAATTAATCTTATATTTTATAATTAATTAATGTTATATATTATATTATTAATGATAAATTGTATTAAATATTATTTAATTAATTATGTATTAGTTATTATGATATTAATTAATAATTATCAAAAAATGTAGAACATAACAGCGATTGGATCTTTCCCATTTATTTAAAATATGAAAATACAAGAGGGGAGTTGAGGAAATATGTAAAAAATTACCATCATCCTAAAAATGGAAAACATCACAAAATAAAAGATAATTAGGGTTACCAAAATTATCTAAAAACCCAACCTCTAAATGAAGGCTCATATTATGACACCCCAACTACCCTAACTATGAGGGATACATCTACCATGGGGATGTTAGCCTCTCCTCCATGTCTAGGGTTTTTTCCAAGGTTCATGATCATCATTTGTTGATAAAGAAGTGTTATCATGATCCTTAGAGATTATAGTAGTGAAGACAACTTCCATGATAGGAAGTGAAAAATCCTCTACAACAGCCTTTTTGAAGCCTTTCTCAGGGCCACTATCCTTCTCCAATTGACCACCTTCCGGAACCTCTTCATACTTATCAGAATATTTATTCATTTCAGAAAAGTTGATGGTGTTTTGAACCTAAATTTTGACTATATTAGTCATTGCATCATCCATATAAGGAGTTAAGATAGAAATTATAACCATAGTTGACACCCTTAATAGATTAGATCCCTTTCTTGTATTTATATTTAGTTAAGTATCTTATTCAATTTTCATTTTCCCTTTACGATCACTTGATATTTATAGATTCTTCTCCTATAAAATTTGACAATAAATTTCATCTTGAGACTCTATATCATGGTTAGATTCAACATGACCATATTCATCACCCTCCCTCCTAAAGTTCCTCAAAAAAAATTCTTGAAGGATTTCCTCCCATCCTCATCATCATCCCTTGAAATATGAAGTGTAGTTCTTTCATATGACATAGATTTAGTTCCAGAAGGAGTGACCCTCTTATCATGTCTAGGAACATCTTGTAAGGTGCATTGCTCATGATGGGTGCCTACCACAAGTCCGATCACCTTCACTGGAACCCCTAATCCTTCACCCTACCCTTATAAAACCTGCCTGAGCCTATCATAGATTTGGGTGAGGTATAATTTGAAGGTTCTTTTTCCCTACATTCACATGATATAACTCTACAGAGCTTAATGAAATAGAACCATCTCAATTCAAGATTTGTACCAAGATCACTACCTGCACCAGGACGTGACCCTTCACAAACCCTTTCCTCTAGGTTCTCTACCCTTTATCAACACTAGACCCTCTAAGATAAAATGGATTATTTTTCCCATTCCTTAGGAAATTATATCCTTTAATTCTAGAAAATATTGTTCTCATGTTGGGATGCATATCCAAATGTTTTATCTGAATTTTTTTAGGGAGCCTTGTAATGAGGCCCGATCTTCTTCAGCCTACTGCATTACATTCTTATCCAATGTTGGATGTTGATCATATGACTTACCAATATTAAAATTAGATTTCTTAGAGTCATTTTTTCACTTTTGGTAATGGTTTAAATCATGTCCCCTTAAATTTTAGAGTGAACATAAAACCTCCTTATTATAATTGGACTTCACATGTCTAATGATACCACATAGGGAACAAAAATGAAGTACTATATCATATTAAATCCATATATTGACCTAATAATTTGGAGCTGATAAAATAACTTTGTCTAACTGTGTGGAGATACAATCAATTTCAATGAGAACCCTTGTATAGTTCCTATAAATCTCAAATTCAGTTGTATTATCCACTCTAATAGTGATTCATATAAAAGAAACATTTTCATAGAAAATTTTAGGATACTATAAAACCCATTTTAAATCATGAATATTCACTGAAACTTGAGGATAAAGATCCTTAATATTAGACAAATTAAAATTTATAATCCACTCATGTAATCTTATGATTTCAGTTTTGAAGTTGTTCAAACCAATATCCTAGGCCCTAACTTTTATCTACACATGAGGAAAAAGAATATAAATGAATCCATGGTAAAGTGAGAAGAATTTAATATTTGAAAACCCCTAAATCAAAGAAAGTATATCACCTCATGGATTCATCCATATTAACATAGAAATTCTATAAATAACAAAAATTTTGGAAAGGTCAAGCTTCTCCAAAAGGACTCATTATTGGATATGGCATGAGAAGTGCTTCCCTTATTCACAATCCTCTTGGAAAACTAGTGTATCTATCTCCAATGGCCCGGAGGCCGGCATTTTTATTGATTTTTGATAATCCACCTTTCATGGGATGAGGTGGAACCCTACAACGCCCATAGGGTAATGATTACATGCCTGTAGGCCATAGAGTAATTCATTGCTTGTAGGCACAAAAATTACATACAACCCAGACTAACAACTTGGAACTGCTCCTCCCCAGCATCTTTATCGTGAAATCAGCTCTCCACCTTCGCATGGCTGTTCGGCTAGGCATTCCCATTCATGCACAGGCTTGTCCTGATGGCAGGTTCCATACCCTCTCATTCTTGCAATCCGTTTAGCTTCTCCTATGGTGAAAGCTCCATGATCATCCTCCTTGTAGAGATTGTTCCTTGTAGTTTTTTCTGGTTTGCATCTGCAAAAAGGTGGCCCGAAGTCCTTGAGATGGCCTGAAGGCCCAACTGACCCAAAGGCCTGGGAGACCGAATGCCTATGAAGGACTCAGGGACCAAATCAGAGGTCCGAAGGCCCAAACAGGGGCATATCCCCGACTGCTACAGTGCCAACCAATGCCTGCTATAGTTCTCTCTACAGTACCTGCTACAGTACTACACAGTTCTTGCTATAGTACCTACTACAGTACTGCTGGCTGCCTCATCGCCTATGATGCCTGCTCAACTTTTTGCCTCACTAAACCCCCATCCCAATCACCTAGACCACCTGGAAGACACCTCACCTAGAGCCATGCCAGACCTCCTCCTTAATCTACCTCCACCTAGAGCAGCCCACAATACCACCGTCCCTGCCACCTCGCACACCCCACATGCACCACTGCCACCTTCCTTTTTCCACCACACATCCATTCCATCCCAAAAGTAGAAAAAATCATAGATCTGTGATCCTTGGACCCTGATCTAACATGTTCTAGTGTTGGTACATCAAAATGTTCTTGTTTCTTCAATCTTCGGCGCACCTGGGGGTCCGATCAGGTTTGGTACCACCCAAAAATGTTGAACTGAGAATGCAGGGATCTAACAGGTGAATAGAATGAAGCAAAAAGAGATAAATTCACCACAAAATGTTTTTTCAATGTTGGAAAAGCATTATTGGCCAATGACCATGAACGAGGATATTTGGGGTTAGATAAAAAAATCAAATAACTTTAAATATAATACCTAGGTACAAGAAAAGGAAACAATTAACACATAATCAAAATTTAAGAGCCCTTACTTGAGATTAGATCATTTTTCATGGAAGAATGTGCCCAAAAATGATCGAAGGAAGTATTTTCCTTCACTATATATTGATCATCCCCGATCTAGTGTTTCGTCATGATTTGCTAACAGAAGGAGAAAGAGAACCCTCTTTATGATTTTAGGATTAGGAGGATAACCTGAGATATATTCTTATAACAAAGAACTTATAGGGAATTTTAGGTTATGTCAAATATAAAATAAATAGATAAATAAATATTTAATTATTTAATTATTATCCCATAATGGCACATAATCCAAACACCCGACGCTGACTAAGGTTATACCCCGCCTATGGTAAAATCTACATTCCAAAATAAATAGTGGTCTCCGATTTCTTATCTAAGTATCCGTTCATGATTTAGTTGGGTTTTAGATATTAAATGAATGAATTAATTAATTTATTAATACATTAAATTTACCTCCAATGAGCAAGGGTTCCGAACGTCTCACATCAACATATTTTATGTAACGCATTGGGTAAACACCGAATTATATACCCAATTGTGGCCTCAAATTTCTGATATGAGCTAGTATTTATGATTTATCCTTTTTTATTTATAAATCGAAATTCGTAATATAAAATATATTTAATATTTTTATAAAATTAATAATGGGAAAACCAAGCCTCGAAATCTCACGACGTCTCAGTGCCAATATCTGGAAATATATTTAGAAATATTTAAATGTCTTATAAGTAAAAAGCAGTGTCTCTACATAATTATCATCTTCAAATATTTTCATCCTTGAAAAGAAAAAACTAAGAAAATAAGTGGGGACATTGATACTAAAATTATCGTTCGTAAAAACTAGAGTCTCTCACATCATGACCAGAATCCCCATCCATCCATGAAAAAGGTTGACATGATTACATTATTTACAAAAAATCCATTTGGTGAAACTTCTAAGGATATTTGGTCACACAAGATTTAATAGTCGATGTCTCCCAAATGAGAATCTCTCACACACTCAAGAAGGGAAGGAGTTAACACCATCGACTAAAGAAAAAATTGTTCCCTACTACTTCACTAGGGTCATCTGTAGGGAAGTTAACTGCTCTAAATCTTTTTACACTATGTGATCCTAGTAATTCATTCTCAGGTAATTTTCTATAATTTCTCCCTTATCTAGAGAATAAACTATCTCAAATTCATAATCCTTCATGAATTCCAACCAACAATGCAATCTTAGGATTAGGTCTCTCTATGTGAAGACGTACCTAAGACTCTAGTGGTATGAGTAAACCAAAACGTGCTCTCCCTAAAGGTAATGTCTCCATATTCTCCGGGAGAAGACTACTGCTTCCATATCTAGGTATGGAGTTTCATATTTTTGTTCATGGGGACTCAACTTCCTCAACTTGTATTTGATAACTGTATGTCACTGCATCAAGGTAGATGCCTATCGTGAAAGAGTACTAATGAATAAGGTAGGCGAGTAGACTCATCCATCTATGAGAAGCTAGACATGGAAAGCACATGACATACCCCACTTGTATTTTCTTCTCATGGAAGAAGAGTAATCGCAACCTAGAAAATCTACCTCACCCACTAGTGGCATCCCAAGGAAAAAGTTTCAAGTTGGAAAACTCCACCGACAATGCTAATACCTACTCTAACACTCCATCATACATCGTCTCCCTGAATGGAAAATTCAGAGGGTCTCATCCACCACACCTTGATACTATGTTCTTTGGGTAGCTCTGACTCTCCCTTACAGTTTTTTCTCACATCACAGAAATCAAATTTCAGTGGGGGAAGAACCCCTCTTACTCATGTATTTAAATCTGTGTCAAAAAACATCGACATAGGGCTACAAAAATGCCTTTTTTCACCCCAATTAAACTTTGATCAAGAAGTGGAAAGAAAATTTTACCTCACAATAGTCTCTACAAATTTCTACTGTAGAAGATAAAAAGGACACCAAGCATATCCCTTATCATCTAGTTCATTGTAGGGTCATAAGCCTCTAAAGCATGTAGCTATCTATGGCCCCGACTACTAGCTCCCTAATCCCGATGATCCCCCTAGGTTGTGGTGATGGAAGGATATCATAGTACTTTCCACCACCCATATCTCCTCCTACTATGCTTCCAACTCTGCCTCCCTAGGGACCACCCTATTCTCTCCTTAGAGATCACTGACCAGGATGTTCCTCTTTTATGGAGGTCTTATCACCTACCCGCATGTGCTCCTCATCATGTCTGGTTGGGCAGTCCCATGATATGTGACCTTATCCATGAAAAGAAAAGAACCACCTCTCTCTATGCTACTATGGCCCTCTGTACTGTCTTGGCCTGATAAAACCATGCGTATGAGCCTGGTCGTGGACAAGACTCCTGTTCCAAGATCCCTGGAGCCTTCCATCTACTGTAGATGAGTCATCTCTATTTCTACCACTTCCAACATTAGCTACCTAGAATCCCTACTAAAGAAATATCTATTCACAAGTTCCCACTCCTACACCCCAACATAGGTGGGGATGCACAAGGGCAAAACACTGGCTTGAATCTATTTGTGGAGTCCCTATTCAAACTTATGTGATTGGAAGTAGAAATTATTGATCATTCCGAGAGAGTATTTCATAAGTCCTTTGAACCATGTCACATACACTTCCACTATCATCCCTCCCGGTTGAAGCTCTAGAAGATCATGAATCTGAACGAATCGTAAATAGGATAATTTATACTTCTCCCAAAATAGATACTGGAAGTTGTCCCATGAGATCATCAACTCATCATACATCTGGGTAATTAGTCTCCTTTAGTGCCCAACCACACCATAGAAAATAATGGACACCAAATTCACCATTAGATCTATCAGGGTCTGAACAAGCCTAATGATGTGGACCACTCACTCTAGCCAATCCTCTATTGCCTAGGGATCTCTATTGCCACAAAACCTCAACAATATCTGATGTTGGAACTCATGGAGTGTGATTAGACGATTCACGTCACCAGACAACTCTTTTGAGATGATGTGCTTCTAAACAAATGGATTTTTTGCAACCTTCCCACATGGAGGAAGAGGATCACATGATGGACCCTGAAATGAGTCATCATCTCTCATAGGGTCATCATCACAAACCAGAGCTGGTAACCTGGATGGCTATCATCATGGAGGAATCTTGAAATTTATGAAGGAGTATCATTGTTGTATGAGCATATATATTCACAATAACAACAATGGGGAGCTGAATCCGGAATTAAAATCAAATACTCAATCCTATATGAAGCATGTATGATTAATCCCAACAACAAAGGTCTTGACATATTGAGTTAACAAGCATGTAGTGAAGGTCCTGGTGAATGGATACGTCAGCTACCCACAACATCATTGGACTCACTGTTTTGAGAGTGAAACTTGAGACACTTTGACATTGTTACCCTAAAACCAACCAACCTTCTTAGGGGGAAACATCCCAACAAAATCCCAAGGAATGAACATTCTCTGATACCAATCTGTCATGACCCTACCCAAGATGGGTCTCAACCAACAACTACCCCAAGACCACCTCCATAGGCCAGGGGGTGGAAATAATAATTGAAGTCCTAAATAAACTTGGGTAGGACTTCTCTTAAGTACCTACACACACACACACAACCAATTCAATTTGAAAGTGCAGAGGGAATTAAATAAAAGTGAAACACTGCTATAAAATAAACTAGGCATGCATGAACCTGTATAGGGAAAGAAATTAAAGTAGTATAAACTTAAAGTGATGGGAAAAAATACACATCCAACTAGAAATATGTCCAAATCTATAAAAACATGAAAATATTAAACAGCCGAGAGATCCCAACTTTTATATCCCACACTACGACCATTGTACATGGTCCAAACACCATATATCCCTAAGATCTTCTAAAGTCATGATCAACCTGTCCATTATCTTCAAAATACATGACATGTGTTTGGTGAAGCCCATATAGGGGTGAGTATATACATACCCTATAGAACACCCTAAAAAAGGGTGAATGAGGAGTAATAAGAGATACAACTGAAGAGGAAAAAATA
This sequence comes from Viscum album, assembly GCA_963277665.1. Taxonomy (NCBI): domain Eukaryota; kingdom Viridiplantae; phylum Streptophyta; class Magnoliopsida; order Santalales; family Viscaceae; genus Viscum; species Viscum album. The sequence goes on along the minus strand of OY728130.1, from coordinate 2,105,212,246 downwards.
GTTAGAGAAGGTACAATAAAATAATACATCTCAACAAAATGATAGATTGAATGTATACTTTTTCTAACACAAGGAGCTTAAAATGGAGAGAAGATGAACTTATTTTCATATATTCACTACCTATAGCATGAGAGTAGACTCATCCAACCACAAGAATCTAGACACAAAAATCACAGGCATATCTCGTATGTCTTCACCTCTCTTGGAAGGAGAGTAAACAAAGACCAAGGAGTCGATACATAAGAAGTATATATATACATATATATACTTAGTCAAAGAATCCCAAATGAGAGGGTAAGGGGATATCCATCTCACATATTAGCCTAAGAAGAAGAGTAACCAACGATTCCAAAAGTCCATCAATGATGCCTAGTATCTCACATGTCTTCCCTAAACACACAAGTCTAAGTAAATACATCATCAAACATTAATAATATCTACTTTGGGAGGTATTGACTCACCCACACAGTTTTGGTCACATCACAAAAACACATCGTAGTGGGGAAATCATTTCTCTTTCTCATGAGTCTGAAACTACATCAATCCATGTCTTGTCAGTGTGTCATACAGTCAAGACAAAAATTGTATGTAAGGATCTTATACCCCGAAATGATATGAGGGTCTTACTCTAATAGTCACTATGGAACTTTACTTCCCAACCCAGCTGAAGGATTACACTCAAGAATGTCATCGGGGAACACTACTGACCAGCCCTATTGGAGGGTAAGCCCAGTAAGTCCTAAAGGAACACGATTACCCATATCAATTGGAGGGTTAAGTATGAAATATGTCATCAGGGAATGCCATAACCCATCCCAGCTAGAGGGTAAGCCCAGAACTGTCATCAGGGAATGAAACTACCTATCCTACCTGGAGGGTAAGTCCAAAACATCGAGGAACTCCACTGCCCAGTCCTAATAAAGGGTAACTCCAAAAGATCATTGGGGAACACCACTACTTATCCTAGCTGGGGGGGGGGGGGTAATCTTAGTACAATATTTGTGGAACTCCTTTGAACAGCCATGCTCTAATGATTCTGTATGATTGATGTCATCATTGGGTGTCTCCTCAGTAAGGGAAAAACCTAAAACATTTCACATAATATCTCAAAATCCATTTCCAAGGGTTCAATAGTGTTATATGTGGAAAAAATCTTGATAGGATACTCGTAGTACAAAATCTGAGTTCAAATGAAAGAGATACAAAACCATAAAGTCTCCTAAAAAATGTGTGAAATGCATGTTGAGGAATCACACAACATGTGGTTCGACTCTTCTACCTGGTTGTGTCCTATCTATAACAAGGTTTGATAGCCATGTATCACTATATGGAGTGTAAGTGTACTACACGACATGTCTCAGCCAAATGTCCAATGAATGCATGAGGCTCGTTGCTATTTTGAGAGAGAAAAAATGTAATTTTACTGATATGTCTCTTCAAATGGCCTTGAATGGCCAAAATGATCATATAGTTGTGATCCCCATGAAAAAAATTCCAATGATAGACTATTCACATTCCTTAATCGAACACCCAGTGATGAACTCAAATTTCACCACATCATGCTTGAACAGTGCTTTGTGGGACCGATATATGAGTCTAAAATAATTACTCAAAATTGTTTTTGAAATGTATACATTAATTTCAAGGTCATGAAACCACCAACAGTCCATCAATTGAACGTCATATGTTGGATTTAAGGTAATTCAATGTTTTAATAATAATAATATGTTATTTTTAATTGAAAATTTCATGGACCCGATCCACAAACATGAAAAATGCATCCAAACTCAGTATTAAAATGACCATCTTGAAAAATAGGTTGTGTTGTTGTGGACGACATGTAAATTGAAAGATCCATGTAGGTGTTACATTCAAATAAGAATTTGGGAAATAATATTATTATTATTTTAGGGTATTTTATAAAACTGGTCCACAAGTCGAAGAAAGTTATCCAGAATTGGTCTTAAAAAGACCACCATGAAGTTAGAGTCACATCACTGCTGATGGTGTGTCAATCAAATGCTCCATTAGGGAGTTATGGAGGGTAAACCGTTTTTTAATAATAATATTAATAATATAATAACAAATTAAATTAAAAACTTATTACCACATTTTTTTTCACTGCCCACCTGGGCTTTCGCCTCCACTTCAGCCGCTTGCTTCGTCGGCCGCCTTGCTGACTAGACCATCCACGAATCGCCTGGCCTAGAGCCACACTATACTACAACAAAACAACACCTCCACTGGGATCCTCCTGCCCAACCATCGTCCTTTCCACCTCGCACACCCAACATTAGAAGTTGTTATCTTCTACTCACCACCTTATCTCCATTCTAACCTGAAATATGCTATGATCGCAGATATACAATCCTCAGACCTAGATCCAGTAGTTGTTCATCAAACCGTTCTCATTTCATCAATATTTTGTGCACTTGAGGGGTTAATCAGGTTCATTACCACTCGACAATGATGAATTGGGACCACATGGATCTAACCGGTGAAGAACGTGAAGAAAAACGAGATAAAATAACCACAACAATGTTTTTTCCAACATTGAAAAAATGCTCTTGGCCAAAAAACAAGAATTGGGTTATCTGGGGTTTGATAAACAGATCAAAAAAATTTAAATCTGATATTGGTGCACTTGTAATGGCCACAATTATCCCAGATACATGAAATTGGGAGGATTTTCTCAAACATTTAATCAAAAGGGATAAAACATAAAATTGAAAAATCCTACCTAGAGATTGAACCATTTGTCGTCGAAGAATGGTTTCTAATGATCTAAGGAAGTCATTGCATTTTCTACATCCTGATATACCATGATCAGAAGTTTCATCATGATCCACCAATGGAAGGAGGAAGAGAGTTCTTGTTGGTGATTTCAGAATTATGAGGCTAACCCTGAGTAGATTTCCATAACAACACCCGTATTGGAAATTTTAGGTTAGGTCAAAAATCAAATAAATAAATATTTAATTATATACTTATTTTCTTAGGATGGAATATAATCCAAACACCCAATGCTGAATAAGTTTATATCCTACTTAGGTAAAACCTATATTCCGAACTCAATGATGTTCGCATATTTCTCATCCATGTCCTTGTTCATGAGTTATTTGGGGTTTTGATATTAAATGAATGAATGAATTGATTAATTTATCCATTTAACATACCGACAATGAGTGAGGGGTCAGAACATCCCGCATCGACATATTTAATGTTGCGTTTAGGGTTGAATCTTCATTTCAGAACCAACCATGTCCTCTGAATTCAGATCCAAGATACCATTTAAGAGTTATCCCATTTTCATTAATAATATTTTCAAGCAATATAAAATATATTTAATATTTATATAAAATAAATTTCAGGAACATCGGGCCTCAAAATCACATTCCATATCAGTTCCTAGAAATGGGAATATATTTAGAAATATTTAAAAATATTATAAGGAAATAATTGGGTCTCTACATATATTCTAACTTTTCCATTTATTGTAAAATGATAACGTCGCTCGTGTGCAAGTGTGGAATACCACCTCAATGTAATAATGTGATTTATTTTTCCTTACCCATTTATATGAATAATTATGAAAGGGTATATGATGAATAAATATTATAAATATTTTATGATTAATATTATCTATATGATTAAACCATGAAAATGGTGATATTATTAGAACCATCAAACTGAAACATGAATGGAAAACAAACTAGTTTCACCTGGATGTTCATTTTAATGAAGATATTACTAATAAAAGGATAATTTAAAATTATAATGTAGTGATAAAAAGTAATTTATATATAAATATTATTAGGTAATATATATATAATAAATATATTTTTTATATTGGACATTTGAAAACATATGAAACAAGATATAACTTAAGGTAATAGATTTGTGTTTCAATATCATTTTAATTAGGATTACTTATGTTTGAATTAACTTTGAGGGAAATTATATGTATATTTTCATTTAAACCCCATGTATTTTATTGTATTTTTTTATTTTTATGTATTAGTACAATTTTCCTCTCTTTGGTACTTAAAATGATTGAAATAATGTTTTTAAAGAAAAACATACATTATTTTCTATTTGGTCACTGACTATTTCCTCCATGTCTATACTATTAAAAATTATTTTACGAATGTTATTACGTAAAAATAAAATATTTTAAAAAGTCAATTTTAATTACCTTTTAATTTATTTCAAATGATTATAAATGATTCTTTTTAAAGAAATTTTTTTCTAAAGAATTCATTTTTGAATTTTTACAAAGTTGTGAAATGAATTCATTATTTTAACATACATGGAATGAAATAGTTTATCTAATGTACTAACTATTATTTTATTTGAAGATTTATTTATGAGTTTCCATGGTTATTTTCAAAGAAAAGTGTTTTCTCAGTGTTTTTGGGTTTTTTGTCAAAATGGTTTAAAAAGAAGAAGGATTTTTTGTCATATTTTCAAAGAAAGGTTTTAATGATATTGTAAAGTTATATTTCATTAATTTCAACAAAAGTTAATGATTTTTATAATTCATTGAGGATATGATATTATGATATCATCCAAATTATTTTTATGAATTATTTATGATGATTATGATATAATGATGATATTATGAAAACCATTTATTTTTCATAGGTTATAAGATAATGAAATGATAAACATTTTAATGATATAGTTTCACATTTATGATTTAATGTTATGTGAAGTGTGAGTGTATTATATCCCTTCAATGAATTGGGTAAAGATGGAAAACTCGTAAGACAACTATTTTATTCATGAAGTTGATTACATGTTAAAAATATTATGCATGGACCGATTTTTATGTCCGTAACTTGTTGTGTGGACCTGGTTTCATGTCCATAAGTAAATGTATAGAGCTGGTTTTATATCCATAAATTTATGCAAGGAACTAATTTCATGTTCTCAACTTAATGAGTGAACTTTTTAAAATTTATATATATTTAAAATGTTATAATCTTATGTTTTTTTTCATATACCTATGTTTATTATATTCTCTAATGGATCATGATTGACTATTTATGATTCCACACTATTATGAATTTTTTCTTTTGATATGATAAACATTTATACCATAACTCATGATAAAATATATTTAATTGATTATGTATTTTGTTATTATATTATCATCATGTTATCATAACCGAATTTACATGTTTGACCATTTATTAACATTTTCTATGTTTACCCTTATTGATAATCTAATCTCACCCTTTTCATATCTTCCTTCACCAAGTTTTGATGGAATGTTTTAAGAATGATATATCTTGAAGGGTATTAATATGAAGAACTTTGTAAGAGATTTTGAATATCCTTTATGAAATAAGACTTTTATTTATATATTTTCCAATACACTAAACCTTTATGGGTTTGAGCCATATATAATTATGTTATGTATTGTATATTCATCTAAAATGATCCAATATTTATTTATGAAAATTTTGGGTTGCCACCGTTGGTATCACATCAGAGATTAGTTAATATTTAGAGATTAGGGTTATAAAACTTTAGTATAAACCTTGAGGATAATTATAAGTATAGGATACCATCATGAAGTGTTTTTAAAGTATATAGTTTTATTTTTCTAAGAAATTACATCTTTGTTTGGATAATTTTAAGTTGATGTAGCTGTGTCACCAATGTACCCATGGTTAATCATCCTGAAAAGGGTTGGCTAGGTAATAACATAATATTCACCCTAGGTATGAGTAGTGAGCCATAGACTGTGTGCCGGGTTTTACATTCTTGGGGGATATGCTTGGTTTGATTGACATTTTCACTATAAACCAATATAAAGGATTTCAGTAGATGATGACCATTAGTGACCTCTGTTAAAATAAAGGTGTCGAAGATTGGAAATAATGAAAAAAAGATTTAAAATTCCTATGAGAAAATTTCTTGATTTATCACTATAATTAATTTCACCCAAAATATGTTTTTTGGTCCTGGATAATGGTTCAAACCTAGAGGAATAGAGTTGACAATGAATATTACAGAAAATTAAATAATTGTCCTCCCAAGAAAATGAATGATATGGGAGTTTGAAGTTAATTTTTTTTAATTATATGTATTTATATATCATGATATATTATCAATAATCTAAACATAAGTGAGTTTAATAACAATTTAAATAATAGAAAAATGGAATTTTATAGAGGTTTAAGTGGAAATTATCATAGAGGAAAGAAATTTCAATTTCATTCATGTCGGGAATGTGGGAACAAACACCCAAGATAATGTCTCAAAGGAAGGGGAAGATGTTTTTTTGTGGAAATGAAGGTCATAGGGAAATTAATTTCCAATGAATCTGATTTCTTATATGTGGGAAACTTCGGTATTATTTGAGTAAATAACCTATTCAAATGGATAACTCCTAGACAAAGGAAGAGCCTATGTTGTTTCAATTTCTAAAACGGATCATGATGATTAAGTAACACTTATCCTACACTAAAACGTTTGGAATATCATATTTAAGTTTTTGAGAATTTACCCTATTAAAATATTACTATTGTCAATTTCTTTTGTGATTTTTTTCATTAAATAACTATCTATTCATAGATTGATTATAAATTTATTGAATAAGGGAATCACATTAAATATCCTAAATCATCCTATTATCCTTTATCAGTGCAAGGATGAGTATAAAAATTTTATAGAGATTAATTTGATTTTGTGGATCATAATACCCATTAATAAAGGGTATTTATCTCAAATTGTTGGGTAAAAACTCAATATTTAAGACATTACTATTTTTCAGTTGTTTGTTGATATATTTCTTGAAATGATTCCATATCTTCATCTGAATCATAATGTTGAGTATTTAATAGAACTCATACCAGATGCTACATCTAATTCAAAGACTCCCTATAGAATATACTAGATTGAGTTTTAGGAATTGAAGAACAAAATTCAGTATAATATAGATAAGGAATTCATCCATCAATGTTCTTAACCATGGCGTGCACCTATTATTTTTGTTAATAAAAAAGATGGATCAATGAGACTTTTCATTGTTTATTGAGAGCATAACAAGATCAATATAATGAGTATATATGCTATACCCCACATTGAATATTTTTTTATCAAATTTGAGAAGATAGATACTTTTATAATATTTAACATTATACTAGATATAATCAATTGAGATTCAAGAAAAAGGATATACCCAAGATAGTATTCTACACAAGGTATGGACACTATGAATGTATAGTGATGTCATTTGGTCTTACTAATTCTCATGATATCTTTATGGATTTTATGAATAGAGTCTTTAAATATTACCTTGATAACATAATGGTAATCTTTATTGATAATATCATCATATATTCTAAGAGAAAGGAATATAATAATGATCACTTGAGGATTAAAAAAGAAACTATTTTAAAAATTTACTAAGAGTGAATTTTGGATAAAAAAAGTATCATTCTAGGGTTATGTGATCAAAAGTGAGGGTATATCAGTAAATATATATAAGATAAAAGTCATTGAACAATGTACCATACCAACCACTATGATGTAAATACATATTACCCATGGATTGGATGGATATTATTGATTCTTTGTGGAAAAAATCTTACGTATTTACAATCCACCCAGCAAGTTAACTTGGAAAGGAGTCAAATTCCTTTGGATTGATGAACGTGAAATGAACTTCAAGGAACTAAAGAAAAGTCTAGAAAGTGAATCTGTACTCAAATTACCCTATGGTGGAGAAGTTAATATGACTTTTAGTGATATATTAATGAAATGAATGGAATGTGTTATTATGAAAAATTTCATTGTGGTAACTTATTAAATATTCATGATAAAAATTTCCTCATGAATCACATGGAGTTATTAGCAGTAAAATTTGTGATAATTATTTTTAGGAATTATATTTTTGGTGATAAGTGTGATGTATATAAGGATTATAAATGTTTAAAGTATATATTCACACAGAAGGATTTGAATGTGCACTAGATAAGACAGTTAGAACTCATTAAACATCATGATTTCTCAATACATTAACACCATAGGAAAGTGAACAAGGTGGTTGATGGGTTCATTCATAAGTATCATACTATTCTACTATGATGAAGATTTAAAATGAACCTATACTTATATATTTTCAAATAATGAACCTTGGGTATCATTTTTAATAAATGTTTCACTTCTTAATAAGTAGGTTTATTCATATTTTGCATTATATCTTTTTCGAACCATTTTAGTTTTAGACATGAGGAAAACAATTTCATCCTTTTATAAATATCATGATCTATTAGAATATAGATTTTCATAATTTATGAATCAGAAAGTTTCATCATGTATATTAATCATTTAGAATATATGCCGAAATAATGGTTGAAACTAATTAAAACACACAACCAAAAGATGAAATTACGATGGAATCTAGTAAGTATATTTTATCATATTACACAGTAAAATAATTGATCAAATCTAGGAAGATAATATTGAAATTAAAATTATTTTCTTTACATAGTCATTTTTGATGAAATAATGGCCTTTTCACCCCCATTGATTTATGGGTTCGTGGTCATTGACTTTATCCTGATCATGTTCTCTATTACTATCCATTAATCTTTTGATATTATATTTATCTTCCATGTTTATATATTTACTTTTTTCTAATGATATAAATATCTAGGAACCTAATTATGCATCATTTCAAATGACCATTATATATCCCACTTCCTCTTTTCAATGGATGTTTTATTATTCCTTTTTTAGGTGGGTTTTCAAGAAAATAATTTTCAAGTTTTAATATAGGGACCCAACCTAAAAAATTACATAATATTGGATATTATTTAAATAATTAATTATCTTAAATATTTAGTATTTTTAAGGTTTATAGTTTTATAGAATTAGGTCACAAATTAAACATTAGAAAACAAAATAATATAGAGTATACACTTCCAATTAGTATCAATTTTTTTTCCATAATATAAAACTTTTAAAATAAATCATTTTTTATTTTCATGAAAACTATTCAAACATTTCAACATGACCTTGTCATTTCCCTTAAAAATCCTTAAAATTCTATGAAAAAATTTTAGAAACATGGGGTGTGAAAAAAAATCTCAGTTAGGGACACACAAATAAGACAACCATTAGTATAGTGAGAAACATTAAAACCCATAAAAATATCTTTCTTGAAACCATAAAATTTTAACCATAAAGGGAAATATCATTACATTAAAATGTCATTTATTTTACCTTTTGAAAAAAAATTATTTGCATGAAAACTTATTAGAAAGAATTTAAAATTGATGTAGGTATATTGGTAAATAATCTCATATAACACTTATATAAACCTTACAAATTGGAATAACCATACAACAAATTTCCAAAATAATTCTCCCAAGAATATAATAATTACCCATTAAATTGAAGTGATATCTATACAAACCCATTTTTTTACCTATAACAAGCTCACCAGATGCTATCTGAGTGTTCCCATTGTATATAATTTCCAATAACCACAACATTAATAACACAATTTATCATTTCAAGAACTCTTTCAAACTATTATGAAAATAAATTTCATATATATATAAATAAAATTTTATTTTAAAAAGCATTTTAAATAAAAATACCCAAAAAAAGAAAAATATGGGTTTTTATTTAAGAAAACATGTAATCTTTCAAAGGAATGTAGTAATAAAATAACAGTCATGGTGGTAGGGAAATTTGTTTTCACTGTTCCGTTTAAAACATGTAAAAAGATTCCCTTTAAAAACATTGAAATGAAGTAAAAGAGACCTAAAATAAAATTTATAAATATATTATTTTCATATAAAATATTCTGAAACAATTTTAAAACATGTACATATAATAGAAAGATATTTTTTAAGGAAGAAATTAAAGGATGATTTATTTATAAGAAAAGTCCATTATCACTTTGGAAATATTTAAATCATATTACCCATGAAATAATATCATTAAAAACATTAAATACCATGATAATAGATAAATTCATGATATAACATGAAAAATGGGATGTATATACACCTTATAAAATAATAAAGGTGCACAACCTCAAGATTTTCCTTAATGAAAAGAAATTGAAACACAGTCGCTTACCTTGAGTCTGACTTGTCATGTGTATCTTTATATTTTTGAATAATAAACATATGTTATCTATTTAATTTCTTTTTAAAAACATTCAATTTTATTAATAATTTTATTTCACTTATTAACAAGTTATATACAATGACTTAATCAGTTAAGTTTAAAAAGAATATTTTGACTATAATCGGGCTATGTGTCAAAAATGGATTTCGTAGGTCAACTATGGTCAAAGAGGTCATTATTTAAATATCTAAAGAATACTTATCATGAAATAATTATCATATTTATACATTAATTATAATTTTTAAATAATCTTAAAATATGGTTATGAAAAATGAGCTAACATTACGATCATGGAGATGATACGTCGTATATACGCATAAGTAACACTTACATTTTTAGTGATCATTATGGAAAGATGTTAAGTTACATTTTATCTTTATAGAATGAAAATTATATCATAAATTACATATTATTTAATCATATATTCTTATATATATCATTATTATTATTTATTGGTAAAAAAGGAATCACATTGCTTCAAGGAGGCAATAATCTACATGTCTACGGACGACGCTATCACTTTTTCAGTGAGTTAAAAGACAAAAAATGATATATTATACTTAGAGAATGTTAAATATTTAATTAATATAATAATTAAATTATTTATATCACATATATTAATTATATTTACCCTTATCACCTTCCATGTAACATGTTAGTGAAAACGAATCAGATCGCTTTGCGAGGAGGTAGCCTGCTGTACACACGAGAGATATTATCATATTACTTATGTAATGGAATATAAAAGGGGTATATATAATATAATTAATACATATGTATAATTATATTATAAATAGCATATATAAACATTATATTCATCATTATACACAACCGTGATAAGTGGTAATGGGAAAAATGAATGACATTGTTTAGTGATACGGTAGTCCTCCGTACACAGGAATGATGATTTCGTAACCCATTTAATAGAAGTGTTTTTGGGTGTAGGTTTTATCCTTAACATAATAAAATATTAGTATATATAAGATACTGATTTTATTAAATAATCATTGTATAATAATAATTTTAGGGGGTGGAGAAAAAAATAAAATAAAATTCTCATTGATGAACATTACCTCTTCTTCAGGTATCTTCTTTTGGTTTTCAGTAAAGGCATTGATCTGTCAGATTTATACCTAAATTAATGCTTATAGGATTATATTATGTAAGTTCAGATGTTATTTGAATAGGTCTTGGCCAAACCAACTAGTTTTTAAGGTTTGAAGAGAGGGGGATATGGGAGTCCTTTTATAAGTGAGGTGAATAGAATTCTTGTTATTTTTTGAGAGTGAGTTCCACCTACATTTGTTTCATGTACCCAAGCCCGAATAGTACCCTAAAATTTAAAATAAATGGTATAATATCTAAATATGTCCATAAAATGGGTTTTGGACATTTTTTGAGTCATTTTTACACCTTATATTCTATGTTTATCTTGGATTTCATAATATCTAATGAACTGTGGACTTATCTTCCCCATATTACCAAAACACATCACACTTTTCCATGGAGAATCTTTGAGAAAGACATTATCAACTACCTCAAAAGAAATATCTTTCCTCCAGTTATCCACATAACATTTTTTCCTTTTTTGATCTATCCTCACGTTTCACTGAATCAAATGAACTTTATTTACCAATTTCTCTACCAACTCTAGTCCCATATTCTTATTTTATAATAAATCATCCTAAAATTCTGGTGTTCGATACCACATTATATATAATACCTAAAATGGTTCCATTTTTATACTAGAATGAAAACTATTATTTCAATAAAACTCAACAAAAGAAATATGTTGATCCCAACTTCACTGGTAATACATTGAATAAGAAAAAATAATATCTTACATGGTTTGAATTTTCTTCCCAGACTTTCCATATGATTGATGATGAAAAGAAGTACTGAAATTTAATTCAGTACCCAACGACATCTAAAGTCCTTATAAAAATTAAATGTGAACATAGGATCATGGTCTGATACAATATAGAGAGTCACTCCATTTAACCTGACTATATCATTTAGATACATTCAAGAAATATTATCTAAATACATTGTATCTATAATGGTAAGGAAATATGAATATTTAGTAAATAGATCAACAATAACCCAAATAACATTATTACATTAAGAAGACTTTGGCATCCATGCCTCGAAATCCATTGATATATTCTCTCATTTCTACTCTAGAACTGGAAACGTTTGAAGAATCACCTTCATTAATTATCATTATGATTTAATCTGTTGATAATTAAAACAAATCATGATAAATTTAAAAATATCTCTCTTCTTTACACCCCACCATTAATACTTCTGAATATCACCGTACATTTTAGTGGTACCTAGATGAATTTAAAATGGAGAACTTGATCTTCAATCAAGAACTATTTCCCTAATTAGTAATCCTAAGACACATATAATATTTTTTTTAAATTGTAGAATAATTTCTTCATGAATATTAAAATCATATAACTTAACCTTCTTAACAGATTCTACCTTTTTCAGTGAATATTAATCCCCTTCTTAGATCTCTTCATTTTTTTGACTAATTCAATGATAATGAATCCTAGGAAAATAATTGATGTACCAACATCCACAACATATAGGACAAAATTCATCAAATCATTAACCAAAGGGTCAAATTTTAAATGTATCATTGTTAATAGAGTATTACTTTTTTGACTCAAAGAATTAACCACATTGTTTTATTTTCTAGTATGGTAATGAAGCGTGTAATCATAACCCCTGATTAGTTCTAGAAATATTCTACTTCCCATTTAAATTATTTCTGAGTGAATACAAACTTTAAACATTTGTGTTTAGTATATATTTTACACTTTACCCCATAAAAGTGATGCCTCCAATTTTTTAATGAAAAAACCATGGTAGATAACTATAAATCACATGTAGGGTAATTTAACTCATGAGGTTTCAACTGATGGGAGTCATAAGAAATTACCTGATAAATCTACATTAGGAAACAACCATGTCATTTCAACGAATTATCACTATAGATGGAGAATTCTCCATTTCTGGAATGTAAGGCCAAAATTGGGGAATTTACCCTCCTTATTTTTAGTTCCTAAAAAAACCACATTCTTTGGTCTAGGTGAAATAAAATAATTTTTAAGTTAACTTTGTTATTGGGATAAACAATCAAGAAAATTTCTCAACAAACCACGAGTAGAAAACCGTTAATCCAAGAAAACTATGAATCTATATGATTTTTGGGGTCTTTCCCATTCTTCAACAACATTTCTTTTAGCAGGGTCAATAGTTATTCCATATTTAAAAACAATATTAACTAGGAATGATATTTTTCCATCCAAAATTCAAAATTAATAAAATTTTCCTATATTTTATTTTCTTTTTATGATTTCAAATAGTTCATTGGGTTTCATTCATGTTCCTATCAAATTTTAGAATATACAAAAATTCCATCAATAAAATCAACCAGAAACTTGTCTAATATCTCATGAAAAATTATAATCATAAATTCCATAAATAAAACAAGTTAATTAGGCAACCCAAACTTCATAACTAAAAACTCATAGTCCCCATATATAGTCAAAAATGTAGTTTTCTAAATTTATTCATCCTTCACATTAAACTAATGGCACCCCAAACACAGTTCAACCTTTTAAAAATACTATGCTTCCTAGAGCTTATCAAATGAATCATCGATATGAGGAAAATGATACTTGTTCTTAATATTTATTTCATTCAAGGATCTATAATTAATTAAAAGTATCATAGAATAATATTTATCTTTAATAAAGTTTTTTTCCTATTGGTGAAGTGTTAGGTTATATGAAACCTTTATCTAAATACACCTGTAACTTATTTTTCAATTATAAAAGTATCACTTGGTCTATTTGATAAAGGGTATTAGAAATATGCTTAGAATTATGTACTAATTCAATAGTAAACTCAACCACCTGATCAACAATGACACTAGGAAAATCATCAAAAAAGCATCCATTCAATCATTTACTACTAGAAAATCACTAATTTGAAAAGTTTATTTATTTTCAACAATATTATCTAGGTAACTTTAATTTCCACCTCAAATGAATTTCTTATCATCTTAGTAAGTTATAAAAGGCATGAAATCACTGAATATAACTTTTTTGTCATTTCAAATTATCTTAGCCTGATAAACTGAAATCCAATCCATATAAAGAATGATATCAAAATCTACTTTTCCTAGTTCTAAAAGATTTGTAGAAAATACCATCCCACTGATAACAATATAAAGATTACTAAAAATCAGGGATTCTTTAATAATTCCCCCTATATTTTAACCTAAAACTTTTATCTTACTTTCATTAGGTGATATTATCAATTTAAATAAATATTTTTATTGAAATGAAAGAATGAAAAGATATAAGGTCAAAAAAGGTATTCATATAATTTTAATATAAAATTAACATACCTTCCACCACTTCATTTGATGGCCTAACATCAACTATAGTAGTAGAAAATGACCTCGCTACCCCTCTCTGTTTCCAATCATGTAGTTTTCCATCTTTTGGAACTAACTTCGAAAACATATTAATATAATGTCCCAAACCATTGAAACAAAAAAAATCTCATCATTGGATGGATATTAGATATCCCATTCTTTGATTCCTCATAAATTTTCCTTATATTTTAATGCCACATGGACAAAATTTCCACCATTGTTAACACTTCTTGGATTTCATATGAAATTATCCCAGGTTCTTTTTACCTCACTTATCATAGTATAGGAGATTAATTTTCTTACCTCTAGATTTATATTTTGTATCTTTCCCCATCGCCTTCCATCTCGGATGATTCTTACTTTCATAATCACAAGGCAAATAAGAGTCAGAAAACTCCATCTGAACCTTTTAAACATAATTAATATCTTTCTCATATCTATTAAATTATCATGTGGTAAAATAACATCATATACTTGGTTTAATTCTGAAGTAAAACCTATGGATTTATGGAATATTCATGTTTTCCCCTCAATTATTGGAATTGTTTTTCCATCTAGAGTCTAAAAAATTTATGGAAATATTTATCATAAATAATATCCTTAAATATTTCCCATTCCATGGAATTATGATCATCTTTATCTCTAGTATTATTAACCAAAGACTACTATTAATCAACTTCACCTACAAAATGATAATGAAAAGATTTACCCTTTGAAGTTATAAACAACCCATGACATGGAATATCTTCTCTAGATAATTGATCCATACTTTGGAAACCATGGGGTCCAATGAACTATTTAAATATTGGGGATGTTTCCTCATAAAATGCTCTAATATAGACATGTTCTTTCATGGTAGATTAAATTCCTCTCTGATAAGGATACCACCACTTTATATGTCCTACGTCAACTAATCCATCACTACAATAAACTACTTTATTCAAACTACAACCAAATGAAGATACTAATATATAATTTTATTTTCCTCTTGGTGCCTTCCCACAATAGCTTCCGTATTTAATCAATGCAAAAAAAATTAGAGAAGACATAGTTTAGGTGAAGAAACAAAGTAATATTAAAATACTTTACTATTTTAATTTGAACATATGGTAAAATATTTCAAGGAAATTCTATTATCATTACCCTGACCATAAAAGTTATCTTAACCACCCTTTGATACCAACAATAAGGATTCATCCTTAAACGTTATATAATATTGAGTATTACGTCAGGAATCCATTCTCTTAAATTTGAGGATTTTTATAGGTTTATAGGTTTAGCGAAATATTAAAAAACTTATACATTAAAACACTATATAATAAAAAGTGGGTAGTTTTGATTACCATTCATTTTTTCTGGAATATAAAACTTTTAACAAAAATCTTGTTTTCTTTTCATAAAAATTATTCACAACATTCAACTTGACCTTATCCTTTCACTTAAACATTCGTATAATTCTATGAAAAAATTTTAAATTTTTTTTATAAGCACAAGAATCTCATTAAGGGATATAAAAGGAAAAAAATCGTTAGTCTGGGGAAAAAATTAAAACCCATAAAAAACCCTTCCTTGAAAACAAAACATTTTACCAATAAATGGAAATATCATTAATTTAAATGATCATTTTATTTAACTTTTTAAAACAAATTATTTCCATTAAATCTCATCTTAATGTATAAAAATTTCATATAGGTACCTTGGGATATCATACTATAGAACACATACATAACCCTTACAGAACCCTTACAAAATCCTTGAAAATTGGAATAACCATACAAATAATTTCAAATGTAATTCTCTATTGAGCATAATAAATACCCAAATAATTGAAGTGTTACCTAAGAACAACCATTATTTAATCTATAATGGGCTCACACAATGCTATCTGGTTGTACCCATGATATATAATGTCAAAGAGTTATAATATGAATAAAACATTTCATTATTTTAAAAACTTATTTAAAATCATATGAAAATCACTTTCAAATATAAAAAAAGTTATATTTTAAAAACCATTTTCAATAAAAAATACGAAAAATAATGAAAATAGGGGGTTTCGTTTGATAAAACAAGGAATCTTGTAAAGGAAGCTATAAATGAAATTACAATAATAGTGGTAGGAAATGTCATCGTCATTGTTCTGTTTAAAACACGCAAAAATATTCCATTTGAAAACATTTTAAATAAAGTAAAATAGAAATAAAATAAACTATATAAATTATTTATGTCCATATAAAATATTTCAAAAATCTATTAACAACATGGACATAGAATATAAATAGTGTTTTTGAGGAAAAAATTAAAGGAGTATTTATTTAGAAGAAAAGTCCCTCATAACTTTGGAAATATTTAAATCATATTACCAATGAAATAATATCATTAAAAAACATTAAATACAATGATAATAGGAAAATTAATTATATAACATGACAAAAGTTATATATATACATCTTATAAAATAATAATGGTGCATAACCACAAGATATACCTCAACAAAGTAAAATTAAGACAAAGTCCCTTACCATGAGTCTGAATGGTTATACATGCCATTCTATTTATAAATAATAAAAATATGTTAATTATTTAATAGATTGAAATTTTATTAAATTTTATTATTAATTTTATTTCACTTAATAAAAATTTATATATAATTACATAATCAATTAAGATATTTTACTTCTTTTCTAACCACATTCGGATTATGTGTCAAAAATATATTTGGTAGGTCGACTATGGTCAATGAGGTCATTACATAAACATATATAAAATAATAATAATGAAATAATTATAATATTTATATATTAATTATCATTTTAAAACCACTCATGGAATGTGGCTATGAAAAATGAGATAATGTTACGATAAAGGAGATGGAAGGTCGTATGTGTGCATGAGTAACGTTTCCATTTTTCAATAATCATTATAGGAAGATGGTAATTTAAATTTTATCTTCAAATAATGATAATTTTATCTTAACTACCAAATTATTTAATCATATATACTTATATATATCATTATTGTGATGTGGTGGTAAAAAATCACATCGCTTCAAGGAGGTGGCAGTCCATATATCCACAAACGATGTTATCACTTTTTTAGCGAGAAAATAGATAAGAAATTAAATGATATATTACACTTAAATAATTATATATATTTCATTAATATAATAATTATGTCATTTATATAACATATATTCATTATATTTTCTCTTTTTCCCATTAATGTAATGTGTTAGTGAAAAAAAATCACATCGCTTCACGAGGTATTATTCTACATCACACACAAGCGACATTATCGTATAATTTACAAAAAAAATATATAAAAATATATATATGATATAATGAATATATAGGTATTATTATATTAAAAATATCATATATAAACTTTATATACAACATTATACCCAACCACGAGAGGTGGTAATAGAAAAATGAATGACATTTCCCTGCAAGGCAGTAGTCTGTGGTACACAAAAATAATGATTTTTGTAACCCATTTGATTGAAGTGTGAGTGGTTGTAGGTAAAACCCTTAATATAACAAAATATAATTATATTGTAGACACTAAAGATATTATATAATAATGTTATAGAAAATAATTCAATGTGGTGGAGGAATAAATAAAATAAAACTCTTGTTGATGAACAATACTTATTCTTTGGGTATGTGCTTTTGGTTTTCACCAATGGCCTTCCATGGTTGGATTTAAACCAAATGTGTGGAATATATTATTATAGGATGGAATTTTTTAAGTTATTTTGTAATTTAATGACCAAAATAATTTTTTTTAAGGTGTTGAGATAGGGGGAGAGGGGGTGGCTGTAGAGACCCTAAGCTTGACATACATGGAAATTACATTACTTTTTCGGAATACTTAATACATAACAAAAACAGACACACAAGGACCGTAATAGTTTAGTGTCTTTGGAAACTTAGAACGTAATATTCTAATCGTGGTGAACGATCTTCAACATCTCCCATAAAGATCTTCCAATTTTTGTTTCCTTACCTAAAACCTTTCTTTCAATCCTGGGGGGAAAAGAAAACATAAAAAGGGTGAGCTCAAATGCTCAGTAAGGGTAAGCATGGATAAAATAAAACATACCATATACATTTGAACTTAAAAACATGAACATAATGTTTAAACATCAAAATCTTGAGCAACGACATAAAACATGGAAGTACATAAGGCATAGATCATAATGGAACATAAATCATGATAAAATAACATGGGAATAAAACATGTAATTGTGACAACCATTCAGCACATGTCATGATTTCCATAGTAGCCAAGGCATTTCTGCCAAGACCATCTTAGTGGAAAAATTCCCTTTCTGAATCGAGTTCACTCCTCGTTTCAGTCCTATAACACTGAACCAGATTAACATACCGTTCCAGCCATGTCTATCTCATGAGATATGAAATCTTTACCCAATGCATTGGAGGGATATATAGGTCCCACCCATCTTATAGTGAAATCATTCTTACTTGTGCCACAAAATTACTTAAAACATTAATCATAACCCAAAGAATAAAATGGGTTTCATAAACATCATCCAATTATCTCATAATCCATATAAAACAAATGGACATTTCATCATAAGAAAAGTGAAACCATTTAAATCATAGAGACATTAAACTTGAAACATACACATATTAAATAATGTCATCTTAGATGGAAAATGGTTTTGATAAAACATTTGAAAAGAATTCTTGAGGAAAATATCCTTTCTTCTTCAAAATCAATTTCTTTTCACAAAACGTCATGCAATTTTAGAAGAAGAATATTTTGTTCTAAATACTCATTAAATATTTTGGAAGAAGCTTCATGAAAATATGGCTTTATAAAACAGTAAAAAAAATCCTTTCATGTCGTATACGTTAAAAAACATCATTCTCGTACTTTTGTCGGAAAAGTCAAAAAGTACCTCATAACGTAAACAAAAGAAAGATTCCTTACATACCATCTAGTAAAATTCGAAAATGGGTAAAAAGGAATATAAACATACACGAATACACTTTTATAAATCATGTACATGGATGATAGCAATAACCCCAGTAAATACTTATGGATAAGCAATCTCGGATAAAAATGAGATTTGCACAATTATCCCTTACCATAGGTCCGATTTGCTTCGTAATTGTCCGCACCTCCCGTATAATGATTTACATAATGTCATTGACTTATTCCAGAATCATACTCATTGTTATGATATTATATATGGTTCACTTGTGACTTTATATTACCCGTTCTTTTGTAAATTTCATGTTAAAGAGCGTTTTGGGTAAAATCGTTTCATTTGTCGTCCGTGTTTTGACTTGTAATTATTTATATGATTACATAGATCATGATTACATAATTCCAAAGTATAAAACATGATTTATATATAATATATATTCAGAATATACATATATATAATAAATCAGTAAATGGAAAGAAATACACTGTTCATGGAGACGGTGGGCCATACGTATGCATGAATGCTGTTTTCGTTTCCTTGTTGAGTTGAATGGAATTAAGTCGATGACATAACTATATATAAAAATAAATATAGTATCATTATTATTTCATATATTTCATGATTACTTATTATATATACTTTATAATTATTCATGAATGGTTAACGTGGAGAATGAATCTCATCGCGTCGTGGAGACGGTAGTCCGTACGTACGCACGAGCGATGATATCATTCTCATGATCGTGGAATTGTATTGGAGTGTATGCATACTATTTCAGAATCAATATCACTTTACAATAATCATATATAGTAATTATGTACACCATTATACCCATCCAAGTAAGGTGGTGGTGGAAAATAGATTACACCACGGCGTGGAGACGGTATTCCGTACGTACGCACGCGCGGTGATTTCGTTTTCTATTGGATGGATAGATGGTGAAATATGCTTGTTTCATACTTATAATAACATATAATTATATGAGTGATAATTATGTTATTACTTCATAATGAAACAACCTAAGAAGAAGAAGTGGAAGAAGAAATAAAGTTGAAAGAATCCGTAACGGACATTACCTCTTCTTTGAAGCGCCTCTTTGAGTCCTCCTCTTAGGGCACTAAAATTGGTCTTTGAAGAAGCCCAAGACCTCTAGGATGTTTCTAGGGAAGTGGAGAAGAGAATTTGGTAGGGGTTGGCCGAGATTTAAGGCTCAAAGTGGTGTGAGGAAGAGAGGGAGGAGGTTCCCTTATATAAGGGAGGAGAGGGGCACCTTTGGAAAAACTAAAAATATTATTTTATTATAAAGAAAAATTCGGTTTTAAATATCTAAAAATTGATTTATTTCTAAGATAAGGTGGGTATGGGTAGAAATACTCTCATCCAATATAATTTAGACAAGGTTAGGTTCCTATTTTAACCTTATCATTTAGTTTTAACATTAAGTTAAATAATTTTACTTTTATAGTGTCTTCTTGTGTTCTTACACTATAAGGTTAATAAACTTACTATAACAAGACAAACGAACCCCAAGTTGTTTATTATTAATATATATAACCTTATCTAAGTCATTTGTCTGAACCTTAGATTTTTAGGAATAAAATAACAATTAATAATATAATATTTGTTTTAAAAACTATTTTATGTCAATTTTGACACTATTTAGTAATTGATTTTTTTAAAATTCATAACTGAATGTTTAGTTCAAAAAAAGTTAATTAAATCCGTAATAACATGTCATATTAACCTATAAAATTAGTGTAATTCATAAAAAGTCTCAAATTACATTTATTTGGGTATTTATAACATCAATTATGTCAATATTTCATTAATAAGATAATTACTGCATCATCGTTGTGTCATACATAAATTAAGTTATTTAATGTCTAAAAATTAAAAATAAAATACCATTATGTAGGAAATTTTTTTATCTTTTTAATGAATATTTATAGTCGAATTTATCTTATGTATAACCCCATATTAAAAATTATTTAATTATTAAACTTTGATTTTAACTATTTTAACCCTTCTTTAAATAAATTAATAATAAATGTCCTAATCTAAGTGGGCCTAAATGGTCATATTTTATTCCTAAGGTTGTTTTTGGTGGAATTAAACTTATCCAATAGAATTAAGACATGTGTTAGGGTAATAATAATATATTTTTTACCCTTAACTACCCTATTTACTTTTAACCGTGGTAAAAAAAAGTAAAAAGTTACTATTCACCAAAAATTATTTTCATCTCATTGAACCACATTTTAGTCCTTGATATTAACCGTGTCTCTAGGATTTCCAAATTTCCACTCACAGAAGCGGTAAAATTATGTTTTATGAAAAATTCAGTTTTTTTAACTACCACTTAGTGGTTTCACTATTAAACAAAAAATGAAAGTTTCCAGAAAAATACCAAAAATTAGGCCTAAGCTATATTTGATTTTATGAATTCAAAAATTATGTCTATTTTATCAAATTAAAAACATATTAGTTACATTAAATCATTTAAAAATTAATTCCCGTTGTCAAAACAAATAGCGTGTTTTTAAGAGATAATAAATATCAAAAGATTGACACTTGTTTATAACTGGCAACATTGTATTAAATTGTAAAAATATATTCTAAATATACTATAAAACCACTCAAATTAATAATTTATCACTATTAATTATTTCGATTAAAAAGGTTGTTTTTAATTAAAATTTAGTAATTTTCACTATTCATCAGAATATGAAAGTTATCCGAAAAGTACCAAAATTATACCCTAAGCTAATTTCGATATTCTGAATCAAAAAATGAAGTCCATTTTGAAAAATAAAATTTACAAAATTTCAAAAAGTGGTTATTACTATTCATAACGGCTAGTTTTAATAATATTTTTATAGCATATCATTGTTTAGTGAAACTCGGTATTGCATACGACGCAAGCTATCGAGGAAGGCCGCGATTGCGTGTAATGCAAGGAAATTCAAAGATGCGTGTTGTGCAAGATCCTTTTGGTGTAGCGTACAACACAAGACATTAATGAAATTAAAAGAATATTTTTCATAAAATCTTAGAGTGTTACATTCTACCCCCCTTAAAATGAATTTCGCCCTCGAAATTCGTCGGGGTTATAAATGGTTTACTACTCGAAAGTTTCTTTAATAGAAACCCACATCGTAAAAAGGAATACCAAAACCAATCTTTAAAAAGAAAAGTACGAAACGTAACGGTTACCCAAATAAACTAATTACTGGGTTTCCACATAGGTGAAAATATGGATATGGAAGAGAAATCAAACCATCATGTTCTGATGGAGAGTGGTAGAGAACATGGCTATTGAAAAGACAACAATCAAAAAGCCATAAATTTGTGACAATCTAAGGTACCATCTGATTCATCAGATATAAGAGTACTAGGACAAAATTTTTGGTTTTCAAGATCATTTCCCTAAAGTTGATGAAATTGGAATTAGAAGAAATACTTTCGTGATTTTGGTATAGTCTCACCATTGGTCGTTCTTTGGACAATTTCGACTTCATCTCTTAAATAAATGAAGTTGAATTTGTCATTTGTGATGTGTTAGCAGATCATGTGATAGAATGTTGGGTCATTCCATCTGTCTCAAACAAAAGGTTTATCAAAAAATACATAAGTCCATATATAGTGAGATTAATCATATATGGTTCCTAAAATGGGCTTATACTTCATATATCATACCGCTTAATATAATAAAACTAATTTCTACTAAACAAGGACTTCCTGTAGGCCAGTGGTAGGCGATAAAGGCCAGTCACACTTCGGTTGTGGGTTCGATTCCCACAACCTTGTCTGACGCGATGGGTTGTCGCCCATCCTGCAGGTTGTCCTTTTTCTAAAACTACATTACTATAACATCCCATAAATAATATCGAAAAAAACTTCTATCCTTAAACAATACTAACTTATTTCCATCATAATCCATTCCAATCTTTAGGCTTATCCAAAATACTGCAGTCCAATCTCATATTATAGTGAAAACGATTACCAAAGAGTTCATACAACTAGCATGTTAATACCATCATTGATCCCCATATATCATGAGATATGTCTTGTTGGTCACATTCCAAACATTCGACGACCTTAATCATGTATTCTCTTGAAAAAAATACCCATTGAATCTTAGTGAAAACATGAGTGCTGTCAAAAGTTAACTCTTTTCACATACCAAAACCTCGAACCATGATATAACTATTTCCTTATATCAGTCATGAGCTCATGAATACTATCAAACATTTCATTTTCTCGTTTTCCCTTCATTATGCGCATATCATCTTTTTTCCAAAAATATCTCAATCACTTTCCATGGTTACCAGTACCATAAAATTATTGAAAACCATAATAAACCAATATTCCAATATTCCACGATACTATATACAACATTATTTTGGAATCCCATTACATAAACACTTAATCATTCCACCACATCGTTGTCATATTCAACATCACCAATAGTGATCGCATGTGACTTCCCTTTGTCCTTTTCCTTAAGTGGTTTCTCATGTAGATCATCACTAACCCTTGGATTAGGGCATTTATTAGCATAATTCCCCATTTCCTTGCACTTGAAGCATTGAAGTGTTGGTGGTGCGTTCTCTGTAGTCTTTTCTTTATTCACATCATTAGAAACCCTTTGTCCATTACTTCGACACTCAGCTGCTCGATGACCTTCTTTTCCACACTTAAAACATTTTCTAGTCCCTTTAAGACAATCTTTACCATGCTTCTTTCCACAATTTGAGCATAAGGAAACATTCATCTTCTTTTCATCATTATTCTGAGATTTCTCCTTGAACACCATCTTTCATTTCTTGTCAAAAACCATGAGATGGATATGTAACACCAACTTATATTTCTACCTTAATATCACAACACACAATTTCTTCATAGCTACTGAAGTCTCTTATAGCTAATGCCCATCGAAGATTTGGTTTTAAGCCACTGATGAATCGATCAACTTTACTTTCAGGTTGGATGATAAAGTCAGATGCATACCTTGCAAGCCTTGTAAAATTCGCTTCGTATATACTAACATATTCATCATCATTTTTCTTTAGTTCAAGAAACTCCTCTCCATCTTTGTTCGAAGAATATGAGGTAAGTACTTATTGAAAAATAAGTTCTTGAAATCGTCCCATTCCATGGACTCAATTTCATCTCTTGGACTCGTATTCTTGATAAGATTCCACTATTTATCTGCTTCACATTCCAAACGATATACTGATAAGATGACTTTATCATGCATAGAACATTGAAGAACTGAAAATATCTTTCCAATGGCACTGATCCATTGTTCAGCAACAAGTGGATCTGAAGACCCACTGAAAGAAGGTGGACGTTTCCTCATGAAGGACTCAATATAATATTGTTCCATTCTCTGCTCATTTGGAAGTCCATAATGATTCATATATTGTGTAAGTATAGCAATAAGATTTTTCACTCCATCTCCCAAAACATTTGTTTGTTCAGGAGTACAATCATTTCATTGTCCATTTCATTGATCAACACGGTTCCTTCGGGTTCCAACCATTGTCTAAAACCCAAAAAGAACAGTGTGAGAGACAAAAATCATGCTAGGGAAAACAACATAATAAAGGGGGATTACCTTCAATATCTAACATCTTATGTTTAATTCTAATATTGTTACCGTAATTCTAGGACTATAACCTATACATATACTAATCCTTAGGGACATCCCTAGACATACCTTAGAAATATCTCTAGGGATTTCACTAAAGTTTTCGCATCCTAGTTTCCAAAGGTTGACTAAACCTTTCCTCTGATACCAACTATAGAGACCCTAATCTTGACGTACATGGACATTACATTACTTTTGCGGAATACTTAATACATAACAAAAATAGACACACAAGGACCATAATATTTTAGTGTCTTTGGAAACATGGAACGTAATCTTCTAATAGTGGTGAAAGATCTTCAACATCTCCCATAAAGATCTTCCACTTTTTGTTTCCTTACCTAAAACCTTTCTTTCAATCCTGGGGGAAAAGAAAACATAAAAAGGGCGAGATCAAATGATCAGTAAGGGTAAGCATGGATAAAATAAAACATACCATATACATTTGAACTTAAAAACATGAACATAATGTTTAAACATTAAAATCTTGAGCAACGATATAAAAAATGGAAGTACATAAGGAATAGATCATAATGGAACATAAATCATGATAAAATAGCATGGGAATAAAACATGTAATTGTGGAAACCATTCAGCACATGTCATGATTTCCATAGTAGCCAAGGCATTGCTGCGAAGACCATCTTGGTGGATAAAGTCCCTTTCTGAATCGAGTTCACTCCTCGTTTCAGTCCTGTAACACTGAACCAGATTAACTTACCGTTCTAGCCATGTCTATCCCATGAGATATGAAATCTTTACCCAATGAATTGGAGGGAGATATAGGTCCCACCCATCTCATAGTGAAATCATTCTTACTTGTGCCACAAAATAAACATAAAACATTCATCATAACCCAAAGAATAAAATGGGTTTCCTAAACATCATCCCATTATCTCATAATCCATATAAAACAAATGAACATTTCATCATAAGAAAAGTGAAACCTTTTAAATTATAGAGACATTAAACTTGAAACATACACATATTGAATAATGTCATCTTATATGGAAAATGGTTTTGATAAAACATTTGAAATGAATTCTTGAGGAAAATATCCTTTCTTCTTCAAAATCAATTTCTTTTCACAAAACGTCATGCAATTTTAGAAGAAGAATATTTTGTTGAAAATAGTCATGAAATATTTTGGAGGAATCTTCATGAAAATACGTCTTTATAAAACCATAAAAAAAATCATTTCATGCTGTATACGTTAAAAAAACATCCTTCTCGTACTTTTGTCAGAAAAGTCAAAAAGTACCTCATAACGTAAACAAAAGAAAGATTCCTTACATACCATGTAGTAAAAGTCAAAAATGGGTAAAAAGGAATTTAAACATACATGAATACACTTTTATAAATCATGGACATGAATGATAGCAATAACCCCCGTAAATACTTTTGAATAAATAATCTCGGATAAAAATGAGATTTACACAATTATCCCCTACCTTAGGTCTGATTTGCTTCGTAAGTGTCCGAACCTTCTATATAATGATTTAAATAATGTCATTGACTTATTCCAGAGTCATACTCATTGTTATGATATTATATATGTTTCACTTATGACTTTATATTACCAGTTCTTTTGTAAATTCCATGTTAAATAGCGTTTTGGGTAAAATCGTTTCCTTTGTCGTCCGTGTTTTGACTTGTAATTATTTATATGATTACTTAGATCATGATTACATAATTACAGAATATAAAACATGATTTATATATAATATATATTCAGAATATACATATATATAATAAATTAGTAAATGGAAAGAAATACACCGTTCATGGAGACGGTAGGCCGTACGTACGCATGAATGCTGTTTTCATTTTCTTATTGAGTTGAATGGAATTAAGTAGATGATATACATATATATACACATAAATCCAGTATCATTATTATGTCATATATTTCATGATTACTTATTATATATACTTTATAATCATTCATGAATGGTTAACGTGGAGAATGAATCTCATCACGTCGTGGAGACGGTAGTCCGTACGTATCCACGAGCAATGATAACGTTCTCATGATCGTGGAATTGTATTGGAGTGTATGTAACTATTTAATAATCAATATTAATTTACAATAATCATATATAGTAATTATGTACGCCATTATACCCATCCAAGTAAGGTGGTGGTGGAAAATAGATTACACTACGGCGTGGAGACGGTATTCCGTATGTACGCACGCGCGGTGATTTCATTTTCCGTTGGATGGATAGTTGGTGAAATATGGTTGTTTCATACTTATAATAACATATCCGTATATGTGTGATACTGATGTTATTATTTCATAATGAAACAACCTAAGAAGAAGAAGTGGAAGAAGAAATAAAGTTGAAAGAATCGGTAACAGACATTACCTCTTCTTTGAAGCGCCTCTTTGAGTCCTCCTCTTAGGGCACTAAAATTAGTCTTTGAAGAAGACCAGGACCTCTAGGATGTTTCTATGGAAGTGTAGAAGAGAATTTGGTAGGGTTTGGCCGAGATTTAATACTCAAAGTGGTGTGAGGAAGAGAGGGAAGAGGTGCCCTTTTATAAGGGAGGAGAGAGACACCTTTGGAAAAACAAACAATATTATTTTATTATAAAGCCAAATTCGGATTTAAATAGCTCCAAATTGATTTATTTCTAAGATAAGGTGGGGAGGGGTCGAAATCCTCTCATCCAATAGAATTTAGACAAGTTTAGGTTCCTATTTTAACCTTATCATTTAGTTTTAACATTAAGTTAAATAATTTTACTTTTACCGTGTCTTCTTGTGTTCTTACACTATAAGGTTAATAAAATTACTATAACAAGCCTAAAGAACCCCAAGTTGTTTATTATTAATATATATAACCTTATATAATTCATTTGTCAGAACCTTATATTTTTAGGAATAAAATAACAATTAATAATATAATATTCGTTTTAAAAACTATTTTATGTCAATTTTGACACTATTTAGTAATTGATTTTTGTAAAAATCATAACAGAATTATTAGTTCTAAATAAGTTAATTAAATTAGTAATAACATTTTATATTATCCTACAAAATTAGTATAATTTATTAAAAGTCTCAAATTACATTTATTTGGGTATTTATAACATCAATTATGTCAATATTTCATTAATAAGATAATTACTGCATCATCGTTGTGTCATAAATAAATTAAATTATCTAATGTCTAAAAATTACAAATAAACTACCATTATGTATGAAATTTATTTATCTTTCTAATTAATATTTATAGTCGAATTTATCTTATGTATAACCCCATATTAAAAATGATTTAATTATTAAACTTTGATTTTAACTATTTTAACCCTTCTTTAAATAAATTAATAATAAATGTCCTAATCTAATCCATGTGGGCCTAAATGGTCATATTTTATTCCCAAGGTTGTTTTTGGTGGAATTAAACTTATCCAATAGAATTAGGACATGTGTTAGGGTAATAATAATATCTTTTTTACCCTTAATTACAATATTTACTTTTAACCGTGGTAAAAAAGTAAAAAGTTACTATTCACCAAAAATAATTTTCATCTCATTGAACCACATTTTAGTCCTTGATATTAACCGTGTCTCTTGGATTTTTGAAATTCCACTCATAGAAGCGGTAAAATTAAGTTTTATGAAAAATTCATTTTTTTTAACTACCACTTAGTGGTTTCACTATTCATCAAAAAATGAAAGTTTCCAGAAAAATACCAAAAATTAGGCCTAAGATATATTTGATATTATGAATTCAAAAATGATGTATATTTTATCAAATTCAAAACATATCTGTTACAATAACTAATTAAAAATTTAATTCTCGTTGTCAAAACAAATAGCGTGTTTTTAAGAGATAATAACTATCAAAAGATTGACACTTGTTTATAACTGGTTTAAATGTGAAATTACATCCAATGACCAACATTGTATTAAATTGTAAAAATGTATTCTAAATATACTTTAAAAACACTCAAATTAATAATTTATCACTTCTAATTATTTCGATTAAAAAGGTTGTTTTTAATTAAAATTTAGTAATTTTCACTATTCATCAGAATATGAAAGTTATCCGAAAAGTACCAAAATTTCACCCTAAGATAATTTCGATATTCCGAATCCAAAAATGAAGTCCATTTTTAAAAATAAAATTTACAAAATTTCAAAAAGTGGTTATTACTATTCATAACGGCTAGTTTTAATAATATTTTAATAGCATATCATTGTTTAGTGAAACTCGGTATTGCGTACGACACAAGCTATTGAGGAAGGCCGCGATTGCGTGTAATGAAAGGAAATTAAAGGATGTGTGTTGTGAAAGATCCTTTTGGTGTAGCGTACAACACAAGATATTAATGAAATTAAAAAGAATATTTTTCATAAAATCTCGAGGTGTTACAGTGGCCATTTTTAAGTGAGGTTCGAGGCACATGTGTAATTTTTTTGAAAGAGTGAATTCCATCCACATTGTTTCATGTAGAATAACACCAAGAATGAACCAAAATATTTTCTATAAGATATAATGTTGCTATATTTCCATAGAATTGTTTTTTGAAAAGTTTTGGTTCATTTTTACACCTTATATTCTATGTTTAACAAATAAGTAAACTTGTTTTTACATTAATCACATTAATTAATTTCAATCGTTTTCACTAATCACTTTGGTAAAAAATCATATTGAACTTATTAAAAACTATAAATTATGATAATTAAATATATGAATTCAATTTTTACAAATTCCATTCATATATGTGGACAAATATGATTTAATATTAATCCTATAGATGCGGTGAGGCAACGAGTTTTTAAGAAGATATTTTTTTAGAAAATGATGATTCTATATTAACTATATGAATAATAAGAATAATTATATGAAAATAAATTAATATTTAATGATATATAATCTTTAAATTTCATTAAAAACATTACCCATTAGGTATTATTTTATTTAGATAAAAATAAGAAGAATTATACATTTTAAAACAGTTTTTAAAAGAACCTGTTTTTAAACCCAAAAACAAACTTATACTAAAAACCAATATAAATTTCATTAAAAAGTAATTAGGTGGATTAGATATAAAGAAATAAAAATTAGGTTTAATTAAAACACATCCAGGACACATTAATATATTTAAATTTCTTAATTTATTAAAAATAAATTACTTTTTTTACAAAAAAAATATATTTTTCACTATTCCCAGAAAAATCCATATTTTTTGAAAAATCCCAAAATTTCCCCAAATTAAATTTTGATATTCTGATTTAAAAAATTATTTTCATTTAATCAAATTTAAATTATAAAATTTATAAATATCTCTTTAAAATAAAATTTAATAAGAAAAGGGTTTAATTAAGACAATTTCTTTTTTGATTAAAAATTACTTCATATTTTTATAACTAATATAACCATATAATTCATATTAATAAATGTGGAAAATGATTTAATATGTAATTAATTTGGGTTCTTACAATTAAAACCTTGATTAACAAGATAAAATTTTGAAGGATAAATTTATATAAGGGGAGTATAGTGCAACATCCCAGTATTTTGGAATATATTTTTCCCTTTAAAAAAATTAAATTGTTCAAAAGCATTAATTTCACACAATCTCTAGTATAAACACAATTAAAATATATTTTGAACTATCCATTAGATAAGTGGATATAAATACAATCAACTACATTATGAAATATAAGTAAATTTTTTTTTCACTAGTATAAATATAATAAATTATGCATAACATACAATTTTCAAAATAACTTAATGATTAAAAAGATAATTTTTTGAAGAATTTTATATTTTGACATATTATGTTGTTTGATATAAATAAAATAAATTTATTAAAAAATTTAATGAAATATAATTATATTGTATATGAAAAAATTAGTAATCATTCTTACATTAGTTATTTAATGGTTAGGAATGAGGGAAAAATCATTTATTGATAAAAGAGTTGTTTTCTTGAGATTTTTTATTTATTTAATGTGTTTTTATCTTAAAAAATTAAAATAATATAAATCTATAAATGATTTTAAATAAAATTTATAGGTTATGTATTCAATAAATAAAATTTTCATTCTTCAAATGATGATTTATCTTCAAATAAAACTTTTTATTGAAGCATGTGAACAAATGGAAAACATATCAAGGGGGTCTAAAATAATGAATCCCAAGGGAATAAACTATCACAATATAAATGAAACCACGTTTATGAGATCCAAAACTAGTTAAAAAAATAGATAAACTGGTAGGGATAACTCGTGAATTTAAAAGTCCACTTCTTAGTTCCCCTCGCTCCAAGTATTAAACAAAATAGTGTGGTCTTAAATAAGTGGATTGCATCTATAAATGTGATAAATAATAGAATAGGGCACTGTGATCCACCCCTAAAGATAATTAAAAATGGATTCCATATTTTTAATCATAATTTAAAAAATTATTAAGAAGTCTAATATCATTTTTGGTTATTATGAATAGTAACTATGGTAAAAATATTACTACCTTAGTAAAAAGGGTAAAATAGGTAAATTAAGGTAAAAAATAAGTGATAAGGACACATTTTTTCATCTTAATTATTATTTTTTCAATCTATTTGTATCCTTATCAAATTTATATCAACATTTAATTTTTATGGGCACTTTTCCATGAATATGAATTAATAATATTTTAATCCTTTAAATAACACGAGGTGTGTCCCTCCCCCATTTATAAAAAGTCACACCTACTCTATATTATTTACACCTATTTGAGCCACCTATATCAACAAAAAACAATAAAATTTTCTTATAAACTTCTATATCCATGAATTAGAGGTTATTTTCTTCTTAAAAAACCATTCGAGGGGTCCTTAAAAATGGATCTAATAGAGGTCTTCTGAAGAATACGTAATCTTACTAACAAATTTATTTCTTATTAAACCTCATCTAAATATGTGGTATTAATCATAAAATAATAAATTCAGTATACTTAATATAATAATATATTATTATGATTATTAAACCACCATTATCTACCTTTTTTCTATGAAATGGGAAATACAATCACGGTTCAGGTGTACATGCAGATTACCACTTCCATGTAGTGGTGTATTTTGTTTTCCAAAAACACCGTTTATGGTTGGTTATTATGTTATAATTAATGATTATATATTATATTTAACACATAAATATAATTCTATAAATATAATATATTACCTAAATTCTTAAATTTCCATCTCACGAAAAGTGAAAATTATCACTAATGCGTACGCGCGGACTACAAGTCCCATGTAGAGATATGATTCATTTCCATCACCATCGTCCATGTTTGGTTTTTATGAAATATTTAATATTTATATATTATATTTATGAAATAATTATACTTTTTTAATTATAATATTTTATCAACCTTCTTACCTTTCCATTTTTTGGAAAACGATAACGTCACTCAAGCGTACGTGTGGACTACCACCTCCACACAACGATGTGATTTGTTTTTCATCATTGATAAATATAAATAATTTTAAAATTTTATATAATGAATAAATATGATTAATATTTAATTATTAATATTCTAGATATAATGAAACCATGACCAAGGTTCTAGTTCCATAACCATCGAACCAAAACATACTTGAAAAACATATCTGTTTTTACATAGATATTCATTTTAATGATGAAATAATTAATAAAAGGATAATTGGAAATTATAAAGGAATGATAAATGTTAATTTTTCTATAAATTTGGTTTAATAATATATTTCAAATAAATTAATATTTATTATACAGGATATTTGGACACATACAAACCAATATAGAACTTGAGGTAAGGGACTTAAATTTTAATTTCAATTTAATCGGGAGTGTTTATGATTGAATTCCATTGAGAAAAATTATATGTATATTGTACTTTAAACCTTATATATTTTATTATCATATGTATATTTATGATTAATTTATTTATTAGTTCCATTTTCCTCCCTTTAGAACTTAAAATGACGAAGAAAATGTTTTTAAAGAAAATATGACATTATTTTCTATTTTGTCGATGAACTTGTTCATCCAAGTCCATACTCTTTAATTTTTATTTTAAAGTTATGAAATAAACCTTATTTTTTTAAAAAATTTCATTTTCAATATATTTAACTTTACTTAAAAATTTAAGAAAATGAATATATTTAATTATATTTTTTTCTGAACAAGTTGTTTTTGTCTTTTTACGAAGGTGTGAAAGGAATGTTTTATTTTAATGCATAAGAAATAAATATATTCTCCTACCATCATGAACATTATTTTATCTAAACATTCCTTAATTATCCTTGTTTATTTTCAAAGAAAATTATTTTCTCAATATTCATGGAATTTTTAGTTAAAATATTATAAAAAAATGATATTTTCTCATGTTTTCAAAGAAAGTTTCAAATGATATCTTAAAAGCATAATTAATTAAATTCAACCTCATTTAAGTATTTCTATGATTCACTGGGGATATGATTTTATGTAACCATCCAATTTCATTCCCTAAAACTGATTTCATATCCACAATATTAGGAATGGTCCTGGTTTCACATACATAAGTTGATGCATGGACCAGATTTCATGTGCACAAGTAAATGTGGGGACCTGGTTTATTGTCTATAATTTATACAAGGACCTAATTTCATATTATTAACTTAATGAGTTAACTTACTATAATTTATACATGTTCAAAATTTTATAAGTTTATGTTTTTACATATTCCTAGGTTTATGACATGCTCTTATGGCTCATTATTGGTTATTTATGATTCCACACTTTTATAACTTTGGACTTTTGTTATGACAATGATTTATTACATGGCTCATGATTAAAGATATTTAATTTCTTGGGTAATACTTTCTTGTGTTGTGATCTTGTTCTTATACCATTACTCTAATGTATGATTATTAACTAAAATATTCTTTACTTACCATTACTGAGCATCCGAGCTCACCCTTTATTATCTTTTCCTTCTCCAGGGTTTGACATAAGGTTCTAAGTATGATATGTCTAGATGGGTATTAATATGAATAACTTTTTGGGTGATATTCTTGATCCATTATATACAGTAAACCATTATGGTTCTAGGGTGTGTATAATTGTGTTATCTTTTGTATATTCATATAAAATGATGCAATATTTATGTACAAAAAGTTTGCATTACCAAACATTTGGTGATTTTAAATAGTGACTTATGATGATCTTTGTATCAACATGAACACGATGATCTGTATTCCCTATTTTATGTCTCATGTTTTTGTTACACCAATTTATTTTTTTTTGTTAAAGTTATTATTTTATATGACGATAAATTCATGCGTGTTTATTTATTTTCCATGTTTTATTACCATATAAATTTAATCTTATTTAATTATTATTTAATTAAATTATACCTATGTTTGAACAATTTTTTTATGATATAATCAAAAATTATGTGGTGTCTATTTGCAAGATAGATAATAAGAAATTATGAGTGAGATGGAAATCATAGTAATTAATTAATTTTATATTTATTCAAATGTGTGAGAGAATCATAAGTCACATGTAAGAGAATATGCGATAAATAAATATGGTAATCTGTATTTGTTTTTGTGATTTCTCTTCAAACTTATGTAAATTATGTTTTAAATTTAATCTTTTGTGGGCAGACATGATAGAGATAAATATCTTAACGTTGTGAGAAATGGATCTTAGTATTTTACTAAGCTATTCAACATAAAAATGTTTTACTATTTATTCATGACACTATAGAATATGATATTGAATAATTTATGGGAAAAAAATTAAATTTTTATTTAATGCAACAAAATGGGACACATTGATATTCTAATTATATTTTTAATAAGTGATAAATAAAGAAATAAGTAAATAGTTTTTAAAATAAAATAATCGGTATCTATTGTACGTAAACAATTTTTTTAACTTTAATACTTTAATCTCCACCGCATTCCATGAGTTTATTTTTAGATTATTTAAATAGTAATTTAATTTTTTGAATTTTATTTTTCATCACATTGAATTTCCTTTTGTATAATTTTTTAAATTTATATTCCACCAGTGTCTACAAAAAGTCTCCTAGTGGGATTGACCATAATCTAATTATTACAGTATTTTGTAGATAAAAAAATTTAAATTTTGTGTGCCGTGATAGCATGTACCAAGGACCACCTCAATGAAATGATTTACCTAGAAATTGACTGTATCTATGTCAAATACACTTCTAGTAATAGAGATAAACTAGTCGGTCATGATTCATGGTTACTCATTAAGAGTTTCTTATTTTGTATTGAAAGAATAAAGAGAAAGAAAAATTCATTATATTTTTCAAATTTTATTTATCCATGTTGTTGTTTCAAAATACCATTAGAGACATGAAAAGTAGAAAAAATATTTTCTAGTATATCAGTGTTAGTTTATTTTTTCAACAAGATTTTATATGTGATGTAATTTTAAACAACACAGAGCTATATTCGCTTATTGATTTATAAAACTGGAATCATGACTCACTTTATTCACATCATGCCCTTGATAGAATGACCAATTGTATGAGATCGTACCACTATTTGTGGTTATTTGTATCAATGTTTTCTTGAGGCCTCAAATGAGCATCTCTGAGAAAACTAAAGCCACCCCTTGGTTAAATGAACTATTTTGAGAAGCCCAAGGGTGGTCGGAACAAGATTTGAAGCATGCACACAAGACCAAAATTGGAACGCAAGGAGATTACACACCCAATGCAATGTCAACAAGATATATTATTCCCCAACTACCTGAAACTGCTATGGAAGATTCAAATAAGTGGGTAAGACAATCCGTAAAAGCAGCCTGCATGTTAGAGTTTTATGCACCCAATAAGATTTCAAATGATTTCTTCTGTGCCTCTTTTTTAGTGCACCTCCACCAAGAGTTTTTTCTGTAAATATAAGTGTCCCCTGACCTTTTCAGTATAATAATACAGAAGTCAAACCATCACTACCATGTGCATAATACGACCCCTTACATGACTGTGTGTAATCCATGGCTTCAAGGTTTAGAATCTTATGTGATAGGTCCCCCATGGGTCCCATTCATGTGGGACCACAAGGGTTTGACCCTCACCCATTTCCCTTTTTTCCTAAGGTAGGTGTGTGCAAAACACCCTTATTATTCTCACCACATACCCTTGGGCACATCTATCTCCCCTCATTTTGTGTGAAAGCCTCCAATCTTGTGCACACCTCCTCCCTTGGACTCCATGGGTTGCCTTTACCCAGAATCACCATTTTTAGCACCTCTTGTGTGCACTACCCATGTATTGTGTGCACCTCTTCTGTGTGGACCTCTAGGCTTGTACATTATGATTTACTAGTCCCTCGTGCGATATCTCTTATTATGATACCCTAACTATTTCTTTTTATAATAGGTATGATAATGGATTTTGATTTTTGGTATAACCATACTAATGCAGACCTCATGAGTGACCACTCCTCCACCACCTACTGTTGGGAATTTTTTGGGTTGTGCACCACCCAAGGGTGCACGACTTACCACTATGTAAGTCCAAGGGGGTAAGAAGTGAGGCTTCCCCATCAGAGATGAATGATGTTAAATAGACAATCTCCATCATCCTCATCAAACAATGTTAAACTATAGTCTCACCACATGCAATGCACTTGGGCTGCTTCACCTAAAGCATTCTCCACACCCAATCATCTCTACAAGTGTGAGATCTTCCAAATCCTCCTTTCATGGAATGCAATCCTCCTCAGGAATCCCTCATGGAGCAAGCCTCAATCTCAATATCCATATTCATTCTCAGTGTGTAAGCCCCACCTCACCTATTTCAGCCTCACCTTTCACGACATGATCGTCTGTTCTACCAAGAACTCTTATTTCTCACACCAAGAATGAATTACATGCTCTTAGAAATTAACAATGAATACAACTCCAACCTTTGATCTACCTCATTGCATAAGCCCCAGGCCCCTTACATATGGACTACATGGGTTTCAATCTTGTCTTCTACACATAGTTTGTAGGAATTAGCTATGTGGTCCAATACCAAAAAATGGTAAACTTTGGTTCTCCCTCCTAGGGATGTACCCTCATGATGTGACATATTTACTTTCTGGGACACATCCCCTAGATCCACCTCCATGAGGTATTCTGATTCGTCTTCCATCATTTCATTCATCACCTCACCCTTAAATTTTCGAGATCACTTAATCCACATCCATCTATTTGGGATGTTAACCATGTGTATTCCCTATCATGTCAAAGAGAAACTATCCATTTGTAATCCCAAATGCCATCCTGAGCTATGTGGAATTTGATCCCCTTCATCTAAACATGGTACGTATGAAGCCTCCTTGAGGTTCAATCCCGTCATCCATTTCCAACCCCATCTTTCCCTCAAGTCACTATGTCTTGGAAGATCATGCCCCAACCAAGAGTTTACACTTCTCCCAGGTCCCCATCTATATGCTCTATTCACAAGGCTAGCCTCTTTACGTGTCTCATCACCCCATTCTAAACTACATGGACATTGATTCCCAAACACAGTGATATATAGGAAGCCTTTATGAGGTTCAAGCCCATTATCCTCAACAATCCATCCAATCCATCCACTTCATTTCAACACTTCCTCTATTTCCATCCTGATCCTTACCCAAGACACCATATCCTGGTGAGATCATTCCATCCATTTTTTCATCTTAGTACATAAGCCCCTTCCACATCCTAGCTACTCCAAGAAACACAAAAGAAGTTAACCATGAATAATACCCACACAATCAATATTCCACCAACCAAGAGTGATCCTATTGTGAAGGTTATCTAGCAACATGTATGTCCCAAATTACCCTTTCAAACTATGTGGGTTTTGATACTTTTCTTCTAAATTGGGTACATAGAAAGCCTCTACGACTTTAAATCCTAGCCAATGGTAAACCTTAGTGTACCCTGGGGGGTTCCACCTCCTCTAATACATCCTCAGTGGTGTCCAAATCATCCTTAAGAATGTAAAATCTTCTCTTTATGAGATGCACCATCTTGAATCCACTCTCATGGGGGTGTTTTGATCCATACACCGGTTAAACCACATAGGTGTTCCCACATAGGGATCCACATCTCGACCTGTTCCTATGAGACACTCTCATCACTCTAATATTTCTCCACAAGAAGTTAAACTCATGGAGTACCACATGTTAAACATGGGATGCATGAGGAAAACCTCAGAAGACATGAATAGGGAATAAGATAACTTGTGATCACCAAAAGATGCCTAAGTTTATGCACCCTTGAGAAGCCCACTTATGAGTAATAATACAGGTGCTTTAATGTTCTAGTATTTAGACATTCCACTGATGCCCAACGTGACTACTCTTATAATTGAATGTCTTTTACCTAACTAGAACCCTTGGAATGCTTATAAAGAAGAAGTGTAATTGATTGGAATCCACATATAGATGGAACCAGGAATGAGTTTCATGAAAAACATTTTAATCTATAAGGGATTCTAAGACTGTGTGGTGAGTTCCAAGGAGGATTCCATAGAAGGAGGAACTATCATCCCATTATCTTGTTTCAATCAAGGTGAAAATATCACTGAGAATGTGATCAGTGTTACCCACCTTTTGAATGTGGGAATGTGGGTACAATGGAGTCCGTTAAGAAAACATAACGATACATGACGAGCGGGCGTGACCTGGTGTAATAGTCATAAATAGAAAATGGTGAACCCAATGTGAAATGTTCTACTCAATATTTGATTAGTAGCAATTGATACCTCAACAGATGAGAATGTCATTATATATAATTATTTGGTTCCAAGTCCTATATGAAAATACTGGGCCTGGTATGAAATTGACCGGAATTTGGGGCAGTAAATCATTGGGAATTCTATCCCATGGAATCATTATCATGGCTATATCTATCTAATCATGGAATATTGGACAATGCTAGGGAATTGGGAATTTCATTCCTTGTATCTATATTTATTGTTGAATATTTCTACTTTTCATGACCACAATGTTGGAAAACAATCACCCCCACTCGTAGACACAGGGCAGAAGGAACCTCAATGAGGAAATCCCTAATGAATCCACCATTGTTATGAATTCTTCCACAACCACAACTATTAGGTTCCCTTGACCTAATCCAAAAAAATCATATAGAGGAGGGTGATAGAAACCCTTGTTTTTTGATACAAGGAGGAGGGGTCATTCCCATGAGGTACAAAGACTACTAGTATCTAGAGGCTTTTGTGCCTCACTATCACCGCTGCCCTAAGGGCTATGTAGAAAGATGCTACTCCCCACTTCTACATCGAACTTCTTTTGGAGCCTATCCCTAGAGTGTTCCTATGACTCATTCACCTATGTCAATGTGGTAAAGGAAATATGCATCATTGAAACCATGAAAATCACCCAA
The DNA here is from genome assembly GCA_963277665.1 of Viscum album. NCBI lineage: Eukaryota > Viridiplantae > Streptophyta > Magnoliopsida > Santalales > Viscaceae > Viscum > Viscum album. The sequence goes on along the minus strand of OY728130.1, from coordinate 2,105,172,624 downwards.
GAGTCACCAGGGAGGGCTCCCACAAGGCCCCATCAACACCGTCAATTAGTCCCTCATGCAGAAGAATAAGTGGGTTATATCGCTGCTCTACTGTCCTTGGTCCGAATAACCCGACCCGACATTGGGCATAAGATTAGGGAGATTCCCATCAGGGGGAATCATATTCAAGGACTTTAGCGGCCCATGCCACCCATAATGTATTTATATATGTTCCTACCATAATAGATCATAGATTCATCAGTTTCTGATCGGGATCGAGGCCTCAGCCGCCCCATGGGACGAAATGGTTAACTCTCTTGGTCGCCGGCACCACTATTAGCCATCATAGGCTGACCCACAATGATAAGATCTAGTACAGAGGTTTTCCCAATTCCATCACCATTCATAGTGGAGGTCCTCCACACTCTCACACTCATTATGGAGGACCTCCCCATGTTTCCAGCATCTGTTCAAGCATATTTCATGCCTGCTCTGTCGACATCCAGCCTAGAGGTCCTCCTCATGCCTATGGTTCATGATATGAAGGTATTCTTCGTGTCATGGACCACCAAAATCACGTTCCTCCTCAAATAATTTACACATCAAGTGGATTCCCTCCTCACAACATAATTAACCAAAGAGAAGGACCTCCTCAATTAATAACTATCTAGTAGAGAGGTCCTCCCTGTATCACATCCAACCACTGTGGAGGACCTCCCCACTTCATCCCTGATCAGTATGAAGGTCCTAGTCCTGTGGTCATTTGCAGCCAGTACAGAGGTCCTCCACAAGCTATTGGCATTAAACATGGAGGTCCTCCCCATGTTCTTACTAACTACAATAGAGTTCTTACCCACTACAGCGCTCACCACCTCAGAGGTCATCCCCTTGCATTTGACGATCAATACAGAGGTCCTCCACATATCATTTTTGACATATTCCAAGGTTATCCTCACAACACAACTCATCAAAGTGAAGGTTCTCCTCCCCTCTCACAGTAGTCCAAGGAAAGGTCCTACCCGCTTCAACAACCACATGTACATAGTCCCTCCCGGTATCCCAAAAAAATCAATACAGTGGTCCTCTCGATGTATTCAATCAACAACATGTAGGTACTCCTAAGGAAAATAAGTTTCCATGCCCTGAAGAACCATCCTAGGGTATAAGGGAGAATCATCACCACCGAAGGAGTAACTTTGGGAAGCACCAATTCATGGTGAACCTTGTCTACTTATCTTATTCAATGGCTGAATGGGACCCATAGATAGATCCTACCCCCTCGTATTTTGCATCAGAGTTTGGGGAAGGATCTCGACATGTGTGTTTTGTCATCCTAAAAGGTGAGATGAACCAGATTCTCAAATCCATTTGTGGGTAAATGAATCAGGGGGAATATTTGGATCCCTTACCGGGTCTTTTCATGAAGTCCTCTATATTATCACCAATTTCATTCCCTAAGTAAATATAAGATCACAAAGAGTTATTCTGGGGTATGATAAATGATGAGAACCCCCACGATCTGTCACCAATAGTTACATCCCTCACTCATGAGGTGGTGGTCAGTACTCCATCATATAGGTACATGATGATATGGTCAATACCACTATTGAGAGACAACCTAGTAAGTGGTGGTCAGTCAGCCTGTGCACCATTTTCTCTACCAGCTAGTACACTATCACAACGGTCTACATCAGTGACATTATCAGATTCGTATCTAGACCTGATCGAAGATTGGGAAAGTGAGGAGTTAATATTACTTATTAATGGAGGATATTGCAGAATATTCTCATCTCTAATCACTTGACTAAGATGTTATGGCTGATCACCACTCCCAACTTTGACATCCCAGAGTCATATACCCAATAGGAGGTCTTGTGCTTCCAAAAAACAATATGGGTGACACTTTTTCAACTCCATAGTCATCGGTTATTCTACTCGAATAGATGGGAACATTTTGATGACATCGGACGATAGTCCCACATGGTTGATTTAGAAACACTCCTAGTGGTGCAGCACCCTGCATCACCCAGCTACCACCAGACCTTTAAAAAAAAAATGTGTTCAGAGATTTACTATTATCTACAGAATTATTAAGGAAACATCCTCACATGTGGAGATTTAGGGTTGGGGATAGTATGCTACTCTCCACGTTAGTCCCGTCCCATGAAAACCAAGATTATATACTGAAATTGAGGATATGGCTTCGGGCATAGTGATAGTGAATACGGTTGAGGTCATCATACTCAAGGAGAAGGATAGAGAATTAGGTTATGATAAAGAGAACCTACCCCCTAGGGAAGTACAACATTAGGTGAACACTCATACAAGTGTTGAAACTCTCTTACAGAGGTAGGAACATGACCTCAAGGAATCTTTTATCTGATTTCCTAATGGAAAGAATTACAAAAATGATAAGGATCAGATTGAGACCTCCATGCCATCTAACTCGTCTGATACTGTGAAAGAGACAAAGGTTGACCCTGCTAGATTAATTTAGTAGTTAGTAGAACATTGGAATTTCTTTGAAAAAATCCTTTATAAGTGCCATGAAAAATGATGTCTGGACTATGGTGATCTTCAACACAATCCTATCCCTCCTCCACTGGGATAGAAGGGGTAGCCACATGTTTTTCTTGGTCAGCTTCCTTTGACCGATCTATGTAATCTCATGCATTCCTAAAGGGTAGATGTCAGGGTTTATGGTAAGTGACCATGATATATGTCACTAAATAAAACTGAGTGTCATGATAAACCTTCTCAGTATTTGGATCAAGATGCTCTATAGGCCACTCCGTAGGATTCTCTACAAAACATTCCACTAGCCACTCCTTGAGTTGTTTAGTTAGCATATCATGCCAATGACCCTGTTAACACATTGGTGGTGAGGGATCCTCCTCAAGAAAAGAATCCTCGCAAATATGATGTGATATATATTCACACCACTCACCTCTAAGCCTTGGAAACATGATTGGTAGAAATCCCCCCTCATGACGACCTGTATCCGGTGTGGGTGGATGACATGCAAGCACACCTGAATTTTGGAAATCTCACATTATTCCCTTTCAATAGGATGGGTGACCAACTAAACCTTCTGAATTTAATAATATAAATGTGTGGACCCATGTTGTGGACTACATAGTAGAAAGAGGCCACTATGATCCGGTGTTTTGTGTAGACATTGGAACGGTTCACAATTATCCGGTACAGTCAACTACCTATAGGGTCTATTACTGGTTGAGAAGATCTTCATAAGCAGTTTATTTACCAGTTCATCTATACAACTTGCAAGAAAAGTATTTATATCCTCTTCAAGCATAAGAAATGGAAATATAAGTTCATTATAGAATTTTTTAAGAAAGCAAAGGAATTACAAGAATCCTTTAAGTAGGCTAAGTAGGCATTCCCATTACGTCCTCTATCTCTTTCAAGAAGAGTGTCTAAGATAGGGACCACCACCATTGTGAAGATAGAGGACCACGAGCCACTAGAGTTGTTAGCAGTATAGGACCACCAAAAAACTCATCGAGGGAAACATCCTTAGGGTCATACTCAGACTTATCATCACTTGGAACAAAATTGGATGGTACTAACAAGTAATGTAGAACCACTCCCTAGCTAGGAAAATCAAATTCTAGTCCACTGTCAGGCTCTTGACCCTCGACAGGTCCAGGCTCCCATAATTCCCTTTTTGTATTGGAGAAACCAGACTTATTCATTCAAAAAGGATCATGTTCCTAGTTATTTTTGTAGTGCCTTGGATCAAGGGATTCTGAAGCTAACGGGATGCAGGAAAACTCAACAGGTTGATCTCACTGATCACACTAACTAATGCCTTTATCACAGGTTTCTTGGACATACCATCAAGTATTTAAATATATTCCAGGACTATCTACAAGACCAGGTTGGTAACAATTTAGTCAGATTGGGCCCTACCCCAGCATTGGTATCATTAATTTCCCTGAATCCAACAATGACAATGAAAGTGAGTGGTGGTAGGTATCCAACCATTGGTCACACAATTATAATGATTGGCTTTCTTACAAGGAAGTCACTCATGCCCTTGGTATCAACTGTGCTCGTTTGAATTAGCCCAAGCCACATGAAACTTTTTCACCTTCCCTATAAGCTACTACTGCATCCAAATATTAGTCTTCTACTTATAACAATCAAAGTTTTCATTAGCATAACCGAAATAAAATTCCCCCAGTTATTCCAAAACCATTTCACACTCTTGGTGACATCAGGCCCCCATATATGAGGATTTCCTCCAAAATCTGTCCAACATTGAAAGATTCCTCAGATGATGAGTATGATTACACCTCTATAAATACTGTTGAAATGGTGGATCCCTACATGATTCCCAATGATAAATAATATTAGTTAGTTCCTCCTAATTTTTTTGGTCTATGCCATCTTTTATGAGAGAATGGCTATGTGTATCATCATAATTCCCTGGATAGTGCTTCAAGATATGTTGTGAATGCTACTGAGACCATACAACATTCTTAGTCCAGAGCTAAGGAGGCAGAAACCTCTCATCCTGTCTTATCATATTCACAGCTACCACCATTAGTTCTAGTTGACCAGGAAGAGCCTCTGTGACTACATCATGATGAACTGTTCTCCACTGTGCCTAGGATTTATCCATTTGATTTTCAGTCGATTATGATTTCATGTGGTTCATCCAGTGAGTAGTGGGATATTCCTAGCACTAGAAAAATCCATTGGTTCATCCAGCAACTCCCATCATACCTATTTACAAAGAGCAACATCCTATTAGAATAAATACATGCCTATCAGGTAAATATGATTTTATTAATAATCTTTCCATCATTCCTGCAAATCTCTTGATTCTTGAGGCCCTTCATTTGTGTGTTTCCCAGTTAGGATCCAAGTATCACTGAGATAGGGAGGTGTGAATCCGTGATATCTTTTTCTTTTATATTTAATTCTTTTTTGAGACAACCTTCACCTCCTATTAAAGAGTTATTTCCCCATTGAATACAATCGAAACACACATCCATAGGAACACAAGATATACAAGGTTCACTACTAAAGAAGATTACCTACGTCCTGGGTATGGTATAGAAACAATATATTACCACACAATCCACTAGAAAATAGTCCTTTTATGTGGAATAAAATGTGTAGGATATTAACTTACACCCTATAGTAGTTGGAAAATAATCTGCAAGTGTGTGTGCACCCTCTTAGTACAAATATGGAAAAATAATGTTTCTATGCTTCTTAATCAACTTTCACAGTTTTATATTTAAAAAAAATTATTCTCTTTTCTACCCAGATGGTTGTAAGAACTACCTTACACACAAATAACAACATGTTCTGAACTTAAATCTTTCAAACACCCTTTTAGGTGTCTTGTGTACAACTTTTATGCCTCACACGCAAGATTTGACTTTTTTTTGAAACACCTCTTGCGCACAACTCTCTTCTTGCGTGAAACTTTTCCTTCTTATGGGTAACTATATTTCTTTCATGAAACTCCCTTTACATAAAATTATTCTATACTTTAGATCTTGGGATTTATCTAGGTATCGATCTTGTCAAATAATTGGGGGTCACCTCTTATTTATACGCATCATTGAACCCTGTGTGCAAAAACCCTGTCACGTCACGCAAGATCCTGATGTGTCATGAAAAACACAATTTGACATCACATTGGGTGTGTAAGTATCTTTCGTGCCAACCTCATATTTCACCCACTTCTTGAATATTTCACGCACTACAAGAATTTTCCATTTTTTAGAAGTTTGGATCTTTTAACTCAACTTGCACACAACATACCCAGCCATCTTCAAACTTTCACGCAACATCCTTTCCCAAAACCACATTTCTCCATATCCTGATTTCTAGCCCCAAAAAATTGGAAAACATTGGGAAATGATGCCACCTTAAAATCTTATTCGGTAAGAACACCAATGCTACTTCACTTTTATCTAGATTATTCAACAAACAACTACTTTCATCATGATCCGTAAATTTCATTATATATATTCATTGACCAAACACCTTTAGCATTGTTAGATTTTCAACAGAAATTACTGAAACTTTCCTATCTTCAACTAGAATCTTTTTTTCTAATAAAAAATAAATATGACTGACATCACCTTTTCTCCCTCTTTCCTTGATGAGGACTTCATCACCAGTTTTCCAAAATTATGATATTTGGAAAATACAAATCATAAAACCATCTTCTATATTTTCATGGATTTTACCAAATGAATTGATTTGTCCCATTTTTTATAACAAAAGACTACAATACACTTTTCCATCCAACTTGGTCCCAACACATTTGTTAGAAGATCTGCGAGAAGCCCTCGTAGAGGCCTTGAAGACCCACCTCTAGGTAAAGATTGAAGTGGAAGCTATAGAGGCCTTCTATGCTGAGGGATTAGAGCTAGAAGAATTCCAGGCCATTATTTTATTTTTGGGAGAAGATGAAGTTTCTCTAGTACAAGGGCATATCCGCCCATTGTACATCACTGTCTAGTTCAATGGTGTGAAAGTATACCATTGTCTCTTCCACACAGGTTCCCAGATCAATATCATTCCAACCCGTATATTCTTTAAGCTAGGATTTACTAAAATGAACTTGAGTCCCTCTGACCTAAAGATTCAAGGTTATGAGAGGATAGAGCAGAGTTTGCGTGGAAATATTCACCTAAAGACAGAGTTCAGTGGCCTAATTACAAGAACATAATTTCTGGCTATCTCATAGGATACCACCAAAAATGAACTAATGAGGATACCCTTACTCCATATGCATATAAAAGTTATTTCCACATATCACCAGTGACTCAATTAATCCCTGAACGGCCAAGTGGGAGTGCTCCATGGTGATACACCACTTTTTTCCTCTCTTAAATCCCTCAATATTGATGCCGAATATTACAAGAGTAAAGAAAAATGGGTTCAGATCAATGAGGTTGAACACACTATCATTGTAACCAACCCATGGATAGACATAGATGATTCTTTCATCATCCCAATTCACCATTTAGAGGCTACAATTCTAGACTTGGGATACTATTTTTCCATTTTTGAGATGTTAGGAAGATGTATTCCCTGGTATATGGAATGTTTGAAGATTGCCTCATACTACTACATAGGGTAGGCTAGAGAGATACCATATCCTCTTACCCATATAAGGCATTGAGATGTTTCCCACATTGATATAATAGTATGGAATACCTGTTTTTTCCACCAAGCTTGGTTAAGTTGAAATAGACTGACCCAAAACCACTACATTGATGTTGTCTGGCATGGACCCCTCAGTTGAAGACCTAATGGAATCGGGTTGAAAACCTTTGTTTCCATGGTATCAACAGTGCAGGAGTCTCCTGATGAAGATTACACCACTACTAAATTCCACACTAGTGTTGCTCCAAGTTTAGTAAATTTAGAATAATTTCTTCCTGCCGATGATACTTTCACATTTGATTAATAAGAGTATTTGGAATATGCTCCTCCTTCATTTGAAGATGGAATCTCCACCACCTTCAATGAGTTGGTACTGGTGAATCTTGGTACCTAGGAAGATCTAAGGAAAAAGTTGATCAGTGCAACCATGTATTCATAGGAAAAACAATATAATGCGTATTTCCTAAAGAAACAATGTGAAATGTTCTCCTAGAGTTATGAAGATATTACAGAGATAGAACCTCAAGCCACTATCCACTGTCTGGGTCCCCCAGGGAGTCATCATAGGTTCAAACATCCTCCCATTAAAATGCACCTGTCTCATGGTTCCATGGTTGAGGAAGAAGTTGATAAGATCATCAAAGCTAGCTTCTTCAAGTAAGTTTAGTACCCCAGGTGGTGGGATAACACCATTTCTGTTAGAAATAAGAATGGATATATCAGAGTCTATATCAACTTATGGGATCTCAACCTCTACTTCTCAAAGGATGATTTCCCCCTTCTGCTGATAGAATTGTTGATCAAAGCCACCACTAGGTTCCAAGATCATTCATTTATGGAGGGTTTTCTTTGGGTATAATAAGATCCAAATGAACTCCAAAGATGAAGATTCCACCACCTTCAGAGCACTTCATGGTACTTTGTTATATTAGGTGATGACTTTCAGCCTAAAAGATACAAGAGCTTCCAATGAGAATGCTATAAACCACATATTAAAATTGATCCTCAAGATGCTATTGGAATGCTATGTAGATAGTTTGGTGGTTAAATTATGAAAACATCAGGACCATATCAAAGACCTTGATAAATTGGATGTCCTCCTTCTGTCTATGTAGTTAAAGATGAGCCCCTTGAAATGTGCTTTCAGGGTGACCTATGGGAAGTTGATCAATTTTTTCATCAGATACAAATGCATCGATATAGAACCAAATAAGATCAGATCTACTAAATATATGCCTCCCCTGGGCAACCTTTGGGAGCTTAGAGGCTTTCAATACCACTTATCCTATATACTTCAATTCATCGTGAATCTTGACAGAAAGTGTAATCTATTTTTAAAGATCATGAAGAAAGGTGTCGTCAACTAGTGGGATAAATATTTCTAGAATACTTTTAAGGAGATCAAGAAATATATGTTACATCCTCTTGTTAAGATTCTACCCATCTCTAGAAATCCATTGGTCCTTTATGTGACTTCCCTGTAATGATCTATTGGCTCTTTACGCACCCATAAGTACAATGAAGGGATAAATAATTTTTTTTACCATTTTATTCACATGCTCCTCAATGTAGAGTCCACATAGTATCCCATTAATAATAGTTTCCTCATACTATTTTTTGCAGTATAGAATTCAAGGGAATATTTTTAGCACAATAAGATAGAGTTAATTTCCCTTGTGGATCATCGAAAGTACATTATAAAATTTTCGATGTTGATAGGACATCTAGTTCTCTAGATAGTGATCCCTATATAGTTTGACATTAGTTTTATTCTATAGAAGGCTATCAAGGGTCAGGTGATGGAAGTCTTTATGGCTGCTTATTCATCCCCCACTGAGTAGTCCCTGGATCATTATTTTCCTGAAGAGGCCATCCTTTAAGTGGAACAAGTCGTTCTATGTTAGAAGATGGATTTTTATGGTGTCTTCCGGATTTTGACTAGCATAAGACTCAAAGAACCTAGGATCAATAGACTCATCTTGGGAATTATTTTCATCAAACCTACATAGGTTGTTCTACCTTACTCATTCTTTCCATCATAGGGCTACACCAATAATAAGTCAAATTATCATGATCTCTTCATTGGTCTCAATTTGGATCAAGAGATCGATGTTACCCACTTCCAAGTGAAAGGGGACTCTGAGATGATCATCAATCAAATAAATAGTGACTACATTGTCAGGAAGCTAGATCTTGTGCCCCTTCTCATTCATGCTCACCATCTGATGGACCAATTACTTTATCAGCCACAGGTGACTCATGTCCCATGGTCACAAAATAGTAGATATGATTCCCAAGATAGTCTACATGAATCTCTTTTAGAGGATGATGAGGAATATCAGGTCATTCTTGTGGTGCATCAAAGATTCCCCACCCTTGTCAATTCAGACAATGATGAAATCTAGAAGGTAAATCATCTTACCACCAGTGCTTCCACATCAAGACCTTTGAGCCCCCTACAGATGAATAAACCTTTGATTAGACAACTATTTCCGATGCTTTCGCCGGGGCGCGCGCGCATCCGTCTAATGAGGAGGACGCGCCGCTTTGTTGCCCCACATTCCCGCTTTCCAAAGGCGGGAGGCATCCGCTCCTTATTCAGGGACGTCTGCTCCTTGATCGAAACGGGATGATGGGATGTCGGTTCTTCCTTCCGTGGATTCCTCCTCGGAACTCATCACCTAGTCCGGGTCTCCCTCATAGATTTAATACGTAGTTCGTGAAACTCTTCCCAGTTCCATGTTTACATGGATGCCAGTTAATTACACTGCTTCTGTTGGGACATTCCAAAGGGTCCAGTCAGGGCAGCAACCTTCGGTCAGGGGAGTAGTCACGTTGAGGCACCAGTAGCGTGTCTGGATGCTGGGGAATATATCGTGTTTGTCTATTATCCCTGATTGTAGGGATTCTCGAGGGTGTGGAAGCCTGAGGCATCCCACAAAGAGCGCGGGGAATTATGTTATAGACACATATCTGAGGTTTTCCTCAGCTTCCCTCGTTTAACACAGGGCACGCCGCGAGTTTAACTCCCAGCGGAGACGGGTCAGCCCATGGGTGGCTGTGAAGAGGGTCATACCGACACAGTCTCACCGAGATACTACGGTCCGGGAGAGAGTCGGGATGGGTGCTAGGTGGATAAATGGAGTGGAGGGGAATGAAATGGGACCATCGCAAGGACGACGGAGGAGGTGGACCTTGGTCCGATGAATGCCAGCAGCGAACCAACATGAGGGTGGACCTTAGTCCAGCTGTCATTGTCAGTGTGCAGACGTGAAAGAAGACACGTGGATCCGCTAATGGCGGGCTTGAACCTTGGGAAGGTTTCCTACATATCCCTGTGGCAGGGAATCAAAGTCCTCGTAGTTCAGATCTGGAATGTCAGTTTAACGTCGTGCTGGACGTAGATAGAACTTGACGTGAATTGGATGATGGATGGGCTTGAACCTCGTGGAGGATTCCTACATACCATGCCTTGACATGGATCAAAGTCTTCGTAGTTCAAAGGGGTGGGTCACAATGGCTTACCATTGGACCAGAATGCAGTTTAATGTCATGCTGGACGGGAGCGTGCAGTTTAACGTCATGCTGGACAAGGGCGAAACTCGACGTGTATGAACGACCGAGCAATGTGGCTTGAACTTCATGGAGGATTCCTACGTACCATGCCTTGACATGGATCAATGTCCCCATAGTTCCCAATGGAATGGGTGTGTCGGTGAACCGACGTGAAAGTAGACCCGGGGGTCCACTATTGGTGGGCTTGAACCTCGTGAAGGCTTCCTACGTACCATGCCTTGACATGGATCAAAGACCTCGTAGTTCAGGTGGGGTTTTGTCGGTGAACCGACGTGAATGAGGACCTTGGTCCAATGAGTGGTGGGCTTGAACCTCTTGGAAGGATTCCTACGTACCATGCCTTGGCATGGATCAAAGTCCTCATAGTTCGTAATGGAATGGGTGTGTCAGTGAACCGACGTGAAAGTAGACCCGAGGGTCCACTATTGGTGGGCTTGAACCTCGTGAAGGCTTCCTATGTACCATGCCTTGACATGGATCAAAGACCTCGTAGTTCACTATGTAATGGGTGTCAGGGTCGGTGCTCACTCTAAGCCCACGTGAGTCATGCTCGGTGTGAGAAACAAGAGGTTACAAGGACCTGACGATCACGTCGCGAAGGATGCGTTCGTGAGAAGCGAAGAGGGGCTTACGTGTTAGGCGGCCCATGGTGTTGGGACTTACTCCGGGATGGAGGCCCATGGTGCGACAAAGCGCGAGAAAGATGGACCTTGGTCCAATGATGGGAGGTACCTCGTCCCATATCACGCCCTCCACTGACCTTGGTAGTGGGGAAGTACGGAGATGCAGAGGTGCAGTCATCCATTGGGGAACTAGGGTCGCCCTTCTCCTACGAACATACGTCACTCCGGAAAGGAGGATATCACCCCTTGTGGATGGGTGATTCCATTCCCGTGGAGACGAGTGGTGTAACAAATGTTCGAGATGGGGGAACCCTTCGTGAGGGAGACGAGGTAGGATCACAGTTTTACATCATGTGTTGAGGACGCGGTGCTTGGCAGTTTAACGTCCTGCAGCTCGGATGAGGTGGGTTCACTTCGCACCCCTAGGGCTTACATAACCGGTACCCTCTGGTCCTTGGGGAAGGGAAGGTTCCAGTAAGGCCATGTTCATGGGGGGTTGTGGAACGAACCATCAAGGGGTCCACGTTAGCGTGGCTATGCGAAGAAGCAATAGCCGTTAGCGTGCCTATGCGAAGAAGCATTAGACGAAGCAACGCTACGAGTGGTATTGTCCATGGGACTTTGAAATCACATCGTGCAAACCTGGAGGGTCGCACGGGAAGAGGAATCGCTAAGCAAAGGAGTGAGCTTCGCGAAGTGGAGTGCCTTGGCCTTAGTATGGGGCGTAGGTTGGAACAGAAGGTGCTTCGCGAAGTGGAACAGGGTTCGCGGAGCACTGCCTCGCGAAGAAGGGGTGTCTCACGAAGCAGGGTCCTGCAAAGCAATGTGCTTCGCGAAGTGGAGCGATCCTGCCTTAGCATGGGCCACGGGTGTGAATGGGAGGTGCTTCGCGAAGCGGAACAGAGCACTGCCTCGCGAAGGAGGGGTGCCTTGCAAAGGAGAGTCCTGCAAAGCAGTGTGCTTCGCGATGTGGAGCGATCCTGCCTTAGCATAGGGATCACTCGTATGGGTTGGGTGTTTCGCGAAGCACAAGTGCTCCGCGGCTGCCCGGGTTCCCTTGGGAATCCCCTTCCTTCGTGAATTCCCTTGAGCTTCGCGAAGGGCATCCCTCTAGGAAGAGGGGCTCAAAACGAGACAAAGCAGAGTCATCTCGCGAAGTAGAAGTACCTCGCGGTGATCATGATTCCCATGGCAAAGTGTTCTTCGCGATTTGGGAGAGGAGAAGCTGAAAGGTCGGGTTGTCCGTCCTCGGGACTCAGGGGGAGTCCTGTATTTATAGGGAAGGGGCACCGCGATGCAGGACTCGTGCGCCGCCTTCGGTGCTTCACGGCGACTCGCGAACGTCAAATGGGTTCGCGGAGAATCACCGCCTCTGGAGCTTCGCGGCGGCTCGCGAACGTCAAACGCGTTCGCAGAGCATCACCGCCTCAAGGGCTTCGCGGCGGCTCGCGAACGTCAACCGCGTTCGCGGAAAATCACCGCCTCTGGAGCTTCGCGACAGCTCGCGAACGTCAAACGCGTTCGCGGAGCATCACCGCCTCGGGAGCTTCGCGGTGGCTCGAGGGTCAGGGCGCTTCGCGGCGGGGCTTCGCGTCGGTGCTTCGCGAGGCAGTAAGCCCGCCTTCTTTGTTTCTTTTCTTTCAGGCCATATTTTGGCGCCAACAAATTCCCCCCCTTAGACTTGGAGTCGCAGAGGGAAAGGGTCATAGTCTGAGGGAAAATCGCCAAAATTTCTCGGTGGTTCGCGATGCGGCTTCACGAAGGGGGCCGCGGTGCTGACCAGGGCCACAGATCCGGACGCGCCGCGATGCTCCGCGCGGGTGAGGCGCGCCGCGATGATCCGGGGTCGCCGCCTATAAATAGGGGGTCCGACCTCTTTTGTATTCACATGCCTTCCTTGTATTTTTGCGCTCTCGACTTCGCGAAGCTCTGCGTAATCCGTGATAGCCCTCCGCGAATCGAGCTTCGCGGCGAACCGTGGGTCTCTGGCTCCGCTTCCGTGCTAGGCAAACTTCTTGTCTGCCTTGGCCAGACTTCGCGGCTTGGTCTCGCGACCGATCTTCACGATTCAACTTCGCGGCCAAGCTTCTTGATTCAACTTCGCAGTCGAGCTTCGCGATTCAGGAAAAAAAAATTTCTGAGGTTCGACATCAAAATGGCCCATCAAGAGGCTGTGCTGGGAGTGCTTGCAGATGCTGCTCGTCGGGATGAGATGGTCAACCGTCCAGGCTTGGGGGAAATGGTTCGGAGCCACTCGGACCACACTTCTTTGACAGATCTGCTATCGGAAGGTCAGAAGGATTATTCGCAGTGTAAGAAATTGCCGTTGTACGGCTTCAGGCTGAGGGATGACGTCTTCATCCCTGAGGCGAGTAGGGACGAACCGGCTTGCTGGTTCAAGAGCATACCATGTCAGCACCAATGGTTCAGGGCGACCGATGGTCATGCGTGGGAGGACTTCACACCCATCACCGCTGACTATCTCTACAAACATGTGAATGATATCGACGGGAGGCCACTGCAACCGGAGACGTCCCCTCCTCTCTACTGCACCATGCTGAAGGGAGCTTTGAAGGATCCAAGGAAAGGATGGTCTGATGAGTGGGACCTGTGCCAGGGCGGCAATTTTACCGACGACTGGGCCTGGGCCTACTGGGTAGGTGCCTCATGCGAGGAGTTCAGGGCCGATCTGAGGAGAGTGGGATTGTATGAGGTGGCGTGGGCCTCCCAATTCCACATTTACCAACCAGAGCAGCTGATGCCGGAACTGCTGAGTAGATGGTCATCCAGGACCAACACTTTTCACCTTCATCACGGGGAGGTGGGAATCAGCCTGTGGGATGTCCACCAGATTTCTGGGGTCCCGATCTTGGGGGCCATGTATGACGAATTCCTCCCCGTCATCAGCGCGTGGGAGGATCCGGAGCAAATGCCGCGACTGGCGTCAGCGCTGATGGCGCTCGTCTCTGGAGAGGACAAGGAGGCAGTGAGGGATGTTTACTTCAGGAGATGGTTCAAATGCTTCCTGAATTTCCCAGAAGATCGAGAGTTCCCGCCGAGGCCTCGAACTTGTCCGAGGGCGGCCCAACGGGGCAAGGGGCACTCGTATTGGCGGGTCTTAGAGGACATCCAAAGGAAGACTTGGGGTTTCAGTGTCAGCACTGAACAACAACCGATAGTCAGGCTGGCGGCATTCATTGCGGCTCTCATCTGTGGGTGGATCCTACTAGTGAGGGATACAAGCATGGGGGTGCGGCCCAACTCGTTCATCATGGCGTCGATGTTGGCCATGGGGCAGCGGATCAACCTGGGGATTCCGATGCTCACCAAACTGTACAGAATGCTGCGGCACATTAGTGAGGGCAAGAAGCCGACAAGGATATGCAGGCCCTTCCACCTCCTATATGGGTGGATCACAGCGCACATCAGGGGGATTTACGAGTATCCAAACCCCATCTCTCCACTGGGATCGAACGTTTTCCCCTCCATCCTGAACGCAGTTGGGAGCTTCCCATTCAAACAAACTGTCCTGATGGTACTGAATCGGGTGTGGAGGGCGGATGAGTTTAATTTCCACCCCTTAGCGTTGCCGACGGGAATACTTGCTGACGATGGGCGAGGAACGGAAGAACAGTGGGCTTACCTCATGGCCTTCCGAGGTGGAGTTTTAGTGGCTCGGATAGATCGTGAGCCAATCTGCAAACCGTACACCCCACATCGTTTTGCGAGGCAGTTCCGGTGCCTCCAGCGGCTGACCCCGCAGGTCTACTGGGAGGTGCGCCACGAGGAGCACCCGTGTGTGATGAGGCAGTTGTGGCTCATGTTCACACGAGAAGATGGGAAGATGCGGATTGTCTTGCCTCCATCCACCGCCGCTATCGGATTGGTGAGGGAGTATGCCATTAGTTGGGAGGCTGCCTACCCAGGGTAGATGCTGAAGCAATCAACTATCCAGGTCGGTGACGGTGGGTCTCCTCTATCTTAAGGTCGGGGTCGGAGGGCAGCTAGGGCCGCTCACGGTAGCGAGGCTGTGATGACGGCGAGACCCGCACCGGCCGAGGGTATGGCAGCAACGGTGGATCCGGTGGTTCCGGAAGAGCAGGGCCATTCGGAGGGGCGGCCACCAAGGGGATTTCGTCAGATATCCACTCAGGCTCCGGGGAAGCGGCTGCGTCACATCGACATGGAAGAAGATGCTGTATTCCCGGAAGCTTGGGACATTTGGGATGTCAACCGGCAATTCCTCAGCCCACCTGAGATGTGGGCCCACCTGAATCGCCTCGAGATGGAATTGCCAGGCATAGGCCTAGTTCGGGATGGATTCATGGTGTCTCCGGCAGAGGTGGAGCAATACCTGGATGAGATGGAGGATTACGTCCACTCCAGCGGTGTTCCTCGCCCAATGACAGATCAGGTGAGGGTACTGTTGAATCAGACGGTCCCCCCGCAGTTATCGGCTGCCGATCTGAGGGAGCGCTTCCCCTTTCCAGAGGAATCAGAGGAATCTTCTCGGGGGGATGAGGCTGGAGGAGGGATCCCGTTGGAGGAGGGCGAGGTCGGAGACCGAGGCTCAGAATCCGACGACTTCGCGGAGGCTCTCGAGGTAGCATTCCGAACTTCTCTCCTTACGATCTGTTCTTGAGCCACTATGGACTTCTCACCGATGTTTAGGCCATGTAGGAGGAACTTGTTCGCAGGCCTCGTTCTCGCCCCTTGGCGGGTGATGATGTGGGATCTTCAGAACCCGCGCCCATGGCTGCGTCCAGTTCTGCGTCTGGTGGGACAAGAGCACCCGTGGAGGCTCTCCCGGAGTCTCCAGACCTCCCAACAATATACGGAGGGCCTCGCCTCGGGGTCCCCTCAGTACCGGCTCAAGAGCAGCGCCAGGAGGTCGATCTCGGTAAGTCCCCCCCACCGGTTCCCTTATCGTCATATGTAGACTATTCCTGTCAACTAACGTTCATGTCCCTCTCTGTCGTACAGTTCTCCGACTGGCGTGGGCTTCTGCAGCAAGACTGGTCGGGATGTCTGGTGGCATCCCTCCTAGGGGCATGCCGGTGATGGTGGCGATAGTCCCCCCACCTCCTCAAGCTGCGACGCACACCATCACTGGAGGGACCACCAGCAGGGCCGTACCTGAAGTCATCGAGGTGGACTCTGAGGAAGAGGATCAACCGGTCGGTCCCAGTCCTGTTGTGCCTGCTTCGGCGTCTGGTGTCGTACCAGATTTAACACCAGATGCAGATCCCGCTGAGGAATTCCTGCAGGCATATCCTGCGTACGAGCCTGCCAACCGTGCGGACTGGGACGAAACGACCTCCGATGAGGAAGACAACAGCATAGTCCGTCGCCGGTCGTGGAAGATGATCACGCGCTTTATCAGGGACACTCCCCAAGCGCAATGTCTGGCCGAAATGGATAGTCTCCGCTCGCGGTTGAGCGAACTGTGTGCCGGGGGAGTGGATGCCCAATGCCCTCACGTGCTCATCCGAGACCTCATGGCTGAGAAGATCCGGGAGCATGATCGTGGGCTGAGCGTGGGATGGCGGCGGAGGAAGGCGAACAACATTAGGAAGCTCCAGGAGGCTGAAGGCGAGGTCCAATAGATGCAGATCCAGGCCAACGAGCTTTCAGCCACTCTTGATACGCAGTCTGAGCTGGTCTCACAGTTGAAGGCCCAGCTGGCAGAGGCTGAGGAGCATATGGGGTAGACCTCTGGAAGGATGGCTGCCGTCCAGGCCGAGGTAGAAAGGACCAGGGCCAGAGTTGACGAATTACGCCCCGCCGCTGCTGAAGAGGAGCGGGAGTTGAATCAGCGGCAACAAGCTTTGGACGCCGCAAGTCAGCAGGTGGCGGAGCTGCAACGCTCTTTTTACGGGGTCAACCCATCTATGGGAGAAGTCAACCCCTGGGTATTGTAACAAACCCAAAAGAAACTTTTATTAGTACTTTCGTGCTTCAACTCTTTCTTTCTCCTTTGTTTTGAGTGCCGTGGCACGCACGATTTCCACTGTTTGAATTGCCTTGTTACATCCCTAAAATGTTTACGGGACGTTTGGCGACAATCCTTCAAGCCCACATGGGTCGAGCCTAATGTGAGATGCAGGAGGTAGTTGGCTTGATTGGAGAAGGAACTTCCATGATAGCCAAATTACCGTTTCTTCAGCGTGCTCCTATGCACGAACGGGGCAACGCCAGGGGCGCTGAAATCGGTCCAAACAGATGAAAATGGGAAGTGTGAATCACGATACCCAAATTCGGAACACTGTGGGGAAGGCGTGACAATAAAGGACAACCGTTAACCATGGTGGACAAAGGGTATCCTTACTGCATTAGCCTGAAAAGGGGACACCAAATGAGGGTCGATCGTTGACCATGTTTGAAACACGGGACCATGTCACAAGTGTTGTCGATCAATCCTTCGGGATGTTGGCCAAGGACAGTAGGCGGACCATAGGTCATACATCCATACTGTTAGGGGGTCCTTCCAGGCATGACCCGTCTTTCGGAACGTTGGCCCAGGACGGTAGGTGAGCCGATGCGGCATGAGACCAGGCCGTTAGGGGGTTCCTTCAGACATGAAAGAGGACGAGGGTCCGAATAAGGGGCACGCAAAGCGTGGAATATGGAGTGATGGTTTGTTCAAACAGAATCCAACACTTAGATAGTTACACCACCGTGGTGGGAGTACGCCAGATGGGCGCATCGGTCTGATCACGGATCATTCTTTCTTCCAGATAGGGCCTCTCTGGCGAGGGGATCTGTCACTCCCCAATGGGATCTTGGGGCATGCTGAACTTGTTCAGGGTAGAATTGCAATTACATAGTTCTTCCCTAGGGGTCAGGCCAGAGGGCTGGAAATGGGGAGGAACAAGATTTTGTGATTCCAGGGGCTGAACCCTAGGTGAAATGCCTGGGTGTCTCTACGTATCCCGTGATGATGGGAATCAAGCCGTACGTAGTTCTGGAAGCGCAGTTTAACGTCATGCGGGACGGGGAACAACCCGACTGTATTGGCACACATCCTACCAAAACTACTAAGCCCACGTGAGTCGTGCTCGGTGTGGGAAACAAGCAGTAGTGGTGGGAATTTCCCGACACAAAAGGGGCAGGTTAGGGCAAAGGGACGCTCGGTGACTACCGGCCCAATGACACTAACACGATCATTTAGCGCACCTAGATGCGCGAAGAGAAAGAGACAAGTATGATGGAGTTCCACTTGAACATGAGGGAGTGGAAATGTGTGAATCATGATGCTCGAGATTCGGATCACGATGATGGCGGCGTGACGATGGAGGATTACTGCTGACCATGTTCGCAACACAGCATCCTGTCATGTTAGCCTAAAATGGGGACAAACAAATGAGGTTTGACCGTTGACCATGTTCGAAACACGGGACCATGTCACAAATGTTGTCAGATATCCATAGGGACGTTGTCCCGAAATGATTAGAGGGCCCTTAGGTCCAACATTCATGGAGAGCCCTTAAGCCTAGTATCCATGTCGTCCGAGGGTCCTTTTGGATGTGGAAGAGGATGAGGATCCAAATAGAGAGCTCACGAAGCTTGGTCATGGGATGAGGGGAATGTCCCTATGAAAATCCCACACTTCGGGCTCTTTGTCGAAACACATCTAAATATGGCAACGATACGTATTAGATAGGGGGAGCAGAGTCCTTTCCCATAGGGAAATCTTAGTTTAGGGTCATAGAATTCGGAACATGGATGGGTAAAGGGAAACATGGGATACATGGTGGAGTAACTCAAACACCTGGCGTGAATGGGAATAGGGGGTGTGTACGGTGGGGTGAACAACCGGACATAGTCCCATATCACACCACACAACCTCCTTAAGAGAGGCTTTTGGTCAAGGGACCGAGAGCGAAAGTTAGACTGGGCCCACGGAGAAGTGCCCGGGTGCTCTTACGTATCTCATAAGGATGAGAATCAAGCCATACGTAGTTCTGGATGGACCTTAGACCATAAATGGGTAAAGGGATCAGGGGACGCATGGCATCAAAACCTGACGTGAATGAGGACATAGTCCTACTTACCATGCGTTCTCTGAGGAAATGCTTGAGTCGAGGGACCGAACACAAGGGTTAGGCTGGGCCCGTGGGGAAGCACCTGGGCGCTCCTACGTATCTCATAAGGATGAGAATCAATCCATACGTAGTTCTGGAAGGTGGCACGGTAAGGTACCAGTGCCAGGGGAAAAGGGAAGTGTGGGCATGGCCCTTTCACTAAAAGAAGCGGAATTTGATAAATCTTGTTTGTTCTTTAAGGTGAATGGGTTTTTTTTTGTGAAGCGACAGACCTAGAACAGTAGGTCGTGATGTCGCCACAAGAATCAAGCTGTGATAGGCGTTGACAAATGGCATGACACGTGACCAATACCCAACGTGATGTCCTCTACAACGAGGTCACCATAATGCGGTTCCGTTTTTCGTCGTGCGGCCAGGACGATAATGTCACAGTTTAGGGACGTATGATAGGACCAAGCATGCATTTTATCGTCATGCAGCGCAGACGTAGAAGAGACGATGCTATGCGGGAAATGTGCGCAGTGTTATAAAACACAATTGACAAAGACATGATCCCACATCAAATTGTACGCCATTCGGAGAGGGAAACCTTAGGCCGAGGGTCCTATACAGAGGTGAAACAGGGGGAGAGACTGGCTTTCTTAATGGGTCGTACCCGGAGAGAGGGCGTCTGGGCGGTGCTACGTATCCCATGAGGATGGTAATCAAGTTGAATGTAGTCCCAAATGGATCATAGTTTATGGTCTTAGAGCTCGGACCATGGGAGCCCCAAAGGACGCCAGATTGCAGCTTTGTCCCCCTAGCATGCAAAGGTGCACTGAGGGATAGCGCCAGAAGTGTTGAGATTCCACCTGGACATGATGGGGTGGAAAATGATTTGAATCATGCAACCAACATTCAAGGACTGAAGGGGATGGCATGACTACAGAGTATTACTGCTGGCCATGTTCGCAACACAGCATCCTGTCGCGTTAGCCTGAAATGAGGACAAACAAATGAGCATCGACTGCTGACAATATTCGCAACGCGGGATTTTATCGATTTGTTGTCCAAAACCCTCAGGGGAGTTGGCCCGTAACGGTAGGAGAGCCCTTGGGTGTAGTATCCAGGCCGTTATTGGGGGTCCCTCCGGGTGTGAAAGGTGATGAAAGTCCGAATGGAGGGGAACACGAAGCTTGTCAAGTGGAAGGAACTTGATCAAGTTGAATCTGACACTCTTGGTCCTAGACTAGAGTGCTCTTAATACATGGGTGAACCACTGCAAGGAGTCAAGGGACTCAACTTTGAGGGTGATCGAGAGATGGAAGTTTTCCGGGGGAAGGGGGCACGGTGCCCAAAACCTTGTATCATACCTACACATCCCTCTTCTGAAGAGGGATAGGCCAAGTGGCCTAGGTGACCGGGAAATCAGGAGATCTCCAAGAGGTGGGGCTTGACCCGAATCTTAGACATTCAGGTGGTCCTACGTATCCCATGAGGATGGGAATCAAGCCACATGTAGTTTTGAAGGGTGCCTTTTAATGTCATGCAGGACAAGGAAAAGGAGGGCTAACTCTCTGAATGGGGTACGCGTGGTGCAACTGTTGCAAACCTGATGTGAATGAGGACATAACCCCGCACCACGCCACGCGGTCCCATGGTTGGGGTCCCAATGTTAGGACTCGAGAGAGGTGAACTTGATGAAATCAAGATGGACCCAAAGACAGGGGGTCTTGAACGTAGTTCCGGATGAGAATCTTAGTTTATGGTCTTAGAGCTCGGACCGTGGATGGTGACAACTCCCGAGTAAGCACAAATGTCAAACCAATCCCTAAGCCCACGTGAGATAAACTCGGTGTGGGAAACAAGGGGGGAAGATCTTTATCGCAATACATGGGGCATCCATCAAAGGGGAGTCAGTGGAGAGTTTCGAAGGACCCCTTTGATGTAGCTTGTTCTCCCAACGCGCAGACGTGCATGGAGGAAAAGTACCAAGAGTTCTGAGACTCTACTTGGACACGATGAAGTGATGAAGGGTGTGAATCGTGTACCCGGAATTTGGGCTTAATGGGTTGGAATGGAGATAGAGTAAAACTGTTGACCATGATGGAAACACAGTGTCCATATCGCGTTAGCCTGAGGTGGGAACAAAAAATGAGCATCGACCGCTGACCATATTCACAACGCGGGATTTTATCGATTTTTCGTCTGAAACCCTCGGAGCATTGGCCCGTAACGGTAGGAGAGCCCTTGGGCGTAGTATCCAGGCCGTTGTTGGGGGTCCCTCCGGGTGTGAGAGATGATGAAAGCCCTGATGCAGGGATACGCAAAGCCTGGAAAGTGGGTGCAGACGTGTCCGAGTAAAACTTGGCATTCCAGGTAATAAACCAGAGTACTCTTAGGCACATTGGCGATCTGCCGAAAAAGGGATCGACGAAACAGCTCAGTAGGGGGGGGGGGGGGGACATGGCGTGGTCATTACGAGACCGTCGTGAATGGGGACATAATCCCACACCACACCATATGATCCTCTCATGGAGGAAGGATAGGCCAAGGGGCCAAGACGGGATAAGGATTCCCGAGATATGGGGCTGGACCCGAATCTTGGACATTCAGGTGGTCCTACGTATCCCATTAGGATGGGAATAAAGCCGCACGTAGTTCTCTATATGTAGTTTAACGTCATACTGGACGAGAAGGGGAACAATATACCCCTAAACAAGGGAGGTGTGCGGTATGGCGAAGAAGCCGACGTGAATGAGGACGTAGTCCCACACCACACCGTACACTCCTATAAGAGGGGACCTGGGTCATGGCCCGGAAAGGCCAAGGGGCCTGATGGTTAGGCATTGGCCAGGAAGGCCTGACCTACTTGTAGTTTAACGTCTTGCAATGAGGACGAGGGTCGGGGACCCGAGGAGGCCAAGGGGCCTGAGGCTGGGCCTCATAAGGGGAATCGTACGGCATGGTACATGATCCCGACGTGAATGAGGACGTAGTCCCACACCACATCGTACACTCCAGTTGAGAGATTGGGGAGAAGGCCAAGGGGCCTAAGATCATGCATCAGTCAGGAAGGCCTGACTGGTTTGTAGTTTAACGTCTTACATGAGGACGAGGGTCGGGGACCCGAGGAGGCCAAGGGGCCTGAGGCTGGGCCTCGTAAGGGGAGTCGTACGACATGGTACATGATCCCGACATGAATGAGGACGTATTCCCACACCACACCGTACACTCTGGGTGAGAGATTGGGGAGAAGGCCAAGGGGCCTAAGATCAGGCATCAGTCAGGAAGGCCTGACTGGTTTGTAGTTTAACGTCTTACATGAGGACGAGGGTCGGGGACCTGAAAAGGCCAAGGGGCCTGAGGATGGGCCTTGTAAGGGGAATCGTACGACATGGTACATGATCCCGACGTGAATGAGGACGTAGTCCTACACCACACCGTACACTCCGGGTAATAAGGGACCTAGGCTGTGGCCCGGAAAGGCCAAGGGGCCTAAGGTCAGGCATCAGTCAGGAAGGCCTGACTGGTCTGTAGTTTAACGTCTTACATGAGGACGAGGGTCGGGGGACACGAGGAGGCCAAGGGGCCTGAGGCTGGGCCTCGTAAGGGGAGTCGTACGACATGGTACATGATCCCGACGTGAATGAGAACATAGTCCTACACCACACTGTACACTCCTATGGGAGATCAGGGCCGTGGGCCCGATTACAAGCACCGCCCCGGGAGAAGTTTGTTACCTCGTGATGGGGCAGAATGAATCACCGCACTCGATGTCTGGGACATCTCGGGGTGGACCCAAAGATCCAAGACAATGTTGACCATGTACAAAACACAGCGTTCCTATGGTAACCTGATATGGGAGTAACAAGTGAGCATCGACCGCTGACAAAATTCTCAATGCGGGACTTGTATCGGCTTGTTGCTTGAAAAAAAACCCTCGGGGGCGTTGGCCCGTATCGGTAGGAGAGCCCTTGGGCGTAGTGTCCAGGCCGTTCTTGGGGGTCCCTCGGGGTTTGTAAAAATGATGGAATCCCAGTCAAGGAGTGGGCGAAGCATAGCTGTATCCGTGAAAGAGGCAAACATCCCCAGGGGGGATGTGCAGCCGGGTCGAGGCTTGATCGATGTGAGTTGGGGAAAAAGTGTGCACCCTGCCGCGTCTTGACCCAAAGGGAAGATTTTGGCTTTTGGGCTGGGCCTACGGACGAAATGTCCGGGCATTACTACGTATCCCATTAGGATGGGAATCAAGCCGTACGTAGTTCTTGAAATCCATGCAGTTTAACGTCGTGCGGTGAGGACGTGGGAGGATAGAAGAATGGGAGTGGGAACATGGTGTGACCCTTACAATCCTTGCGCAAGCGGGGTTGTATGAATGGGGATAAAAACCCTACTCCTGCTGCATAAAGATTCTCCAAGGAAACTACCCCCAGGGGGGATAGTGGAAGAAAAATGCTTGGGGCTGGGCTCAAGACGAGGCGTCCAAGCGTTCCTACGTATCCCATGAAGATGGGAATCAAGCCACACGTAGTTCTTGACATGCAGTTTAACGTCATGCGGGACGAGGGGCATCTCATTCGGGGATGTGTACGGTGCGGCAAGTAATCCGTCGTGAATGAGGACGTGGTCCTACACCACACCGTACGATCCCGTAAGAGGGAAAGTTGGGGAGAAACGAGGGGGCCTGGGGCCATACCGCGGTCAGGGAGACCTGACCAGCTTGTGGTTTAACGTCTCGTGGTGAAGATGGGGGGCCAGGGACCCAAGGAGGCCAAGGGGCCAGAGGCTAGGCCTCAGTCAGGAAGGCCTGACTGGCATGCAGTTTAACATCTTGCAGTGAGGACGGAGATGCAGTTTAAGGTCGTGCGGGACCAAGGAGGCCAAGGGGCCTAAGGCTAAGCCTTGGTCAGGAATGCCTGACTGGCTTGCAGTTTAACGTCTTGCAGTGAGGACGGAGATGCAGTTTAAGGTCGTGCGGGACCAAGGAGGCCAAGGGGCCTGAGGCTAATCCTCGGTCAGGAAGGCCTGACTGGCTTGCAGTTTAACATCTTGCAAAGAGGACGAGGATGCAGTTTAAGGTCGTGCGGGATGAAGTCGCAGTTTAGGGTCGTGCAGGACCAAGGAGGCCAAGGGGCCTGAGGCTAAGCCTCGGTCAGGAAGGCCTGACTGGCTTGTAGTTTAACGTCTTTCAAAGAGGACGAGGATGCAGTTTAAGGTCGTGCGGGACCAAGTCGCAGTTTAGGGTCGTGCAGGACCCTCTCGCAGTTTAGGGTCGTGCAGGACCACTTTTTCCCTAGGAAAAGTATCGCTTGAGGAATTTGGAATTGGTGGGAGGGGTTATACGCTCTCCATCTGTGGTCACCAAGGAGTATGCTCCGTTGGGGTAAACCTTATGGATGATATAAGGCCCTTCCCATTTGGGTTCTAATTTGGGCGGTTTCCTACCGGGAATCATTGGCGCTCGAAGGGCCAGTACCAGGTCGCCTTGTATAAAAGAGCGGAGACGAACCTTCTTGTCGAAGGCCCTCGCTATCTTGTCCTGATGCCTTTCTATATTGTGCAGGGCACGAAGTCGGTTCTCTTCCAGTGCTTCCAATTCAGCTAGATGGATCTCTGCTACCTCATTTGATGTCTGGTGATCATAAACTGCAGTGCGCAGCGACGACAGCTGGATCTCAATGGGTAGGACGGCCTCAGCTCCATACACCGGGGAATATGGGGTCACTTGGGTGGAGTTGCGATTCGTCGTCCGGTAAGCCCAGAGGGCGTTGGGGAGCTTGTCCGGCCAACTTTTCTTATTCTGGCCAACCATCTTCTGCAGAATGTTAGAGAGGGTTTTGTTGAACGCCTCGATCTGTCCATTTGCCTGCGCATAGTAGCGGGAAGTATGGTTCGACCGGATGTCGTACTTGGCGTACAATTTCTTCAGTTCAGCCGCTCGGACGTTGGTGCTGTTATTAGTGAGGACGGCGTGAGGGACCCCAAACCAGTGGATAATATTGGAGCTCACAAAGTCAATGATAGAATGGGCCTTGACCTCTTTGAGCGGAACTGCCTCTGCCCACTTGGAGAAGAAATCTGTAGCAGTCAAGATGAATCTGCACTGGCAGGCTGTTGCCGGTGGATACAGTCCCACTACATCAAGTCCCCATACCTCAGATGGACAAGAGTGCTTGGTGGGGTGGAGGGGTTCTGGCAGCCGATGCAAGAAGTTGGCGTGTACTTGGCACGCGTGGCATCTCTTGGCATACCCAATGCAATCGTGGATCATGGAGGGCCAGAAGTACCCTAACCTCCGGATTTGATGGGACAGCTTCGGCCCAGCTTGATGGGCGCCACAGGAACCGGCGTGAACCTCTTGCATAACTTGAGGTATATCTAATCCTTGGATGCAACGGAGGAGGACACCATCGAAACTCCATTTATAGAGGATCTGCTCAAGACTGGGGCTGCTCTGGAGGGTAAATTGAAGTGCGCGACGTCGGATTCGCTCGCGCTTGGCCCGGTCGTCCGGGAGGCGACCATTTTGGAGATACTCAACAAAAGGCGCCCTCTAGTCGGGAGTGGCTTCCACCACTGCGTCTGAAGAACCCGGGACTCCCAATCGGGAGGGTCCCGAGGTGAGATGACTTACCCGCAGGCCATCATCGTCCTCTTGGGTGACGGGGGCAATGACTCTCCGGTGTGCCACATGTATGATTAGATCATCTTGCTCGGGTTCTGCGAGCGACGCGGCCAAGCCAGCCAAGGCGTCTGCTTGACTGTTCTGCGACCGCGGGACATGGGTAACCTCTGGTCGAGAGGAGAACTGGGCCATTAGGCGGAGGGTGTACTCCAGCAATGGTGCGAGCTCTGGCTTCCTGACGACATAGTCGCCATGAACCTGTTTGATTACCAGCTCGGAATATCCCTTCACATGTAGATGGGGGACATGGATCTCAAGGGCCAACTCGAGGCCGGTGATGAGAGCCTGGTACTCTGCCTCATTGTTCGTACAACCTTCTGACAACAGGAACGAGTACGGCAGGACGTCTTGCACTGGGGTAATGAAAACAATACCCAGACCCACTCTGTTGAGCTTGGGGTCGTTGAGCCTTCTACCGGTGGGGCTCCGGGAGGCGCCGTCGAAATGCATTTGCTAACACGGGACAACATGATCGACTGAGAGGATCGTCTCGTCGGGGAAATCCAGGTCCAGGGATTGATCCGCAGAGGTTAGATGGGCAGCTAAAAAGTCTGCCAATGCCTGTCCCTTAACGGCCTTCTAAGGCACGAACCTGATATCAAACTGCTGGAGAATCAGCGCCCACCGTGCTAGTCGGCCAGTCATCATGGGGCGGTTCAGGATGTACTCCAGCGGATCTACCTGAGAGATCAATTGCACCTCATGGTGCTGCAGGTAGTGCCGCAACTTCTGCATGGCGAAGACGAGCGCAGGGCAGCTCTTTTCGATAGGGGAGTATCTGACCTCCGTATTGAGAAGCATGCGGCTGAGATAGTAGAGACTGTTCTCAGTGCCCTCGTTATTATTCTGGGCGAGCAGCGTGCCGAGGGATCTCTCCAGGGCAGTCACATAAAGGACCAGCGGCTTTCCGGAGACGGGTGGCATCAAGACCGGAGGTTGGAGAAGATAATGCTTGATTTCCTCGAAGGCGGTCCGACACCTCTCATCCCATTCATAGGCAGCGCCCTTTTTCGTGAGCCGGGAAAAGGTCTTACACTTGCCGGCCAGATCCGCGATGAATCGGCGTATATAGGCTAGGTGGCCTTGCATGCCTCGAAGATCCCGAATGTTTCTCGGGGGAGGCATTTGGCTGATGGCCTTGATCTTCTCTGGGTCGATCTCGATACCTCGGTATCTGACAACAAAGCCCAGGAACTTCCCCGAGGTGACACCAAAGGCACACTTCAGCGGGTTCATCTTCAGGCGACGGGAACAGAGGAAACCGAACACTTTCTCGAGGTCTTTGAGATGGTCCTGGCGCTGATGTGACTTGACTACGAGGTCGTCCACATAGCATTCCACCAATGTCTCGAGGATCGGTTTGAATATGCGATGCATGGCCCTCTGATAAGTGGCACCTGCATTCTTCAAACCGAATGGCATAACCTGGTAGCAAAAGGTACCTTGGGGAGCCCTGAAGGCAGTGGACTCCTCGTCTTTGGGGGCCATCCGGATCTGGTTGTACCCGGAGTACCCATCCATGAAAGATAGGGCTTGTAATCCGGCTGTGGCGTGAATCAACAACTCCGTCACTGGGAGTGGGAAGTCATCCTTTGGGCAGTGGCGATTGAGATCGCGGAAGTCGATGAAGACTCTGATCTTCCCATTCTTCTTCCTGACCGGCACAATGTTGGCAAGCCATTTGGGGTACTGGACCTCCTTAATGAAGTTGGCTTTGATAAGCTTGTCAACTTCGGCCTCTACCATAGCACCATGAGAAGGGTGCATTTTCCTGGGAGGCTGCTTAAACCCACGATGTTTTGCCGGGAGGCCCAGACGGTGAACGACTACCTGGGGATCCAGTCCTGGAATCTCGTTGTAACTCCAAGAGAACACATCACGGTGCTTTTTGAGGAAGTCTATGTACTGCTGCCACTCCTCGAGGGACATGGCCACACTGATCAATGTGGGTTTCAAATCTACCTCGCTACCAAGGTTCACCTGTACCAATTCATCAACTGTGGTAGAGACGCCTTCTTCAAAGGCTAGGGGAGCATCCTCCAAGTCTTCCTCCCCACCCGTGGGGGAACTTCCCGCGACGGGAGATACTTCTGGGCTCTCAAAACCCGAGGGGCAGCTGGTGCCGGCTTGGGCAGCAGCGGTCATCATATCAGGAGACTCACTTGTCGTTGAGACTATAAAAATAAATGCATTTGATCCTATCCCATATGGACTCCGACCTAAGGGGCCACGCCTGATAATATCAAAGCAGTGGTGACGTGTCGGCCTGAGTCGGTGGATTCCAACCCGACAGAAGAGACACGTATGGCGTACCGCCGTCGTCATGAGCTTGACATCCCGGTACCATACAGGGGTAGGAGGTTCCGGGATGACCCGAGCCTGGTTGATGTAGGTGTACGAGGTGATTTTCCTCCGTCGCTTGGACATGAGAACATGCCTTCCTTGCGTACCCGAAACAACAAAACATTGCCCCATGTTGGGGGTCGTGGCCTCCAACCGGTGGATCAGAAGGATGTAGCCATCATCCATGCTTGCCCAAGGATCACCTGTAACCAGGGCGGGTCCATCCTCACTTACTAGGATCTGTTTATCCTTACATTTGTAATAACCCGCATCCAGATAGCGGGCCTCACAAGAAGCGAAAGGGGACGCATCTCCTTGGATCACACCTACTCAACCATTGAGGGAGTATTTGAGGCACTGGTGATACGACGAGGGGACCGCTGCATGCAGATGGAGCCATGGCCTACCCATCAATGCGTTGTAGGCGGTGTCCTGAGAGACGACCATGAACTCGGTGCTGGCAACTAAGCCACCGAATTGAGTCTTCAGGCGGATCTTGCCGACTGGGGTTTGCTCAGTCCTGTCGTACCCCTGGATCCTGAGGTCAGAGGGAGTCAAATCACCTTCAGAAAGACCCAGCTTTCGCAGCGTCCGGGTCGGAATTAGGTTGATTCCAGAACCCGTGTCAACGAGGCAGCGGCGGACTTCCACACCGTTGAAGTGGTCAGTGATGTACAGCGGGCGAATGTGCCCCTGTATCGGAGGGTCCTCATCTTTACTGGAAAACGTGATAACCGACTGACACTCGACATTTTCAATCGTCTCGGTATGGAAGGCTTCTGCAGCTGCTACCTCCGTCTCGAACTGGAGGGGGATCCTTAGGGCCTCGGCAAGTGCCTCGCGCATCTCGGATGACAGGCGCATGGACTCAAGGATGGAGAGCCTCGCCGGAATGCCGGCCAGGTGATTTAGGACATCATACTTGCGTTCCAAACGCGAACCTCTGCTTACAGGGGGTTTTTCGGCATTTGGAGGCATATCGGGTCCTGCCGGTTGAACTGGCGGTCGGCTAGCACTGGGTACATCCTGCTACCTGCTAGTAGAAGCCTGGGGGAAAGTCGCCGGACTAGGATCGGGCAGCAGAGGCTGGCCTGTAGCTGGGAAAGACTGACTGTCATACGAACGAGGCAGCTCTCCCCGATCCAGTAGCACAAACGGCGTCGGAGGTAGAGCCGAGGGCGTTAGATAGGGCTGCACATGCTGAGCTCTGCGCTGAGCCTGCTTCCTGGTCTCGGTAGCGTGCACGACTTGGCCACAAGTGCCTACTGACATGCCTCAATGACCGGCGCAATTGCGATTCCGTTGACGTTGACGTCGGCTGGAAACGTTGGGGAGGTCTGCCTGGCATTCCCCCTCATCGGGGGTCATATAGGGCTTTACCAGCTCCGCGGTGTTAACCGAAGCGTACCCTTGACTGTCACTCGAGGAGTCATCCGCCGATGGGCGGGCTCTGGGAGGAATCCCCATTTCAGGGGGCAGAAAGTCGCCGAATATGCGGGATGACGACGGCACCGGTGGTGCACGTTGCTTCTTCTTGCGTCGCCGCTGCTTGCCCTTTTGGGAAGAGGTCGACTGCGAAGACGATGCGGAGGTACCAGCCATTTCTTCTGAAGGTTTCGACTGCTTCAGGCACGCCCGGATGATACCATGGGCACCGAAGACAGTTTTTCGAGCCACCCAGTCATCATATTTCTGGGATCCACAGTTGGGGACCTGTTGCCATTCACCCTCGCTGTCGCTGCTGATCCCTGATCCTGCAAAGACACCCGCCACTTGGGCTGGAGTCGGGCCCAACATGACTATGTTGTTATTGACCTGGTCTTGAAGCCAGTCTTTAAACACATAGCATTGCTTAAGGGTGTGCCCTAGGATCCGATGATAAGGGCAGTAGTTGGGGTGATCGGTGAGATTTGCCTCTGCCGGCCTTCTTCACTCGGGCAAGCGTACTATCCCTTGCTCTAGAGCACTTTGGAAATAGCCAGGGACCTGATTTTCATTAAACGAATAAGTCAGGTGCCTTCTTTCCGGGTAGGGGGCCCTGGGGGCCTGGCCCTGATGAGGGGCCGGTGGGGCCTGCCGAGGAGGCGGCGACTGATTGCCTTGCCTAGGTGGCGGTGGTGCATTGCGCGGGGGAACCTGTTGGTTCTGAGGCGGTCGCTGCTGGGCAGGAGCCTGTGCTTGAGGTGGAGGACCTCTGTGGGGTTGCGGGGGTGGTGCCGCCGGCAGTAACGCCAACTGTCTCGAGGCTTCTATTTGAGACACCGCGGAAGGTTCAGCCCTGGCGGTCCTTCTGGCCGGGAACATAAGGGGCAACAAACATGCCTAACTAGCCTGTTGCAGGGCTTCCTCGAGGCGCTGAGCCTTATCTGAGAAATCTCTGAACCCTCCAGGGTAGTTCTATGTAATCAAGGAGGGTACCAGCTCCGTTTTAACGTTCCCCACACACATCGTCAGTAATTTCTCCTGAGTCAGTGGCATGTCGAGGGAATACATAAGTCCCTTCCACCGGGCGATGAAATCTGCAATCCGCTCATCAGGCCTCTGTTTGCACTTGAAGAGGTCTGCAATGCTGGTCTTTCATGTGGTGGAGTTGAACTGGTATAGGAACTGCCGGCGGAGATCCTCCCATCCGGTCACCGATCCGATAGGGAGCTGGCTGTACCAGACGAATGTCGTACCTTCCAATGTCTGTACAAAGTATCGGAGCTTGGCGTCTTCTTACTGAGCCGGGGTCCCCAGCATGGGGCCACACCTGGAAGAAAAATGTTCCAAGTGCTGTGGCGGGTCCCCTGTCCTGTTGAAGGGTGAGAAAGTGGGGTTTCCAAAACCCGGAGGCGCAGGCATATCATCCACCCACGCGGGATAAGGCTTGCCATCCGGTGGAACCGCCACCTGCTGCGTTTCCAATGCTTCGAGGTGGGATGTGAGTGCCGCAATAAGGTCATCCTGGTGGGGGTCCCTGTCTTGACGGGGATCCCTAACCACCAGTTCATTACCGGGTTCTTCAACACGGTAGACTGCCTCAACCACTCGTGGATCAACTGGCTGAACGACTTGCGGGGCGACTGGGGGAACCCGGGCTGGGCTCTTCGGATTGCCCCGTCGCTCGGGGGGGGGGGGGGGGGGGGTTGGCGAAACGTATCGCGCCCTCTTGACATACGTTCCGGCTTCTGCCCTGTCTGAGGTAGTAGCATGATCAGGGTTGCCCGGAGGCATCTCACAGGGGGGGATTGTTCCTGCCCCTGCTACCCTGGCCTGGGATTACCATAGTCGGGTCGCCGTTCCGTGGCACGTTCGGCCAAGAGTTCGTCAACCAGCCTCTTCTGCTCAGAAAGTTGTTGGCGTAACATGGACTTCTCGGAATCTTTGTCCGTTTTCTGCACAGAAGCGGACGGGTCGGAGTGCTTGACGGTTCCGACGTGCTCTTTACCCTTGCCGGTGTTTCGACCGAGTACCAGCGACTCGGTGGGTACGGGCAGGCCTAGCAGGTTCCTCTACTGACGGGTAACTCTCCCTGACGGGTCCAATAGTGGCGGTGTGCCCTCTGGGGGGAAGTCTTCATCAAGGAGTTCCAGTTCGTCTTCCTTGTCCACAATGTCGGCCATGTGGACCGCGATTCCTCTCGAGGGCATGTCCTCGATGTCGCATAGCGAATCGGGTTGCCGTCGAATAGGATCGAAAAGAAGGGCAACATAGTGTCCCCAACCACGGACTTGCACATGGGGGGTGGCTTCCCTGATGATCTTTCAGGGTGATTTAAAACTCTGAACGCATTTTCGTTGGAGGGCACTCTGGTGACCTGGTGACTCGGGGTGCTGGGCCACAAGGAGCGCGGCCGCATCGATCAGGCGACACTGCTCGCCAATCTCCTCGAAGTGCTCTCGACTCCTGGGGTATACAACCCGTTCGCATTGTAGGCGGAAGTGCGTCGCCCAGAGGGTTCGAAAAAATCATCCCACTTCTTCAGGGGTAAGAGACTCGGGTACGCGAAAATTCAGCGCCGCCGTGGGCCAGAACTTCTCTGGGAAGTAGTCCGCTGCAAGAATACTCCAGAAGCTCCTGGGTTCGTCCTCGAGTTCTGGCCCTGTATTACCCCACTCATCAACCGGGGGCAGCTGAGGGACCGGTAGCGGTACCGAGGCGGACCTCTGGGATAGCAAACTCGGCGGTGGAGAATACGGCGAGCGAGCGGACTGGCCACCGAATTCTGGGCCTTCCTCTGAAGAGCGAGGTGACCTGACCACAATGTCACGATAGGATGGGCTAACAGCCACTGCTTCAGGCATAGGAATCGCCGTTACTGGTGCCTGGTCATGTCGTTGCTCTACCACCGTTGACCCCCAAAATAGCTCCCTGTGATCTCGAGTGGAGGTAGAGGGCGCTTCGGGTGACGATGGCGGTGACTGCGCGGTCGAGACCTGCGAAGTTCCCAGAATCTCTTCCTCCTGGATGTACCTGTGGAGGGAGATGGGGATCCGGTGGACCTCATGTTCTGGGAGAATGAGGTTGACGCGTCTGGTTCCTCCCCCGGTCCTTGATACGGAGGAGCTGGGAGAAGGTTCCATGGCTGAGTCATACTCCACTTCAGAGTCGGAGAAACAAGAAGGTTTGATCTCCACCCTGGCTTTCCCAGGATTATTCTTGTGGCGGCGGCGACCCGCTTTCCTGCCCCGGGGTGGCTCTTCGGGACATGGTTGATCCCTATCATGGAGTCGCGGGGCGGCACTGGCGCCGTGGCGGAGAGGGCCCCCGCTCGAGATGCCCGAGGTGTGAGGGGCACCAGGGCAAATATCGAAGGGTATGTGGGGAGGGCCTCCGCGAACACCCATGTAGGCGGAGCGTCTGTTGGGATCGGCAGGAGCATGGGGAGGACCTCCATGGTCAATGCGGGTGGAGCGAGGCTGACCTTCACTCCTTGAGTTGCTGGGGTGAGGAGGACCTTCGCCAGTCGCAGAGAGGACGAAGGGGGGACCCCCACGTTGAAGAAGGGCCGGATGTACGGTGCCTTCGGATTGGCAGTCAGGGGCAGGAGAATGGGCTCCGTACCCTGTGTAGTGGGCGCGGGAAAGCTTTCTGCGCCGAACGTCGCTGCCGCGGGGCAAGTCTTCCGTCGGGATGGGGGTAGCACGAGGCGTACCTCCATGAAGAACTTCAGAGTGGGGAAGTCCCACGCCCTGTGGAGCAAAAGTACGGGGAGGACCTTCGTATGGGGTGATGCCACCGCGGGTTGGCTCGCGGCGATCACCACTTGGTCCTGCAACCTGGAGAGTCAACCCAGCCTGCCCATGGGGCGGTTGGGGTCTCAATCTTGGTTGGGCGAAGGGGTGCCCCTGCTCAATGTACGTGGGGGCTTCATGATGCACGTCGGCGGTGGCTCGGCCCACTGTAGTTGTCGACGTGGACGCGCCTGAGCGAGCGTCCTCAGCCCGGGCCCGGCGCTGACGTTGGGTCAGGCGGGCCGGTGCAGGTGGCGCAGGGGAATGGGATGCCTACTCTCCCTGCGGAGTCGGACGGCGGCGCTGGCGTGGCCGGGCGGGGGCTCTCACCTGGGGCCCCTGGGTCGGGACCCTGAGCGGGCTAAGCCGAACGACACCCACCTCATCAGCGTAAGGTGAGGAGTCGTCAAGGCGTTCCGGGGATAGGCTCCCGAAACGGTTGAATGTCGGGGTGGGGAGCAGGGGCTCCCTGCACGGCCTGTTAGGGCGGCGTTGACGGCGGGGCCTAGAGGCCTCCAGGTCCAAGCGGGCCATATCCCTGGTCGGGATGACCCCTTCCTCCTCGTACCTGTGCACGAGGCTGTTGATCACCCTTCGTTAGATGACCTCTGATGGGGAAAGGGGACGTGGGCGTCCCGTATTCCGTGACGTGGCAGCTGTCGTGGTGGTAGTGGCGCCATGTGGGGTGGCTATGGCAATGTTTCCCCTACCCCTGCGTAGGTTCGCGGGTGGTGATCGCACCTCTGTAACTACAACTTGGTTCATGAGAAACAAAGGGATCAACTCATCAACACCGAGAGGGAAGAGGATTGACAACCAGTGCCCCAGCATCCTTCCATTCTCCACGTTTGTAAGAAGGATACACGCCAACACGCTGCAGGGCGGAATGCCCCACGTTCTACTGCCCCGACTTATGGTGAGTTTCACGACAGGCCCGCTATTTTTTTGGCGGGACCAGGCACCAGATATCTGGATCCGGTGACACGTCAATCTAATGGTGACTCGAACGCTACTAATCTCCATGCTGAGGAGAATAATTTCACGTCGGGTTCACCATTTCTGTTTCCGACGCTTTCGCCGGGGCGCGCGCGCATCCGTCTGACGAGGAGGACGTGCCGATTTGTTTCCCTGCATTCCCGCTTTCCAAAGGCGGGCGGAATCCGCTCCTTATTCAGGGACGTCTGCTCCTTGATCTAAATGGGATAATGGGATGTTGGTTCTTCCTTCCGTGGATTCCTCCTCGGAACTCATCACCTAGTCCGGGTCTCCCTCATAGATTTAATACGTAGTTCGTGAAACTCTTCCCAGTTCCATGTTTCCATGGACGCCAGTTAATTATACTACTTCTGTCGGGACATTCCAAAGGGTCCAGTCAGGGCAGCAACCTTCGGTCGGGGAAGTAGTCACGTTGAGGCACCAATATCGTGTCTGGATGCTGGGGAATCTGTTGTGTTTGTCTATTATCCTTGATTGCAGGGCTTCTCGAGGGCGTGGAAGCCCGAGTCCTCCAACATTGAGCGCGGGGAATTATGTCATACACATATCTGAGGTTTTCCTCAGCTTCCCACGTTTAACAAAGGGCACACCGCGAGTTTAACGTCCAGCGGAGACGGGTCAGCCCATGGGTTGCTGTGACCGACACAGTCTCACCGAGATACTACGGTCCGGGAGAGAGTCAGGATGGGTTCTAGGTGGATAAATGGAGTGGAGGGGAATGAAATGGGACCATCGCAAGGACGACAGCAGAGGTGGACCTTGGTCCGATGAATGCCAGCAGCGAACCAACATGAGGGTGGACCTTATTCCGGAAGGCATTGTCAATGTACAGACGTGAAAGCCGACCCGTGGATCCGCTAATGGCGTTCTTGAACCTTGGGAAGGTTTCCTACGTATCCCCATGGCAGGGAATCAAAGTCCTCATAGTTCAGATCTGGAATGGCAGTTTAACGTCATGCTGGACGTAGATAGAACTTGACGTGAATTGGATGATGGATGGGCTTGAACCTCGTGGAGGCTTCCTATGTACCATGCCTTGACATGGATCAAAGTCTTCGTAGTTCAAAGGTGTGGGTCATAATGGCTTACCATTGGACCGGAATGCAGTTTAATGTCAAGCTGGATGAGAGCGTGCAGTTTAACGTCATGCTGGACAAGGGCGAAACTCGACGTGTATGAACGACCGAGCAATGTGGATTGAACCTCATGGAGGCTTCCTACGTACCATGCCTTGACATGGATCAAAGTCCCTGTAGTTCGCAATGGAATGGGTGTGTCGGTGAACCGACGTGAAAGTAGACCCAGGGGTCCACTATTGGTGGGATTGAACCTCGTGAAGGCTTCCTACGTACCATTCCTTGACATGGATCAAAGACCTCGTAGTTCAGGTGGGGTTTTGTCGGTGAACCGACGTGAATGCAGACCTTGGTCCAATGAGTGGTGGGCTTGAACCTCTTGGAAGGCTTCCTACGTACCATGCCTTGGCATGGATCAACGTCCTCGTAGTTCGTAATGGAATGGGTGTGTCGGTGAACCGACATGAAAGTAGACCCGGGGGTCCACTATTGGTGGGCTTGAACTTCGTGAAGGATTCCTACGTACCATGCCTTGACATGGATCAAAGACCTCGTAGTTCACTATGGAACGGGTGTCAGGGTCGGTGCTCACTCTAAGCCCACGTGAGTCATGCTCGGTGTGAGAAACAAGAGGTTGCAAGGACCTGATGATCACGTCGCGAAGGATGCGTCCGTGAGAAGCGAAGAGGGGCTTACGCGTTAGGCGGCCCATGGTGTTGGGACTTACTCCGGGATGGAGGCCCATGGTGCGACAAAGCGCGAGAAAGATGGACCTTGGTCCAATTATG
Source organism: Viscum album (assembly GCA_963277665.1). Classification (NCBI taxonomy): domain Eukaryota; kingdom Viridiplantae; phylum Streptophyta; class Magnoliopsida; order Santalales; family Viscaceae; genus Viscum; species Viscum album. The sequence continues at coordinate 2,105,136,154 of OY728130.1, read as the reverse complement.
GGAGGTACCTCATCCCATATCACGCCCTCCACTGACCTTGGTAGTGGGGAAGTACAGAGATGCAGAGGTGCCGTCATCCGTTGGGGAACTAGGGTCGCCCTTCTCCTACGAACATACGTCACCCTGGAAAGGAGGATATCACCCCTTGTGGATGGTTGATTCCATTCCCGTGGAGACGAGTGGTGTAACGAATGTTCGAGCTGGGGGAACCCTTCGTGAGGGAGACAAGGTCAGATCACAGTTTAACTTCATGTGTTGAGGACGCAGTGCTTGGCAGTTTAACGTCCTGCAGCTCGGACGAGGTGGGTTCACTCCACACCCCTAGGGCTTACATAACCGGTACCCTCTGGTCCTTGGGGAAGGGAAGGTGCCAGTAAGGCCATGGTCATGGGGGGTTGTGGAACGAACCATCGAGGGGTCCACGTTAGCGTGGCTATGCGAAGAAGCAATAGCCTTTAGCGTGCCTATGCGAAGAAGCATTAGGCGAAGCAACACTACGAGTGGTATTTTCCATGGGACTTTGAAATCACATCGTGCAAACCTGGAGGGTCGCACGGGAAGAGGAATCTCTAAGCAAAGGAGTGAGCTTTGCGAAGTGGAGTGCCTTGGCCTTAGTATGGGGCGTAGGTTAGAACGGAAGGTGCTTCGCGAAGTGGAACAAGGTTCGCGGAGCACTGCCTCGCGAAGAAGGGGTGTCTCGCGAAGCAGGGTCCTGCAAAGCAATGTGCTTCGCGAAGTGGAGCGATCCTGCCTTAGCATGGGCCACAGGTGTGAATGGGAGGTGCTTCACGAAGCGAAACAGAGCACTGCCTCGCGAAGGAGGGGTGCCTCGCGAAGGAGGGTCCTGAACAGCAGTGTGCTTCGCGATGTGGAGTGATCCTGCCTTAGCATAGGGATCACTCGTATGGGTTGGGTGTTTCGCGAAGCACAAGTGCTCCGCGGCTGCCCGGGTTCCCTTGGGAATCCCCTTCCTTCGCGAATGCCCTTGAGCTTCACGAAGGGCATCCCTCTCGGAAGAGGGGCTCAAAACAAGACAAAGCAGAGTCGTCTCGCGAAGTAGAAGTACCTCGCGGAGCTCATGATTCCCGGGGCAAAGCGTGCTTTGCGATTCGGGAGAGGAGAACCCGAAAGGCCGGGTTGTCCATCCTCGGGAATCAGGGGGAGTCCAGTATTTATAGGGAAGGGGTGCCGCGATGCAGGACTCACGCGCCGCCTTCGGTGCTTCGCGGCGGCTCGCGAACGTCAAATGGGTTCGCGGAGAATCACCGCCTATGGAGCTTCGCGGCGGCTCGCGAACGTCAAACGCGTTCGCGGAGCATCACCGCCTCAAGGGCTTCGCGGCGGCTCGTGAACGTCAACCACGTTCGCAGAGAATCACCACCTCTGAAGCTTCGTGGCGGCTCGCAAACGTCAAACGCGTTCACGGAGCATCACCGCCTCGGGAGCTTCGCGGCGGCTCGAGGGTCAGGGCGCTTCGCGGCGGGGCTTCGCGTCGGTGCTTCGCGAGGCAGCGAGCCCGCCTTCTTTTTTGCTTTTCTTTTGGGCCATATTTTGGCGCCAACAACAACTCCATTCAAAGAGTATTTCTATAATGATAATCACCCATCTGTAGAGCATAATGTGATGGGATCTATCACTGTGTAGTTTAGTTCACCCTCTAGAGAGGTCCCATCTTGGAAAATACTCTCTATAGATGTCGGTTTTGAGGAATCCTCCTCTTTTGAATTCAAGAAGATGAGATTCCATGAGTTATTTATGAATTCCATGTCATGAATTATGGTTCCCATCAAGTAGGGGTGATTTTTTCTCACTATATTCGTTGGTTGAAATATTTCTGGCCCAACATTGTCCATTACTACCTCAAGTTCTCCAATAGGTTTCACACATTCCAGATCCATGCTAACTTAATGAATCAATGGCTAGAGATCATCTATACGACAAATCACTCTTGGCATTTTGTGGTTTGGGGACTCGATGTCGTGGGACCATATCCACCAACAATAGCTCGCCAGTGATGGTTCATCCTGACTGTGGTATATTTCTTTTCCAAGTGGGTAGAAGTGATTCCGCTTAAGGAAGTCAAGACCAAGTCTATTATTGAGTTCATGAGCTCCAAAATCATTTATTGATTTGGATTTCCTCACACTATTCTCACTGAGAATGGAACTAAATTTTTTGTAGCTAAGATGAATAAATAGTACTCTAAATATGGTGTTCATCCCAACCACACATATTTCTACCATTCATAAGCAAATGGGAAGATTAAAGAATTCAATAAGAACCTCTGTAACATTTTCCAGAAGATGGTGGGTCAAAATGAGAGAAGTTTTTTAGACAGGATCCCCAATGCTCTCTGGGAGTTTTGGATGATGACTCGTAATTACACTCAGGTGATTCTATATTATCTGGAGTTTGGAACATAGGAAATACTCTCTTTCGAGATTCTATTTCTATCTCTTTGTAAATATGTCTATGATCAACAGCCATAAGATAAAGTAGAAAAAAGTTCATCTAACTGAACTGGAATCTCTAATGAGAATAAGATTCAGGCCTCGTATAATCTGAAGATAAACTAGAACATGATAGCTAGATCTTTCGACAATAGAGTTCATATCCGCTCCTTTCAAGGAGATAGGATATTGGATTTGAGAACACCAATGATACCTAGTATTAAATTGATGTAGTTGGAGCCCAAATGGGATGAACTTTATATCATCCACAAGGTCTACCCCAATGGTGCATATGATTTGGTCACCATGGATGGTGAGAAAATTACTCTTTCCAGTAATGCTATGTTTCCCAAACAGTACTTTACATAAGAACCCTATGGTATGAGCTCTAAAACATTGAAATAATATCTATTTCGTGTAAGAGATATGATGTTAAACTATATTTCCTCATCTTGAAGACATCAAACTTCTATTTCATCACACATGATGTCAAGATCGCCCCACAGTCCGAGCTCTATGAACTTAAACGAAGATCTATTTCATCTATGAAACTTGACATTAAACTATTCTTCCTCATCCTTCATGATTTAAAACTTCTATTTCATCCCTCATAATGTTAATATGACCCTACGATCCGAGCTCTACGACCTTAAACTAAGATCTATTTCATCAATGTGACATGACGTTAAAATTTGTTGACCTTTCCTACATGACATCAAACTATTATTTCATCCCACACGATATTAAAATTCCCCTGTAGTTCAAGCTCTAAAACATTAAACTAATATCTATTTCATCCAAGAGACATGACATTAAACTGTGAGGCCTCATCTTATATGACATCAAATTTCTATTTCATCTGGAATGATGTAAAAAATACCCATATGACATGAGATCTAAGACCTTAAACTAAGATCTATTTCATCTAATATACATGATGGTAAACTATGTTTCCTAGTCCTTCATGATGTTAATCTTCTATTTAACTATGCATGGTGCTAAAATTCCCCTATGATCGGAGCACAATGTCCTTAAACTAAGATCTATTTCATCATAGAAACATGATGGTAAACATTTTTGCCTCATATTGCATGACATCAAACATCTATTTCATCCTGTATGTTGTTAAAATTCCCCTTTGTTTTGAGATTTATGACCTTAAATTAAGATATATTTTGTCCAAGCAACTTGATGTTAAACTGTGATGCCTCATCCTTCATTATTTCGGGCTTTTATTGCATCCTGCATGAAATTAAAATTCCCATTAAATCTGAGCTCTATTACATTAATCTAAGATCCATTTCATCCAAGTGACATGACGTTAAACTATTCTACCTCATCCTTCATGAGGATAAACTACACAATTTTCTATGTTCTGAGCACTATGACCTTAAAATAAGAGTTTTGCAGTCCTGTATGACTTTAAAATATAATTTGTTTTCATTATTTCCTGATAAAAACCTACAAAATTCTTCCATGCTCCTAACTCTATATCCTTAAAGAATGATCTTTATTGTTCAGGGAATGTATGGTGTGTCATGGGGCCTCTTTGTTTCTCATTCATGATGGTTTATAGTGGTTGCACTATAGAAATCTCTCTTGGAACATTTCTTCCACCATGTTCAAGTTTCATGATGATAAACTGCATAATGACTCAGGTCTCACACAATGCTAAAATTTTCCATCCTACATGATATTAAATTGTGCCCCACATCCTTACCCATGATGCTAAATTGCATGGAATTTTGAGACTAATAACTATGACTTTAAAATGTGTGTGGATTTTCCTTAAGGGTGTGTCTTGTAGCGTGATGCTCCTTATCCCTCATTCACATCGGGTAGTTCCTACCACAAAACACATATCCATAGGATTACCCTTTCTAATAGTATAAACATCATGACTCTAAACTTTGTGTGAGTCTCCTCAAGATCATGTAATATGGCGCAAGATTCATTTTACTCATTTATATTGAGTTATCACTTCTATGTTTGTATATATTTATGGGTAGATATGGTCTCCCACCCTCATTCTCATTGCATGACATTAAACTACATTCATCTTCAAGAACTATGTGTGGTTTGATTCCCATCTTTATGGGATACGTAGCGATGCCTTATAATTTTGTCTCTAGGACCATCCATAGAATCACAAACCTTTTTATCCATTTGGCTTGAGTTGCATATGGGAGTGTGTGGTATGTCTTGAGGGCCCATCAAGTCCCCATTCACATTGGGTTGCTTTATGGTTCCACACTAAACACCTCCACATTAAAAGCTTCTTCCCATGGTCTAAAGTATAAAACCTTAAACTAAGAACTATATCATCCTTACCACATGACACTAAACTACATGGAGTTAAAAGTCCAATCCATACAACTTTAATCTATGTTTGTGTTCTTCTATGGAATGTGTCGTGTGGTGTTGGGCCTTCTTGGCCCTCATTCACATTGGGTTTCCTCATTGCATCACACTGTACATTTCTTCATCAGATGACTCACTTCCTAGGTCCAAATTCTATGACCTTAAAATAAGATTCTTGGTGTAATAGTCACATGAAATAAACTATGTAATAGCCATGATATTCTTGTTTGAGAGGATATCTCCCCTTCCAATAATTTTCCATCTACCATTCCATCTTCAAGAACTATTTGTTGCTTGATTCCCATCCTTATGGGATACATAGCAATGACCAGATATTTTGTATCCATGCCCTACCACAGGATCACCATCCTTTTCATCCCTTTGTCTTGAGTTCCTCTATGAAATTATGCGGCATAGTTTGGATCTCCTTGGTCCCCCTTTATGATCGGTTATTTTTCACACTAAGAACTTTTCCTTTTGGATACATCTCTCTCTCTACTTCCTAAGTTTCATGAAAATAAACTATGTAACATTATCATCCTGAATACATGACATTAAACTGCATGGATATGTACCATGCCAATGAGGGTAAACTAGTCACCATATAGTCCAGACTGTTTGACCTTAAACCATTAGATTTTAGTCTAGGAATCACAACCTTAATCTTTTTTCAATACCAGGTACCTTTACCCCAGGTTCCAACTTGGCCTTCATCCTTCCCAGGGACCTGTTACTTGAAGAAAAGTTTGATACTGCCTATTAATTTTCCACATTGAAATTTTTTATTATGTGGTGGCATATGACCCGGAGTGTTGGATTACACTATTACATTTCCCCAATCCATTTCCATGCTTCATGCATGGCATTATCTGGTTCCCCATACTCTTCCATCTCAGAATGGACCCACTAATGGTCTGTCTGTGCCATATCGGCTCACCTACCTTTCTAGGACAACTCCCTGAAAGAATTTGGATGAAATTTTGAGACATATTCTATGTTTCAAATATGGTTAGAGTTCAACTCTCATTTATCTATCCATATCCCTAGTAACGCGATATAAACACTATGTTTTGAATAAAGTCAGTATTTATCCTCCATCGTCATGCCACCCTCAATGTGTTCCAGATACAGGGATTTGTGACACATAATTTCCCCCCAACTTATATTATTTTGGATATATAACACCCCTGTTGTTTTCTCACTATGAATTCATGCATGTTGAGTGGGAATGTTAGTGTGGGTGTGAATTTCCAACTGGACATTTCCCCTCCATGGCAGTGTGCTCCCACATGATGGGGAAACCAGGATATCACTCTTTGTTTCCTACACTGATCATGGTTCCCATGGTCTTAGGAGTATTTTTAGGGGTTTTTACCTACATAAAAAAGCTGAAAATCCTCAGGTAAAAAATATATAACCTTAAACTAAGATATTCTTTATGGTCCCCTCAGGAATATGTTGTGTGGATCATTCACATAAGATTTTAAATTTCTCCACACTTTATATGTAAACCATATATTCCTTACCTCCATTATCCAAGTTCTATAACCCTAAACTAAAACCCTTTTTTCTAAGCAATACGACCTTTAAACTATTTCAATACCAGGGTCTTTTATCCAGGGTTTTGTTGGGTCCTACCACAGACATGCCCTAATTTTTATAGGGCACAGGACCAAAAGTGTTGGGTTCCATGTGGTTATATCCCCAACCCATCTCGAAACATTTAGTCTTCATAGGTTAAAATTTCTACCATCTCTCATATCTAGAAGAACCCCATAAGGGTGATGGTCACATGTCACTTCAGCTCAACTCTCATCCTGGGACAACTCCCTAATAGATATCTAGCAATAAAAATCGAATAGTGTGTTTCAAATTTGGTCAACAGTCAATTATGTGTTTTCTTTTCCCATTCATGATTAGTGAAATTTTGAATCTTGTGTTCCAAATACGGTCAACAATGATCATGCACATCGGTATCCCCTTCTTAATTCATACCTCAAGAATTTTCAGTTTACATCATTTCCACTTCCCTATATTCTAGTGGAAATCTAACACTCGTGGTGTTTCTCCTCTGTGAACCTACACACGTTGAGTGATAAGATCCAATGTTTTACACTTCTTTATGTGACATGTATAGGCTGATATCACTCTTTGTTTCCTAGACCAAGCCTCGCTCACATAAGATCAAGATTCTTAGTACGGTTTGTACCCACATAGAGAAATTGTGAAACCATATGGTCCAAACTCTATGACCTTACACTAGGATACCTATGGTCCAAACTATACACTAAACTTGGAGACCTATGGTAAAAACTCTAGGACCTTAAACTAAGAGATTCTTCATAGTTCTCCTGGAAGTGTGTGGTGTGATGTGGGCCTATTTGGCCCTCATTCATGTCAAGATTATTTTTCTTCACCACACACATCCTCTCTGGGAAATCTCTATTCCCATTATGTCCAGGATTCATGATAATAAATTATATAACAATTTTTCATTACTATATTCCTTTAAACCATATGGACTGGTCCGATCATATGACCTTAAACTGGGGAATTATTATCATAGCCACATGATTAAAAACAACACAAAATTGTTGTATTCTCATTTGAGAACATCACACATGGAACTGGTAATCCACCATTCAACATGTTAAGTCCCATATATGTCTTGATTCTTATAGATACGCCCATATTATTTATCTTGGTGTAGTCTCTCAAAAAAAGAAATAGATAACAAAAGGAAAAACAAGAAATATCTAATTCCTCCACTCTCTATGTATGGTTCAGACCATAAAATGATAATTTTAATTAAAGAAATATGAATGGATATATTCTCATTATTTTTTGGGTACGTGGTGATCCTTTGATCAATGATATTGGGTCCAACTGCAACATTATTTCCCCCTTTTCATGTCTATTCATCATTTTCATTACCTTATGATGTTAAACTACATAGATCTTCTAGAAAAATGTATGGTTTGATTTCCATCATTATGGGATACGTAGCGACGCCTAAAAGCTTTTTCTTTGGGCCCAACCAAAAAATTACTCAAAACTTTGCCCCCTTTTCCTTGATCATGGTCCATGAAATATGACCTTAAACTATGTGCAACATTCCTGTCACATGATTTTAAACTACAGAACTTGTCCTGACTGTATGACCATAAACTATGCCATGCATCGTCCTCACCGTGTGATTATAAAATTCATGTTCATCATCCTTATTTTCATGACATGAAACTGGTAGTCATGTTAGGCCCTCACCAAAGAGGTTCTTTTAAGAAAATAGATTTGATCACTATTCCGCCCAGTAAGCTCACACTAGTGTACTCTCAGCCATGGTGGAATAACTTCAAGAGTATTGGGTTTCTTTAGAACATAAATCAATCCACTCTATGGTTTGTGCTCCCCTTATTTGGATCCTTATCCTATTTCATGTTTGAAGGGACCCCTTAATGGTTTATCCATGATGATTTGGATCACCTACTACCCTAGGCCAATGCTCTCGAATATATCAGATGACATTTCGAGTTAGCTCCCATGTTTCAAATACGGTCGGCAGTTGGAACTCATTTTTGTCCCAATTATAGGATGGAATTATGTATAATGTGATTTATATATGGTCATAAATTATCCCATATCAACATGTTTTCCTCTCTGTGATTCTTAATTTTGGGCATTGTGATTCACACTTCTCATTTCCCTTTATTCAGATTGATTCCAACACCCCTAGAGTGATCTCTCTCGTGCTTTAGAACACATTTGGAAAAGTGAATTGGCTATCTAAAGAGACAGATTCTCTATTTCCATCCTCTCATACTGAATAATTTGGGTGGTCAGTCCATAATTGAAGACCTCAAGTATTCAATGATTAGCCAACACCCTCATAAAAATTGAACATTTATGTGGTCTCCCCTTGTTTCTCACACCAGGCTTGACCCACATGACCTTAGGTATTGATCATTAGTGATTAATAGGTATGATATAAGTTCATTATTTAATGTAAAAAAGGAGTTTGTATATGTAATTTTTTTAAAAAATCATGAAAATAAATATTTTTTATAAAGTATGGTTGAAATAAGACCCCAATGGATCTTCCCCTTAAATAGAGTACTTTAGATACACTACTTTCTGGCATATGACCTCCGGAGTTTCTTTCCACATTTTTATCTCCCTCTCCTCATTAGCATCCATAGAGAAAAGATAATTAGATCTAGTCTATGCCCAGTCATGTTCATCTTGGAGATCAGCTACATGGACGCTCACCTACTTTAGATGCTCTTGGGCCTCCAACAAATGAATATAAAACCATGCAATTAGTTCTTATTGATTGGTGAAAAAGGTTTAACACTCATTCACTTGTAATTAAATGCATTAAATCTCTCACTTAGACTACAAGAGATTATGAATGCTTTCATATATCTTCAGGTACCAGGAATCCTCTAAGTGTGGATTTCTTTCCCACATCTTCACAACAATATATTCACAGATCAACTCATGGAGATGGGGAGAATCCACCCCTCCAACATAGAGATAGATCAAAGAGGTGTGGAGTGAACCTATATGAATTTTCAACTGTGCCTCTAAGTAATCAAGTAAACGTTTAATGGAATTCCACTCCATATACCAAGTCATGAGGATATCTTCAGCTTCATCTAGATCAAAATCATCTAGATCCTCTAGGTATATCTTTTTATACTCCCAAAATAAGGATAGAAGCTCAATGGAAGGATCTTCCACTGGAATCCTCTATGTAGGACTTGTCCCTATTGTATGTGGGAAACCCTTATTGATCATTTCCTCCTCTGAAAACTCTTCCTCGATAGCTTTTGGCTCTAACCTAGAAGTGGTATCACCTGTAGCCATAACTACCTACACACAAGGTGCCAAGGCCTGATTAGTTTGAGTGACCAGATCCTCATGAAGGGGTACAATCATCAGGAGAGCTCCCATAGATGTCCCATACTCTAAATTTTTCTAGGATTTTATTCTCATGATCACTGTGTATGGAAGAAACCTCAGTTAACCAGATCCTCAAGTGATGAGTATGAGTCTATTAATGTACAAAAACATACAAGATCAAAGTGCAGTTGAATCAAGTTCCTGAGTCACCATGAGGACTTCTATCATTAGAGACCCTTCGACGATTGTACAACTAGCCCTCCACTAATCACCTCATCCATAACCGGTCCGCCCCCTTTTCAGACCTAGGTATGGGCATATGGATGCTTCTCTCAATGTCCATTGGCATGTTATCACCCATGTATTTGTGGTTTTTGGATCACCACCAATATATTCTTGTGTAGGAAAAGGTCTGATTAGTGAATCTAATTTTCAAAAGATAAGGGACTAGGGAGGTGTAAGAAATAATTATATATTTATACTCAGAAATTCTCTCATCCGAGCCAATGATCTAACCACTCTCTTTAGGACTTCCTTGATAAGTAACAATCCCTTGTGGTCCTTCACCTTTAAGCTCTTATTCATCAACATTTTCCTCATATTCATCTTCCTCCCTTTCGTCTTCCTCCACTTCTTCTTCTTTGTCAATATTGGGTGGCAGTTCCTCTAGACTATGATCCTAAGCAAGAATCACTTTCACCCAGATGTGTGGATCTTCATATTTACCCTGTTGGCATGCATATATTCCCATATCCCTCATATACACATATCATAATTGAATTTCCAACATGTCCATGACTTAAATAATCCCAATCTGTGGCTGTTGGATCCAGTCTCACATTAACTTATGCCACATGTCTTCTAGATTTATTCATTGTTTTAGTGTTTTCTATGATGAATAAATTGTGGGGAATATTTCATCTGATGTAGGTTGAAGAAGATGTCTCAATTTATTCCCTAAATCTTCTCTAGATGGTCCATGGGGCCGCCTTTGGGACCATCTATCCTCAGAGTATGAGGGTATGACCACACCTTGTGAAGTTTCTACCACTGAAGATCCATATCCTGTTATCCTAGCCACCTAGATTGCAACTTTTTTTTATTCCTTGGTGGAAGATCACCTACTTTATCACTACACAGACACTACAATTTCCTCTATGATCTACAAAAAAAAATTTCAAGTAAATTCATCTGGATACGCTGCCACCCAACGCATAATGGATTTTGTTTATAGGCTGGCATCAACATTAGTGGGAGGTAGTTCAATTATTCCCCAAAATCTGGCAGTTATAAACATGCACCACAACTGACGGATGATACATGTGTGTTTCCCTTCATGGGATTATATATACATTTTCATTGAAATTTTTTGAAGGAACCCAAACATTATGTCAAAGCGAGATAGAAAATATTGTCCACAAAGAATATTTACATCAATTAGGGATACCATAATTCTTCCCTTGATACTCTGAAAATATTCCCACTACTCCAGTGAACTTCATAGGTCATCCACCATATGGCTGGATGGAGTGTGGAATGGTTGGAAATTGAAATTTACAGGATTTCCAATCTGGATCTTGACCCCTTCATTAATGAGTGTTAGTGGTCGGACCCCAATAATATTTAATAGAGATGGTTTTAGACCATTTCACAGAGGATTGATGGCATTTGAGAAGTCATATATGCCAAGTTAGGATTCAATCCATCCATAGAGGATCTGAAATGGTCTTCTGTTTCTCTTAGGCATTCCTCTCCTTGAGATATGCCACATGATACGGTAAAGCCTTGCCAATGTGAGCACCCCCATATTGACCTTGTTGTGTGCTGCCATGATCCCTGTAATTATCAATGTTCCTTGATGGAACCTCATCCTTGTGTACCTCACCCTAAGTAACCAACCACTTAGGAAGGAAGTGAGGAAGGTGGCATATCGCACTAGCAGATCCCCACTCCCATCCACTCTAAATCCTTGTGAATTATACTCTCCTAGTTCTTGGATCACCAAATTTGATCATGCCTTTCCCATTTGCGATGCAATCAGGCACTACCTCACTCAACCTAGAAGACTCACATTTTTATCCTTTTTAAGTAATAGGATAAAACATGATGATCATGATATTTCCTTCCTGATGCATTTTATCCCCAACTTCTCATTTTACTCCTCCAATAGATTCCATTTCATCATGTGGGTTTGTAATCTATTATCCCTGATGTTCTCTATTAGTAAGAATTCATCATATTGAAATACCTATAGATTAATTCCCCCAATGTAGTGGATGTACCAGATACTGATACCCACCTCTCCATGGTTGAGGTAAAAAGTGTTTGTGTTAGGAGACCACTGGATGAACACTTTTGGCACCAGTTCTAGTTTGCGATAGAGGTGAACTTGTAACACCCATATGGATTCAAATAGCATGATGTTTCACAGACATTCTCAAAACTCCTTCGATTTTTTTTCACACCCATTACACCCATTCCCATTCACTTGTGAAGTTCCCCTCAGACCTCAAGTCAATATCTTACTTCTAACCTCCACTTTCATCTGTTATGTTGCTTCAGATTGTTCTTGCATTGCGGGAGGGAAAGTCTTCAACAACTGGTTCATTCCCCATGACTATCATGGTCTTTTGAATTTATAAAATAGATGGATATATCTCAAGTCTCCCTAGAATAATGAAAATTTTTGTGATGTTGTACGGATTAAAGATATCTTCACGCATGAGCCATGACCACAACAAGCCAATCTCAATGTCTGGGATAACAAATTCATCTATAATTGCAAAATTCCACTGCGAGAGAATGTCTCCTAAGATATAATCCTTCTAAGACTATGTCACCTTGCCTAAGAGAATTTGATTATCTGATTACACCCTTCTAGCAAGATGTAATTGGGGCTTCTCGATCATCTCTACCCTCTGCGCAACATGAGAGGATTTTCTCTCAGTATTAGTATGTTGGTTGGCCATGTTCAAGGTTTTTTGAAAATAGTAAGGATGGTGCATGAAAGGATGAATATGTTTGTGAAAAAAGATAACTTTCACATAATATTTGATGGAATAATTAGATCCTATTCAAGTTAAAATAATGAAAGATTCAGTAGTTATGCATAAAGTATCAATTAAATTCGGTTTTCCATGCATAAATGAGAAACTTATGCGCACAAGAGAAAATTATCTTTTCATGAGGAAAGTAAAAGTACATATCCTAATACCCCTCCCCCTAGGTATTTATAGGTGAGGACCAGGTCTTTGATGTGTGTGAAAGGCTCATTATTTAACCACTATTGAATTTTTCACGTAGCTACAATAATGTCCTCTCCTTTTCGGCGTTTACCTCAGAACCCGACCTTATAGTCCCCTTTCAGATCATATTACGAGGGGGTGGGGGGAATTTATTGACTCTGAATTTCTCTTGAGGCCACAAATAAGCGTCTTTGAGAAAACCAAATCCACCCATTGGATAAAAAGACTATTTGAAGAATCCCAGGGAGGTGCACACAAGATTTGAAGCCTGCGTGCAAGACCAAAATCAGCGCGCAAGGAGCTTATGCACCAAATATGATGCCCATGAGATATCTTATGCCCTAACTACCCAAAATGGATAAGGAAGATGTAAAAAATTAGGTAAGATGATGCATAAAAGTAACATACTTGTGAGAGTTTTACGTGCCCAATGCACTGTCAAATGAAGTCTTCTACGATGCCATTTTGGCATGCCACCACCAAGTTTTTTTCCTATTAATAGAAGTGCTCCACTCCCTTTTTGACATAATAATATAGAAGTTAAACCATCACTCTCATGCATGCCAGAATACCCCTTCTGAGACTGTGCACAATCCCTGGATTCAAGGTATAAGATCTTTCATGATAAGCCCCCATGGGTCCCCATTCATGTGGGCCATAAGGGATATATCCTCTCATATTTCATTTTTTCCTAAAAAAGGTGTGCACAAAAGACCCTTGTTGTTGGAAACACATACCCTTGTGCACATCTATATCCACTCCTTTTTCATGCAAGCCTCCAATGTAGCACGCACCTCCTCTCTTGGACTCTATGGTTTGCCTTTACCATAAAGCACCATGTTTGATAATATCTTGTGAACACTACCCATGTATTGTGTGAAACCCTTATATGCATCCCTCTAGACTTGTGTGTAGTGATTTCCTGGTCCCTCATGTGGTATCCGTTATTGTGATGACCTACCTCTTGAATTTTTGAATAGCTACGCTAAGGGATTTTTCTTTTTGGAATAGATATAATAACATGGAACCCATGAGTGACCACTCCTCCACCACATCTTGTTGGGAATTTTTTGGGTCATACACGACCCAAGGGTTCACTACTTACAACTATGTAAGTCCAAAAGGGGTTAGGAGTGATCCTTACCTATCTAAACTATGGGACATTAAATTTCCAAGCCCCATATTCCTTAGTACAAGATGTTAAACTATAGTATCACCCCATGTAATACACATGGGGTGCCCCACATCTGGAATTATCCCTGCCCACTTGTCTCCATGGGAATGAGATCTTCCTGATCCTTCTTACATGGAACAAGATCCTCCCCAAGCATCCCTCATGGATTAATCCCCAATATCTATCTCCATGGGTCATCTTATTGCATAATACCCACATCACCTCTCATGTCTTTACATTTCCTGACACAATCATCTGGTCTACTATTAGCTCTTGTTTCTTATACAGAGCATGAATCACATCGGCTTAGAGATTAACTAGGACGCCAACTCAATCCTTTGGGTCACCTTCATCTATTTGGGATACTAATCATATGTTACCCCAAAATATAAACGGGTAACCAGAAATGTGTATGCCATGATTCCATCTAGAACTACATGAACCTTTATCCTCATCTTCTATACAGGGTATGTTGGAATCCTCCCTAAGGTAAATCCCATCACCCATTTCCACCTCGTTCTTTACCATGAGTATCTATGTCTCCAGAGGATCATACACCAACCCGAAGTTTTCACTTCTCTCAGGTCCCCATCCATGTGATCCATTCTCATGGGCCACCCCCTTAGGTAACTCATCACCCCATTATGAACTACAAGGATTTTTATTCCCATCCACTGGGATACATAGGAAGCCTTCATGAGGTTCAATCCCATCATGTTACACTCTCCATCAATTATATACACTTCATTTCAACACTTGCTTAATTTCCATCCTAATTATTACATAGGCTACCACATCCTAGTGATATCATTACATCCATTTTCTGCACCTTAATGTGAAAAACTCATTGACATCCTCACTGGTCCTAGCATCCCCCGAGCAGCAAGCCATAAAAATTCCCCACAGAATTCATATTATTCTAACCTAGAGTGATCCTCTTAGGAAGGGAATCAAGTGATGTCTAAGCCAAAAATCACCCATTAAAACTACATGCATTTTGATCCATGTCTTATAATTAGTGTAGGTTGGAATCCTTTATGAGGTTATATCCCTCCCATTGGTAATTCTTAGTGTTCCCTTTTTTTGGGTTCACATTCTCGTATCCATCCTTAGTGGTGTCTAGATCTTTATTCAAGGTGTGAAAACTTATCTTTATGAGATAGACCATCTCGAGTCTGCTCCCATCGAGAATTATGATCAATCTACCTGGTAAACCTCTAAGGGGTTCCCTCTTAAAGATCCACTTATCTGATATGTTCTTATGGGACACTTCGATCACTCTAATCCATCCCAGCAAGACATTAAACTCATATAATACCCCAAGATAAATATGGGATGCCTGAGGAAAACCTCAGAAGACTTGAACAAGGAATAAGATACTTTATGATCACCACAAGATGCATCTAGTTATTTTCCCTTGAGAATCCATCCTAGGAGGAAGAATACATGTGCTCTATTGTTCCACCATCTTGAAATCCCACTAATGCCCAATGTGAATACTCTCCTGAAAAAGCTTGTTTCATTGATTAGAAATGTTGGAATATTTAGATAGAAGAAGTGTAATTAATCAGATTCCAAGAAGAGATGACATCAGAAATGAGATTCACAGACAACACCTTAATCTATAAGGGAGACCTGGATTAGGAAATGGGTCCCAAGGAAGAATCCATTGAATGAAGAACTGACATTCCATTACCCCATTTCAATCAAGGAGGAAACATCAGAGATAATGTGATGAATGGATCCAACCTTTAGAAAGTGGGAATGTGGGGTATAACAAAGTCTGTCAAGTGAACAAAATGATACTCGATGAGTGGACATGACCAAATGAAAGCATCATAAATAGAGGTTTTTCAATAACAACATATGATACTTCACTATCAGTTACATATTCTTTAAATTCTTATGGAGGCAATGTAAAATGAATATCAAGGATTTGGAATGACCAAGATCTAAATATTTATTTCCAATATTGATCATCACTCAAATAAATTTTTCATCTATATACATCTTGATATAAAGATTTAGAAGAAAATAGATCTTTCTAGAAATCTTAAGAGAGATAAAAAAAGATTCACATTTTTCTCCATAGAAATTATGACTTATCAGTTTATTACTAACCTCTCTAAATATATGAGTCTCATGTTTATAATATGTTACAAAATAGATAAAACACAATTTAAAACCATGAATAAATTTCAAAAGAGTTGAATATTTATAATAACATTGGTGAATGAATATGATAATGTAAAAGGGGGAGAAAAGAAGAAGATAGAAAGTATGATTGGCCAAAAATTTATAAATTCCACTAATATATTGACACACAAACACACACACACACCCACACCCACCCCCCACATATATATATATGTACATGATATTAATATTAACAGTATTGATGGATCCCTATCCCTCATGTCAAATTGAATGGTTGGAATAGAAAGGGTTGGAGAAAATGAAGGGAAAACTATTATTTAAAAAGTCATTAAAAGAATTATAAATAATTTTAATCATCACTAAAAAGTTCAACTATTAGTAGAATAGATAAAATCCACTAGTTTTTATTAGTACTAAAAACGCTAATAAAGGAATCCTTTATGAGATCTAAAAAATTGGATAATAAATTGGCCCTTTATCTATTCTTTTTTATTACTAATAATGAGATCATTTATTAGAACTATGTCTAGAATTGATAAAAACTTCCACAAGATACTATAGATATCCCATAGTTATATAATAAAACTCCTCAATAGATGATAATATAAGATAAAAAATTAATTTGAAGAAATTTAATGTTTACATAAAATAGATAATATATTTACATTGTAATATTATTTCAATAATATTTTTAAATTAATGATTTTTATGAAATATAATTACATAAATGGAAAATTCACTTACAAAATATAATAATTAAAATAAATACCAAAAAAACTCATGTATCAGATCACCTCCTCTAACGATCAACCAAAACTCATATAAAATCATATGACTATAATAAAAAATTCCCATTTTAGTAATAATACTTAAAAAAATAACCATAATATTATATAATCCATGATAAATTTCAATTGAAATGATATATAGATACTTATCACAAGTCACAAAATGAATAATGTATAATTGTTCTAAATATCATGATAATCAAAGTTTTATTTCTCAGTTTTCAGTATATAAAACATGTTTTTTACTAAAATGCATCTTTTAAATGAAAACACACACTTTTAGTCACAATTCTCACACTACGTGTTAGGATGATGTGAATTTTATTATTACAAATTACAAAGGAATCATGGATTATTTTCCTAAAGTATCAATACAATCTGAATATGTTTTCATGGTTTTGAGAATATAACACATGTTTCTTATTAAAATTTCACTTTTAAATGAAAACACACACTTTAATTATAATTGCCACAAATTTTTTAGAATTTAATGAAATTAATTCCTAAAAATTAAAAAAGAATCAGGAATTTCTTAATGTATTAAGAAAATTTGAGGGTGTTTCTTAAATTTTGAGAATGTGCTTCACTTTTTGAACTAAAATGTCACTTTTAAACTGAAAACATACACTTTTGGTCAACCCAGCCACATCATTGATTTTTTAATTGTAATATCAGTTTAAAGGATACGTTAATGTTAGTGATGTTAAAATGTTTTTCATAAAATTGGTTTTATAAAAACTGACATTGATATTTATTTTTAAAATGGCATATATGAAGTCTTTGAAAATCTGTTTCCTTGAAATCTAACATTGAAAGCCACTTTCAACATCAGTTATTAAGGAAAGGAATATTGAAAGCCTTATCATTTTACATTCATTGTTATTATCAATGAAAATAAAATTTTGAAAGAGGGTTTCAACATTGGGTTTTAAGGAAACAAACATTGATAGCCTTCCCATATAGAATTCAACATTGGTTTTTATAGGAAATAAGGCTTTAAACATCATTTTTATCAAAAAATAAACATATAAATTTACTTAATTCTTTTATAATATTTATAAAAAATTAACCCTTGATTTATAAATGATATCAAAATAGTAGAAAACAAGAGAGACTCACAGTAAGAAATTTCTAACTCATTGAAATATTTTAATAACATCTTGTATAAAGAATATTAACATAAATGAAATTGCATCTATAAATTAATCAAACCTAAAAAATAGTCTACAAATGTAACACCCCGAGCTTCCACAATACGCTTCTCTTTCAATAATGCAATAGCTTGCATTGTACACAAGTTCTAGATTCTAACACACCACGACCAATCAAAATAGCCATTATGAATAGTAATACCCACTTTTTGAAATTATATAAATTTTCTATTTCAAAATGGACTTCATTTTTGGATTCAGAATATCGAAATTAGCCTATGTTGAATGTTTTGTATTTTTCTGAGAACTTCCAATTTTTTTATGAATAGTGAAAAATACTTAAAAACAACTTTTTTAATAAAAATAATTTATAGTGATAAGTTATAATATTGAGTTGTTTTAAAGTATAATTAGAATATATTTTTACCATTTTATCCAATGTTGGTCATTAGAATTAATTTCAATTTGAAATTGGACATAAACAATTGTCAATCTTTTGATATATATTGTTTCTTAAAAACACGATATTTTTTGTGACAGCGGGAATTAATTAAAAAATTAATTAATGCAACTTATATGTTTGGAATTTTGTAAAATAGACATCATTTTTGAATTTAGAATATCAATTATAGCTTAGGGTGAAATTTTGGCATTGTTCTGAAAAACATCAATTTTTGATGAATAGTGGAACCACTAAGTGGTAGTTAAAAAACTGATTTTTCATTTAAATGAAACATTACCACTTATGTGTTTTGATTTTCAAAAATCCGACATACATGGTTGTCATTAAAAAGTAAAATGTGGTTCAATGGGATTAAAATAATTTTTTGGTGAATAGTAACTTTTAAGTTTAATTAATCGCGATTAATGGTAATTAGTGAAATTGAAGGTAAAAATGATATTATAAAAATATGAAAATACCCTTAAACTTGTCCTACCCTTATTTGATGACTCATGGCCGACCAATAAAATCCCTGGGTCTACTTAGGGACCCCATGGATCCACTTGGGTAAAAAAATGACATTAATAACTTTTTATTTAAAGTAAAAATAAAATTGTCACAAACCTGTGTTGTTTTACTAATAAAATTTTTAAATGGGGTTATAAAAGTCATATTTTTAACTATATATATTAATTAGAAATATAAAACGATATCATACATCATGGTAGTTTTTTTATAATTTTTAGACATTAAATAAATTAAATTATTTATTACACCATGATGATGCAGCGATTACCTCATTAATTAACGATTTAAATAAAATGAAAAGATAATGTAATCTCTAAGACATAGACTTGTAAAAAACCAATTTAATGAGTATATTTCGAACCCTTATCACCTTATCCTAGAAATATATAAGTGTGGGACCTTTAAAATCCGAAACTCATTATATAATAAAGTAACATTTCAGGACTTTCCAAGAGTGCCCCTCCTATCCTCTTATAAAAGGCCCCCAACTCTACCACCTTACCCACACCTCTCAAGCCTTTGTCTCGGCCAACCCCTGCCCATTTTGTCTCTCCACATCCCACTCTTACTCCTAGAAGCCTCACTTTGGGCACAAGTCTTCCCAAGGAAGCCTTTGAGCTCAAATCAAAGAGAGTTACCCGTTTTAAAGGTAGTGTTTTCTCTTGTGTTCTTATGTTTTATTTTGCTTCTCCAACCCCCTAAACTACTTTTATTCATTTCTTTTGTAACAACACCAGTATCCTAAATATACTAGGATGTTTTTATAATAAGGATTCGAGCTACACTTACACACACCTACATCTAATGGTTAAAGAACATACTGTTTCTGTGGATGGCGAATTTCTCCCTCACGAAACGATGATTGTTCAACACTCATATAACACCTCTCATGGTGGACATTATGATGAAACTATTTTTAAATATGATTTATATTATGTTTATGTTTATTTAAGATTCCATATTTTTCATTTATGGCATACCATTACGATTTCCATTATGGGTAAACACGATAATTTTATTTTAGGAAGTGCGGACTACCGCCCACTCAAAGTAATTTGAATCGTTAATGCCATATGTGGGATGTATAAAGGATGGAGTAAATGGTATTATACATTATATTATACTGGAATTATAGTAAACCTTTATATAATTATAATTTCATTCCATTAAATATGAAATATAAATTAAAGTAGCCCGCATGCGTACGTATGGCTTACCGCCTCCATGAATGGTGCATTTCATTTCTTACCTCTAAATGTTATGTAATATTATATATGCATGTATATACTAGATATATATGATATATATGATATCTAAATCATGAATATAATTCTGGATATAATGGATATTTCTACCACATAAACAACTTGTAATTATTAGAAGTTTATTGTTGACTCAAGTACCAATGATTGACAAAACGACCATTATTAACTTAAATGACTACATAATTTTCGTAACATTTTAATAAGTGATATAAAATGGATAATGAACTTGAAAAAGGTTCTTAAGAAAGTAGAGATTAACTCTAGTTTATTATTCAGGAGGTTAAAGAACGATTGAGTCAAGTCGGACACGAGGTAAGGGAACTTCTTAAACCAATTTCTATTCTTTTGGTTAATGTACTTCTTTAAAATTATGTCATGATATTATTATGTACTATCTTTTATTTGCAATTTATTTATGTGTAATTATACTGAATACACATAATAGATCTATTTTATTTAAAAAATGATCTTTGTAAGGGAACTTCTTAACCCAATTTTTATTCTTTGGGTTAATCTCTTACTTTAAAATTATGTCATGATATTATTATGTCCTATCTTGTATTTATACTTTGTTTATGTGTACATATATTGAATACACATAATAGATCTATTTTATTTAAAAAATGATATTTTTAAGGGACTTCATCTCAATCTCCATTCATTGAGGCATATTTTGTTTTATACACAAATTTCTTCTATACGGTGTATAACCCCCTTTGACTTTTACTTTTATTCAAAAGGAATCTTTTTATACGAAGCATTTTTACTAAACGACAAAAGGAATGTTTTTTTCTTACAAATGCAGCAACAACGACATCTCCGCCACCATGACCATTATTTGAGTTTCGGCTTCCTCAACAAGCCTTAACTTTTTTTAAAAAAAAATGAAAAATAAATATCAAGTTTTAATTTTCTTTTATTTTGGTATTGAAAATGGTTTTGAAAGTGTTTTTATTATATCAACGTGTTGTATTGATATCTTGTGATTGAAATGTGGAAATGTTATGTTTCCTTTATGCATATTTTATGTGATATGATTATGTTATGGTTTATGATATTTTTAAACCTATTCATATGAGGAATGCATTGGAGTTAATAAGTGACCGGTGGAGCCCGCTATAGCTCCTCGATGCATCTACAGGTCTAAGGAGACAAACTAGTTTCTTGGCATGAGGCCTTGACAAAATATTATTTGTAGTCTTGGCACGAGGACTTCGCTACGTGGTTATGATAGTCTGGAATTATGAATTCCATCATTATGAAAGTGGTTATTGATATTGAATGTGATTATTCGACTAGTAGAATATCCATTTGAATAAGTAAATGGTATTATTTCATTTTATTTTTTCCATATTATGTTGAAGTTCAAGTTTAAAAGGCTTTTGTTTTAGTTATATATTTCCTTAAATGTTAATTTTTATTTATGAAAGCTTCCGCTATATTGTTATCCTTACTGAGCATCTGAGCTCACCCCTTCCAATGTTTTGATTTTTCCAGGATGTGAAGAAGTATATTATAAATGACCTGCAGGGATAGTATGAGGGGATATAAATACAATATGTTGTTGTAGTTTTGTATTAATTTATGATGTAATGTAAGACTTATGAATGTATCTAGTGTTTCCACGGATACTAAACTAATCATTCTTTCGAAACTTGATCTTTTGTGATCATGCCAATGTTACGCAATAATGCATCGAATCTGGGTAACTAGGGTCGGGGCGTTACAGTTGGTATCAGAGGTAGTTAAGTACTAACCTTGGAAGCTAGATTTAGATAAACTCTGATTAGATCACATATCCCTAAGATAGACTTTGAGGATTAGTATAGAAGTACTTCCTAGAATTTTGGTATTATAGATATTTTGTGAGTTTTCCGAGCAATAAATCCCTGTCTGGATATGAGTAGGTAGAGGCGGCTCTGGCACAGATGTACCTAGGGGTAAAACCCGAAAACACCGCATTGAGCTAGACTCGAACGGGAACTGGTGCACAACAACGGGCCTTGCTGCACTCTTGGTTATGACACTCCCAGGGGATATACTTAGGATAATTATCATTTTCATTAAAAACCATTATGAAGGGCTTATGAGTACATACTTCCTCAAAGAAAACATTTTTATGATTATGGATTATATCCATAAATAGTTCAATTTATGTTAAGTGTTTTACAATTATGGAATTATGTATTTTAATTCATAAACTAATCTAGTTTATGCCATTGTATCGAAATGGTGCCCAGTAGAAGGAATGTGAACTCCATCAATACGTATGATCCAAAGAGTAAGAAGGATCATATCTTTCATGGTATTAAGCCAAAATTTAGAAGGGAAATAGTCTCCTATGTGTTCTCAACATATGAAGAAATAGTATCATGTGTTAATAAGATAAGTAAATAATTCTCTGAGTCTTATGGCTTTGAAGGGAAGAAAGAGAAGAAAAGGATGGAAGAGAGAATGATGGATAAAGGGACGAGGGGAAAGAAGAATTTTCCAATATGTGATAACTGTGGGAAGAAACATATTGGAACTTGCCTGAAGGGAATTGGAGTTTATTATAAGTGTGGAGAAAAAGGACACCATGTGTGTGACTGCTAGGGTAAGAAAAAGGTTTCAAATGTACAATGCTTCATCTACAAGGAGTGGGGACACTAAGCAAAACAATGTCCAAATAATCAGAGTATTCCCCAAATGATGTTATTGGATAATAATCAAGTTATGATACTACCACAGATGAGGAGGAATGATTAGAGTTCTTTTGTTGTTATTAACAAATTTTTTCATTTGAGTGTTGTATCGATGATGTACTGGTTATAATAATTATGGAGTATATAAGGATTGTACTGCAGTACTATTTCATCAAGTACTTGAGATTGTGTGGAACCAAGAAAAGTGACTCCACAACAGGTTAAATTTTTGGAAAATATATGGTTGAGAGAAAGAGAAACCATAATATGGTTCTGATACCGAGATAGTGATTTTGGAATAATACATGATTGATTTGGATAAATTATATTGGATATTCTTAACTTATTTGAAACTGATTAATGATTTGTATACATTTTTGTATAGAAGGAGTATATCTAGTATTCTATAAGGAATAAGGGATCATGAATGTAATCAATAAGGGTTTCTGGTAATTCAGGATGTTGTAGTGTTTTAAAAGAATACATGATGAAGGTGTTCACATGTTGTTACGCGGAAAAAAAGGATCTTCGTTGTATTTACCTTCCTTATAAAATTTGGACTGTGAGTTGGACAGAAGCATTTTGCATAACTATAAAGGTTGGAATGGATTAAGTTGAACCTTTGATAGTATTTTTTAAGGTTAAAACATTGCTGAATATTATTTTTGGAATATTATAATACTATAGTTTTATTAAAAGGACAACCTGTAGGTCGGGGGATAACCCGTCGTGTCGGAAAAAGCTGTAGGAATCGAACCCACAACCATAGCGCGACAGGCCTTTATTACCTACCACTAGCCTATAGGAAGTCCCTGGTTATTACAAAAAAGTCTTCCTAATCTCAATGGTATGTGTTAATATTTGGAACCTTATACAATTATGATAAATAGAATATTTTTGAGTTCTATTACCTTTTAGAGTGAAATATGGGTTTGTGGTAAAAATTTATTAAAGATTGAAAATATACATGACAAGTATGTATATTCCCTTACATTCTTAGTAAATCTCATAAATAAATTCCTCAACTTTATAAAAGGCAACTTAAAACAAAAACTTTGCCGGTTAAATTTTCCAACTGGGGATTCAATGACCGTTTAACCAATCACAAGTTTGTGATTTTCTTATGGTTAACTTTCTCCTAATCCAGTTTTCTACAACTCTCCATCACACCTTGATGGTTCATTTTTCTTCCATATCCATATTTTCATATATTCCTAGTATGGGCTATCTCGGGTGACCTTTGTACTTATCTTTCTTTCTTTTAAAGTTATATTTTTATTAACATAATTTTCGGTGTGGGTTTTCCACAAAGGTATTATCTATTTTCATCCTTTTATTTTCAAAGAAAAAATTCAAATTGTGAGGATGCAATTTATTGAAGGAGGGGAGAATGTAACACCCCGAGCTTCCCCGATACGCTTCTCTTTCAATAATGCAATAGCTTGCATTGTATGCAAGTTCGAGATTCTAACACACCACGACAAATAAAAATAGCCATTTTGAATAGTAATACCCACCTTTTAAAATTATATAAATTTTATATTTCAAAATGGACTTCATTTTTGGATTCAGAATATCGAAATTAGCCTATGTTGAATTTTTGGTATTTTTCTGAGAACTTCCAATTTTTTTTTATGAATAGTGAAATATACTTAAAAACAACTTTTTTAATCAAAATAATTTATAGTGATAAGTTATAATATTGAGTGGTTTTAAAGTATAATTAGAATATATTTTTACCATTTTATCCAATGGTGGTCATTAG
This sequence comes from Viscum album, assembly GCA_963277665.1. Taxonomy (NCBI): domain Eukaryota; kingdom Viridiplantae; phylum Streptophyta; class Magnoliopsida; order Santalales; family Viscaceae; genus Viscum; species Viscum album. Next base: position 2,105,111,242 of record OY728130.1, on the reverse strand, counting down.
AATTAATTTCACTTTGAAATTGGACATAAACAATTGTAAATCTTTTGATATATATTGCTTCTTAAAAACACGCTATTTGTTGTGATAGTGGGAATTAATTATAAAATTAATTAATGAAACTTATATATTTGGAATTTTTTAAAATAGACATCATTTGTTAATTCAGAATATCAATTATATCTTAGGGTGAAATTTTGGCATTGTTCTGATAAACTTAAATTTTTGATGAATAGTGAAACCACTAAGTGGTAGTTAAAAACTGATTTTTCATTTAAATGAAACATTAAAAGTTCTGTGTTTTGATTTTCAAAAATCCGACATACATGGTTGTCATTAGGAAGTAAAATGTGGTTCAATGGGATTAAAATATTTTTTTGGTGAATAGTAACTTTTAAGTTTAATTAATCGCGATTAAAGGTAATTCGTGAAATTTAAGGTAAAAATGATATTATAAAAATATGAAAATACCATTACACTTGTCCTACCATTATTGGATGAATCATGGACGATCAATACAATCCCTGGGTCAACTTGGGGACCCCATGGAGCCACTTGGGTAAGAAAATGGCATTAATAACTTTTTATTTAAAGTAAAAATAAAATTGTCACAAACAAGTGTTGTTTTAATAATAAAATTTTTAAATGGGGTTATACAAGTAATATTCTTTACTATAAATATTAATTAGAAAGATAAAAAGATATCCTACATCATGGTATTTTTTTTATAATTTTTATACATTAAATAAATTAAATTATTTATGACACCATGATGATGCACCGATTTCCTCATTAATTAACGATTTAAATAAAATGAAAAGATAACGTAAAATCTAAGACTTACACTTGTCCAAAACCTATTGGATGAGTATATTTCTAACCCTTATCACCTTATACTAGAAATATATATGTGTGGGACATTTAAAATCTAAAACTCATTATATAATAAATTAACATTTCCTGACTTTCCAAGAGTGCCCCTCCTCTCCTTTTATAAAAGGCCCCCACCTCTACCACCTTACCCACACCTCTCAAGCCTTTGGCTGGGCCAACCCCTTCCCATTCTGTCTCTACACATCCCACTATTACTCATAGAAGCCTCACTTTGGGCAGATGACTTCCCAAGGAAGCCTTTGATCTCAAATCAAAGAGAGTTACCCGTTTTAAAGGTAGTGTTTTCTCTTATGTTCTTATGTTTTATTTTGCTTCTCCAACCACCTAAACAATTTTTATTCATTTATTTTGTAACAAAAACAGTATCCTCAATATACTAGGATGTTTTTATAAGAAGGATTCTAGCTACACTTACACACACCTACACTTAATGGTTAAATAACATACTGTTTCTGTGGATGGTGAATTTCTGCCTCACGAAACGAGGATTGTTCAACAATCATATAACACCTCTCATGGTGGCCATTATAATGACCCAATTTTTTTATATGATATATATTATTTTTATGTTTTAATTAAAATTCTGTATTTTTCATTTATGGAATACCTTTACGATTTCCATTATGGGTAAATGCGATAATTTCATTTTAGGAAGTGCGGACTACCGCCCCCTCAAAGTGATTTGAATCGTTAATGCCATATGTGGGATGTATAAAGGATGGAGTAAATGGTATTATACATTATATTATACTTTAATTATAGTAAACCTTTATATAATTATAATTTCATTCCATTAAATACAAAATATAAATGAAAGTAGCGTTCATGCGTACGTACGGCTTACCGTGTCCAAGAATGGTGCATTTCATTTCTTACCTCTAAATGTTATGTAATATTATAAATGCATGTATATACTGGATATATATGATATATATGATATCTACATCATGAATATAATTCTGGATATAATGGTTATTTCTACCACATAAACAACTTGTAATTATAAGAAGTTTATTGTTGAATCAAGTACTAAAGATCGACAAAACGACCGTTATTAACTTAAATGACTACATAATTTTCGTAACATTGTAATAAGTGATATAAAAGGGATAATGAACTTGAAAAATTTTATTATTCAAGTAGAGATTAGCTCTATTTTATTATTCAGGAGGTTAAATAACGATCGTGTCAAGCCGGACACAAGGTATGAGAACTTCTTAACCCAATTTCTATTCTTTGGGTTAATCTCCTACTTTAAAATTATGTCATGATATTATTATGTCCTATATTGTATTTGAACTTTATTTATGTGTAATTATAGTGAATACACATAATAGATATATTTTATTCAAAAAATGATCTTTTTAAGGGAACTTCTTAACCTAATTTCTATTCTTTGGGTTAATCTCCTACTTTAAAATTATGTTATGATATTATTATTTCCTATCTTGTATTTATACTTTCTTTATGTGTACATATATTGAATACACATAATAGATCTATTTTATTTAAAAAATGATATTTGTAAGGGACTTTGTATCAATCTCCATTCATTAGGGCATATTTTGTTTTATACACAAATTTATTATATACGGTGTATAAACCCCTTTGACTTTTACTTTTATTCAAAATGAATCTTTTTATACGAAGCATTTTTACTAAACAAAAGGAATGTTTTTTTCTTACATATGCGGCGAAAACGACTTCCCCGCCGCAGTGACCATTATTTGAGTTTTGGCTTTCTCTACAAGCCTTAACATTTTTTTAAAAATGAAAAATAAATATCAAGTTTTAATTTTCTTTTATTTTGGTATTGAAAATGGTTTTGAAAGTGTTTTTATTATATCAATGTGTTGTATTGATATTTTGTGATTGAAATGTGGAAATGTTATGTTTCCTTTATGCATATTTTATGTGATATGATTATGTTATGGTTTATGATATGTTTGAACCTATTCGTATGAGGAATGCATTGGAATTAATAAGTGACGGGTGGATCCCGCTATAGCTCCTCGATGCTTCGGAACGTCTCATGAGACAAACTAGTGTCTTGGCATGAGGCCTTGACAAAATATTATTTGTAGTCTTGGCATGAGGCCTTGGCTTCGTGGTTATGATAGTCTGGCATTATGCATTCCATCATCATGAAAGTGGTTATTGATATTTCATGTGATTATTAGACTAGTAGAATATCCATGTGAATAAGTAAATGGAATTATTTCATTTTATTTTTTCCATATTATGATGAAGTTCATGTTTAAAAGGCTTTTGTTTTAGTTATACATTGCCTTAAATGTTAATGGTTATTTATGAAAGCTTCCGCTATATTGTTATCCTTACTAAGAATATGAGCTCACCCCTTCCAATGTTTTGATTTTTCCAGGATGTGAAGAAGTATATTATAAATGACATGTAGGGATAGTATGAGGGGATATGAAGACACGATGTTTTTGTAGTTTTTTTTACTTTATGATGTAATGTAAGACTTATTAATGTATCTAGTGTTTCCAAGGAAACTAAACTAATCGGTCTTTCGAGACTTGATCTTTTGTGATCATGCCAATGTTACGCAATAATGCACCCACTCTGGGTAACTGGGGTCGGGGCATTACACCAAATAAAATTTTAAGGTGGTTCATGTCATTTGGAGTATCTTTTGAAATATCATTAAAAATATACAAAAATAGGAAGTGTTATGAAATTAAAAATATAACATATTTTTTAAAATTATAAGTTTTATAATGGAGCCAACCTTTTGAAAATATGTAATTATTCCATTTTTTATGATCCAATAAATGAATCATACGACATAATAACCACATTAAAAATATCTTATTTTATGATGAAACTTTTTTTATAAAAAAATATTATGAAAATAGAAACAAAATATATGTATGGAAAAAGTATGAACTAATATAAAAGTCATCGACCTGAACTTTATCATATTAAAATTTTCTTGCATTTTTCATTGATAAGTGAGACATGTTGAACTCATTACATGACCATTTTTAAATTCGTATATTAATTATCAAAACATACGTAAAACAAAAAATCAGAATATAAATGAACTTAAAGAATATAATAAGACTTGAAAATTTTACAACTCTTTAAAACATCATTAAATACCACCCAATAAAGTGAAAAACTAATATGTCATATATTCCCTAGGAAAAAACACATATAAAATCAAATTTTCAATAAAATATAAAAATTTCGTCATTAATAATTCAATAATAAATATTGGTTTATATATATATGTGTTCTTACCTGTCAAGGTATGGATGAAACCAACATGTAATTGGTATGTTTTTTAATCATTCGGATATATATTTAACTCTTGTAGGTCAGTTCTGGTATTACATAACCATATAAATGCATTCTAAATCCATAAAACCATAAAAAAGTTATATTGTATTGTATGAAAACAGTGTGGAGATACCTAATTAGATAATTAAAAAAATAAATTCAGTATAATATATGTCTACTTAAGGGAAATAAATTTAAAAAAGAAATTTACTAATAATGAAAAAATTTAACACTTGTATGAATAGATCCTCACCATTTACAACATCCATGATTTAATTTATTAAATTTAGTTATAGTATAATATCTCTTTAAAATGTTCACAGTAGTTATAAATGAATAATAACTCTCCAAAATATAAGAAATATGTGTTAACATTATTATCCCATGAGAAAACTGATGAGTATCTAAAGGTTATGATTGTTGAAATTTTTTTGAAATGATTACATAGACTTCATATAGTCTTATATAAGGTAAATATAAGAAAAAATATTAATTAATTTCAAATTAATAGTGAAAAAAATAAAAACCACACATAACTCAAATGAAAACAACTGATAAAGAATAACTGACCCATGTAAAAAAATTTATCAATACCTTTTTCCAACAATGGAAACACCCTTTCTAGGTAGTGACACTAGAGAAATTGGATCAATAATATCATACACCAATACTCTTACCTAATCCATCTACAAAAAATGACAACGATCACAATTCACTAAATGATGTATAATTCTGAATACTGTAATATGTACATGGGGATCCCCATCATGTAACTCAAAATACATATCCTAGTCCGAATAAGGAGGTGGAGGATATGAGTAGGAAGGTTCCTCAGGTTTAACTTATCTTGTCATTTAGACAGAAATAACATGTATATATGTTTTAATTAAACCATCTATCAACCAGGTCAAATTTTATAGTGGTTCCTTTAAAGAATCTATTTATCCCTTGTATAATGAATCCCTTGATCTCATACTAAGATAAGAAATGTTTTTATAATACTCATATTTTCCTCATATCCTATTATGAAACCAAGGTGTTTTATATTACCTAAAACAATTACAAGAATATCTATCCCACCATTAAGGATAAATTTCTCATATATCTATAACTTTTGAATGGAATCTTAAATAATATTTTCAAATTTAATATTAGTGTGATGAATTTATGAAATAATAATATTAAAGAAAAATGATAATTCATTTATTATAATCTTATCTTCTGTTTCTTTTCATGGATCGGTAAGAAACTACCCATTTTTATCACCCTCACCATTTTCCATTTTTTTATAGAATGTGAGAGGAGATAAAGGGTTGAATAAAATATAATACATGACTTAGATATTAATTTTTAAAAATGTATGCAATCATTTTCTCCTCTAAAAAAGGATACACTTCTTATGTCAATGTACGAGGGTATAAATTGTTTAACTAATTGTTTTAGTGGGATTTTGTAGAGGCATATTATATAAGAATAAATGAATAAGTTATGAAATAATTAAAATGAATTTTATAAATATATTTTATAAATAAAAATTATATACTAGAAATGCTTCCTCCCTCCGTTTGGTGAAAAATTTATCCTACATCTATTTATCTACAAAACCATACTTGAGACATGGATTTCCATTCAATTTATGCCAAATAAAAAAAATGAGGATAACATTGTCTGAAAATATCTATATCTAATTACCACAAAATATATCCACCTTATCTTAAATTCTTTCATATAAAAAAGTCAAATGTCATCTATAATTGAATATATTAAATATTAGTCATATAAAATATATAATATTTAAATAATTTTATTAAATAAATAAATATGTTTGTAAATTTAACCGTTATGGACTCCCATAAATTATCTTTTTCTTAATGGTTGACTCTCATCCAATCAAGAAATAAAATGATAATCTTACAAGACCTCTATATGGACGTGTAACTCCTAAACTATTTTAAATTTTGGCCAATTTGGTTGTTGTTATCATCAAATTCAATTACCAACCTCTATTCCCGACATGAAAGTTAAAATTTTGATAAATGTGTAACCCCGAATCTAAAATATTTATGTATCATCTTCTCTAGATAAGAAGAAGAGTTGAAAATTATCACAAGAAACATATGTTTAATTTTATTAATTAAATTTTTTACAATAAAAGTATTTTTATAAATAAACACACACATACCTCAATACCTCCTCCTATATTTCCATTTTTAAAAAGATGTGTTTTAATTCAATGAAATTTTCTGTACTTTTATTTGCTTAAAATAAAAAATTATTATAAATAAAAAAACAGACTGTACATAATAGAAAGAAATATAATAAATGTTAGATTTTTTAACCAAAATATGTTTAACTAAGAATAAAAAATATGAAAATTAATAAAAAAATGATATAAATTATTATAATATAAAAATTGGTAATTTTTTATTACTTTATTTGATTATAAATAAATAATTTTTATAATTAAAAATTTTATTATTCAAAATAGGAAGAAAATTACAAATATTTTGTTAAATAATATAGTTGAACAAAAGTGAATGCTTGAAAATGAAGAATATAAATAAAATAGTCAAAAAATTATGAAGTAAGACTTCTTCAACCAAAAAATATATACATAAAATTAATGAATATAAAAAATATTATAAAAAAGTAAAAATGATCAATGTTTATTCATTTAAATATCAAAGTTAAAAATATTAATTTTTTAACTATGTAAGTTTCTAAAAAATAGAAATATTTACCTAAATAATTAAGAAAGAAACATATTTTTTTCTGTATCCCTTATATTTGACTATTTCATATTTCCTTGACTGTTTATACATTATTTTCATTGTTATCCTCAGGTAATAATTTAATAGATGAAGAAATATTACATAATACCTCAACATCATCAATATTCCCACCACTAAAACAAATTTTTCCCTTTCAAAACGATGGACCACGATTCATTTGATGGGTTAAGAAAATAAAATATCTATTTTTTCTGAATCACCATGATAAATGATTCCTTTTTTAAACAAAATCTTTTTAAATAAATAAGTATAAATCCATACACATCATGTTTCACACCACTATTATTGTCAACCCAGTTACACAAAAACACTCATACTCAAAATTTAAAATAATCATTTTCACGTTTATCCTTAATAGCTCCAAAATATTTTGATGGTATAAAAATTGGGTTTTTATATTTTTCACTTAAAAAATGAATATATTCAATGATTAAAATACACTATTTTAAATGACACTATTTCTATCATAAATGTTTTGTGTAAAATGTGTTACCATTAATTTCAAAAGTAGACCCTGTGATCACATTAACATAAGGTCCCACTTTTAATCATTTCAATTTTTTATATAGATAAATTACTATTAAAATTCATGATAAAAAATTAAATAAATTAATTTTTATGTTCATTCATCAATCAATTTTTATTTATGTTTAAAAATTAAACCTTAAACATAGCAATATTTGAGGACATATATGGTTAAACCTCACTTATGTTATTCTAAATATATAAATGTTCCCACATCAGTTCATCATGTGGAATTAACGTTACCTTTAAGAAGTAGATCCATTTACCTACACTATCAACTATCAAATTCTATGATATAAGGAGACTAACATGATAAATGTCATATAAATAATTAGTATAGAAATTAATCACCTATTCAGATATATATTTTTAAATAATAAAATACTCTAGTTGATTTATATTTTTAATATATCCATTCAAAATTTTCATATATATTTTTAAAAGGATACATCTAACATAAATAAACTAGAGAATATATTCTTATCTCAAACACCAAATGAATCACCAGATGAACCTTTATATAAAAAAATATAGTGTAAAATAAGTTTCTAGTTAAAAAAGGATTTGAAAAGATTCATTATTGAGCACATATAAAAAAATTGTATCTATAAATATTCTATAAAAAGAATTGAAATTGTAATCCAACTGGATGATATAATTTTTGAAAGACATCAATAATATGCTATATAGTACAACCGGTATTAATCATTACATCAATATAATACCGTCATGAGGTTTCATTTATATTAACATAAAATTACTAAATGACATTAAAATATTCACATTTTAAGAATAACCAATGAGTAATTTAATACCATGTTTGCATTGACAAAAATTTATCTTCTCACTCTTACTTAAAGTGTGACAAGATGGAGGTAAATATTTTATGTTTTATTTTATAGTGGGAGATAACTATAAATATATTCTCATTGATATTAAGTCTAATATTTCATTAAATCCATTATTTTTAATTCATTTTTATTCATAGAAAACTTCATATAAAAAAATCACATATATTTTTCTCAACATGAATAACATTAATGTTAAGTTTTACCTAAATAAATATCAAATAAGGTAGATCAAATAAAAAAGAACATTTTTCCATTTATTTTTTAGATCACCTGAACTTTAAATATTTCTAAATGTGATATTGATGTTCATCACCTTGTTGGAATATTAATTATTTTTAAATTGTTTTGGGGGAAAACCACACTCTTATAAACCATTAAATAGATTTTTAATTATTAATAAGGATGATATATTAACAAAAATATTCAATGAACCATGTATAATATCTTTATCCCATTCTGCAGTTGATGATATGAATTCCCATCAAAACAAATTGGACCAGATTTATATCCCTTAATACTATATCTCGATATGTTTTCATATGAAATAAATTCCTTTATAGTGAACATTACCGTAATAAGAAAAAATAACCTTTTTATAAATAAAAAACTATAACACATTCTTCCCATAGAAATTTTAAATCACCAATCAATGATAATAGATAAACATCTATATAATTTCCAGACTATTTTGGTCTAGAAATTATCAATATCATAATAATATATTATTTCTTTGTACATATCTATGGGGTCAGGTTGTGAAATACTAATATAATAGTCTATTAAATATATTAGATATTGGGTATTTGATATAGATTCATTCCATTTGTGCACAATCCCATTCTAATATTTCTAACATTATTTTCAAAATCAATATATTTTTTATCAAACGAATTCCATTATGTTCAATCAGTAGGGTGGGTAGGTTTCCATCATATATTCACTATTTTTTATTCCAACTTATCATTTCTCATCATTTTAATTTACAAATAAACATTTCAAATGTGAAATTATTATAGGATTATATATTTATTTTAAAAGTGGTTTGGTTCTTGTTCTTGAGAATAAATCATAGTTAGATTTCTCATCCATTTAATATCATGATTTTCCACATTTTGGATAATATAATAACTTTATATCCCTTCCTATAAAATATAAAATTTTTGAGGAGAAAATTTATTTTTTTATACTTAAATCCCAGTAAACATAATTTTTTTTATTTTAATAGGAATCTGGAAGCCCATTTCCTTCTTGAATTTATTTTTTCAAAGGTTTAAGTAGTTTAGTGAATCTTTTGTAAATACAACTATTTTTTAATTTCATATGAACTAATCTCATGATTATTGAAATTTTTTTAATTTTAGTGATACCTTGGAATAATGGTTTATAACCATCTCTATACAATCATTGAATATTTGTTTCTTTTTCAATAGATTTAATGCATACATAATTTATTAAGTCTTAAAGATGATCCTCTATATCATGTTGAACATCTTCTTCAAAATTATATGTTTACATCTTTTCTATTTCACTATGTATGATCTAGTGTGTATAAATATGATTAAGACCACAAAACATGAGATGATATTTGGTAGTTATACACCCTAATTTTCTCATATTTAAAAACATCACACATGGATAGAAAATTAGATCTTTGTTTTTAGGATTTATTTTAGAAAATTTCAAGAAATTATCAACAACTTTCTCATATTCATCACTATTTCTTCATCTATATATCCAATTAAGATCCATTGATCACCTATAATTACAATATAAAAGATTAATATATATATATATATATATAATTTTAAAACAAATAAACTAATAAATATATAAACTTAATTAACATTAAAACATATATTTATATATATTAAAATATACGTACATATAAAAAAAATAAAAAAAATTAATCTATAAAAATAATAAATTAACCAATTACTAATAAATATTTAGTAAAAAAAACAATTATGAAAAATAAACATTAATAAAATAAATAAATACCTACTATATAATAAATTAACCCTCCATTTTTTCATAAACATTGCATAAAAATAAAAATTTAACTAAAAATTTACTAATAAACATTTAATTAAAGTAAACAATTAAATAATATAAACAATAATATATTAAATGAAATAATAGAATATAACAAAAGAAAACACCATTTATATCAATAAGAAATAAATGAATACAATGTAGAAATCATAAAAATTTAATAAAAGTTTTATAAAAATAAAATAAAAAATTTACAGACAAAATATATAGATGATGATGGTATATATATTAAAAAAAGGGACAAAAAAAGTGGTAAAAATATTGCATTCCACGAAATTAAATGGTAGTGTTTTTAATAATTAGTAAATAAATAAAATATAAAAATTTCAAAAATTTAATGAATATTTTTATCATTGAATATAAAAATATAACTAATAAACAACATAGATATTGATGCATATCATTAAATAATAGATACAAAACAATAGTAAATGAAATTAAAATTGAATGCAATTAATAAGGAGTATGGATAAAATATAAATGAATACAATTTAAAAATTACCGGCACATAATAAATCTTCTAAATAAAGAAAATTAAAATTAACTCACAAAAAATGTTAGTGTAGGAACTATATCAACAATAAAAAAAGAAAAAAATAGTAAGAAATATGTGTATTGAATGCAATTGTGTTGTAGAATTTATAAAAAAATCACTGATGAAGATGGAGGAAAACGGAGTAGAGATACAAAACAACATGAGATTAGAAAAATGATGCAAATATTGGTGAAATGATAATGAAAAATATATAAAATCATTAAATTAGGGGATGGGAAAATGAATCTAGACAATGTAAGTTAAGTAATAGTTGGGATTGGTTATAATAAACTCGACATATGAGAATCACAACTGTATGTGTTTAATTTTTTAAATAAATTGTTGACATCATGTTTTATAAAAAAAAAGTAATAAATTTTGTTTTGACATAATCATTACAAAAACCTACATTAAGTCCCAGAATGATGGAATTTTCATGTTAGTTATACTAATAATCAATGTGAAAACTTAATTACTTAAGGTTTTCATGTCTCTTATTAGTATAATCGACGTGAAATCCACAATCGATGGGGGTTTTATGTTAGTTATAATAATAAATAATGTGAAAAACAAATCTTTTAATATTTTAACATCAATTACTAATAACCAATGGTAAATCCCCAATATAACATATACTTTTTATTCTAGTTTACAACATTTTTTATAAATAATTAAAAATTACCACTATTTTTTAAATAAAAACATACAATTCAAAAATATATATATAATCTAAAAATTAAATTATTAAAAATAATTTCACAACATTAAAATATAAAAAAAATTATAAAACATTTTATATTTATTTTTATAAATAATCTTCCCCTTCCTCTCTCGAAAAAATTAATTTCAAAAGAATCTATATAACTATTTTAAATAAATCCATCATTTCTACAACTCTTATTTCAGGATATTCATTTAATAATATAACTCAAACTTCACATAACATTATTGGACTAAAAAAATAAAACAATGGTTCAATGTTTATAATAAAAACATATAATAAACTATTGTAACAAATCTATAAATAGGAAAATAACACTAGACTAATTAGGTCACCACCCAACCAACAACTTATCCCATGAAATATATTCCCTTTGTGAATTTCAAAATACTTTAATGGATGTAAAATCTTCCAAATCCTTAACATTAAAGAATACTCAATAACCATTCATCAATAATGTAAATAAATAAATCTCATAATGATTAAAATAATAATAATTTGTAAAATCATAATTTAATTCAACAAACATAGCTCATTTTTAACATTTATAAAAAATTATCTGGTAAAGTGAGGCCAATTAACTCAAATCATATCATAAAACCCAATAATTAGAAAAAATTAAATGAAATAATCTTATTTAGTCTATTCCATTTAAAACAATCTTAATGGGAATAATATCTATTAAAATTGTAACACCAATACCACAAAACTTAAGGAAGGAAAATAACTCAAACTCTTGGAAAATTTTTATAGTAAAAGGAATACCTCCCATTTTTTATGGAATTAAAGCACACATGTATAAAAATAAAAATATAAAATCACTCAATTTAGTTATAAAAAAACGTTTCCAACATGGTGTTCAAATTCAATATTCATTAGAACTACCTCCTCATGAGTGATGATCAACTCCATCTCAACTCCTTGGTTCTGGAGTCTATATTATAATTTATTTGAAAACAAAACAAAGTTATATATATATATATATTTATGTGGGTGTGTGGGTATATATATTAACTTAAAGTCATTAATATTATTATTCTAAATGATAATTGAAATTTGAAATTTACCTACTGACCCTGTATAGTCATTAAGGAAATTTTTTCATACATCTACTGAATAGTCAACGACATATCATTTATCTCATGCCAAAATATCTATTTAAAGTCCTTCCATTTCATACCAATTTTTTTAACATCCAGGAATGTTAAATATCATTAAGCATAGTAAAATGGAAGAATATTTGTAAATTCGATGATATATGGATGGAATTTTGAACATCTTTCAGCGAGTGACTATCATTATTGAAATGTTTTTTCATCTACATTCTTATCAATAAAACATGGATAAAAAATTTATAACATATAATTAAAAATAATATAATATTTAATCTTTCACAATGTAACATATAGTCCATAAAAAGAAATTTAAATATGATAATGGAATATAATTACCTTAAAATGATATAAAACGTATTAAATTGATAAGTTAATGGATAAATACACATATAATCATTTATCCTTCAAATGTCATATCATTATCATGCTCCATCATTAATTATTATACTCCATCCAACTTTTAGGATTAATATTCTCCATATAATTATTAATAAAAGAGTAAATGTCTTGCTGCTAATGGGATTCAATGTCACATGTTTTTTCTTCTACTTCATCAACCATATTACACAAGTCTCTTTGTTTCATGTTCACAACTAAACATCACCCTTCATTAATTACATATTCCACATAATATACAATTATTATTATTATTTTAAGATATACAAATCATATTATTCAAATTCACTAATATTGCATAAGTAGGATAAGCTTATAGAAATAAATTGTAAGTAATCTCTTTTAATTCCCCTACTAATATTGAACTACTTACATTTGAATAAAACAACTTAAAAATGACAACAATAGTTTAATTAAATAATATCAGTCAACTTTCCATAATATCCCAGTTCTATGGTATAAAATATAAACATATTCTTTATTTTTAAACCTTTTCTCGATAAAATTAATGAAATTTGAAACCACTTACATTTTAGGAGTCAAATTTCCTAGCCTAATTTAGGGGACCTAAATCTAAAAAACTTCAAACCATCTATAACTTTATCTCAATTATCAATATTCATGATCTATAAAATTTAATAAACATTATTACATTTAAAAAATATATATGTTAAACTATTATCAATAAGTTCTAGTATTTATGAACATAAATGATCTATAAACCATCATACCAGTTATTTATTAATAAATTTTTTTATATATGTATCAATATGTGTTTGGATTTTTAGATATCTCTTCATTTGTATCCTTAGTTATTTAATAAATGGATATTAAATTTCACCATTTAGTAGTACATATCTATGTGCCTATAATAATTTTGTTTGTGTAAAAAAAATAGGTGAAGCCCCCTTACTAGTCATATAATGGTAGTAAATATTTTTGATTTATTATTTGGTTTTTATTGATTGAACACATCCTCAACATGACCAAGTCAATTGAATCTTTTCTCAATAAAATATGAGTGCCTAGAAAATAATTTATTACACTCCCCTACTAGGTAACCTTCAAAAATAGACCCTTCTAGTTGGGATATATTTTTCACAAATTATTTCAAATGACCAAGGTATTTGTAAAAAAATAAACAAAACATAGTTATCTATGTTTTTAATGAATTGGAAATAATGGTTTACTTAAGAATAAAACATATACATAATGTAACTTTAAATTGGATACATGCACTAATAGTGTATGAGAACTCCTAATTTAGTTTCCTTGACCAAATGCGTAGTCAAACATATCCTGACTATAAAAATGATATGGGAAAGATCATTTCAAAATGAAAAGTGTTGGTACAATTATTTCCCTAAATATTGTCAAGATCAATTGGTTGCAGAGTTTTCTAATAAGGGTTTTTAAAGATCTTGAAAAATAATTATTACAAATACATTTACATTTTCATGTAACAATGTACACACTTACAAAGTAAGTAACCCCCTTGAAAAATATATGAATCATGAATTTACAATCCATATAACCTATAATTATTTAATTAAATACATATTGAGATGTAACTTGAATACCCATTAGGTACTTTTAATTATTTTAATATTTAAAAGAATATATATTTATCTATATTTTAATTGAAACAACTACTACATCATGATTTATATTCCAATATTTCCATAAATCAGGATTTATATTAATTTATTTTTATTCCTTATGAGCATTATAATGGTCCTTTGACTTTCTATTCTCATTAATTAATGTGAAAATCAATTTATCACAAATATTCTTCTCAATATTTATGACATAAATATCATGATGTAGAAAATTAAATTACTGATACGGAGGTTTAAGAAAATTATTTTTTTCTTATATTATTATGTTACAAATTCAACTAAGGATGTTCTTTAAACTTTTACCCACTATCATTCACATGATGGGGCTTCCCAAATTATCCTTGAATATTTACTATTTGTGATAATATTATTGAACATGTGAGTAACTTTAGATGTGGTCTATGATAAATTACCCCATTGAATTTTGAATTTTTCAATAAAAATATATGAGATTATACATGAAATATTTGATAATACAATAAATTCAATTTTTTACTATAAGGTAACCATTCACATACAAAATCAAAGTTACAAATCAGAGAATCCAAACAAGTTTAAGTGTTCTAACTGGATAAGTTCCCAAGTCAAGGGAAGTCATTGATAGTACACATTTGAGAGACATGAATTATGAACATCGCCACAATATATTGATACACTTGTCATAGGTTTTTATAAAATCTATAATTTTTTTTCTTAATACATCTTGGAGGCTGACTAGGGTCGCCTCAATTGAGAAGATTTCATTGTTAAATGACTAAATATTTATAAAAACTTATTAAATTTTTGGTGGGTTGTATTTTTTAGGAAAGAAATTAAATTATTTGTCTTTGGTTTTGGTATAAAAAATAATAAATTAACCTTGTAATGAAAAAAAATGAATATACATAGAATCAATTTAATAAGAAATGGATAACTCCTAATTGAATTAAATAGAGTGAAAATTTATTGTCATATTCTTAAATTTATATGTACTTAATGAACAAACTCTAATGTATGTGTGGATACCTTCTTTTGAGATGGTTTTTTATGTATAGTGTCACACCCTAACCACCGTTTTTATTTTATTTTATTCTTTTATTTATATTGGATCTTTTGGTAGAATTTTGGGTCGAGTTTAGAGTGAGAGTTTTTTATTTTTAGATGTATTAATGTGAGTTTTCGCCCTATGAATAGTTTTTGTGCATGGTTTAGAGAAACTAAAAGCATCCTATTATGTAAAATGGAATTCTCAATTCCTTTTCCTCTTTCATGGACAACCTTTCACATCTTGCACATGGTTAGCGGAAGTTTTTTATTAAGCATGCGACGGGTTCTACAATTTTTGATAGAACCGTGGGGAAAAGTTGTTGCACATTTTCCGAAACCATGTGTCTAGACCGTCTGAGGTGTCCCTCTTTTCCAGTGGGGTGTGCACTGTTGGTGTATGGTTTGGAAAACTCTGTTCCCAAACTGTGTCACTTTCCATGATCTTTAATACGTTTGGTTTCCTATTTCTCCCTCATTAACTTTAAAACCATTTTGGGTTTCTCCTCCACTGCTCAACCTAGGAACACTGTGGGAGCTCTTTAGACCATCCTCTATTTTTTTACATTCTCAATTGAATCTCCCTTGAGGTTCCTAGGTAAGTTTCTCCCCATTTTTGGTCAATTTTTTCCTCTTCGTATATTACCCTTTTGATTTTTTCATTTTACATTGGTGTGTTATCTCTTGGATGAATAGTAGAATATATGGTTGTTGTTTAGATTGTGTTTCCTTGGTTATACTGTTTGAGGTTTAATCCTTTTGCCTCATTCCTTTCCTTGGATTTTCATTTCCTATACATTCTATTGAGGGAGGTGTTTCTATCCATTTAATTTCTAGCACATTACAATGGATTCTTGTTTGTTTCTAAATAATTTATAAATGTGGTTGTAATTATTTTAGAGTGTTGGTATAAATTTTAGTGGTGGTTTTATATTGGTAATTTTGTGAAAAATGAGTTTTCAAGGATTTCATAAATTATGTCTTTGTGTAAATGTATATAATGTTTTTGAAAAAATTACAATTGATCTTTAGAGATGAATTTTAGCATTTGAGAGTGTGGTTTGACTTTGTTATGTTTTTGTAACTTTGTTGATTTGTGATTTGAGCCATGTATGTGAATTATGATGGATTTCGTTGGTTGGTATTATATGTGCAATACAAGTGGTGTTCCTTTGAATTAGTTTTTGGTTACTTATATGGTTTTATAATTATATTCCATTTGATGTGGTCATATCCATAGGTGCACAGGGTGAACCTAAGGATAGAAACTCAAATGAAGAAGGTCTTCCCTGAAGAATATTTGGATTTCTAAAATTCCCTCCATCTCCCCATATTTTATTTTCCAATCCTTTACTTACAAAATGATTCTTTGAAAACTACATTGGTTTCTAACTGGTTCATTGATTTCTAATTGATCATAAATGAGGTTTCTCAAATGTACTTCCTAAATCATGTTCCATTTGGAATCTTAACACGTGGTTTGATTTCTAAATGAGGTAAATGCATGTTTGGCACCTTTCAAGCATATTGTATGTTTTGTGTAAGTTTAGAAATTGTTTAGAAATTAATTTTATTTTTAAATATAAAAATCCTAATAAGTAATTTTTGGTATTTTGGGAATTTGTTTAAGGGACATGATGTGCAGGCTTGATTTCTACTTGTTTGCGGATTCATGTGTATTGAGAACCTCTATGATGGACCCTTCACGGAGAGGGTCATAACATAGGTGGTGTGTGTGTTTGGGTTAGGAAAACATGATAGAATCTTTAGGTTATCAGTTTAGGCCTCATTTATGAAGGGCCTCCTAATTCACTGTGTACTACTTTCATGAAGTTTCTATGTTCCATCTTGAGGGTCCAGTTATGGTTTATTTTCAACCCCGATTAAATTGGTTGATACCCCAGTATTTTATCATAGGATAGGTGAGATATGACACTGGTGAGGCTAGTTTAGAGTAGCTAATTGTTTATTGACTGTGGATATGAACCATACCTCTAAAAGTAATTCTGGAATGAGTACGTATAGGGATTAATTATAGAGGTGTTTAAGAAATTCTCTTCATTGTTATCTAGATGTTCAATTTGTTTCTTCACAACTTAGATTTATCTCCCAATTAGATTTCATCTCCTTATTTAGTTATATTAATATTCATCATGTTCCCTTATTATATTTTCTTGTGGATTTTGATTTAGGATTTTTCTGGTTGACTAGGTTTTGGATTAGAAAACCATTTAAGAAAGGAAAGTTTTTTTTGCCTTTGAAAATGGTAGAAAAATATTTTCTAAATGAATTTCAAACTAGTGTTTATGGAATATTTTTGGAAAGGATATTTATGGACCCTATGGTGGTTACCTATAGATCTTTTTATGATCACACCATAATTGTGGAACTTGTAATCGACAGATCCAAGCTCTTTTTTAGGTTTAGGTTTTCCCCTTGGAGTAAGTTGGTATTATGGTTGGTGGTGACCAATAATTCACTTAGAGATTGTGTCATTCTAGTTTGGTATTAGTTTCATATTTATTTTTCTATTTTTTAGTTTTTGTTGTATCGAAATATGGTTTTATATTATTGAAATTTAGTTACTTTTGTTTTTTTATTCTATTTTGGTTATTTGATCAAGGTTATTTTGGTACAATACATTACAATTTGGAGTATATTTGATGCCATATGGTAGGTTACATCCCAAGAATATTGGGAATGACCCTCAATCCATATCTTGGACTAAGTTTGGTGTTGGGTTGGATTTCATCATGGCCTGGTTTGTGAGAAAATGGTATCAAAAGTGCCCTTTGTTATGTGGGGTGTTAGGTTTACTGAAGATTAATAATGTAGATACTTGATAGGTAGGTATGGGAATAGAATCACAATCACTTACTTGTCCTGATCCCCATGTTACTAGGGGTATTCCAGGTTTTGAGTTTTTATTTTGGTTTTTGTTTGTGTGGATGGGGAATTAAAATAGAGGTGAACAAGTGATGTATGTTGTGCTTACATAGAGTAGTGACCCTTGTGGATATTGAGTTTATCGTTCAAGGTAATATGAGTGGTTAGTGTTTTCTCAGGTCATGGTCTACTAAACCATGTGTTCAGGTTTTTTCACGGTCACCAGTTCTCTATTCCATGAGTTTAGTGTGATTTGTGTGTTGGTTTCTTTTTGGTTGGGGTGGATTGATTTTGAAATAGAAAAATGGGTTTTTTGAGGAAAAAGGTTTAAAAAAGATAATTAAATTTTTGGGTTTGGTTTTGTTTTAAAAGAGGGGTGTTGGTGATATGAAAAAGATCCCTTGGTAGAAGGGAGTTTTCAAATTGAACAAAAAAATGGTAATTTTGATGGAGGATTATAGTTTTGTTTTATGATATTATGTTCAGAAGACTGGTTTTTTGTTTGTAATGTTATTTTTGGTCGAGTTTTTATTAGATGGTTTGTTTTTTTACGTTTTATGTTGTATAGAGTGTGATTACCATAAAAATAAAAGAGGTTTGTAGTGATTTTCATCTAGTTGTTGGCCCTGACTAGACTCCCAGTGGAGTGGAAGAGTCAATTTCTTCTTTGTTGTTACTTTTTTTCTATAATGATTAAGGTTTTTAGAGGTTGTGTAGTGGATTTAGAAAGTCTAAGGTGTCTTCAAGATGTCGGGAAATCTCTAAGATATGAAGGTGCATGATGTTATGATTTTTCATGAAGGTTAGAGTTTGGAGTAGTGGAGCGTGATAATCCCAGAATCAATGCAGGATGGGATGTAAGGGTAAGTGTTTAAGACCTCTTGTATCTAATGGTTCATACCTGAGGAGTTTAAGGTGATAAAATTAATAGTGATCTTGGGTGTCAAGCAAGGATAGTAGACAATGAAGGCCTACATGGACTGCTTCAAGGATTTTGTGTTTTCTTTTATGGAGACAACCTCATTGGATCAATTGAATGATCATATCTTTTTTTGGGATCTTCATCTAGAGATAAAGGAGTGAGTTCTCTTATCCAATGATGTTCTATTCAGTAACCTCATAGATGAAGACTTTTTAGCTGAGTTGAAATCAGTGGGAGTTGGTGATCTAGTTTCTCTAGGAGTTCGGGAAAGTTCCCCAGACAGCAAGCTGTGTATTCTATAGAAACCCATTTCTTTGGGGTCCCTTCTATTGGTTATAACTACTTACTCATCAGAACATTTTTTCCATGTGTTTTAAGTGTGTTCGGTTCAAGCATTCGAATCTATCTTGTCATATTCCTATGAAGGCCTATCAATGATGTGTCTATTTGGGTAACTTGGGGAAGTTTTCCCAGAGGAGTTTCTAGAAGGGGAAGGATGAGTCAGATATTGTTAGTTCTTGACTATGTGGTATAAGATTTTTCACGACATTAGGGGTCTATCCATTGGACCTTGAGTGAATTTTCTTATGCAGTCAAAAAACACCAGGGGTGTGGGGGAACATTAGCCCATATCTTGTCTCCATTATTGGATTGGAGAGTGTTGAAGCTTCTCTATATTAGTTTTTTATTCTATTTTAAGTTCATTCTTTCTCCATATAATATTTGTGGAATTGATCCAATGTAATTTGAGTTGTTTTTTCTTCCTAAATAAAAATATTGTTTCAGTTTTTATTTATTGTGTTTGATTAATATTTTGTGTATTGGTTTTGGTTTTCAGTTGTTCTTTCTTTGGATATATTTTTGATTTGGGGAAATGGTGAATATTGTTTTGGTGTGAGATTTAGTTTTAGTTTCCTTCTATGGGTTTCCCTTGGATCAAGGATTTGGGTTTATGTTGGGATTTCCTGTCTTAGTACCATTAAGGTGATTTTATCTCTTATGGTGGGGAGACCCATCATGGATCTCCTTGTGTTTTTATCAAGATCTCATCAGGAGTGACTTTAACAGTTAAAAGGTTACACCAAAGTTTGTGGTCTGATTTGGTTTTATTCTGTTTTGATTTGAGTTTAGTTCTCATTTGTCTTAGGGACTTTCTATGGGAAAAATTGTTTTTTTTGGGATAATTTTCATGCCCTAACCATGTTTTTAATTTTATTTTATTATTTTCTTGATGTTAGATATTTTTTTGGATGTTCTGTTCATGTTTTTCGTGAGATTTTTTCAGTTTATATGGTTTTTGGGTGTGTTTTGTCCTTATGAATAGTTTGTGTGCACGATTTGGATACAAAATGTGCATAATATTAATAGAAATATCTATTTTAGTTCATTTTATTTCTGAATGGTTAGCCTTTCACATGTTGCACATGATTAGAGTAAACTATGTGGCTAGCATGCGAGGGGTTCTGCAATTTTTTAAAAAACTATAGTTCATGGATTTCCAAACCATGTGGCCAGCCCATGTGAGGATCTTGTCTTTTCTAGTTGGTTGTGCATGGATAGTGTATAGTTTGAATAATTGTGTGTCCAAACCATGTGACATTCCCAAATCTTTAAAAATTTGAATTTCTACTTTTCCCCCTCTTTAGTTTTAAACCCATTTCGGGTTTCTCCTCCCTTATTCATTCTAGGACTACCGTGGGAGCACCCAAGACCATCATCCCCTTCTATCCTTTCTCCATTAAATATCCCTTGAGGTTTCTCAGTAATTTTATCTCTATTTTGATTAATTTATCATTTTCTTCTCTTCCCCTATTGGTTTCATTGTTTTCCTTTGGTGGGTTCTCTATCGGCCTAACCCTAGAAGTTAGATTTGATGTTTCACTTCTGTTTTTTTGGATCTAGGGTGTGTGGTTTTATCCTTGGGACTCTTTATTCCTTTCCTTGGCATTTTATCACAAACACACACTGTTGAGGTATGTGTTTCCATCCGTTTTCTTTCAAAAAAATTCCATTTGAAGCTTTTGTGTATCTAAATAATTTATAAACAAATTTCTCATGATTATAGAGTGTTGGTATTTTTTTTTTGGTGATTTGAGGTTGGTAATTTGGTAAAAATTTAGTTTTCAAGGATTTTATATATTATGTATATCTGTAAATGTATAAAAAATATTTAAAAAATCCAATTGATCTTTAGAAAAGAATTTGAGTATTTCAGAGTGTGTTTGAACTTAATTTCGTTTTGATAGCTTGGTTGATTTTTGATTTGATCCTTATGTGTGACTTATGGTGGATTTCATTGGTTGGTGATATATGTGTAATGTAAGTAGTCTTCCTTTGAATTAGTTTTTGGTTACTTCTATGGTTTTCTATGGATATTCCATTTGATGTTGAAATACCCATAGATACACAGGGTGAACCTATTAATAGGCCTAAAAATAAATATGGTCTTTCTTAGAGAGAATTTTAATTTCCCAATTTCTTCTCTCTCCTCCAATTTTCTTCTCCATTCCTCCTCGTTCCAAATGATTCTTAAAAACCCCCATTAGTTCATAAATGGTTATTTGGATTCTAATTGATCATAAACGCGATTTCTCAAATCCATCACCTTAATCCTATCACGTTTCTCATATTGAGGTGTGGTTTGATTTCTAAATGAGATAAAGTCTCGTTTTCACCTTTCAAGTATGTTGTATGTTTTGAGTATGTTTATAAATATTTTATGAATGGTCTTCATTTGGAAATTTTAATGTCCCGATTGGTACTTTATGGTATTCTGGAAAATGTTTTTCAAATTGGCATGATGTGTTGGAACTCTTGGCACTTTATTTGTGGATTGATGTGTCTTGGGAGGCTCTATAGTGGACCATACATGGAGAGGGTAATCACATAGGTGGTGTTAGTGTTTTGTCTTGGCCAACACAGTGGCATCTATGGGTTATCAGTTTAGGACACATGTGTGAGGACCTCTTTGTTCACCATGTTATACTATCATGGGATTACTAGGATTCACTTTGAGGGTGGAGTTGTGATTTCATATCAACCCCAATTAGATAGGTTGGTACCCCCTAGATTTACTAAGAAGCCAGGTGGAATGTTGCACTGGTTATGCAAGTTCAGAGCATCCAGTTGTTTATTTACTGTGGAGATGCACCATATACTGGTAGGTGATTCTAAATCAATTATGTTTAGGGATTTCTTCTAATGGTGTTTTAAAAATGGCCATGATTAATATATATTTCTTCTTTTTTTATTAAAAAAATTTATTTATATCCCCTTTAGCTTTTGTTTAGTTGTTTATTTTTCTTTATTTTCATAATGGTCGTTTTATATCTATTGGTGTGGATTTTGATTTGGGTTTTGGTTTTGTTGATTTGGTTTGGGATTGGAAAATAATTTTATAAAGGAAATCAATGTCTGGTCATTGAAAATAGTCAAACCCAATTTTCTAAATGTATTTAAAACTAGTTTTAAGGGTTATTTTGTGAAAGGAGATGTACAGAATTTGTGGTGCTTACTTGATGATATGTTTATGCTCACAACCTAATTGTTCCACTCAGTATTGGTAGACCCAAGATATTTTTATGGTTTAGGTTTATGGTTTGGTTTTTTTCCCTTAGAGAAGGTTGGACATATGGTTTTATGTGACCAAGAGGAAACGTGGATATTGTGTCATTCCAGTTTGGTTTTAGTTTATTTTTCATTTTATATTTCATTCATCTGCTATTGTATATAGAAATTATTTTATATTATTAAAATTCATTTATTTATGGTTTATTGTTGCATGATCTGTTTTGGTTATTTCACCCTTGTTATTTTGAGATAATTTTTTCTCATTTGGATTATCTTTGATTCCTAAGGCTATCCGCACCCTGAGAGGATTTGGAGGGCCTTATCTCACACCGGGCCAGGTTTTGGGTTTGATAGAGACTTGGACTGGTTTATGAAATACAATTCACTCAATGATCTTCATGTACATTGTACTCTTCCTTCATTGAAGGGAAAATGGTTCAAAGAGAAGAAGTTAATCTTTATATAACAACAGCAAGGGAAACTTCTCTTATTAATAGTAATCATTGAATTAAACCAAATCAGATAATACATATTAAGTAGAAATTTATGGTGACTTGGTTTGGATGTTGCATTAATCTCCTCATAGAGTCATTTGGTTAGTTACTCATGAAGTTGATCATAAGAGATCATAGTGAAAATGATGAATAAAGAAATATAGATAATAAGAGAAATTGATAAATAAATGTGATAAATTTTATTAAAATATTTAATATGTGATTACAGAATAATAGATATAAATTATAGAAGATTATCCCACACTTAATGATTAAACTATGGGAAATTATATTTCCCCATGGTTAATTCAAACTTCTTAAGATATAAATGACATAAATTTTAAAATTAATAATCCAAAGTAATTTCATACATTATAAATGGATTTCAATTATCTCATTCCTTGCTATGTCAAAAAATTTCATTTAATCTCTTGTTAATTCTCACGTGAAAATTTTTAATACCCCCCATATCTATATCTCTCTTCACATAATTATTTTATTGTAGTTTTTCTCATTATCAAGATTATGTATCATTTACACAGGCTTAATTCCCTCCTTGAATCTTCACTTTACAAAATCATCAAAAATTTTGGATCATGAGGACATTACCTAGGTTTTTCTGAGGCTAAAAGGGTAGGAGATATTTTAATGTAAAAAATATCATGTCTAAATAAAGTTGATTATTTATAAAGTTAAGTTAAAATAATGAAATAATTTAAACTCAATAATGGATCCTCACTCACAATAACCTTTAAAATATTGACCTCAAAATCATCTCAACTTTATTAGGAATTAAATAACATGGAATTTCATTATTAATGAGTTGATTTCTTCTATATTTATTCATTTTAATTATATTGCTTCAGAGTTTTTGTATCTAGAATTTATCTCTATAATCATATTTTTATGTAAAGAGAGATAGTTTTTTACCTTAAAGTAGTGGTGAACTCCCGAATCGCCTCGGAAGGATTTTTTTTCATCCAAAATTTTCCTAACCTATATTTAATTCAAAAATAGTTGTTGAAAAATTTTATAACCCCCACATAATAGATACCTTAAAATAGTTCATAGCTAATATTTTTCTTCCCCCACACTTTATTTTAACCATATTCATGAAATTAACAATAATAAAAATGTAAATGGGTAAAATGGATTTTAATGTGGATACCTAAAAAAGTTTTTCATGACTACTAAGGGAATAATAAAATGTCATATTCAAGGAAAATCTTGAAAATATAGGTCAACAAAAAAAATGTGCATTCTAAATGGTGCCTCAATCATATTTAACATAGTTCTTGAATTATAATATTTTCAAATAAGATTAAATAAAAAGTTATTTTTTTTAAAAACACATAAGAATACCAAGAAATATATATTTGGAAATAAGATGTCAAACAATCTTATAAACCTCTCAATTTTGGGAAAAATTTAAACATTATCGACAACACAAGTGCATAACAGTTTCATATTTTACCAAACTTCATTAAATAATTGGGATTAAAATAATGAAAAAAATTATATTTCAACAATAATTTAATATTTTTTGAAATTAAAATTGATATTTTTTATGAAAAACATCAAGATGGTCTCAACTTTTCCAATGTTTTAAATGAATCTAAAAATATTTCAAAAATACACCAAGAATTTAACTAAAAATAATAAAAAATTAAAATCCTAAAATAGATCCCTATATAAACAAGTTGAAACTACCCCAATCCCAAATAATTATATAATATTATACATTAAATTAAAATATTGATCAAAAAAATATTAATAGTTATGAAATAATTTTAAAAGAAAAATACAACTTGGTTTATTGGTACTAAAGGTATCCTCGAGTTAATCTCCTTAGTTCGACCACATAAAAATCTACTAGTAGAAACAAAAAATATAAGAAAACTTATTATAAGAATAAATAAATATAAAATATAATTTAATGGGAATGGAATATAAAGATAGATCTTGGTTTTACTCTCAAACGTGCCCTAGGTTTGTGCTACACTAAGAAAAGAAGTTCCAACTATTATCCATAATCGGTTAGTGGGTGGAGCTTCTTTTATTTGAACCACCACATATTTTTTTCTTCTATATTTCATAAATTCACATCAGTTGGATAGAATCCAATAGATAGAGTGAATCAGTTCCATACCCATGGAAATAAGTTATAACTTACATGTTTGGGGTAGGATATATAATGATTTCTCATCATTTGGTTTACCATGACCATTATTGGATTCTTCCATAACTTCTACGATACACACTTTATGTGTTTTATAAAATATTTATAAATTATAAAATCAATTAAAAAACTAAGTTGAATGAAATTAAAACAATATAAATTAATATCAAAATATTACCCATATTAATAAGATATTATAAATCGATTTATTTAGTAAAATACACTGGTAAATCCTATTTTACATAATAATGAAATTATTCAACATATTATGGTAGACTCATGTGTTACACATTAGGTTCTTTATCATATTCCTTATCATCCTCAAATTTAAAAAATGATTTAATAAATTATGAAAAAATTAAAGAGTGATAGTTAATTCTCAATTCATTTTCAATAAAATTAGAGGAAATTGAGTTCAATAGCAGACTATATCCTTGAGTAAGTTGGGTTTTAGTTGAATTTTCACTAGAAAGTGCCTATTATAGTATAGTTTTTATGGATAGTGTTTCAATTTCAAGCATCACCATCTTTTGTTAAAATTATATCACTTGGGTGGTTTCTTATTCAAAGGATAGGGAAGGATACAAAGGTGTTGATTCTTCTTATATGATGGGGAATTCATGTTATAACATACCTTCTATAAATATATTCTAGGATTCTTCTAATATTTGTTGATCCCCCACATTTTCATCAATATGAATATTCTATACATGAATCTCCTACATCTGTTGATGAGTGTTGGATAAAGATAGAAATTTTTTAAGTAAATAATTCTCTCTTTACTTGGGTTCTTTAATAAAAAAATTGATGAGGAAATTTTTACACCATTGTTTCTAATTTAGTTTCAAGTTTCTCAATATTTTTCTCTTTAGATGCATGAATATATTCAACTAACCATATTATTTTTATTCTCAAGTTCTATACATATTCTCTATTTTCTTTCCACTGGTCTTCTACATCATTTTAAAATTCTTCTTATTCTCTCTATGGCACCTAAGAGTAGTTAGTAAATGTGGCATAATTGAAATTTGAATATATCTATGAACATATTTGTTAATGTTTTTATGAAAAAGATTTTTTTACAAAATGTGAATAAAAATAGTTAGTGAAAATTTATTGGATCCTTGAAAATGATTCCAAGTTTTGACACACATGGCATAAGGTGGTATAAAATTTATAATTTTTTCCCTTAATATATCTGTAACACCCCAGGTAAATAAAGAATATGACATTTTTATATTTATCCCTATTTGTGAATAAAATTTCAATATTATTTAAAGGGAACGCTCTGCTCGATGGCTTACCCAATATACAACAATGAGTTCCTTTGAAATCTTACGTTGCACTCTAATAATAAAATAATATTATCTTAAATGGTAGTTAATGCCTAGCCGTTGTAATGGAGGGAATGAACAGAAATAACTAAAAAATGATTATATATGTTTGTCAAATATTTTTACTTTTTACAATAAATGTTAGAGGATTAAAAATGTGAATGAATCCAATTTTTAAGCATAAACATTCTAATATTATTTAAAAGGTTAATTAACCGCCTTTTAAGGGAGAACCTATTTTAAATCCAATTTTTGAAAATTTTATGTGTTATATTTGACAAAATAAAATTCTTCTTTGGAATTGGGACATAAAAATTTACATTGTGTAAATTTTTGGTATTTTTCCGATAAAGTTCATTTTTTAATGAATAGTGAAAAATGTTGTATTTTAATTCAAAAACACTTTTTAATATAATATATTTATATGATTAGATTATGTTTGGAATTGGTTTTAAAGTTCAATTAGAATATATTTTTACCATTTAATCCAATATTAGTCGTTGGAATTAATTTCATCTTGAAATTGGATTTAAACTAGAGTCACTCTTTTGATATTTATTGTTTCTTAAAAACACGCTATTTGTTTTGACAGTGGGAATTAATTATTAAATTAATTAATGCAACTTATATGTTTTGAATTTTTTAAAATAGAATTTATTTTTGAATTCGGAATATCAAATATAGCTTAGGATGAATTTTTGGTATTTTTCTGAAAAACTTCAATTTTTGATGAATAGTGAAACCACTAAGTAGTAGTTAAAGAAACTGATTTTTTGTTTAAATGAAACTTTGCCACCTATGTGTTTTTAATGTCAAAAATACGACATACATGGTTGTCATTAGGAAGTAAAATGTGGTTCAATTGGATTAAAACAATTTTTTTTGATGAATAGTAACTTTTATGTTCTTAATCGCGATTAGAGGTAATTAGTGCAATTTAAGGTAAAAATAATGTTTTAGTAATGCTAAATGACCTAGACACATGTAATACCATCATTGGATGTGTCATTTCCAACCATGACAATCCATGGGTCAACTTGGGGACCCCATGGAGCCACTTTTGTTGGAAAATGACATAAATAACTTTTTATTTAAAGTTAAAATAAAAATGTCACTAGCATGAGATGTTTCACTAAAACAATTTTTAAATGGTGTTATACAAGTCATATTTTGGACTATAAATATTAATTATAAAGATAAAAAGATTTCCTACATCAGGATTGATTTTTTATAATTTTTAGACATTAAATTAATTAAATTATTTATGACATCATGATGATGCAGCGATTACCTCATTAATAAAGGATTTAAATAAAATGAAAAGATAATGTTAAAACTATAACTTACACTTTTCAAAAACCTATTGTATGAGTATATTTCAAACCATTACCACCTTATCCTAGAAATACATCAATGTGAGACCTTTAAAATCCGAAAATCATTTGAAAATAAAGTAACATTTTGTAACTTTACAAGAGTGACCCTCCTCTCCTCTTATAAAAGGCCCCCACCTCTACCACCTTACCCACACCTCTCAAGCCATTGGATCGGCCATCCCTTGATAATTTTGCCTCTCCACATACCTCTATTACTCATATAATCCTCAATTTGGGAATAAGTCTTCCCAAGGAAGCCTTTGAGCTCAAATCAAAGAGAGTTACCTGATTTTAAGGTAATGTCTTCACTTGTGTTCTTTTGTTTTATTTTTCTTATCCAACCCCCTAAACTCTTTTTATTCATTTCTTTTGTAACAAATCCAGTATCTTCAATATACTAGGATGTTTTTATAAGAAGAATTCTAGCTACACTTACACACACCTACATCTAATGGTTATAGAATATACTGTTTCTATGGATTGAGAATTTCTCCCTCACGAAACGATGATTGTTCAACACTCATATAACACCTTAAAAGGTGGCCATTAAGATGTAAATATATTTATATATTATATATAATATGTTTATGTTTTACTTAATCTTCTTTATTTCTCTTTTTTGGCATACCTTTATGGTTTCCATTGTGGGTAAACACGATAATTTCATTTTAGGATGTGCGGACTACCGTCCCATCAAAGTGATTTGATTCGTTAATGCCATATGTGGGATGTATAAAGGATGTATTTAAAGTTATTATATATGATGTATGTTACATATAAATTATGAATATAATTCTAGAATTAAAATATACATACCTCTCATTTATTTTTGATTCCATTAATATGACATAGAAATGAAAGTAGCGTTCAGGCGTACGTACGACTTACTGTCTCCATGAACGGTGCATTTCATTTCTTACCTCTAAATGATTATGTAATATTATAAATACATGTATATTCTGGATATATATGATATATATGATATACAAATCATGAATATAATTCTGGATATAATGAACCTTTGACCACAGGAACAACATGTAATTGTAAGAAGTCCACTTTCGACTTAAGAACCAAATATCAAGAAAACAAACATTATTAACTTAAATGATTACATAATGTTTATAAAATGGAAATAAGTGATATAAAAGGAATAATGAACTTGAAAAAGGTTCTTAAGCAAGTAGAAATTAACTTAAGTTTATTATTCAGGACGTTAAAGAACGATCGAGTCATGTCGGACACAAGGTAAGGGATCCTACTCCTCTCTTTCTTTTTAAGTACACTCATTTATATCATTCCCTTTAAGCTCATATTTATTGTGATTGGGATGTTATTTTATATTACTCTTACTATAATTTTTATGTTCATATGATGAGAGACCCTATTCTCTCTCATCAATCCATTTTGGAAGTTTTGAGTGGCGTCGTTAGGCTGCCGAATTTTAATAAGAGATATAACCTCTCTCTTTCTTTTTAAGTACTCTCCTTTATGTCACTTCTTTTAAGCTCATCTTTGTTATTATTGGGGATATTGTTTTATATTCATCTTTCTATTTTATTTTAATATGATGAGAGACCCTATTTGATCTCATCAATCCATTTTTGGATGTTTTAAGTGGTGCCGTTAAGCTGCGGAGTTTTCATAAGGGATTTTTCATATAACTTTTATTCCCGTGAGATTTATGATACATTTGCCACAATATACATTGATTGGTTTATTTACTGCCCATTATTTTACTCATTGTGTAATATAATTTCATTTATGAGTATTTACATCAATGTTGTATTATCCTTCTTTCACGGGGTGTATGTTTCGAAAGATACCCATGTCGGTAAGGGAACCTTTCACCCTTTTATTTTTAAAAGACTTCTTTTGTTATTTATTTTAATTCACATAACATTATGTTTGGATATGTTCTTCTATATCCTTAGTGATTTAAATTTTATGTCCAAGTGATGAGATACCCTTTTTATCTCTCATCAACTCATTTTCTGAATTTTGTAGTGACGCCGTTAGGCTATCAAATTTTTGCAAGGGAACTTCATAACCCAATTTTGATTATTTGGGATAAGCTTGTACTCCTTGAATATGTCGTTCTATGAATATGTGGGAATAACCTCTGATTGTTTTACACTTAATATCCACTTATATTTTGTGTATTAGTTTGTCACACATAATTATGTAATTGATTTATCCTTAATCCAAGGATACCATCTTTGTATGGGACTTCATCTCAATCTCCTTTCATTGAGGCATATTTTGTTTTATACACAACCTTATTTTATATGGTGTATAAACCCCTTTTACTTTTACATTTATCCGAAAGGAATCTTTTTTA
This sequence comes from Viscum album, assembly GCA_963277665.1. NCBI lineage: Eukaryota > Viridiplantae > Streptophyta > Magnoliopsida > Santalales > Viscaceae > Viscum > Viscum album. The sequence goes on along the minus strand of OY728130.1, from coordinate 2,105,080,314 downwards.
TACAAAGCGTTTTACTAAACGACAAAAAGGAATGTTTTTGTCATACGTATGCGGCGACAACGACTTCTCCGCCACCGTGACCATTATTTGAGTTTCGGCTTCCTCTACAAGCCATAATTTTTTTTAAAAGAAAAATAAATACCATGTTTTACTGTTATTTTATCTTGGTATTGAAAATAGTTTTCATAATGTTTTTATATCAATATTTTTTATTGATATCTTGTGATTGAAAGGTGGAAATTTCATGTTTCCTTTATGCATGTTTTATGTGATACGATTATGTTGTGGTTCTTGGGAATTATTATGAAGACGGGTGGTTCCGTGATAAACTAAGGGTGGGTGAGCCCGATATAGCTCTCCAATGCATTGGGTAACACAAATGGGTTAAACGTTAAGGTTTCTCCGATGAGATTTAGGGAATATACTATGATGGGTATTCCAAAGTAACCAAGAGGGTTACTCCCTATGTAAGAATGTTATGAATGCCTCAAGTTACCTTTATGTCTTATGATTTATATGATTTATTCATGATTCTATGAGGTATGTTAATGTGATTATGTTTTATGGGTAAAGTATGATTTAATTCTTATGTATACATTTACTCATGTTTCCTTTCCATATTTTTATATCCCTTACTGAGCTTTTTATGCTCATCCCATGTTTTTGAAATGTTTTTCACAGGTCAAGGGAAGGGTACATGATATGATGATAGTGTCAAGGAAGTGTCAATAAAGAATCCATGTTTTATTTTAAATATGTTTCAGTTGATGGGAAAAATGAATACTATCTTTTATGTAACCACTTTGTTTAAATGTGGAATGTAATGCAAGTTTTATGATCTAATTCTCTAAAACTCTAAACCTGAAAAGATCCTCAATGTGTAATCTTGTAATAACTCAAGATTAAGTAAGGTTTAAGGCTGGGGCCTTATAGTTGGTATTAAAGGAAGGTTTAGATAACTTTAGAGGTTTGGGTATTCTCTAAGCACAAGTGACATTAACATAATGGTTAGGATTTCAAAAAGATTCCTAGTTTTAGATAAAGTTAATGAGTAAGTATATAGTGTTTACCTTCCTCATTAGTACATGATGGTTTTTTTGATATAATCACACTGAAATTTCTGTTTTTAGTGAATTGATGGATCTAGCAGGAACCAAAGAAAAAACAGGTTTGAAGGAAACTGTGGTGGTTCTTTGATTAAGATACTAGATAAAATGGGGGATTCAATGAGGAAACTCGTGGTTGTTCTAAACCAACTATCAAGGAGTCATGATCATCCACTTGAACCTTGGTATGATTTGTAATGAATCATGTATGAGATGACCAATCTATGTTGATGTTCAGGTAATAATTATAAAGGTAACCATTATAGTTTATATGATCCTTACTTTTGAGGTAATTATGGGTAATTATATGTTATGATGGAAAATGAAAGGCATGAGATAATCTTGAGGTTAAAATATGTTATAATTATTTTTGAATATTTTATCTCGTTTTGGGGAATGTTTTAAGAATTATATAGTTTTGGAAAAAGGACAACACACAGACCGTGTGACAACTCGTCGCGTCGGACAAAGCTGCGGGAATCGAACCCACAACCAAAGTGTGACTTGTATTTATCACCTACCACTGGACTACGTGAAATCCCTGGTTAGTTTGACGAATTCTTTTTAGTTAGATGATTTTAGGAATCAAGAGTATGTTTATTTTGGGTTATCTATGGAAATGATTAACCTATCATCGAGGATATGTGATTAGGTTAATTACTTTTCAATATGACGATTTAAGAGCAACTGATGTTATTTGGAGATGAAAGTTAATTTGTACCTTGGAGGACTATGTGACTAAATCCTTCAAATATTTGAGTTTCAATCTTAGTTTGGTTTACTTTGAAGAATTTTATGGACAAATTGGTTATCAAATGGTCCTCGTTGAACTTTGGGTTTTGTTGGACAAATTTTGGAGATTAAGAATAGATTTTCTTTTTATAAAGGGTTATCCTTTTCTGGATTATCTATTCTTGTACTAACCATTTTCGTTTTGGTTTTGGTTAAAGTCTAAAGAAATAGGAAGTATATAGTTCTCTTTTGTGGATTTGGTGATTTTATAGAAGTTGATTATTGTGAATAAGTCTTCCTAAATACTCATCTTTTGGAGAAAAAATGAGTTTGTGTAAGAAATCTAATAAAAGTTGAAAGTCAACATGATAAGTAATTATGTTTCCTTATGAATAAATTCCTCAATAAAAATTAACTTAAAACAAAAATGTTTTCTATTAACTTTTCCTACTAGGGAACCGAATACCATTTAACCCATCACAAGTTTTTGATTTTCTTGTGGTTAACTTTCTCCTAAACATGTTTCCTATCACCCTCCATCAGAACATGACCCTATGTTTTCTCCTCCATGTCCATGTTTTCCTACATGGAATCATAGTATGGGTTAACTCGGGTGACCTCTGTACTTCTCATTCTTTATTTTAAAGTGATTGTTTTACCGACTCTTGTTCCGATGTGGGACTTTCAAGGATGTTTCCGAGCCCAATTTTAAAATTGTGAGGACGCAATTCCAAAAAGGGGGGAAGAATGTAACACCCCAGGTAAATAAAGAATATGAATTTTTTATATTTATCCCTATTTGTGAATAAAATGTCAATATTAATTTAAAGGGAACGCTATGCTCGATGGCTTACCCAATACACAACAATGAGTTCCTTTGAAATCTTACGTTGCACTCTAATAATAAAATAATATTATCTTAAATGGTAGTTAACGCCTAGCCGTTGAAATGGAGGGAATGAACAGAACAATCTACAAAATGATTATATATGTTTGTCAAATATTTTTACTTTTTACAATAAATGTTATAGGATTAAAAATGTGAATGAATCCAATTTTTAAGCATAAACATTCTAATATTCTTTAAAAGGTCGATTAACTGCCTTTTGAGGGCGAACCACTTTTAAATCCACTTTTTGACAATTTTATGTGTTATATTTGACAAAATAAAATTCTTCTTTAGAATTGGGACATCAAAATTTACATTGTTTAAATTTTTGGTATTTTTCCGATAAAGTTCATTTTTTAATGAACAGTGAAAAATGTTGTATTTTAATTCAAAACCTCTTTTTAATCTAATTTATTTATATGATAATATTATCTTTGGAATTGGTTTTAAAGTTCAATTATAATATATTTTTACCATTTAATCCAATAGTGGTCGTTGGAATTAATTTCATCTTGAAATTGGACTTAAACTAGAGTCAATCTTTTGATACTTATTGTTTCTTAAAAACACGCTATTTGTTTTGATAGCGAGAATTCATTATTAAATTAATTAATGAAACTTATATGTTTTGAATTTTGTAAAATAGACTTCATTTTTGAATTCGGAATATCAAATATAGCTTAGGGTGAATTTTTGGTATTTTTCTGAAAAACTTCAATTTTTGATGAATAGTGAAACCACTAAGTGGTAGTTAAAGAAACTAATTTTTTGTTTAAAAGAAACTTTTCCACCTCTGTGTTTTGAATTTCAAAAATCCGACATTCATGGTTGTCATTAGGAAGTAAAATGTGGTTCAATGGGATTAAAATAATTTTTTGGTGAATAGTAACTTTTATATTCTTAATCGCGATTAGAGGTAATTAGTGTAATTTAAGGTAAAAATAATGTTTTAATAATGTGAAACGACCTAGACACATGTCCTACCATCATTGGATGTGTCATGGCCGACCCAGAAAATCCATGGGTTAACTTGGGGACCCCATGGAGCCACTTTGGTTGGAAAATGACATAAATAACTTTTTATTTAAAGTAAAAAAATGTCACTAGCATGAGATGTTTCACTAAAACAATTTTTAAATGATGTTATACAAGTCATATTTTTGACTATAAATATTAATTAGAAAGATAAAAAGATTTCCTACATCAGGATATTTTTCTATAATTTTTAGACATTAAATAAATTAAATTATTTATGACATCATGATGATGCAGCGATTACCTCATTAATAAAGGATTTAAATAAAATGAAACGATAATGTTAAAACTATAACATATACTTGTCAAAAACCTATTGGATGATTATATTTCGAACCCTTACCACCTTATCCTAGAAATACATCAATTTGAGACCTTTAAAATCCGAAACTCATTTGAAAATAAAGTAACATTTTTTAACCTTACAAGAGTGACCCTCCTCTCCTCTTATAAAAGGCCCCCACCTCTACCACCTTACCCACACCTCTCAAGCCTTTGGCTCGGCCAACCCCTGATCATTTTGCCTATAAAAATCCCTCTATTACTCCTAGAATCCTCACTTTGGGAATAAGTCTTCTCAAGGAAGCCTTTGAGCTCAAATCAACGAGAGTTACCCGATTTTAAGGTAATGTCTTCACTTGTGTTCTTTTGTTTTATTTTGCTTCTCCAACCCCATAAACTCTTTTTATTAATTTATTTTGTAACAAATCCAGTATCTTCAATATACTAGGATGTTTTGGTAAGAATCATTCGAGCTAAACTAACACAAACCTACATGTAATGGTTAAAATCATACTGTTTCTGTGGATGACAAATTTCTGCCTCACGAAACGATGATTGTTCAACACTCATATAACACCTTAAAAGGTGGCCATTAAGATGTCAATATATTTATATATGATATATAATATGTTTATGTTTTACTTAAGCTTATGTATTTTTCTTTTGTGGCATACCTTTATGGTTTCCATAGTCGGTAAACACGATAATTTCATTTTAGGAAGTGCAGACTACTACCCCCTCAAAGTGATTTGATTCGTTAATGCCATATGTGGGATGTATAAAGGATGTATTTAAATTTATTATATATGATGTATGTTACATATAAATTATGAATATAATTCTGGAATTAAAATATACATACCTCTCATTTAGTTTTAATTCCATTAATATGACATAAAATTGAAAGTAGCGTTCATGCATACGTACGGCTTACCGTCTCCATGAACGATGCATTTCATTTATTACCTCTAAATGATTATGTAATGTTATAAATACATGTATATTCTCGATATATATGATATATATGATATCCAAATCATGAATATCATTCTGGATATAATTAACCTTTGACCACACGAACAACATGTAATTGTAAGAAGTCCACTTTCGACTTAAGAACCAAATATCGACAAAACAAACATTATTAACTTAAATGATTAAATAATGTTTATAACATAGAAATAAGTGATATAAAAGGATTAATGAACTTGAAAAAGGTTATTAATCTAGTATAAATTAACTCAAGTTTATTATTCAGGACGTTAAAGAACGATCGAGTCATGTCGGACCCGAGATAAGGGATCCTACTCCTCTCTTTCTTTTTAAGTACACTAATTTATGTCATTCCTTTTAAGCTCATCATTCTTGTGATTGGGATGTTCTTCTATATTAATCTTACTGTAATTTTTATTTTCATATGATGAGAGACCCTATTCTCTCTCATAAATACATTTTGTAAGTCTTGAGTGGCGCCGTTAGGCTGCCGAATTTTCGTAAGAGATCTAACCTCTCTCTTTCTTTTTATGTACTCTCCTTTATGTCACTTATTTTAAGCTACTCTTTGTCATGATGGGGGATATTGTTTTATATTCATCTTGATATTTTATTGTAATATGATGAGAGACCCTATTTTATCTCATCAATCCATTTTTGGATGTTTTAAGTGGCGCCGTTAGGCTGTCGAGTTTTCGTAAGGGATTTTTCATCTCACTTTTATTCCCATGAGATTTATGCTACATTTTCCACAATTTCCTTTGAGTGGTGTATGTACTACCCATTATTTTACTCATTGTGTTATATAATTTCATTTATGAGTATTTACATCAATGTTGTATTGTCCTTCTTTCACGGGGTGTATGTTTCGAAAGATACCCATGTCGGTAAGGGAACCTTTCACCCTTTTCTTTTTAAAAGACTTCTTTTGTTGTGTATTTTAATTCACATAACATTATGTTGGGATATGTTCTTCTACATCCTTAGTGATTTAAATTTTATGTCCAAGTGATGAGATACCCTTTTTATCTCTCATCAACTCATTTTCTGAATTTTGTAGTGACGTCGTTAGGCTGTCAAATTTTTGCAAGGGAACTTCTTAACCCAATTTTGATTCTTTGGGATAAGCTTGTACTCCTTGAATATGTCGTTCTATGAATATGTGTGAATAACCTCTGATTGTTTTTCACTTAATATCCACTTATATTTTTGTATTAGTTTGTCACACATAATTATATAATTGATTTATCCTTAATCCAAGGATATCGTCTTTCTATGGGACTTCGTCTCAGTCTCCTTTCATTGAGGCATATTTTCTTTTATACACAACACTCTTTTATATGGTGTATAAACCCCTTTGACTTTTACATTTATCCGAAAGGAATATTTTTTATACAAAGCGTTTTACTAAACGACAAAAGGGAATGTTTTTGTCGTACGTATGCGGCGACAACGACTTCTCTGCCGCCGTGACCATTATTTGAGTTTCGGCTTCCTCTACAATCCATAACTTTTTTTTAAAAGAAAAATAAATACCATGTTTTACTTTTCTTTTATCTTGGTATTGAAAATGGTTTTCATAATGTTTTTATATCAATATGTTGTATTGATATCTTGTGATTGAAAGGTCGAAATGTTATGTTTCCTTTATGCATGTTTTCTGTGATACGATTATGTTGTGGTTCTTGGGAATTATTATGAAGATAGGTGGTTCTGTGATAAACTAAGGGCGGGTGAGCCTGATATAGCTCTCCAATGCATTGGGTAATGCGAAGGGGTTAAACGTTAAGGTTTCTTCGAAGAGATTTAGGGAATATACTGTGATGGGTATTCCAAACGTAACCAAGAGGGTTACTCCCTACGTAAAAATGTTATGAATGCCTCAAGTTACCTTTATGTCTTATGATTTCTATGATTTATTCATGATTCTATGAGGTATGTTAAAGTGCTTATGTTTTATGGGTAAAGTATGATTTCATTCTTATGTATACATGTACTCATGTTTCCTTTCCATATTTTTATATCCCTTACTGAGCTTTTTATGCTCATCCCAAGTTTTTGAAATGTTTTTCACAGGTCAAGGGAAGGGTACATGATATGATTATAGTGTCAAGGAAGTGTCAAGAAATAATCCATGTTTTATTTTAAATATGTTTCCGTTTATGGGAAAAATGAATACTATCTTTTATGTAACCACTTTGTTTAAATGTGGAATGTAATGAAGGTTTTATGATCTAATTCTCTAAAACTATAAACCTGAAAAGATCCTCAATGTGTAATGTTGTAATAACTCAAGATTATGTAAGGTTTAAGGCTAGGGCATTATAATATCACATAGGTTGACCAGGGTAATCTCACCTAATGAGATTTCATAGTTAAATCATTAATTATTTCATTTTTTTGGTGTTTTCTATTTTTATCTGAAAGTAATTCAATTTATATTTTTTAGTTATTTAATAAAAAACTAGTAATTAAATATGTAAAAAAAATTATATGAATGCAGATAGAATTATTTTAAGAATAAAGAAATAACTCCCAAGAAAATTATTTAGAGTGAAACTTCATTATATTTTTATCAGTAATTTCATATTTACTTAATGAAGACACTCAATTTTATGTGTAACACCCCAGGTTTTTATGAAATATTTTTTTCGAATAAATTTAATTTATTTGATATGTTTCATTACACACAACACCGAGTTTTAATGAACTATGACATACTATTATTATTGTTGCTGCTTAAACATGACCATTATAACCTAGCCATTAAACATGGAAGTATAAATATGAATAAATATGTTTTTAAAATTAATTATAATGTTTATATTCAAATAAAACATATTATTAATAAAGTATTAATTTTTTTTTAATGTCTTTATATGGTTCGGAAATCCCTTTTTCTCAAAATATGATTTTACGGCATTTTGTGAAAAAATAATAAAATTAAATTTTCCACTTTTAGAAAATATATTTAATAAAATTAACTTCATTCAGGGAATCAAAATTTTAGAATTATCTTAGGGTAAATTTTTGGGATTTTTCTGAAAGGAATAATTTTTTGATGAATAATAAAAATATTCGTTTTTATTAAAAAAAAATTTAGTTAAAATATTTTATAAGGTTAATTTTTTATATGGTTTAAAAAGTAAAATTAGATAAATTATGATATTATTAACCCAATATAGTTCTTTTTAATTAATTTCATAATTAATTTTTATATAGAAAAACTTTTAAAACAGTTGAATGTTTTCCCTTTAGAAAACAATTTTTTCATTGCGCTTGTGGATTTAATTTTAAATTACAATTTTCCACTTATGTGAATAGAATTTAAAAAATGGATTCCATATTATTAATAATAAAAATTATAATTACATAATACGGTAAAATTTAATTTTGTTGAAAATTTATTGTAAAAACAATAAAAATTAACTACCGCAGTTAATGTTAAAATGGGTTTATTGAGGGTTAAACTAAAAATACAAGGGGTAAAATAACCTATAGCCCTTTAAAAAACCCATTTTATGGAAATATTTAAACAATATCACCTCTATGTTTCTATAATTATCCATTTTTATCCTTTTTGCATGTTACAAATGTGGGTACACTTTATTCATTTCAAAAATTCCCTATGTGTCCTCTTCCCCACTTATAAAAGGTCTCCCACAATCCTCTCCTATTAAAACTAAAAAAATTCATAAAATAACTAAACAAATACGTTACTTACTCCCCTCAATATATCCTATAGTAATTATTTTGATTATTAATCCATCTTAATAAGGCTTTAGGTATAAACATAAATAGGCCCTCTGAAGAGGATAAAAATTGTTAAAATTGAGTTTTTGTTTTATTTATTATCAACCTCCTTAAAATATTATTAAAATATGATGATATAATAACTATATTATATAAAATATACTTATTTTATTATTTTATTGTAATAACTTTTATTTGTCTCCTCTTCCATCAAATGGGCAATGAAACCATCGATCGTGTGTACCGCATATGACCGCTTTGCGAACCGATGTTATTTCTTTTCCATAACCACCTATCACGATATGATATAATGATGTATTTAATATATATAAATATGATATTTATTATATTATTATAATTATAATATTTTAATATCACATATAACTTCATACTTTTCATTTCGTAGGAATATAATAACATCACTGATGTGTACGACAGACTACCACCTCGCAAAGTGATGTGATTTTTTTTTCACATATGCATTACATGGAAGGTAATTAGGATAAAATAAATTAATATATGTGATATTTATGAAATAATAATTAATATATAAATGGGAGATATTATTTATCATCTTTCCATTCCATCCATTAAGAAAATGGAGACAACATTCATGCGTACCTACAACTTACTATCTCTAAGAACAATGTATTTCATTTTTACCTATAACTTTCATAGATTAATATATATATTTATATATAATGAATATATATTATATTTATTTAATGTATAAATTTTTTAATATTATGGTATTATTTTCTGTAGGACCCTAGAGTACCCTGAGAGGGGAGGGGTGAATCCGGGTATCAAAATTTTCTTTTAAACTGACGGATCTTGTTCCCACATTAATAAAAAATTCACATTCACATGAATAAGGAAAACACAATAGTTTTACATGGTTAATGAATAAGAGATAGTATAAGGAGAATATTCTGATAGTATGTTGGTCAAACCTAAATCCAAAAAACATCACTTATTCTGGAATACAGAGGTTTGGTCATAGTCACACTATGTTAGGAACATTGCATTTACAATATTTTAGGGAAAGATCACAACTCCCCTCAGAACACTTTCATTGACTCCCCCAAGATCACTGATTTGAGATATATCTAAATCAATTTATTTTCTTTAAGTTAACTTCAAAGGATTGGAATTAAAATCATTGTCCCCGACTAGCCTAAGACTATTCTTGCACTGTTGATATGAGTTGATTCACTCTAAAAGCATTGTATACTAAAAACATGATATTCAAGACTATATTTCGCAATGATCCTTCATGAATCTCACTCCATCCTGAATCTCCCCGACCTTCAATTAATAAACTCCTTTACAAATCTCACTGATTCAACATAGAATACCCCATCATCACAAATAACCCTTTAATCAAAAGCATCAGAATTAGTAAATACCTATAGTGTTTTCATGATTCTTAATCTGACACAAAAAATTATGTTTTGTGAAGCCCCCATAGCTTCATGAAAATTTATTTTTTAATAAATTTTATAGAAAAACGTAATGTGAATTAATTGGGGGTAGACTCATTTTTATAGGCTCGTCTATTCACGATGCTCCACCACCTATGACACTTTTTACAGATCTTATAAAAACATTTTCATGACACTCTTCCTTTCACGATGAACCATAGAAATTACCCATTAGAAAGGATATTTGTAACCACAATTATTTTTTTTCAGAACCCTTCAAGAACCATGATTCTCAAATTCCCGTAATCATGGTGATCACGATCAACATTCATGATGGTCTAATTATTCGTCGTTCATGATGCTTGTCGATGTCGCGTAGATCCCCTTTAGTTTTCCTTGATCCTTCGTGGAATAAAATCCAGCATGACCATATTCTCAAAATCCATTAATTTTCTATATTTTCATAAAAAATTCAAGGAAATTAACATTTTGTGATGAAAATCCATCCCCCATGTTTTGGACCAAAATTTTTGGCAAACACTGGGAAATGATGCCCCCTTCAATAAAGTTTTCAACATGAAATATAATATACATTTACTTAAAAACATCCTAAAATACCATGTGAGGATTGAAACAAATTCCTATTCCTTTTCCAATAAAGTACATCATTGGTTACAACATGATGAAATTAAGAGGATCCAAAATTCGGGATGAAATCATTTATGAAAAATGAAGCAGTTGTAATCTGAAACATGATTTTAACAAGGAATTGTTAATAAATGGGTAATAAAAAGTCATAAGTAAACAATATAAGGTATTATAAATATGATTATGGTTCTTTTATATATTTATAATAAACCTATATTTATTATATATGAGTTTGGAGAATGTATGAAGTAAATTTATATTTATGGTGATGGATTTTTGTCTCAATTTGTACTCTTTGGGACATATATTATATTATACACCTATCTTATTTTATAAGGTGTATGTACAGAACCATTAACATGTAATATCATGAATATATTTAATCTAATTATATTCTATGATTTAATTAATGTTTTTATATCATGGGTCTTATGATTCAATGTTCACAAAGTGGTAAGGGTTTTATGATACATTCTCATCATTTATCGGGATTGTTTTTGTTTATGATTCTAATGATGTAATATTATGATACATCTCTCAATAAACTAATAATTTTTTTCCTACAGTTATTTCATTAAAATAAACACGATCCTTTCATTTTACTCTCTTTATTTACTGAATAGTTTTTTTAAAAAATAAAAAATAAACTTTATTTTTTCTCTTCGATCGAAAATACTTTTCTTTCATATCCGTGTTTCCTAAAAAATGTTTTCATGAAAGATTTTAATACTCCCCAATGATTGTTAAATTTCATTTTTTGACCCTTGGTTGAATTTTTACAAATTTTTTAAAAAGGAATCTTCATTTCCTTTTCCAAACAAGGCCCTTTTTCTTTTACCGTAAATATTAAAGGATTTTTTTAACACGTACGACATGAAAATAATTTCTTGTTGTCATAACCAAATAATGTTTTAATGATTCCATTATAAGTTTGAAATCTTATTTTCAATGAAAATAATTTTGAAAAATATTTATAAATTATTAGTTTTCAAAAAAAGTTATTTTCAAAGTGAAAAGGTTAATTTCATCCAAAATTTAACTAAGTGATATTTCAAATTCATTTTCCATATAATATGACATTATTGGATGATATTAAGATTTACGGGTGATATGATACAATCTAACCATCATTATTCTTTATCTGGATGGTTTATTTCTATGATGATAAGATGTTTATGAAATCCTTTTCTTTTATATGGGTCTTGTTATGATGAAAGGTTTATGAAACCAAATTATTTTCATGGGTTATAATATGATGAGAGTTTTAATTTATTTTGTAATAAACATATATATTATATATGGGATTGGAACTATATCTCCCTTTGCTGAATTGGATAATTATTAATGTTATATGAGTATAAAGGGTATATCAGAGGTTATCCCATGCCAGAAATAGGGTACATGGGAGGTTATCTGAAACCCAAAAGAGGGTACACAGGAGGTTATCCCATGACCAAAAGAGGGTACATAGGAGACTATAACAAGACCAATGTTGGTACAAAGGTTGTTATCCTCACATGTTATAAATTTCTTAGTGGGTAGTCTTGAAATAAGGTTTTAGATTCTTAGGTGTATGCCAAAACTCTGTGTCTTATTCTTCTGTTATGCTATCATAACTTATGTACTTTGATTACATTAAGATTCATGTCAAACGGAATTCCATGATTTATGTAATAAATTAATTTTATGATCTATTATATGTAGGTATAGTTTTCAAATGTTAATCTCATGTTCTCATAACCTTATGATTATGTTATTCTTATGTGATCATTGATATCTTCATTGTTTACCATTATTGAGAATTTGAGATCTCACTTTATTATTTTTTATTCCATGTGTTATGAACAAAGGTTTTATGTATGATAAGTCTAAGAAGGGTGATAGATATGAAGAAATTAGTGGGAGAATATGTAGTTCATATATAAACTAGATTTTTATGTTTCCAAGTTTCATAAGGCACTAGTCCTAAATGATTCTGGCATGGATCATTATGTTACATGCTGAATGATTTTTATTAAGATATTATATATATATATATGAGAAGTTTAATTCACTACGGTTGGTATTATAGAAAGGTTTAGAAAAAATTTAGAAACTAGGATGAGAGAAATTTTGTGATATCCCCTGGGTTATATAAAAGGATAATTATAAGTATAAGAAAATATTATCAAATATTAGTGTAGAATAGAGTGAGTGGTTTCTATGAAATTACATCCCTACTTGAATACCACATGTGGATGTGGTTCTGGTATAAATGTACCTAGGGGTAATAACTCTAAAAAGGCACATCAATATTGACTTTATCATTACCTTGTACACGACAATGGGCTGTACTATGCCCCTAGTTTGAAACTTCTAAGGTATATGCTTTGTAACTTCACAAAATCTTTAAGAACCATTATGAAGTATTTTAATAATGACCACAAATTACCTTGATTAAGCCTAAGGTGTCATATATTGAAAATAAGGTGTCATAATGTAGACATCATATAAGTTATTTTTTATGATTATGTGTTTTATCACTATTTTTGTTGTTTCTTACAATATTATTTCTTATTTTATTCAATGGTTGGAGCTCAAAGGAACCATGATAATTTTTAATGAAATAGATTATGAAATTATTTTCCTTCTAATCAAACAAATGTTATGGGAGATGGAATGAAAAATATTATTGTTATGCTCACTCAACTTTCTCAGGCTATGAATCATGTTGAACTTGGAAATGAGAAAATGAGGGAACAATTCTATGTTTTCTCCTTTATGAGAAACACCCACCTTATTTTAATGGTTCATTTGATACACTAGTTTCCAAGAAATGGATATTTACCATTTTAAATACACTTTCCATTATCTAGTGTTTGGATAAAGAAAAATTAATTTTATTCATCTTTTGTTTTGAAGGATAAGTGGATCAATAATGGACTCGTATCATGAATATGAGGTGAAAATATGGAATTGAATCCATGGAGTGTTATTATTTTAAAAAATTATTTTTCAAATAATTAATTTCCTTGTATTATTCATATGCAAATGGAGAAATAATTATCTATGAAAAAATAGACGGATGATGAGTCTGTCATTACCCATGAGGAAAATTTTAAAAAAAATTGTGATGTTCACACCTGTTATAATCATCTATTCTAAAAGTAAGGTTGATCTATTTTTCTGTGGCTTAAAACTAAGTCTCTAAAAGGTGTTGTCCATAAGGGAATTTAGTATATATGAATAAATCCTTTGATGAGCAATCAAGGTAGAAATAAAGTTTAGAGTTACCCATCAATGTCGTTGTCTTGATAAGAAAATAAAGATGGAATTAAAATAAAATTATAAAAACCAAAGAGAGGAGAATTTATGCATTACTTCACACTCAAAGTGTGGATAGAAACATGTAAATACTTGACATAAGAGGACTACTACCTGTTTTGACTATGTAAAGGAGGTTCATCAAGTGGATGAATGCCAAAGTGATGTGAATAAGTTATCTAGTGATGAGAATAAAAGTAAATACCCCTACAATCTGCACCCACACTATAGTTCTTCAAGTGTATGGACATTGAGAATTATGTCAATGAAAGGCCTAATTTAATGGATAGTTACAATAATAAGTCACAAAAAACAATAAAGACAATGGAAAAAAATCTTATAAAATCACAATAGTTGAAGTGAATAATGACAATTAGGGTACACTTATATTCCACTCTAAAGTAGGGATTTAAATGTTAGAGTTAAATGAATGATCCCTAGGAAAATACTTTGGTTCATACTTTAGTGAAATTTGATGTAAGTCTAATCATTTATTGTCTCCCTCTACATAGATTATTGAATAATGAATTAACTTTTGATATTTTATCAGTGCAAAGAGGAACCCAATATCCCAATGGAAATGTTTATGTATAATATAAGTGTTTATTTAAGGAATAATGGGTTTTGAAATCATATATGCCTCAATGTAAGATTAATTTAGAGTTATGGATACCAAGATGGGTTTATGATTTTAAGGTTGATAATTTGTTCAAAGTCATAGAAAATTATTTTTAGAATTTATGTTATGGGACTTTACCAATATTAATGATGTCTTTAGATAAATTTATTGAAATATAACCCTTTGGTTTTTTATATTTTTTAGTGAATAAGTTATTTGATAAGCAATGCCTTTTATGGATATATGATCAAATGTATTGGTAACCTTTAGAGTTTAACTTAAATTTTATGTTGAGTTTTTTATGGTTTATTAAAATTTGGTAGTATTTTAGGGATTATTTGAATATAGTTTTGTAAAAAGGATAACCTATAGGTCGGGTGATAACCTATCACATCCAGCAGGGTTGTATGGCTTAAACCGACAACCGAAGGATAATAAGGGTATAACACCTACCACTAGCTTATGTGAAAGAGTTTTTAAAAATGGAAATCATGAAGAGACATATTACTGAGTAAGTATCTTGATACTTGATATGTTAATAAGTTAAGGATTATAGATAAAAGTATAATGGGATGTTATAACCACTATCCACCCAACAATGGTATTGAAAAAAAATCACCATGTATTTTTTCATTTAAATCCCTAAAATTTATAAATGGAATATTGATATATGGGTCTTAGTCAACCAATTTACAAGGTCATCACACATCATCACTATCAAGGAAGAATTATCACTTGATATGATGGCTAGAATACACATTTTGGAATTGGTTTCATTGCATGGAGTACCACAATATATTTCTTCTGATTGATATTTGAGGTCTATCTTAAAGTTCATGTGAAGTATTCAACAAGCTATTGAAATAGAGTTGAATTTCTATAATGTGTATCATCCTCAGAGATATGGTCAATATAATAGAACATTTAAAACCATAAAGTATATGTTGATATCTTTTTTTATGTATTTCAATGGTAGTTGGGATCAATACATTCATATATCTGAGTTTTCTTGTCATAGTATCATTAAATCATACATTTATATGGCTCCTCATGAATCCCTATATGGAAAAAAGTGTATAACTATAATTTAATAAAATTAAGTTAAAAAATATATCTATTGAGACTTTATCTTGCTGAAGAAATGGAAGATAAGGTTAAATCCATTCAACACGTAAGTGTAACACAAAGTCAATAGAAGAGTTATGCTTAAAATCATTGATGCGATCTAAATTTTGAAGTTGGTGAGAAGGTGTTTCGATAAATTTATATATGTATTAAGGGAATGATATTAAAAAATATGGGAAAAATAATCTCTAATTATATATGTCACTTTGAAATTATTGATCATATTAGGATGGTAGCTTATAGTTTGGCACTTCTGTCGAACCACTCTCTGGTTCACAATGTATTCCATGTATTTATCATGAGAAAGTACATACCTAATTGATCACATATAATGAACTCAGAGGTCATATCTCTATATCATGATCTTTTTTATGAGGGGAAACCAAAGGAGTTTTTGTATCATAGAGAGAAATCGATATGAAACTAGACCACTTACCTAGTCAAAGTTCTGTTCCAAAGCCACCAGCTTGAGGAAGTTATGCAGGAACCTAAATATGCGATGAGGCATAATTATCTTAATTTTTTGTATCGTAGTAATTAATTTTGAGTTATAAATTAATTTTAAGGGGTTTATAATTTAAATTTCTATGTTTTTAAGAAATAGTTTTTCAAATAAATTTTAATTCATTGATATCTTGCTTTATATGCAACATCAATTTTTAAAAAACCACGATATACTATTAATATTATTATTCAAACACGATCATTATAAAATATCCATTAAACATGTAGGTAAGAATAAGAATAAATAATCTTTGAAAATTAAGTAAAATGGTTTTATATAAAGAAAACATAATAATAAAAATATTCTAATTTTTTGGTAAAGCCCTATTATTCTTCCAAAACACCCTTTTCTAAAAAAATATTTTTATTACTACTTTTGAACGAAAAATAAAATAATATATTTCATTTTTTATAAAAATTAATTTAAAAAATTAACTCCAATTCTTTAATAAACATTTTAAATTTATTTTAGGGTGAATTATTGGTATTTTTCCAAAAAGATTAATTTTCTGATGAACTGTGAAAAATACTGGTTTTTATTGAAAACTGATTTTTCTATAAAAAATTACAAGGATATTTTTTTTAAATTAGTTAAATAAGTAAAATTAACTCAATTATATTACAATTAATCCAAAATAGTTCTTTTAAAGAAATTTTATATTGAAATTTTATATAAGAACTTTTTAAACTTTTGAAAATCTTCTCTATGGAAAAACGCGTTTTCATCGCATCTATGGCTTTAATTTTAAATTAAAATTTTCTGATTCTATTAATTTAATTTGAAAAAAAATGATTAGATAATTGAATCATAATAATTAATATTATATAATAATTTAATATTTTTATTTTTCAAGATGACCCATAAAAAAAGTAAAATTTAATTACTGTGGTTATGGTTAAAACAAGTTTATCTGGGGTAAAATAAAATGATAATGGGTAAAATGACTTAGAGAAACTTATAAAAAACCATTTTTTGGACATAATTATACCTTATAACAAATAAAGTTCTATAATGACTCATTCTTTATACCTTTTTCATGTGAAAATGTTGGTTACACTTAATTCTTTTTAAACATTCCATCTGTACCCTCACCCCCACTTATAAAAGGCCATCCTCCATCTGTTCATATTCACACTTCAATGAAAATTTGGTTTATCCACGAAATTAAAAAATGTATTTATTAGTTTCATATCCATATACTATTGAAATTGTGTTTTTATTAAGTCCTCCTAAGAAGGATATATGTATAAACCTAAAGAGGATCTCTGAAGAAGTGGTATATTTATTAAACTTGTGTTTTTGTTTTATTTATTCATACACCTCATTAAATATTCTTAAAATATGATAATATTATAAAAACATTATATATAATATAATTATATTTTATTATTTTAATTTCATTACCTACATCTATATCCTCTTCCACCAAATGGGAAATGAAATTGTTGATCATGTGTTTGGTAGACTACCACTTCACGAATTGATATTCTTTATTTTCCATCACCACATCTCATGGATAGATATAATTTTGGATTATATATATATATATGATATTATTAAACTTATGTATCTAAAATATAACATAAACTTTTTTACTTCCCATTCCATGGTAATACGATAATGTTGCATGTGTGTACGGTGGACTACCGCCCCGTGAAGCGATGTGATTCATTTTTTACTCACACATTACATGGAAGGTAATGAGTATAAATTTAATGAATATATATGGTATATATGAAATCATAATTAATATTTTAATTTTATATATTATTTATCTTCCATTTATTTAATCTTTCAAGAAAATGGAAAAAACATTCATGCGTATATACAACCTACCATCACTGTAAACGATGTATTTTATATATCTAACTTTTAAGGATTAATATAAATACATATGTAATGATTATATAATATATTTAAATCATGATTAAAATTATGGAGATTATAGAACCATGATCAATGTAAAAGTATAAAAATTAACAAACCAAAACATACATGAATAATGAAGCAGTTATTACCCTAAACATGATTTTAACAAGGAATTGTTAATAAACTGATAATAAAAGGTCATAATTAGAACATATATGGTATTATAAATAAGAGTATGGTTATTTTAAATTTTTATAATAAACCTATATTTATTATACAAGAGGTTAGAATGTGTACAATGTAAGTTGAAACTGAAGGAAAGATATTTTTGTCTCAGTTTTCCTTCTTTGGTACGTACTTTATGATATGAAACTATCTTCTTTTATGAGGTGTGTATACATACCCATTGACATGTAATATCTGTAATTTATTTATTCTCATGATAATTTGAATTTTCATTTAATTTTATTCTTTTATGGGGCATGCGATTCAATGTTGCCAAAGTGGTAAGGGTTTTATGAAACAATCTCATCGTTTATTAGGATTTTTTATGTTTATGATTTCAATGATAAAATATTATGATATATATATCATTAAAATAATTTATTTTATTATACTATATTTATTTTTTGAAAATATTTTTTTAATTTATTTTTTCTCTCTTTAGTTACTCAAGAGTTCAAAAGAATGTTTATAATAAAAAATGACATTATTTATCTCTTCACTCTAAATTATTATTCTTCAATATATATGTTTTTTGAAATGTTTTCAATATATATTTTACTAAACTTAAATTATTTATTAAATAATTTTTACCCTTTTTTAATTTTTTAAAAATGTTTTAAGAGGAATCTTCTTGTCATTTTTCAAATAAGTCTTGTTTGGATTTTATTGAAAAATATAAAAATAATTATTATTTTAACTAGTACAACATTAATGTAATTTTCCACAATCACTACCACATAATTTTTTAAATATTAATTTGTAAGTTTAAAATGTTATTTTATTATAATGTTATTTCGAAAATGTTTTATGAATTTAAATTTTTAAAAAAAATGTGATTTTCAAATTGAAAAGGTTATTTTACTTAAGAAATGTTCCAATTGTTCTTCAAAAATAATATTACATCTAAGATGAAACCATTTGATTTTAATTATTCTTTAATGTGGATACGATCCAATTATACCATACTTGTTATTTCTATGGATGTTTTATGTCCATGAGGAAAATATTTTTATGAAACAAGTTTCTTTTCCATAAGTTGTGCTATGATGAAATATTTATGAAATCCATTTATTTTCATGAGTTATGATATTATTAATGTTTTATGATCTTGTAAAACACAGATATATGAATTATATGATTGATGTGACCTATATATCCCTCCAATTCAATGTGTAATTATTAATGTTATATGATCTCAAATGGTTTATGGGAGGTTATTCCAAGCATGAAAGAGGGTTCATGAGAGGTTATACCAAGGCCAAAAGAGGGTATATGAGAGGTTATTTAAAAACTATCATGTTATTCATGTACTTATGGGTAGCCTTTACATAAGGTTTTATATGCTTATGTGTATGACACAAATTTATTTCAAATTCTAATGTTTTTCTTGAATGAAGTATATACTTATATTCCTTTATGATTCATGTCTTCTGAAATAGCAAGATTTATTCCATGAATCATGTTTATGATCTATGGATATATATTTTGGTTTTTAAATGTGAATCTCATGTTCTCATACACTTATGATCATTTTATTTATATGTGATCATTGATATATCTTTTTCCTACCCTTAATAAGCATATGAGATCACCCTTTATTGTGTTTTCTTCCCCATGTTTTGAAGAAAGGTTTTATGTTTGATTATTCTAAGAAGCATTATAGATATGAATGAATTTTTGGGAGAATATGTATTTCTCATATGAACAAATTATTTATGTTTTCAAACTTACAAAGAAAATAGATCAAAAATATTATGGCTTGGATCATTATGTTATGTAATTAATATTCATCTATCAATATTTAATATTTATGTATGAGAAGTTTGGGTTTCTAGAGTGTGAACCTATTATAAGGATATGGTTTTGTATGTATATTAAACAAAATTATTTCCAAGTAAACTGAAGATCTTCTCCATCAATCAAAAAATGGTTGAATGAGAAGAATAATTTGGTTAAATCATCTCACTAGTTGTAATACTAAAATTAACCCAAATTAGATCATAAATATTAAGTAATTAATATATAAAAACTAGTTTTTAGACTTTTAATACTCCCCCAAGAGAGTCCTCAGATTAGTTAGTCATGATCATAAGTATATGAGTTCATAATTGAAAAAACGGAAAGAGAAAGAGAGAGTTAGAATAAAGGAAGAAAGATAAATAAATGAGATGAAAGTTATTAAAATATAAAATCTATGATTTAAAAAGTAAATAAATAAATATATGGAAATTACTATACGAATTGTTAGAGTATACCGACGATGATTTATATCCACTCGTGCATATCTCAGTGAAGGCATAAATTAAATAGCCTCATTTTCATTTTATTGAACTGTAACTTCCTCCTTATTTAGCAAGTAAATTATACACGAGATTCTCTCTTCTTGAATTTCTTCAAAACAATTATCTTCTTCAAGGATTATTTGTTTTGTTTTCATATTTCCATTACATACTATTTCATTAAACATAATCGACATGAAAACCTTTTATTGGTTTCATGAGTTCTAAAATGGTATCCTAATACCATAACTCAAATTCCATCTCAATCCTCAAAAAGAAACATGCACCCATATTATTTTACAATTTTTAGACTCCTACTATAATAATTAAAAATTCCCATTTTAATATAGAATCGACTAAATTTATTTTGAATAAACTTTCATGATCTGGAATAATAATCAAAACCTAAAAGATTAAATATATACTTTTATTCTAATTATTAAAAATATTAATAAAATAATTAAAATTCAATAATTAAACAATTTTTTGTAATTTAATCCAAAATAATCCTATATACTAAATATTTGATAATTACCCATTAAATATTAAATTTTAGGAGTTTAAAATCAATAAAAACAAGATAAAAATTATAGAAATATTTACATTATTGTAGATACATCATATATTTTCACACCATTATTCTATAAATTCTATAATTATTTAATTAAGGGATGAAAGTATATAACAATGTATTTGAACACATATTATTTCTTAGAATATTCATTGAAAATAAGAAGGATATTTATTGTATACACATCCGTAGAGTTAGATTGTGAGGGATAACAATGATGAGGAGGCATGTTGTGGGGCTCTAATTAAATATATTTTTAAACCCTATGAGAATGAAACCTAGGGATGAATAGGGTGGTCTCTCAAAGAGTTGGTCCTTAAGACTCACTACCCTAGCACTATTATTTGTTTTTTTATTTTCATTATTCTCAAAGTAGAAATGTATAAAGAGGTTTTTTGGTTTTTTATTTTACAAAATTCAGAATATAAGTTAGGGTGAAGGGGATGACCCTTATCTTGATTACTATGGTTCATCAATAATTGGTACGGTTCTCAACCAATATTCAATCCATCACCACTCATTGATTTCTACCCTCTATATATGTTTTGGGACTGAAAACACATGGAAACCTCCTTATTAATACCCTACTCAACTCCTCCATGGTGAAGAGGTAGAGAATACACTCAACCATGGAATCCAGTCTCCCAAAACCTAGTCCCAGTCATATGATATTCATCCCTAAATCCACACTACTCTAATCATATGCAGTGTAGATTAAGGGAAAGGAGGGATATGTTCTTTGTTATTTTGGAGAATACAAAATTTAATTGGAGGTAGTTAAGGGTTCTTTGGTGAAATAGGAAAGGAGGGATTAAAAATTCTCAAAAAATCTACCATAAGAACTAATCCATTATGTTAGTTCTCTGTAACAATGAAGTTAAATATCACAACGGAAGAGAGGAAGATTAAAAACATGTTGAATATAAAATCAATTTTAATTAAAAATACAAAAAACAAAATACTATTATTCCTACACTAATAAGGACCTGAAAAATGTTCAAGGACTCGCATCCTTTTCAGTGGAATAGGTTTAATATATTTATAAACATCAAAACACCTCATTTCACATCCTTATCATGTTTAGTGTCAATAAATGATTTTTATTTATCCTTGTATGTATTCCACTTGTATATCATAAGGTATTTAGTTAATGAAGTTGGGTTTCTCTCAAATTATCCAGTTTCTCAACATTTTTTCCATGATCTCAATCTCCCTATCCATTGGGTTTATTTTCACATAGATCATCTATTAGTGACCTCCCCAATTTTGGTAAACCATCATAATGTGAATTTTATTTTCAATTTTCCATTTTTTGGTATTTTTTATTTTATTCTCATGAAAAAATAGCCTTTATGCATGCCCATCAGTACCCTTAGATGACTTTGAGAAAACCATGATACAATGGATTTGTGATGGTATGGCCTTTAAGTAGAATCCATTACATAATAATAAGCATTATGTTGGTCTGGGAGTGTGACGATTACTATAAATAAGTATAGGTGAGGACCATTACATATGTTCAATCAAGTAGTGAAACCCATAAATAGACTATAAAATCTCATAGTGACCTTTATATAGTGGTTAGGAGCCGTGACTAACCTTTATGCAGCCCTTCATTCACATAATTTACCTTTACAAAACTCTAGGAGGAGCTTGGTACCTTTATATGGTGACTTAGCTACACTTAAACAAGTTTTGTTTTTCATTTACAATGCCATAGAGAATTTTCCCTTAACATATATTATATTCCTTATTTGAGGGAAACTCAAAAACAAAAAAAAAATTAAATTAAAAGGAGGCTTTGTCTATATTAAGATAAAAATGATTAAAAAAATTTAAAACTATAATTTAAAGCCATCAAACAATGAAATTACATAATCCAATATCATTTTATGACTTCATAATAATATAAAATAAAATGAATAAAACATTTAACAACACATATTTTAACCATTTAACAAATAAATTCTATATATCAAAAAGTGTCAAAAATTTATTAATTATATAATATTTACATTAATCATGGGTTTAATTACCATTGAAGATAAGATAAAAATTTATAAAATATTTTCTCTCATAACACCCCCATAGTAACATTATTTCACTTCCGTACAATACAAAGAGTTCAATATATAAAAAATATAGTCCTAGCTAGGTTCAAATTTACACACACAAAAATGAAATAAATAAAATAGTTATCCATTAATTAAAATTTCATTCCTCCTATGTAAATTAATAATTTTTTTAATTCAATCCAAGTCAATGTTCCAATTCCAGAAGTGAAAAAAATACATTTTAGTGGAATTGACACATTAATTGGGGAAACATTAAATTATAACTCTCGCCTAGTTTCTTATACCCAAGTTACATTTTCCATTTCCTTGATACAACTAAAATGGTATTATAATACATAATTTCCCCTCTCTTCATTTGCATTCAATATTCCCCACACCTGAATCCATTTATTTTTTATAATTTAAAACTATTGAATTTTTCCTAGATATGTGTTGTGAAAATAAATTATAGGATGTACAATGGAATTTATTACTCACACACCAAGTTCATAATCATCTTATAAATTTATTATGAAA
Organism: Viscum album; assembly: GCA_963277665.1. Classification (NCBI taxonomy): domain Eukaryota; kingdom Viridiplantae; phylum Streptophyta; class Magnoliopsida; order Santalales; family Viscaceae; genus Viscum; species Viscum album. The sequence goes on along the minus strand of OY728130.1, from coordinate 2,105,056,365 downwards.
TCCCAATTTTCCATTTTACACCATTTTAAAGGACTTATATCTCTATCATTTTTGTTTGCTCTATGAGGTATTATTTTTCGAAAGTCCATGTTACCTAAGTTTAAGTTCAAAAATATTGTTTCCTTATGTTAAAAGTTCAATTAAACTTCAACATTTTCAAATGAAAACATTATTTACATTAAAAAAGGGGAAAATCACTCAACAATATTGAAAATACAAACAATTTTAGAAAAATAAAATTCACAAATCTAACATGTATCTTACACTAGGTACTAAATATTTGTAACTCATGTTTCCTAGTATAAAAACACACTAAAATCAAAATAAAATTAAAAAAAGGATGAAAATTTTTATTTATAGCTTTCTAAAAATAGATCATAAAACTCTCTTAAACTAATCTAAAAAAGTATGGACTCCTCTCCTACACTTATTCAATTTTAATCTCATAAAAATCTATATAACATATTAAAATTGTTGAGATCTAATAGTTATATAAGGATAGAAATAACCTAGTGTTTTTTTTAATTAATAAATTTGAGTTAAGATCTTCTTTATGATGCTTTGAAGATAGCTTTGAGCTAACCTCCTCAGTGTTTTACACTTTGGGAAACCATTAAAGATGCATAATTTAACATGATAAATTTTTATTTTAATCAGTAAAAAGAAAGAAATCTTGGTGTTACCCCTATCCAGGTACTAAGTTTTTACTTCCCTTTGTATAAAATTTAAATTATTAACCACAATCTAATAGTGAGTTTTATTTGCTAGATAAAAAACAACCAGATTTTATTTTTTCTAATGTATATGAGTGGAAAAAAGTTCTGGAGAACCCCACAAATAGAGTAAAAAAACCCTAAACCTAAATTAATAGAAATATATTTAGAAGGGCTGGGAAAAGGATATAAGGATTATCCTTACTATTTGATCATGACAACAAATTCATTTTTGGAAGAAATATATTAGTAGTGGATTAATAAACCACCGCTAAAAAAATTTAAATGAGATATCATAGGTTTTCTAAAAATTTCTTCTAAATATTATCTATTTATTAAAAAATCACTTCTCCCTCAATCCCCACCCTTCTCCCATGAGTCCCAACCTCCTGCCCCAATCCCCCTCCCCCCTCCCCCCGATCTTGATCCCTCACCAGTACAATGGTCACCCCTGAGCCCCATGAGTTGCCACCCCCCACCCTCAGCCTCACCCAAGTCATCACCCTCACCTGATCCATCACCCTCCCCAGATTAATATACCTCACTCAAACCCTCACCGGAGCTAGGATCGCACCTAATCCCCCTTATATGTTTCCCTAGCCTTCTCACATGAGCTATCCCCACCAACTCCCCTTCTCCCCCTTCTCCCCTGACTCCCTGAGTGGTAAGCCACCCTTCTTCATATTTTTTTCTACTCCTTTCTTTCCTTTCTCCATATCTCATTTTTCATACTCCTACTAACTCCAACAAATGTTTGGGTTTGGAATAAAGTTATGGGAAGCTCTAATGATGTGTATTTTTGTTGTCCAGGTGGAGTAGGTATCTTATTGGCTCGATTGTCCAGTCACATACTTATATACATCAACTAGGTCATAGATTATAAAGGTAATCTTCATGTTTTAGATTAGGTTCATGTATTTTTTGAATAGACCATGTGATTTAGGTCTGATTGGTTATTAGAGGATGATAATTGATTAAATATACATTGTGAGTAAGTCCAAGTTCTATTCATTATCATTATTTTCAATTGTTCTGAATATAATTAACTAGTTTGAATCATGTTATTTTTATGAATTTGGGATGTTAATATTTATTTTTTTGTTATTTTGGATCTATTTATAATTATTACATCATTTAGCTAGTCTGAAGCATTTCATTTTTATGCATTTGGGATGTTAATTATTTTCTGATTTTTATCTGGATTCTATTTTTCATAATTCTCTCAATGATTTATTTTTTTACATTGATATTTTTAGTACATATATAAATATTATTATAAATACTTGGTTGAGTTTTTTTACTTCTATTTACTATGTTTCCAACTTATTAATACTTAAGTGTTTTATTTTTTTAATAAATTTTTGGCACATTGTGATATTTATGGATAAAATCTAGATCACATTACTAAGGAACACACCTTAGTATGCTAAGGATTTCTAGAAGTTTTTATATTTTTCAATTTCTAATAGATCCGTTGTTGGTAAAATAAAATTTTCATGTCCTAAATGTAAAATTAGAGTACAGTTTATGAGATATGATGTTTAGGAACACTTGATATTGAATCAATTCCCTACTCAATGTTTTTTTTGGATTTGTAATGGAGAATCTAATGTTATAAAATGTTTGAGTATTGATGTCAATCAATATAATGAGCTCCCATCGTCGTTGATAATGGAAAATAAAATGAAAAACCATAAAAACTATGTTTTTAGAATTTAAAGACAAAAACATCAATATTAAAGTATATCATAACAACTAGTTGAGGGTTCTATAAATAGTAACTTGACAAGTGATATTTTTGGGATTATAGGACAACCAAATCAAAATTGTAACATATCATTGGATATTTATATTATGTTGTTATAGACTAATGTAATGGAGAACTTCATAATGAATAAAAATGTGTTTCATGATTTAGTTGACAATGGAAATAAAGATTTTTATGGTGGATGATTGAAATATTCAAAATTTTATTTTTTTGTTGAATTTGTATCATATAAAATTCCAATAATAAATTGAAAATAAGTCATTGTATATGCTATTGGTATTTTTTCATGATTCATTTCTTGAAACTAAGGTCTATAATTCTATTTTTAATATGAAAAAAATTGTAAACAAACTTGGTCTGAATTAAAAAAAATACATGTTTGTCTTAATGATTATATGCTTTATTGGGGAGAGGATTCAATCAGGCAACATTAAAAAAAATTTCTTCTCCTAGATGGAATTGAATGTGTGATGTTGGAAGTATGAATCAATATACTACTATAAAGAATAAGAAAAATAACACACCTATACTTGTTTTTTCACTGGAAAAAATGGAGGCTTTCCCAAAACTTTTATGACTATGGTTTGAACAAACCATTGGTATACTGTTTTTACATCAACCTTTCCCAACGGTTTGAACAAAATATCGGTATGTTGTTTTTAGAATCAACATTTTCCAATGGTTTTTGTAAACCGTTGGGAAATAATTAATTTTTCTAATGTATTCCAATGGTTTCTTTAAAATAGTTGGTAAATATTATATTTCACAATGTTTTTTAGAACTGTTGGGAATGTTTTTCCACAAATACACAAAAGATCAAGTTCCCCCGTCCACCTGATCGAATCCAAAAATATAAGATCTCCCAAAGCTCTCTCTTTACCCTAGGCTATGAAACTCCTTCCACCTAATAGATCTAAATTCAATCAAGAAATTGTTTAGTTATAAACTTGAATTATATAAGTTCTACCTTATTTTTAATGTTCTTCATATATTTTTTTTGTTTTTTGTTTTGATTTGGCCTAAAATAGAGGTTCGTGCGGTCTGTGGGATAGTATACCAAATAAGTGAAATTTGATTTGTTTTATATTTTTGTTATATACATAAAGAGTCATGATTGTTTGAATCACCTTTATTTTAAGTCTTCATATGCACCCCTTCTGTGTAGAGTTAGTGAACCATATGAACTAATGGAGGTGCTGGTGAGAGGTATCCCCACTCAAAGACGGAAAAGGGTCTGTTTAGTCATATTGTCTCTAGATGGGTAATAGATATAAGGATGGTCCATGTGAAGGTATTTGGGATGGTTGGGGTAGTGGTTTAAGTTTTTTTACATTTTATAGTGGGGTGATATGATAGTTTCTATGGACTTTAGTTTAGTTTAAAATTGCATTTTCATTTTGTATTTATAGTTTTTGTTCATGGTGAAATAGGAAGGGTAGAGATATTAAGGATGAATTGGCTGTTAGTTGGGTGATGTACTGGAATTGTGATGTTGATTTGATTGGGTATAGGTAATTTTCAAGGTAATATATGGGTATTGCCTCCCCTAATCACCCCCCCACCCCCTCCCCTAGACACCCTCCATTCCCCTGGACACCCCCAATCCCTGGATATCCCCCCCACCACCCTAGAAACCCTACATTAGACAGAACCCCAACCTCCCCTGCACACCCCACCCCCACTGGACACCCCCATACATTGGATAGCCCCCCTCACACCCCCAACCCCTGGACACCCCCACCCCCTGGGAAAACCCTCTACCCCCAGACTCCCCTCACCCCTAGACATTCCCATCCCACCGGACACCCTCACCCCACATGGATAGACCCCCCCCCCCCTCCGCCCCTACCCCCTGGACACCCCACCCCACCCCCTGGACACACACACCCTTAGGCACCCCACCCCCAACAAAACCCCCACCCCCTAGAAACCTCCACCCCCTTTGACAACACCCCCACCCCTGGAAAACCCCCACCCTTGGACACACCCACCCCATGGACAATCCCCCCTCCTCCCCCCCCCCCCCCCCCCGACACCACCTCACCCCCTAGACACCCCACCCCTAACACCCCCACCCCCAAGACATCCCCAACCCTCTTGGGAAGCCCCCTGAATACCACCCCACACCCTTGAAACCCCGACCCCAAGGCACCCGACCCCCTTGGACAACCCCCACCCCAAAACACCCCTAGTTACCCCCCACCACCTTTGACACCCCCCTGGACACCACCCCACCCCCTGGATACCCCCAACCCCAGGACAATCTCCCCTAGACACCACCCCAACCCCTAGACACCCCACCCCCTGAACACACACACCCCCTAAAAATCCCCCCCCCCCCACAAACTCTGGACACCCCCACCCTCTTGGACACTCCCTCCCCTTTGGACACCCCTGAATCCTCTAGATAGCCCCCCACCCCATGGACAACCCCCCACCCCCTGGACACCACCCCACCCCTGGACACCCCACCCCCCGAGAAACCCCCACCACTTGGAAAATGTTCTATCAGGTCCATGGTGTCCTTTTGTATGTGATAAATGAAAAAAGTACAAAACACATTTCACCTCAAATTTAGGAACACATAACTGAATTAATATATCATCACATTGTTTTAATAATAAGCTATCAACCCAAGAATAGTTCACTACATAAACTAAAAACCCTTTACTTTATGGATCTCTAAAATGTCGATATATTAACCCATTTGGAAAATAAATTTCAATCTTATCATTCAAAATATCCATGTACATGGAAACATTCTTCTTTTACCCATAGAACCTTTATCTTATGACAAAAAAATTATCTTAGTTCCATTTAATCTTTCTTGGATCATGATCCACATATATTACCATGATGTTTCAATCCCTAAGGAATATTTTAAAATCATTTTCAGATTATATTTACCATTTATTTAGAATAGATAATATTAATATCACTCAAATAATCTTCTAAAATATTAAATTTCTTCGTTCTAAAATTTAATCTACTCCTGAATAATTATCCTCCACAAGTGTATATGATCATGTACTCTCATGTATAGTTATTCAAGGATATTAGAAACCTTACATGAATATTTTTTTGGTCTCAAAACACTCTCTAGATATCCCGTGATCAATTTATTACTTAGTTTATTTAATACTTGAGAAAATGGGATTATTCTCCTTCAAAGTATCATGGATTAGAAATATCTCATTCTCTTTAACACAAGATGTTTTGGACTCTCAAAATTCTTCCATAGATTATATATGTTATCTCAAAATTCACAACTTTAATGGTATTATATTTATAATTGAAGTTAATATCACGAATTTATATTAATTTATATTATTTTGTTATAAATATTACATTTTGTTGTCTATTATATTATGATTCTCATATAGAGTAGTGTGTCCGTTATGGTTTCATATAAAGTAAACAATTCTCATTTACTTAAATATATTTTTGATTAAACTTCAATATTATTGAATTTATTTTGGAAAAATGACTTATAACAATTTTTTTACAGAATGGATAGAATTTGGATATATGAAACTGATCAAATCTCAAGCGATTTTCAAAACAATTTGGAGATATTTTTAGATTTTTCATTTCACAATGTTTTAGATAGTGGCCACATACACTGTTGATGTTAAAATTGTGTTGGAAGACCTTGTTTTATCTTTGAATAAGTCAGATACCACATAACCAAATTTTGTTTTCATGAAAACTACTATTTGTGGTATCACAATGGAGTGAAAATGAAATCTCCAATTACTGATGATCCAAATAAGAGGACTGGATTGGAGAATTTGTTATATGACCAATTTATGTTTATTCTTAATCATAAATATATTTTTATTATGACCCAAGATGTAGCTTCCCTGACCTAGAATCCACTAAACCGGTGCTCCGAGCCGGGTGGTTACATGACCTTAAGCGCACCTCCACATATACCAAAGGCTGTCGACTAGCAGCGGGGGTTTATGGAGTCATGTGGGGAGACTATACCCCCTTTTTATCAGAGTAAGACACAATATAAATAAACCAAATAGTGGAAACAATAACCAATAAATAAGGAAAATGTATAAAAATCAATTCCAACAATAAATATGCCATGTCATACTACAAGTGCAAGAGTGAACAAAAACCCTAAATAAAGAAAATGGCCAAAATCCCCAAAATGTTCCAACTCCAAGTCTGAATCCTCTACCAAGTGATACCCATGTCCACTCAACTATCTATAAAGGACCTTTGACCTTCTCTAGACCTACAAACATGAAGTCTGCTCGGGTACCCAATGGAGGCCTGATCAGGATGTGAGTACAACTCAGTAGGCCACCACCAACGATGTCTACAAAATATCCAGTATGAACAGGTAGTGCATGCAAAAGGAATATGAATGATAATTTACAAGTAATTATTTAAGCTGCCATTAACCAGTTCAGAGCCAAAGCCATTTCCAATTCTATTACCTATTCTTTCACACCATTAATCATCACTTACCATTTCATCAAATTTCCATGGGTTAATCACATACATTATGATACATGGGTCAATGGCCAAAAATCACCTACAAGAGGGTAAACACATCATTATCCTATCTCACTAGGACTAACCCCCTCATAGCAACCATATCCTCTCCTCAAAGCCTCAGTCTGGGTGGATGCAACCGTTAGGAGAATAGACCCTCAGTCCCCCTTTCCTAACCAGTGCATTTAGGGTGGAGTTTAGAACCTCAGTCTTAGCTCAACCCGTGGGCGTAGATCCTCATGTCGTACCCCACTCTATCGAAGCCATGTGCACATGCTTTATATAAATATAAGTAACCATCAAACATCCAAACCATTTTTTTGGAAAACACTATTAACAACAACCCACATGGGAATCCACATCATGCCTTAAACCATTAACACATTATCATTCCACATCATTTAACCATTCACCAAATTCCCATGTGTTATGCCTAACTCACTAAGCATTTAGCACTAGACCCATAACCTATCCATTATGGTATTTAACCAGTTTACACAATAACCCATTTAACATTTTCATCATTTCCATGATTTAACCATTCATCCCCATTCTAAATAACCCTTTGGTTATTTCCAAATATAGGTGCATCAACTAACTTTATATTACAAGTTCAACCAATCATACCAACATGTTTATCAAGGGCTCTACAATTTACTACAACAAGTTCACTTGTTTAACAAGTTCACTTGTTTAATAACAATCCCTAAACCCGAGAAATGCCATCACATCCCATGGATGGCCCCAATTAAGTCAAGACAATCCCAACACATCCCACGGGGATTGTGAGGGTTCCCATTTTCCATTTCAAACACCATTATTACCAAACATGCCAAGGTTATTAAAAAAATAACCAATTGGAAACAAGAACACAACTAAACATGCACAAATCCTAAAATAACTATGGGATATAATGTGTATAACACCTACCTTGAAACCGCGGTTGAACGCACTCTCAATTGAGTCCTTAGTCCTCGATCTGACCAATATTTGGAGCTTCAACCTAAAACACAACCAAAAGATAGGGTTTTAGAGATTTAGAACAAGGGATAGAGAAGAATCAAACCCTAAACCAAAGAGAGAAGCAAGGATGGGATTAGCCTTAACCGGAGCTTTGATCCACAACCAACGACACCGAAAATGCCTTAGAATCGAAGGAGAACCACCCTTGGGAAGCTTGGGTCAGCCAAGTTCGTCACTAGGGTTAAGAGGGGATGAATGGAGGAAAATCCTGAGTTGGGGTTTAAAAGCCCGGAGTGGAAAACTTGTAATTTGTTCCAACATTAAGAGGCCACATGGTTTGTCTGCACGGTTTGGAAAATCATACGCAAACCGTGTGCATGACACTGTCCGGAGGAGGAGGGGTCACACGGTTTACCTGGGCAGGCTACACGGTTTGCCCTAGCCATGCGCAAGCCGTGCGTCCTGGCTTCTCTTGCCCAGTTTTCCTTTCTTTCGTGCCTCGAGACCTCAGAACACCCCCAAGTACTCTCGTACTTTCAGAAGACATCCCTTGATTCCCAAAACAAGGGATTCAACCAAAATATAACAAAAACATACCTTTCCCAAATCTGAGATCTTAAAACCTCCCCACCTTATAACATCTAATCCTCGAGCTGAGTTTCCAAACCTCATTGATCCACCAAAGAGAAGAGTTCGGGCCACTGAGCCCGTATATCCGATTCCTGCTCCCATGTGTATTCCTGAACATTCCCATGCTACTATAGTACTCGCACTAATGGAACAACATTTCCACACAAGACATTTTCACTATGATCCACCACATGAACCGGATTCCCCTCAAAGGACGCATCAGCCTCAAGCTCCACATCCTCAAAATCAACCACATGAGATGGGTCAGGGTGATACCGTCGATGTTGCGGCACATGAAACACATCATGTATCCCACCATACCACTATGGGAGAGCAAATCGGTAAGCCACCGGTCTGATCCTTTCCACAATCTCAAAAGGTCCCACATACCTGGGTGCTAACTTTCCCTGCTATCGAATCCGACGGTGACCCAACCTTGGAGACACCCAAAGGATCACTTTATCACCCACCCCAAACTAAAGATGTCTACGCCTCTAATCTTCATACAACTTCTGCCTACTCTGAGCCGTAACCATCCTCTTCCTGATCAAAGTAACTTTCTCTGGCCCCAACAACTCAGATTCACCAGCCTCTAGCCAACACAATGGAGATCTACATGGTCTCCCATAAAGTGCCTTAAATGGTGCCATCGGAATCGTAGCATGAAAACTATTGTTGTAGGAAAACTCAACTCGCGATAGGTGCCTCTACCAAGAACCACCAAGGTCCAGGACATGAGCTCTTAACATGTCCTCCAACACTTGGATTGTACGATCCGACTACCTGTCCGTCTGAGGGTGGAAAGTCGTACTCAAAAACACCTACGTACCAAGAACCTTCTCCAACCCTTGTCAGAAATGCGATGTGAAACACAGATCTCGGTCCAAAACTATGGTCCACGACACCCCATGCAACCACACTATCTCCCGAACATACAGCTCACCCAACTGGTCGACTATAACAGTCTCTTGAATTGGTAAGAAATGAGACACTTTTAGTAACCGATCCACAACCATCCAGATTGTATCATTCTTCCATGGAATCCTCAGAAGACCCATGAAAAAATCCATTGTCACATCATCCCACTTCCATTCTGGAATGGTCAACGGATGCAAAAAACCACCTGGGCATTGATGCTCGGCCTTCACCTGCTGACAGGTAAGACACCATGCCACAAAGCCCGCAACTTCTTTCTTCATTCCAGGACACCAAAATTGCCTTCGGAGATCGCTGTACATCTTTGTCAAACCAGGATGCACTACCCATTTTGATGCATGGAACTCACACATCAACTCTTCCCGCACACACTCTGGCACAACCACACGATCATGAACATGAACAACACCGTCCATATCGACGGCCTCGCCAGAAGGTAGCTCCCCAACTTTATGATTTTATTTCATGATCAAACACTCAGGATCATCAAGCTGACCATCCTTAAATCAAATCAAAAGTGTTGACTCCATCGCTAAGGAAGAAAGAGTGACCTGGCCACTCTCCTCCTGCACCTCTAGGCGCATCAAGGAAAACAAGGCCATCACCTTCCACTTGGTGCTGGACTCCTAAACCACCTGATTCTGAACCTTCCTGCTTAGAGCATCAGCAACATTGTTTCCATTTCCCGGTGTGTACACCAACTGAAAGTCAAAAGACTAGAGATATTCATACCATCTTCGCTGCCGGAGATTCAGATCCCTTTTCAAGAAGATGTACTTTAAACTCTTATGGTCGGTAAACACAGTAAACCGTTCTCCCAACATATAGTGCCTCCAGCACCTCAAGGCGTAAATTAATGTAGCCAACTCAAGATCATTAGTGGGATATTTTCGCTCATGGGGTCTCAACTTCCTTGACCCATAAGCCACAATTTTCTCACCCTGCATCAACATAAACCCAATTATGATTCCAGACACATCACAAAACACGATGTACTTCTTACCCGGCTTAGGTAAGATCAAGATAGGTGCGGTCGTCAACTAATTATTCAACTATTGGAAGGCATTATCACAAGACTCAGACCACTCGAACCTAATTCCTTTCTTGGTCAAGCTCGAGAGTGGTGTTTCCAAGTGAGAGAAATCCTGAATGAACCTTCAGTAATACCCGGCCAAACCCAGAAAACTCCAAAAATTTAAAACACTCCTAGGCTACTCCTAAGAAACAACTGCCTGGACTTTCTATAGATCCACTAACACTCCCACATCTGAGATTATGTGACCCTGAAAATGAACCTCTCCTATCCATAATTGACACTTTGATTGCTTGGCATATATCCAGTGCTCTCTTAGCGTACCCATGATGATGTCAAGATGTTGGGCATGATCATCGTGAGTTTTGGAGTACACTAAGATATCTTCAACAAAGACAACCAAAAAATGATATAGATAGGGATGAAAGATTCGGTTCATCAAATCCATAAACACCTTTAGTGCATTGGTCAAGCTGAAAGGCATTACCACAAACTCAAACAACCCATACCGACTCTGGAATGCTGTCTGCGGTACGTCAGAAGGCCTCAGTCTCAACTAGTGATAACTTGACCTCATATAAATCATAGATAACACTGATTAACCCATCAAATGATCAAAGAGGTCATCAATTCTAGGAAGAGGGTACCTATATGTCACTGTCATATGATTTAACTTTTGATAGTCAACACACAGCCTCAACGACCCATTGACCTTCTTTGAAAAAAGAAAGGGAGATCCCCAAGGAGACTTACTAGGACGAATAAACCCCTTACGATCCACCTCCTCAATATTAAACTTCAGTTCCTGGAGTTTTTCTGGTGCCATTCGGTATAGAAGAATAGAAATTGGCTCTGCTCCCGACAACAACTTGACTGTGAAATCAACATCCCTCTCGGGTGGTAACCCCGAGAAATCCTCAGGAAAAACATCCTGAAACCGATCCACCACAAGAGGAAAATAATATTGTTCCCCTCCCTCATTATCATCAAGCATGATACATTACACTAGAGTTATGAGTCCACTCAACTGCTGAACAATCGGTCCTACACGACCTACTCAAATATCCTATTCACCACGGTGGACATAAGCGTCACCCTCAGGTGACCTAAATGATACTCTACGATGATAACAGTCTATGTGTGCCTGATACAACACCAACCAATCCATTCCCAATATTAGGTCAAACCATGAAATCTCGAGAACGAGCAAATCCCACAGAAAATGATACCCACCAAATTCCAAGGCACATCACTTTCACTGCTTGATATCTTCAACCCACACCCCAACGGAGTGTCAATCGACATAACTCAACACACCCTCTACATAGGTAAACCCAGTGCTACCACAAGTTGAGTAGAGATAAAAGAGTGTGTGGAAACTATGTCAAACAGTGCACTAGAAAATGTAGAAGCTACAAGGATCATACCTCAAACAGTTGACGGTCCGGCCTCGCCATCACCAGGCGCAAACTGAACTGCCTGAAGCTGACCTGCCCCTCTACCCTGGGCTCTGGCCTAAGTACCCTACGCTGCACTTCCTTGTGGGAATGAGAGATCATGCCCTGGAGTTCCACATCCACCGCCCCTACCAGTACAGCCCGTGGAGCTCCAACTAACTACCTGATACGGGGAAACTGATCCCCTTCCCGTATCTAGTACCTGTCTTCCACCATCATACTCACCAACCTGCTGAGGTTTCTTGCAGAACATCTGCACATGTCCCATCCTGCCACACGAACAAAACTCAACTGGGGGTCGAGGACACTGACCACACATATTCCTCGGCCTACCACACTGATAGAAGAATACTTGATTCCCACTCTGAGGGGCGGACCCTCTCTTCCAGCCACTTTTGACACTTCTGCCATGCTGTGAGCTCTCATGGCGTCACTTCTAACACTAGGTAGCTGCACCAGTCGTCTATCCCACTAACACCACAATCCCACTACCCGAAGCTCCCTTCCGGTATCCTTACGAGATCAGTTCATGATCTACTACCTTTGTGAACCTCTTCAAGAGGAAGATGTTAACTTGAGACCTGATCTCATGTCTCGGCCCATCCTAGAAATTCTTTGCTACTGCTGCCTTATCCCCTGCTAACACTGGAAAAAATCCTCTCAAATTAGTGAAATGACTAGCGTAGTCCATCACCGATAGTGATCCTTGAGTCAGGCTCCTAAAATCTGCATCCCGCTCCTGCCTCAAAGTCTCTGGATAGAAATGATCCAGAAACGTTTCCTAAAAAACCTTCCATGACATTCCCTCAACCTGCTCGATTTGAGCCTTAATGTCCCACCAACACCTAGCCTGGCCTCACATCATATAAGCGTCCATATTCACTCACTTTTCAACAGGGGTCTCCAGATGGTCCAGTTTCATCTAGAAAAACTCTAACCAGAACTCTGCTGCTTCTAGCCCACCCTCTCTTGTGAAGGATGGAGGCAGCTGCAGTTGGAACTCCCTGTTCAGCTCAAACATACTCGGTGCAACCCACCCTGGGTCCCGATCCATCATTTGCATAAGGTGGGCCAAGTTCCCCTGAAACTGGTCTTCTCCACCCACATGGGTCGCCACATTTTCTTGCTCCTCTCCTGGAGGAGTGTTCTCAGCATCATCCTCCCATTTACCAACTGGTAACTGACGTCGTGGTGGTATTTCTCTGTAATACCAAGCGTGAGATTTTAGAACGCATACCATAAAATTTCATGACACCATCAAAATCACTTTACTAGCTTCAAAAACCCATTTTCATATACTATCCCAACAACATTTTCCAATTTTTTTCAAACTGTATTACTCCATTAAACATCATTTACCGTTCATTAATCCTTACCCACTTGTGTTATTCATTCATCTCATCATTTCTTGATTTCATGAAATGCATGATGCACCCAACTTTCCTGACTCACACACCCACCCCGTGCGTGTGCATAACACAATGCATGTCACTTATCTCCCGAGGTGCCTATAATGATTCATGAATGAAAATCCTCGTGTTGTTAAGGCCACGTGCCAAATATCATAAAACAATCATATCAAACCACATGTGCATCACCCAATGGTGAAATATCATCAACTATAACATCGCACAACCAAGAACAACATTTCCCACCCAGGGTGACTTGGGTTTTCCCTCGTACATGGGTTAGCTACTCCCAAGGACGAGCTCATTACAAAGTCCCGACATGTCTTAACCCTTGACTACCAATCCCAAATAACAAGATGTCAGATAAGGAGAAGAAAGACCACCTTTGATAACACTTTATAACATCCCCGACTCGGAAACCACTAAACCGGTGCTCCAAGCCGGGTGGTTACTTGACCTTAAGCGTGCCTCCCCATATGCCAAAGGCTGCTAACCAGAAGCGACAGTCTATGGAGTCAAGTGGGGAGACTATACCCCCTTTTTACCAGAGTAAGATACAAAAAAAATAAACCAAATAGCAAAAACAATAACTAATAAACAAGGAACATGTATAACAATCAATTCCTACAATAAATATGCCATGTCATACTACAAGTAAAAGAGTGAAAAAAAACCCAAAATAAAGACACTGGCCAAAATCCCCAAAATGGTCTGAATCCAAGTTTGGATCCTCCACCAAGTGCTACCCATGTCCACTCAACTATCTAGAAAGGACCTTTTCCCTTCTCCTAACCCGAAAACATGAAGTCTGATCGGGTACCCAATGGCGGCCCGAGCAGGGTGTGAGTACAACTCAGTTGGCCACCACCAACGGTGTCTACAAAATATCCAGAATGAACTGGTAGTGAATGAAAAAGGAATATGAATTATAATTTCCAAGTAATTATTTAAGGTTCCATTTACCACTTCAGAGCTAAATCCATTTCCACTTCCATTACTACTCTTTCACACCATTAATCATCACTTACCATTTCATCACATTTCCATGGTTTAATCACATACATTATGTTACATGGGTTGAAGGCCAACAATCACCTCCAATAGGGTAAAAAAATCATTATCCCATCTCACTAGGACTAACCCCTCATAGAAACCATATCCTCACCTCAAAGCCTCAATCCGAGTGGATGAAACCGTTAGGAGAATAGACCCTCAATCCCCTTTCCTAACCCGTGCATTTACAGTGGAGTTTAGAACCTCAGTCTTAGCTCAAACCATGGGCGTAGATCCTCATTTCATACCCCACTCTACAAATCCATGTGCACATGATTATATAAATATAAGTAACCATCAACCATCCAAACCATTTCCATTTGGAAAAAACTATTCACAACAACCCACATGGGAACCCACATCGTGCCTTAACCCATTAACACATTACCAATTCACACAATTTAACCATTCACCCAATTCCAATGTGTTATTCCTAACTCACTAAGCATTCAGCACTAGACCCATAACCTATCAATTATGGTCTTTAATCAGTTTACACATTAACCCATTTAACCCGTTCACAATTTCCATGATTCAACCATTCATCCCATTCCAAATAACCCTTTGGTTATTGCCAAATCTAGGTGCATCACCTAACTTCTATTCCAAGTTCAACCAATCATGCCAACATGTTTATCAAGGGATCTACAATTTACTACAACAAGGTCACTTGTTTAATAAAAATCCCTAAACCTGGGAAAAGCCAACACATCCCATGGATGGCCCCAATTAGGTCAAGACAATCCCAACACATCCCACAAGGATCGTGAGGGTTCCCATTTTCCATTTTAAACACCATTATTAACAAACATTCCAAGGTTATTCAAAACATAACCATGTGGAAACAAGAACACAACTAAATGTGCACAAATCTTCAAATAACTATGGGATATCACGTGCAGACCACCTATCTCGAAGCCGAGGTTGAAATCAATCTCAATCGAGTCGTTAGACCTCGATCCGACCAACCTTTGGAGCTTCAACCTAAAAATCACCCAAAAGATAGGGGTTAGAGCTTCAGAACAAGGGAGAGAGAAGATATAAACCCTAAACCAAAAAGAGAATAAAGGATGGGATTAGCCTTACCTGGAGCTTCGATCCACAACCAACGAAACCAAAAACGCCTTAGAATCAAAGGAGAACCACCCATGGGAAGCTTGGGTCAGCCAAGTTCTTCACTAGGGTTGAGAGGGAAAAAATGGAGGAAAATCCCGAGTTGGGGTTTAAAAGCCCGGAGTGGAAAACTTGTAATTTTTTTCATCTTTAAGAGGATTCATAGTTTGTCCGCACGGTTTGGAAAACCATGCACAAACCATGTGCATGCCACTATCTGGAGGAGTAGGGGCACACGGTTTACCTGGGATGGTCGCACGGTTTGCCCTGGCCGTACGCAGGCCATGCGCCCTGGCTTCTCTTGCCCAGTTTTCCTTTCTTTCATGCCCCGAGCCCCCGAAACACCCCTAAGACCACAAGTACTTTTAGAAGACATCCCTTGAAGCCCGAAACAAGGGATTCAAACAAAACATAACGAAAACATACCATTCCAAAAACTGGGATATTACCCAAGAACACATCGATATGATCACAAATTATGCATATAATGAAAATGATGATGTTTTCTAGGTGAAAAAAATTGAATGATGTTTCCACGACTCCAGCATATCGACAATGCAATAGAATGTAAAAGCTGGAATTTTTAATCAGACTGTTTCATAGAAAAAATGTGTATGGGATTTCTAAAACTAACATCAATTACATCCTTAACTTCTTGAAGAACTTAATTTTAGATGATGCAGATATTCCCTCAAATCACTATATGGAATGGAAGTTAGTCGGGGAACTTTGATTTCCATGAAAAAAAAATTCATGATTGCTCGAAATATTTCAGTTTATTCTGGGAGGAAACTAATAAAAGAAATGATTGTATAAAAAGTGGGACATCCCATGTTCCACATAATGTAATTTGGAACTTTCCATTGATTCCCAAACATCAGAATCTTTTAATGTCTGATGAAATATCAATAAAAATATGATGGAATGATACTAAGGAAAAAATGATTAATGAGGAGTTTTTTCACCCAATAGATGGATTTTCATGGAAGCCATTTGATTCTCGATATCATGATTTTTCAACTAGCATGCATAATGTTATATTGGGTCTTTCATGTGACACTTTTAATTTGTTTGGGAACATTCTTACTTCACACAACACATGGCCAGTTTTTTTACACATTTATAACCTCACCCCATGATTGTATGTGAAAAAACCTTTCACATCCCTGAGTATACTCATATCTAGCCCTTATAATCCTTTCAATGATATAGATTTATACATGAAACCTTTAATAAAATATTTAAAACTTCTTTGGGATGTGGGTGTGTGCACATATGATGCATATTCAAAAGACATATTTTAGATGTATGTTGTGCTTATGTGGATGATCAATGGTTTTCCTAATTATGTAATGATGTCTGGAGGGAGCACGGAGGAAAAAATATCATGTCCTCTTTTTTTGATGAATACATGATCTAGAAGGTTGAAATATCATTGTAGTTTCACTTTTATAGGATATCGATGATTCATGCTAATGGACCATCCATATAGAATTAATCGTCAAAAATTTAACAATACCAAGGAGACCGATGATCCACCTTATTATATTTCTGGAACCGATGTTATTAATGAATTTATTAATTATAGTTTTTCATTGGGGAAGGGTCAAATGAAATTTGGAAAGAGAAATAATTTTTCCACTAAAACTTGTTACAATTGGAATAACAAGAGCATCTTCTTTGATTTTCATTATTAGTCAACCAATTTGTTATGTCATTGAATAGACATAATGCACATTTAAAAGAATATATGTGAAATTTTGATTTTGATTCTTCTAAATGTTAAGGTAATGAGAAAAGATGATTTACGGTCTTAGTGTGACTTGGTGGATTGGGGCATCAGACCAGAATTGCATCATGTGCATATCAGTGAAAATAAATAGAATGTTCCATGTTATTCTTATGTTATGACACCTATAGAATAAATAAATTTCTGGAAGTACTAGATACTATTAATGTTCTTAATGTCTATTCAGGCAACATATCTAAACAATTCAACAGAAGCGAGTTGATGCTAAAATATTTGAAGACTCATGATTACCACATCCTTCTGCATAAGTTGATTCAAATAGAAATCTGTCATATTTTGTACAATAATGTAAGGTTGGATATTATTCAGTTATGCCATTTTTTAGAGATCTTTGTGATATGAAGTTGTCCAAGTCTTTCTTGAGTTTGTTTTTGTAGATTCCCCATTAATTTTTTGTGATTTAGAGAAAATATTTCCTCCATTTTTCACATTCATGATACATCTGACTATCCATATTTCAACTTAAATACTTTTTAGAGGACATATTTCTTTTTTTGGATGTATCCAAATGAAAAACATATGTACACATTAAAGTCTTATGTTCGAAATAGGAATAATCCTTGAGGTTCTATCACGAAAGGTTACTTGGTTCAAGAATATATGGATTTCTGCTCTATGTATTTGTCTAATCTTACTACAATAATGAACATACCAATGTGAAATGAAGAAGAATAAAATGATAAAATTGAACCCAGTTTTCCATCACTTCCTCAAATAGGAGGAAGTCCTGGATCATATACATTGGGGAAATTAAGCCTTGAAAAGCAGGAGATGACACATCACATAGTTTTGTTCAGCTGTGATTTGTTCGATGACTACATCAGGTATGTAAATTGAATATGTATATCTCACATATATATCTATTAAACTATTCATATTTTTATCTATAGAGAACATAAAGATATGATAAATAGAAAACATCGTTCTTTATATTTGAGAAGGAGGGATACTTTACATAGCAAAGCGTTTTATACTTAATTAAAATTGAATGTAAAAATATTACTCTTTAGAATAATTAAATCAATATTTAATTATGTTTAATAATAATTTATATTTCACATATTGAGTTGTTATGATGACTCTATCTCTGAGGAAATAAGTGCTTTGGATTTTGTGTCCTAATACCATGGTTCATGATTGTAAATAAATTATTATCCATGGGTACAAGTTTATTATCACTGAACGAGAAATGAACCCGAGAACACAACATGATGGTGTTATAGTTACTACTATAATAGACTATTATTCCATTCCACAAGATTATAGACCGCAATTTGAAAATGTAGGTTATTATGGAGTCATTGAAAAAAAATATTGGATTATTACTCTCATGGTCAAGTCACGATGATGAAATGCTAGTGGGTTGATTCGTTGATGAGGAATAACAAATTTATTGATGATTGTTGATTTCTAGTAATTTATATGACTCACACTCTTACTACTAATGAACCATTTGTATTGGCTGAATGGAGAAACAATTTATTTATGTCAAAGACCATCTTCGGCCTGAATTTTGTCTCATTATTGAAGTAATTCCATGATATATTTTTGATGAAGGTGATGATGGAATTGACACCATCCCAAGAACCATTGGAAATGATCTATTTATTACTTTTGATGACTCCAATATCTCAATTGTCAGATTTGAATGTGAACCTAAAGTTGTGGTCGGAAATATATAGAATCATCCATCCATGTTCTCAATTCTTTTAGTTTAGCTCGTCTTATGTTGTTAAGGTTGGAACTATTCAAATTGATTTAATATTTATTAAAAATATTTTGAATTCGACATGAATGTTATCTGAATTTTCAATGTTTATTGGTTGCAATTTTATTTAATTGAATTTTCTAATTTAGAATAGAACTGTATTCCAACCTATGAAACCACCATTTTTAACTTAGGTAAAATTTCAATTCTTTATTGGTAATGTATAAAATTAGTATACCTTTAACACCTCTCTTTAACATTCCACCAGATAATGAATATGATGGTTTTTCTTCTTGTGCAAAATATATATAAAAACCTACATCATCTACCTAGGATAATGAAATTAAATTTTTCCTTAATTTCGTTAAGTACTTTACCCCTTATGAATCTGGTAGATATTTTATCCTTGTTCAAATGTTTATATCATCATTTCCAACCTTCATAAGGGTTTAATCATTCATAATATATACCCTTATGAATTTTCTAGAGGTATAAGTCAGTATTCTCTCTCTCTTGATTGTTGAGTGAAAAAATCCTCAAAATCAATGTTCGATGATTAAATAGACTGGTGAAACTTATTTTATAACCATCCTACTCAAAATTAAATTTATTTATTACATCTTGTATGATTTATTGAATTCATTATATATCCATTAAATGTTATTTAAAACAATAGATAGTTAAATTATCTATGAATCCCCCTATTCCTTCTCATATATTTTGTTTTTTGGGTTACACATTAGTTATCCTTTTCTAATTACTTCCATATTTGTTTTCAAATGCAAGAAATGCAACCAATTGAAGAGAGGAGATATAAAAAATGATGGAAAACAATAATCTCATGGTTGAGATGGGCATTACACCACTAATGTCTGTAGGGAGTATTTTATTTCATATATATATATTTAAATAATATATAATATCATGTGATTAATTTTGTTTTAATTTTTTTTAAGGATCCACCTCTTAGGAAAAAATAATTTGATGAGTAGCCTAGTCATGGTCCTAGTAGTCAGGCAGGTGGTATGAGGGTGGGGGGGGATGAGAGCTAGGAAATCTAGTTAGCGTACCCGATTAGACCCTTCCCCACCCAGTAATATACCAAATATCCAACATTCTGATCCCAGTGTATCGTTATGGACACACGAGATATTTAGGCCTCCCATGTTTTTACCACCCTTTACATCTAAGTATCCTCACATGTCTTTACCATATCCGATGATGATTCCCACTCCTCCTCTAATATTGAACTAGCCATTCGTGCCATCTTCTTTTACTTATAATTCCTTCTATCTAAGCTTTTATATTCCACAATCTTCGACTCTTGATCCTCTACAGTCTATCCCTACGAAGCATACACTGGGATCCACTCCACCTATATAGGGTGTTAGATCAGTTTCTATGGATCGAATGGTGCCCCTTGGTCAGATTGTCACATGTATATTTATATACCCCTAAAACATTTATACCATTATTTATATTCGTTATAACATGTATTGATAAAATATTTGTTTTTCTTTCATAACAGATACATCTACTTATAGAAGATGGGGAAGGGGTGTACAAGAATGCGTTCAATGTCGAACCTTTACACGCAGTTGATGGTGGACTCCAATGAATACAATCAAATGATTAAAAAACTATCCAACAATGTCAGAGTTTTTTTGTGATGTTTTCTAAATACTCTAACATCATTCCTATCAGTCCACTCTCATGGAGATAGTTTCTAAATAAATTCAAAGCTAATTATTAGTCAGAGATATGGGTAAATAAACTGTTTTATTTAATTCAATATTTTTTTATTTATATAAATTAATATTTTGGTTTCATCTTCGGTTTAATTTTCTTCATGGTGATGGTGCACGACAATCACAGCTAAAGGATTTAGGTAATCATTGTAGAGACTATAAGAATGAATTGTATATTGAATTGTGTGCTAGAGTTGGCATAGAGTTAGAGGAAGTACTTATCATGGATGATTGTCTGATATAATAGTATCAGCAGATGACTACTCATTGAACGACTATCATGTTTAAGGTATTAATCACATTTGGGATCTTTAAATGAAAATATTCATGTTTTTCATTAATAATATCTTTTGTATTATTGAATTTTATTCAGGAATAATCTTGAAGAAATTAAAAAAACATTAATGTTAAAAAAATTCTCCACACATTGGGACGTACTACATTGTCAGATCATGAGAGGAAGTAGGTATGATAGTTGTTTATAATTTTTCATTATGGCTAGCAGTTTCTATTAATTCCTCCATAATTTATTCGATTGATAATGTTTTCATATAATTTTATTTATGAAATTAATTATTGGTAACATATTTTTAATTATGGTTTCCAACATTCAATGTCGTTGTTGAGGCACACATTGAATATTGAAGGACGTGTGCCTCGAGCAAAACTGTTTAGCTCGAGTAGAAGGAAGAATGATGGATGTGTGGTTAATGAACCGACTCAGAAACAAATTATAAGTTTCAATTTGTTTATTTTAAATTTTAATATCTATTTTGTAACTTAATAATATATTTATATTTATAACAAACTACTTTAGAGGCCCTTGATTCCCATGAACCAGACAAGTTTGGGATAAACTATCACTTAAATCAGGTTTTGGGAGATGAGAACCTTAAAATAGTACATTGCGGATCTGGGAATAGTATAGTCCCAATGAGGTATTGTCCCTCCTCACATATGAGTTATAGTACCACGGAGTTCCAACATGTTAAGGCATAGGCAGGAAAATTATAAAAAAATCCATAGAGATGACAGAACAGATTGATAGGGAAAACACTTCATTGATGAAACTGATGGAATTTTTACATCCAACACTTCCAATAGAGGATAGCACAGCTTGTGATGAATATATTTCATTGATGAGTTATATATATAGTGCACCAAGTGGTAGATCTAGTGGTGGTAGATATTATGTCACTACTGGCGATGACAATGGCGAGGAGGAGGCTGAGGCGGAGGAGGAGGGCGAGGAGGAGGCTGAGGTGGAGGAGGAGGGTGAAGAGGAGTCCTAGAAAAGGAGAAGGTAGAGGAGGAGGCCGAGGCAGAGTAAAAGGGCAAGGATGAGGGTGCTGAGGAGGGAAGGGATGATGATTGGGATGACGATGATGATGAAGGTGAGGCTGATGATAACGGTGATGATAATGATGGTGATGAGGGACAGATTGATCCATTACATTTTTTGACTAATATTACTGACATTTGATGTTTTATGTTTTGTTGTTCCAAAATATGTGTGTGATTTGGTAGGTAATATTGTATAATATTTATTTATTTATAAATAATAAAACTTGACTTGATGATTTTATGTGAATGAATATATGTGTGACTAATTCACCCCTCCCCTTGATACCCCCACCCCCTTTGGACAGCCCCACCCCTGGAAATTCCCCCACCCATTGGACACCCTCAACCCCATGGAAACGCCAAGATATCCCCCCATCCCCATGGATACCCACACCCCTATATATCCCCCCACCCCTTGGACACCCCACCCCCTTTGGACAACCCCCCCACCCACCCCCCAGACACCCCTCACCCTGGATAACCCCACCCACTGGACAGTCCCCCCCCCCACACACATGGGCACCCCCAGCCCCTTGGAATCCCCCTGGACACCCCAACCCCCCTGGATAACCCCACCCCCCGAGACACCCACATCCCCCTGGACAGCCCCCGACCCACTCTGGACACCCCCACCCCCTGGAAACCCCACCACCCTAGAAACCCCCTACCACCCCCTCATTGAATAGCCCCCCACCCGACAACCCCCCTAACCCCCCCCCCAAATACCCCCTAGACACCACCCCATCCCTTGGAAACCCCAACAACCTTGGAAAACCCCCACCCCCTAGACCCACACCCCTTGGACAACCCCCACACCCCACTATCCACCCCCTAGTCACACCCACTACCTTGGACACCCCCACACCACGCTAGACACCCCCACCCCCTTGGAAAATCCCCCACCCCTGGATGCCACCACCCCCATGGATAACCCGCCCATACCCTGGACACCCCCACCCCCTTGGAAAGCCCCCCCCCCACCCGCCTAGACAACCCCACCCCTAGACACCCCACCCCCTGGACACCCCACCCCCTGGACACTCCCACCCCCTGGACACCCCCACCCCCTTGGACAACCCCACACCCCCTAGACACCCCCTGGACACCCCACCCACTTGGAAAACCCCCACCCCTAGACCCCCCCACTCCCCTAGACACCCCCACCCCCTTAGACAACCCCACCCCTAGACACCCCCACCCCCTTGGACAACACCCACCCCTTGGACACACCACCCCAAGACACCCCCACCCATCTGGACACTCCACCCACATGGGCAGCCCCCACTCCCATAGACATCCTCCACCCACTCCCTTGGATAGCCCCAACCACTTGGACAGTCCCCCCCCCCCACCCTCTGAACACCCCCACCTCCTAGGACACCACCCCCACCACCACCCAAGACACCCCCACCCCCATGGACAGACCCCCCAGATATCTCCCCACCCCCTTGACACCCCCTAGATATCCCCCACCCTTGGACACCCCCACCCCTGGACACCCCCACCCCCTGGACACCCCCACTCCCCCTGGACAGCATCCACACCCTATAATCCCCCACCCCCTCTCCCACCCCCTGGACAACCCCCCATCCCACCCCCATCCCACCCCCACCCTAGACATCCCCACCCCCTTAGACACCCCCCAGACACTACCCCACCCCTGAACAACCCCACCCCCTAGACACCCCACCCCCATGGAGAGCCCCCACCACTGGACAATCCCCCCCACCCCCTGGACACACCCACCCCTGGACACCCCAACCCCTTGGACACCCCCAACCCCCTAGACACCCCCACCACCTAGACACCCCCACCCCTTGGATATCCCCACCCCCTTGGACAACCCTCACCCCCATGGACAAGCCCCCCTCTCACCACCTAGACACCCCCACTCCCTTGGACACCCCCACCCCTTGGACATCCCCCACCCCACCCCCGTGGATAGCCCCCACCCCCTTCGACACCCCCATATTCTGAATTAAATTTTTCGTTCCATATTCAATGTGTTGTACATAATTAAATTTTGTATGTAGTGAATTCTTAATTGAATACATAGTACATAATTCAGAATTCTGTATGTAATTCATAATTCATTTAGTATGTGTTATTTACTCATAATTCAGAATTCATTACATAATTCGTTCTGTATGTATTCAATTGAGAATTCAATTTTGAATTCAGTATTGCATAGGTTAATTTGGTTCTGAATTGAATTCTAAATTCACAGGTGCAAAGGGGATTGAAAAGGGGGAGGTAGGACGGCCTGCTGCTGCAATTGCAGAAAGTCTATACCAACAGTTGTAAACTGTTGGTATATGTGCTAAAAGTAACTTTATACCAATGTTTTACATAAAATCAATGGTAAAACTATATTCCAACAATTATTAAACCATTGGTATCGAACCTGTATCATGTCATTACAAACAGATTTTTGTAAACCATTGTTAATGGGTTATTCCAACGAATTTGAAACTGTTGGAATAGATATAAAATTACTTAATTTTCAATGGGTATCAAACTTTGGGATAATGATATACCAATAGTTAGCTAAAACCGTTTGTATAATCTACATTCTAGATCTTTATACCAAATGTCATACTATTACTATTGGTATATGTCTATCCCTATGGCT
Source organism: Viscum album (assembly GCA_963277665.1). Taxonomy (NCBI): domain Eukaryota; kingdom Viridiplantae; phylum Streptophyta; class Magnoliopsida; order Santalales; family Viscaceae; genus Viscum; species Viscum album. The sequence goes on along the minus strand of OY728130.1, from coordinate 2,105,031,536 downwards.
AACCAGCTAAAGGTTTGAGAAAACATTGGTATAGTTTATACCAATGATTTTTCAAGCCATTACCAACGGTATGAAATTGTTGGCATATGAAATATTTCTAGCATTGTGTGTTAATTCCCTTTAAATAATCAATTGCAAAGATTATTCATGTCATCAAAAATTAGTGAGCACATGAAGTGGCATTCTATAGTTAATAACAATGATAGGTTAATGAGTCATCCAAGAGATTCCAAATATTGGAATACATTTGATTCATTATGTCCATATTTTTCTTCTTATCCTAGGAATGTGAAATTGGGATTGGCTGTTGATGGATTCAACCTATTTGGGACATTTAGCACTAGTTATAAAATTTGGATTGTTGTTCTGATCCCTTATAATCTACCTCCATGGATGGGTATGCAATAAAAATATTTTTTCTTTTCGATGACAATTCCAAGAAAAAATGAATGTAAATGATGTTGATGTATACTTGAAGAATCTAATTGAAAAATTATAGGAGTTATGGAGTAATGGTGTTGAGACATACGATGCATATTCTAGAACAATGTTCAAAATGCATGATGCTCTAATGTAGACCATTAGAAACTTCCCTAGACTTGGGAACCTATCTGGTTGAATAAATTACATTGGTTTGGATTGTCTATTTTTAACGGTGATTTTGATCCTAAATAACTACCTTACATTAAATGAATATTACTTCTTATGCAATCGAATATTTATTGATGCATCTCATAGATTCTGGCGGAACAAGTCAAAATGAAATGTTTCTCTTGATTATAGACCAACACCAAAATTGTGGAAAGGTTATGAAATATTGGAACAACTTGGAAATGTTGAAACAAAATTTGGGAAGTTGAATCATTTGAATGATAGTGGGAAATGATTTCAAAATGAATCATCCACTGAAATCGAAACACAGTAATGGATGAAAAAAAGTATATTTTTTAAACATATGTATTGGGAATTTAATTTGTCATGGAATAATCATGATATTATGCATATTAAAGAGAATTTTTGTAACAATTTGACCTTCACATTTTTTAATGAGCATGAAAAATCAATGGACCATCTCAATTCATATAAGGACTTATGAACAATGAACATAAAGCATTATCTCTTTTTAGATGAGAATGAAAAGTATGCTTCAATAATTTTTGCAAAGAAAAATAGGGATAAATATAAATTGCTTATAATTTTAAAACATGTGAAGGTATATGATGGTTATTCTAGTAACATATCATGGTCTGTTGACTTAAATCATCGTATTTTATATGGATTGAAAATTCATGATTTAAATATTTTTCTTGAGTAATTACTACCATTGGAATAGCTTACCTCATTAACTGAAAAGGATACTATTATTGTACACCAATTTTTTACATTATCTAGAAAACTATGTGAGAAAACCCTACAAACATCTATGGTGAAAACATTCAGCATAGAATTGTATTGAAATTTTTTGAAATAGAGATGATCAATCCTCCATCATTTTTACCGTCATGATGAACTTAACTTTGCATTAGGTTGAGGAAACAAAATTAGGTGTACCCAAACATTATCAATGGATGTATCCAATTGAGATTTACATTATTTATATGTTTTTAATCTTATGTAATAAATTCATGAAAATTTATTAAATAAATAATTATGTTTTAATTATTTTATCTCATAGATATCATGGTTATTTGAAATCATGCATGAAAAATAAAGCTCAACCTAAAGGCTATATTCCTGAAGTCTTTTTGGTAGAAGAGTGTCTTAACGTTTGTTCTATAAACATGGATGATATTGTGACAAGATTAAATAGATATGGACATGAAGATGACACATCAAATAAATATCAACTTTATGGAAAATATAAAATATTGTTATATATTGGCTGATCAATGGGGAGGAGCTCAAATTTTACACTAAAAGAAATAGAATTATTACAGGAACACAGATAAGTGTTGTTAACTAGTGAAATTTTAGGTCCATTTATTAAAGAGATCATGATACAAACAAAGAGATGACTATGAGGTTGAACACAAAATTATAAAGATATGACAAATTGTTTTAATAAAGGTTTTGTAGAATGGGTTTCACATTGTTTAAGTTCATAAATAAGGAAATAAATATGTATATTATTCTGACACATATGTTTTTTAAATATAATATTGTATATCAATTTTTTTAGATCATAAATACTGATACTCAGGATGAGTTTTCAAGATATTTTATGTTTCTGGATTGAGGTCCCCCAAAATAGGCTATAAATTTTGATTCTTACAATATAAATGGATTTAAATTTCATAAAATAGATAGGGGAGATGGTTTGAAAGAAACAAAAAGTGGTATATTTACATTTTTTGAATTGGGATACTATGGAAAGTTTACTAATATTATCTAATTTAAGAACCACTAATATTTTATAGTATTTTTATTCAAATGAAAGTGGATCAATATTACCTTGGGTATTTAAAGAGATCACTTTCAATTCACTTCTATGAACTACTATATCTTGATGAGTGTCAGTGACCATTAATTATATGATCCATACATCTTATCATAACAAGAGAAAATTGTATATTATGTGGAAGATGTTGGGGATGAAGGATGGAGTGTAATTTTTCAGGTTAAACAAAGAGACTTGTTTGATATGGATGATAACGTGGAAGATTTGAACACTAACATTAAATTCCATAAATAGTAAGAAATGAAAATATTTTGTTATAATGACATTGAAAATGTTATTCTTGAAATGGTGGATGAAGTAGATGAATTAATGATGGAGAAATACAATGACATGACTGAAGGACAAAATGATTTTATGTGTAGTCATCCATTAATTTATCAACCACTTTTGTAATATGTGCAGTATTTAATTATCATAGCTATGCATATTTTTTTTCAATACTATTCATATGTTATCATTTTTATTTTTTTCTGAAAAAAACTTTTGAAATATAAGTTATTAAGTTAATTTAATTTTTTTAAATGATAGGAATTATAATGAGTAAGTGTTTCAATGATCCTAGTCGACTCCCAGATTATTTTACCTCAAACACACCCATAGATGATGATCCATTGGTCACCTTCCATCTAGAATTTGAGACACCATTTTTCTCCCCCTTTAACCTTCTCTCACACCCTCTATTTATTCAATGTCTAGTACACCCTTTGTTAGCATCCCATCAGAATCTAAGATAGATCCTTCCCATTCAGTAGGTCCAATAGAAAGATAGAAGGTTGTCACTCCTATTTCTTCTTAAGGATATTGGAGGGTGATAGTTGTAGGTAAAAATTTTATTATTAATAAAGTAATTTCAGTTTTTATATACTGCTAACTATATTTTTATAAAATAAGTAAATAATATTATTATAGAGATAAATATGAATAGTTCAAATATCTATAATCTGAATTGGTAGAATATAGTTTTCCATTTTAATATTATGGTGTCTCTAAATATGATTATATAGGATTAGTTTTCCATATTCTAGGCCAGTTGGTGGTGTATCTAGTTAACCTTTTGATTACCTATGCTGATTGGAGGCTTGTACCTCAATCTTGGAAAAATAAAGTCTTTGATTCATAGATAAAGGTAATTTTAATACATTATGGTGTAATTGAATTTAATTATGTTATTAAATTCTAATATTTTAGAAATTAATCTCTTTGTAATCATGAAAGTGGAAATTGAAAATTTTGGGTAAGAAATTGAAGGATTTAAAATGAAGATTATGGAATTAATTCAATGATACTTCATTGAGCACTTAGTAGCTATATGATAAGGTACCTGAAGGGGTACCTAGAGAGAAAAGGAATGTTTTTTTGACATCCATTGACATGTGAAGAATGTGGTATTGAAATATATATTATTATATTAACAACATTTTACATATATACATGAATATAAAACAAATATGACATTTTAACATTACTATTAAATTACATGTTATTTATTTTAGGTTGTTTCAAAGAAAAATGAATCAAGTGGAGATAAACAAATCATCCATCATGGTTCTAGGTCTAGGATTTTTTCAAAAAAAAAACCAAATCTGGCAATATTTTCCTTAGTTTAAATATTCATAAGATAAAATTATGTTTTTCATGAATTAGATTTTTAAATTCTATTTCTTTAATGTAGTAAAAGAAATTAGGGAACCAAGTCTCCTAAACAGAACTGTGGTTGGATGTTCATACAAAATCTGATGGGAGTTATATTAATGAGAACGCCAAAGAATCATGGGTATGAATTCGTTTTTCATTGCAATAAATTATTGTTAGTTGTTACTATGTTAATATATATTACTTCAAATATGACAAATATTGTATATATAGGTAAAAATAAAAGAACTATGGTATGTCAATCCCACACAGTTAATCTTGGTCACTCAGGATGACTTAGTTGGTCATGTCCTTGGGAAGGAGTATCATAACCAAGTGAGCAGGATAGGTTTGGTACCATTACCATATGAGGTACTTAGAAGGCCACTTGGGAGTATGGTAGCATCTACTCGTGGTTATAGTTACTCCCTACCTCAAGATTCTCATAGGGATTTTTTTTCAATGTAAGGAAATTTTTGGTAATAGGGGTTTCATATAAAGATACAAGATGTAAAGGTCATCACTCTACAGAAAGAATTGATTAAATCATGTCAAAAGGCAACTAGATCTAACCCTAGTGATATTTCATTGATGGATGATAGTGAGTGCGTAAATCTTAAAACTTCAAAATCAATTAGTATACAAACTTTTATTGGATTTAAGTTTAAATATAAATACAAAATACTATTTAATTTTCATTATAAATGTTATGAAAGTGTTGGTAGTAGGAAGAGGAGATGGAGATGGAGAGGGTGTCAATCAAATTTCATCATGTAGTGATTAGGGTTCACATTAGATTTAGAGATGATTTGTAACTAAACTTATAACTTACTAACACTAATATGGTGATTCAAAAACCATGTTGTGTTTTCTAGTAGGGATATCTATATTTCCAAAAAAATTCAAGAAAATCTATATTCTTGGTTCTTTGGGAGTATTTTTTTTGAGGTAACCTCATTTTTTATTTCTAGGTTATGGTTGAGTACATGGTAATATAAATTTATTTCAAAATGTGTAAATACTTTTCTTATAATGTGTTAATGGTATCCCTTCTAGAAAACTCCAGAAATCACGACATCTGTACTTATTGGGTTATTTCTATATCCATAATATTGTCTTCTCATGTCTTGTATCAGTCAATAATTCTATGACTATGTATGAATGAAAATAATCAATTTGGTTGTAATGACTTAATATAAAGGTCTAAAATTTATTGGTTAGTGTAATTCATAAAAATTAATGATTCATTGATTAAATCACTCACATGGACTTCGGTCATATAAGCTATGATGATGCCATTGTTTTCTTTCATGTGGCTATCATTCTTAAAATAGTTTTCCAAGTATAAGTAAGTACATTCATCAAATTCCAATTGTATTACAATTAGGTTTAACCTTAATGGTGAGGATCTATCAAAGGTTTGAATGAAGATCACTAATATCACTTGTGTTTTGGGATACAAATTTGGTTCATCCTTGTGTCATGATAGTTCCAAACGGTTTTTATGTTCTAATATATGGATGTAAGATAGAATATTGAATGTATAAAACCAATAAATTTGAATTTTTACTTTTTTATATACATTTTCAGTAGTTGGAGTGATTTATCAGTGCCTTTTGTACCAAATTTTCCAAAAATCTTTAGATACTTAATGTTATTAATGTGGTACATTCCACTTCGTTGGTGGTTCGACGGTGAAGGTGAGGGGTACAAACATGCCTTTCTTTGGGAGGATTAGGGATAGAATCCTGGGAGTTTGATTTTGGGATGAGCCTCTCCCCCGAGATCCACCAACCTTGTCGGGTCTCCTGGTTTTTAATGGATGGAAAAAATGAGGCACGACCCATTGGCTGATGGATTACTGTGACAGACCATTGCTGACCATACTATTAACCTATGTGATGCTCTACCATCTCGACTAGAAACAAATCCTTCCCTATTTGGGGATCTACCTTAGGTAAGGAACCTCTTCGTAGGGGAGGGGGTTTCCATGTGTGGAGGGTTCGAAAAGGCCACACATGGGAATTCCCTTTCAAAAAGAGAAAAAAAGTGGTACATGAAAAACTAATCAATTTGGTTTATTTAATTAAAATTTTATAGTGTGAGACTATATATATTAAATCTAGTGATTACTTCTATCTTGACGTGTTATAGTTTCATAATATACTTATTTTAAAAATAGCATATGGTGGAATTATTTTTCCCATTGTAGGTTTTCCTCATGTTGCTTCATGTGGCCATATTTATATCACCTTATGCTAATCCATCTCAACCTCTCATTTTCTAATTCCAATTGAAATTTTGTTCAATATTCATTAAAAATGGACATTATATATTATTTTTGTATTCCAGCGACTCGGGAAGTATCACTCGCATAAGGCTGGGTAGTTAACCCTAGTGTCCACTAATCTCTATCACATAATTGGTTGGGATCGTTTTGATCTTGAGTAAGATATCCCATCAGGTTATCTACGTATAGATTATCATGGGATGACCATCACAAAATATTCCTATGTAATCATGTAGAAATGGTTAGTCTACTATAGTGTCATTTTTGGTCCAATATGAAAATTCAGAATGAGACACCATTATGCTACACTAAAAACTCTATCTTTCTTGTACACACTTCAAACCTGTATCATTACAATAAGAAATGCCTAATGTAAGAGATAATGTGAAAGAATTTGTATGTTTTTCCCTTTTTATTGTGATTGTTTAGGTTATTATGTGTTTTGGATCAATTTTTTTTGTGAATATATGTAGTCAAATAGGGATGTTTTTGGCTGACTAGTCTCCAATATACCTTGGTGAACACCATTATGTAAATCATGGTTTGAGTTGTGCTGTTTTTGAGGATGTGTCATCTAACCATTGTGGTGATTGGTGTGCCATGATGGGTGAAATAGTTGAGGATTCCATTTTGGAATTTTATTCATAGGTAAGTCCCCCAATAAAACATGTTGGATCACCATGATATAGGATATCCATTTACTATAATTGGGAGAAAGAAGTGGGTTTTTATTAGTGTGAGGAACAATGTGCCCATTCCTATGGGTGCATTACTAGGTGGGGTTCATTAAGTCCACCCAAAATTAAATTAGTATTTTTGAAAAAATTTTGGGGTGACTGTGGTATACTTGGTAAAGTGAATGTTGATATACTGTCAACAAGATGGTTTTTTTCATTGTGGGTTCCTCTTTGGCTGGGTGACACATAATATGGTGTTACTTTTGGGAGTGGGTGAATGAGTTATGGTTTGGTATATTTCCTAGAAATAATTATTTTGAAAAGTAAATGTATTGTTTTGTGTGATTTATTTACATGATTTTCCATGGATTATTTGCATTACTTTACTTCCATTCTATTTCAAATACACAAGAGCTATCCTTTTCTTGTGTAATTGGTGTGTGCCATAAGTATTAAGAAGTTTCCATTTGGGTATATATACACATACCCTATATATTTTTCATGGTGTGTATGAAGTCTTAAATTTATATAATGAATGTAATGAAGTACCTCTTACCCCTATAGAGGAGTTAATTATTGATTTAGTGTATAGAGATGGAACCGGGAGTGTAGAGGTATCAATCTTGTGGTGCATGGGGGCATACTATGTTGGCACTTTTTCAGTCCATTTTTCTTGGTATTATTGTCTTATTTTTTATATTATATTATATGATAAGAATATAAATAATATTTTCATTGATATTATGTATTGTACATTGTTCATTATTTGATTCAAGAATCACACACACACACACATATCTATTTTTTGTTTGGCTGTTCTGGGGTTTCAGATTCTACAATAGTATTTTTTTAAATAAATATATTGTGGCTATTTAAACCATGAATATATTTGAAAAATTATTTTTAGTGGTATTTTGAACCACCACTATTTATTTTCAATATTTTTTTAACAGTTCTCTTTTTAGTAGTGGCCCCCCCTAAATATAGAGGGGATAACAATGATTTAAACCGCCTCTACATCCTTAACATTTTTAGGTGGGGATATCACCATTAAATAAAAATTATATTATGGTTCCTAGAAACCCCCCCCTAAATTCATGGAATTGACATGAGTTAGATATCGGCACCAAATTTAACAGCGGTTTTTGGAAACTATCATAGAACCATATGGTAGCAGTTTAAACTACTGCAAAATCAAAAAAACCACTGATATCAGTCTTTTTTTTTTGTAGTGGATGCATCCTATTATAGTTAATTATCATGATGATAATGTGGTGGTAATTGATTATCCCCAGGTCTTATAGTTTCTTCTTCTTGCTATTATTATTTTTTGGTTGATTGTAAGATAAATTTCTCTAGAAAATATTTCAATATGCTGTCAAAGTATTCTTAATAAAGATCCTCTTCTTCACACAAGGCTAGATTTTCTTTTATTTCTGATTACAATTTTTATTTAATAGAGGCTAACTTATCTTCTTCATCACTATCAAGGGATACATTCTTCTCATCCTGACCTAGGAATTCAATGAAATGGGAATTAAACAAAATTCAAGTAGTGAAAAATAAAAAGAAAGAAATTCCAAAGAAATGTATACTCCCTTGAGTGTCCGTGCATAAATATCTTAGTCTTTAATGAATTACTCTAGATTGGGGTCAATGTGAGAGGGAAATAGATCCATCAACTTCTATTCAAATCCCAACATCTCCTTTTCTTCCTATTCTTCTGAGGCATACTATATATGTGAAAAATATATATTTTAAAAGTAAATGGGAATAGTTATCAAATTTAATTAAATATAAAATAATTACATGAGACTCCAAGGTTTAATCATATCATTTTAATGGTTTTGTTGGAGCTGTTTGTTTCTTTATGAGTCCCTTAGGTAAAATCACACAAATGTGAGAGATTGGAGGTTATTAATGTGGTTATTACACCTTCTTTGTTGAGAAGAGGAGGGGTTATTACACTTTTTATTATTGGTATTGATCTCATTGATCCATGAGTTTGTAGATTGTGGTGTCCATCATGGCCATAATGTCCTTAAACTCTCCAAGATCACTTTTCTTCTCTATCAAATGTTTTTCTAGTAGAAAGGAGTTATTTATGTCATCTCGAATATCCTTTTGTGTCAATACATCATAATTATAATGGTGTAGGGACATATGTAGTTGATTTTTGTTGGGTTCATTCATATATTAAGTTCCATCCTATCACCAGTTGGTAATGTACTATAGGTATTACCCACTGCTCTTCTTCTATATTCTCTTAAGGATCCTATTATAAGATATATTTATATGGGTTAAATAGTTTTTGTAGGTGTGTTTCTAGGAACTAAATAATTATGCTATTAATATCATTAAATTGGGAATATATTTTTTCATCCATGATTTGAGAATGGTCACTTGTTTATTCTTATCTTGGTGGGAGAAAATAAATAAATGGAAAGAAAATAAGAAAATAAAAAATATGAAATTTTAATTAAAAATATGATACAACAGTGAATAACTTATTCCAGCACCCTAGATATGACTCTATTATGATTAGTATTCATTTCAGCGGGTTTTCATCAAATAGATGTTGAAAATATCCTAGATTTAAGATTGAAAATTGAGAGGTTCATATCACAAGGATCTAGGCATGGAGACTCTCTATCATATAACTGTTAGTAGTTTTTTCATTTTTTATAATGTATTGATGTATCAAGGGGTTTTTGGGTTTTTTATTTTATGAAATTAAAAAGACAACGTAGGGTGAAAGGGGATATACCTGGGCTTAATCACAAGGGTTCTTCATTGTCTAGAGATAGTTCTCACCTAAAAATAATTTCATAACCATGCATTGATTTATACTCTCTATCTAGGTTGTGGGACTAAAATGACATGGGAGAACTCACTATTAATATCCATCTCACCTTATTTATAGTGAAGAGGTAGTGAACACACTCAACCGATAAATCCATTGTCCCAACACCCATCTCCTATCATATATTTTTCATCCATTAATTCATACTTCTCCAATCATCTACAATGTAGAATAATAGAATAGATAGGGAGATATTATTTTATACATTGTATAGTACAATAGTTAATGAGAGGAGAAATTTATGATCATATATCCTCCTTATCTCACTTACTTCAACATTAAGGATGAGAAAAATAAATATAGAATTGGAAAGTAGGGATTTAAAATTACATATAAATCACCATAGGGACCAATCCCTCATGTTGGTTCTTTATCAAAATGGAGTTAGATATAAAAATGGAATAGAGGTAGAAGATAAAAATGATGAATGGAAAATGAATTTGAATTAAAAATATAGAAAAAATTGCCGAAGTTCCTACACTAATCAAGGATAAGAGAAAGGTCAAGAACTCACATCCTTTTAAATAGAATATGGTAAATATTTTTAAAAGCATCAATGCACATTCCTATATCTTATCATTGTATTCCATTTGTAGAAATAAGTTATTATTCATCCTTAAATGGATTCCATGTGTATTTCTTGAGGGTTGTGATTAATGAAGTCAGGTTCGTCTTAAATCTTCTCACTACTCTAAATTCCTCCCTTGATCTCTATATCTTTATTCATTTTGATTATCATCTTGTGGATCATATTTTATATCTATTAAAAATTTAATTGAATAAATATATTTTTATTTTGATTGACATTTTTTCAATTTGTGGTATTTTTTATTTTATTCTCGTGGTGAAGATAACCTTTATGCATGCTCAGTATTAACGTTTTTTGAGATTTGATATAAACCTTATGAAATGGATTTGATCTGGGATAACTCTTATGTAGCACCCATACCATGATACTGACCCTGATAAAGGTCCTATAGTGGGCTTGTAACCATTACACAATGGAAGTGATGAACTTTACGTAATTTTAACGGAAAGGTGGTACCCCTAATTAGCTTGTAAGATTCATCTTTGACCTTTTTTCAATAGTTGTGAGCCATGAATGAGATTTTTAAAAAACCAAATTGATTCCATTTACCTTTATGTAGCATTGATAGGATCTTGGTACCTTTACATAGTGGCTCGACTACCCTTAATTGAGTGGTATTTACCTTTACACATCCATATCGAATTAAGCCTTATGCATCTTTTATTCCCCATGTGTGGGTAACTGAAAAACATAAAAAACAAAATTGAAATAAAGATTTGTCCAAATTAAGATGAAAATGAATAATAAAATTTTAAATTAGAATTAAAATACTTAAAATACTTAAATTATAAAATCATAAATCAATGAATGTATTCTCAAAAAATATAAAGAATAAATAAAATATATAAGAACCCCGATTTTAACCATTTAACAAATTAATTACATATTTCTGAAAGTATCAAAAATCTATTAATTAACTAGGTTTTAGATTAATTAGAGTGTTAATTATCTTTAAAAATATATATTTTTGGAAATTTTGTCTCTCCTCACAAAAAAATAGCCAAATTCTATATCTTATACTTAAAGTCTCGAATTAGTTGAATATATTAGTATCCATTATGAATCATATATTATTTGGATCAGATGATAAATCTAAAAGTAAAATTTTTCCAAGATTTCAAATATCTTATATTTCACATTAATCCATCACTATTATTTTTAATTGAATTAAAATCCATGTTCTAAATGGTTTTATATGGCATGTATAATGTTTACAATCATGGTTTTAAAGGGAATTAACCGAGAACATTTAAAGAATTATTATTTTCCTGCTTATTTGTAATAGTATGTAGACTCAAGCTTTCAAAATTACTCATTAACATACTTCTATAAGTTGGATACTTTTTTCACTCTTGTATACTCAAATCCCCTCCTCGATATAGCATAAAATCATTAGGTCAGGCATGTATTGGTTTATAATTGAGACCAATCATGTTAACAACTTTTTTCATGAAATAAAAAAACCTAGGGATCTTCGATTGAAGAAATGTATCCCACCATGGTTACAAAATCATGGAAATTTCTATATTTTTAATTCTACATATGAATTTTATATGGAACACCATCAGTATAAAATAATGTATTGAATTATTGAGACATACTCCATACAACTCTTGATTTCCATCATTAATTATTTCATGAAGGGCATTTTTCTTCTTAATAATTATATATCGTTCAATTGCCTCTAAAAAATCAGGTGGAGGATCACCTGATATATTATTAAATTGATATGGTTTATCTAATGTTTCATAAATATATTTTGTCATGTTAATATCTATTGTAGCTTAAATTGGTTGTATTGGTATGTTTTGATGTTAATGATGTTTCAATGTAATGAAGAAAGAATCATTTATCAGTATCAGAATTTCATTCTCCACTATTGGGTAAGTAATGTGCTAATTTTATTTATTGAAATAAGTTTTCAAACTCTCTATAAGTTTTTATTTTACATTCCTAATACTATGAGTGTAGAGAACCGAAGCTTAACGTACATGGACATTACATTACTTTTGCAGAATACTTAGTACATAACAAAAACAGACACACAAGGACCGTAATAGTTTAGTGTCTTTGGAAACTCGGAATATAATCTTCTAATCGTGGTGGAAGATCTTCAACATCTCCAATAAATATATTCTTTTTTTTATACCTAAAACCTTTCTTTATATCCTGGGGAAAAGAAAACATAAAAGGGTGAGCTCAAATGCTCAGTAAGGGTAAACAAAATAAATATCAATCACATCATATTCATAAGAACATAACATTTTGGAAATCTTAACATGCAAAAGAAATCATAATTTCATAACATGGGATAAATCATGGAAGTGAAATGTAATCACAATAATCATAACTTAAAACATGAAACTTTTTTGCATACACACATAATCATAGATAATCATTTATTATTAGTCAAGAATCATTGCCAAGACTATCTTAGTGGACAAAGTCCATTTCTTAACCGAGTTCACTCCTCGTTTTAGTCCTGTTTTACTGAACTGGTATAACCTACTGTTCCAGCCATGTCTATCTCATGAGATATAAAATATTTACCCAATGCATTGGAGGGAGATATAGGTCCCATCCATCTCATAATGATACCATTCTTATGTGTGCCACAAAATCATAAACCATACATCATAGCATAACCCATGTAATAAAAATGGGAATCTTAAGCATCGTGACATCATAAAACAATTCATATAAGATAAAGGAATTCATAAAAATATCTCCATCACAACATAATCAAATCCATGTAATAATAGGGATAGAAACAGAACACTATATTATCTTAGATGGAAAATAATTTTGATAAAACACTTGAACTCCACTCTTGAGGAAAATATCCTTTCTACTTCAAAAACATTTTCCTTTCTTAACATGTCATAAAATTTTAAACTAAAATAAGTTGATTAAAAATATACTTGAAAACTTGTAAAGGAATATTCTTGGAAATAATGTTTTAAAAATCTATTCATGTCGTATAAGTTAAAAAAACATTCTTCCCGTACTTTTGTCAGAAAGGTCAAAAAGTACCTCGTATGAAAAACAAAAAAAGATTCCTTTAATATCTTTTACTAAAAACTCACCGAAGGGTAAAATTGGATTTAAAAAATTTTAGGTGGATGTAAATAATATTACATATTGAGGAAACATGGATGTGGATGATAAAATACACCCTAGTAAATTCCAAAGTATAAACAATCTCAGATAAAAATGAGATTGTGATATTTCCTTTACCTTAGGTCCAATTTGCTTCATATGTGTCTAAACCTCCTGTATAATGATTTAAATAATGTTATTGACTTATTCCAAAATCATATTAATTGTTATTATATCATATATGTTTCACTTATGACTTTATATTACCCGTTCTTTTGTAAATTCCATGTTAAAGAAGCGTTTTGGGTAAAATCATTTTATTTATCGTATGTGTTTCGACTTGTCGTTCTTGATATTATTACTTATATCTTGATTTACATAATTCCATAATGTAAAACATGATTTATATATAATATATATTCATCATATACATATATATATTATAGATTGATAAAAGGAATGAAATACACCGTTCATGGGGACGGTAGACCGTACGTACGCATGAACGATGTTTTCGTTTCCCTTTTGAATTGAATGGAATTAAGTAGATGACATACATATATATACAGATAAATCCAGTATCATTATTATGTCATATATTTCATGATTACTTATTATATATACTTTATAATCATTCATGAATGGTTAAAGTGGATAATGAATCTCATCGCGTCGTGGAGACGGTAGTCCGTACGTACGCACGAGCGATGATATCGTTCTCATGATCGTGGGACTGTATTGGAGTGTATGTATACTATTTAAGAATCAATATAACTTTAAAATAATCATATATAGTTATTATTTACACCATTATACCCATCCATGCAAGGTGGTGGTGGAAAATAGATTACACCACGGCGTGGAGATGGTATTCCATACGTACGCACGCGCGGTGATTTCGTTTTCCGTAGGATGGATAGATAGTGAAATAGGGTTGTTTCATACTTATAATAACATATCCGTATATTAGTGATACTGATGTTATTACTTCATAATGAAACAACCCAAGAAGAAGAAGTGGAAGAAGAAATAAAGTTAAAAGAATCGGTAACGGACATTACCTCTTCTTTAAAGCGCCTCTTTGAGTCCTCTTCTTAGGGCACTAAAATTGGTCTTTTAAGAATACCAGGACCTCTATGATGTTTCTAGGGAAGTGGAGAAGAGAATTTTTCAGGGGTTGGCCGAGCATGAAGGCTCAAATTGGTGTGAAGAGGAGAGGGAGGATGTTCCCTTTTATAAGGGAGGAGAGGGGCTCCTTTGGAAAAACTAAAAATATTATTTTATTATAAAGTCAAGTTAGGTTTTAAATAGCTCCAAATTTATTTATTTAGAAGGTAAGGTGGGGATGGGTCGAAATCCTCTCATCCAATAGAATTTAGACAAGTTTAGGTTCCTATTTTAACCTTATCATGTAGATTTAACATTAAGTTAAATAATTTTACTTTTACCGTGTCTTCTTGTGTTCTTATACTATAAGGTTAATAAACTTACTATAAGAAGCTAAACGAACCTCAAGTTGTTTATTATTAATATATATAACCTTATCTAATTCATTTGGCTGATCCTTAGATTTTTAGGAATTAAATAACAATTAATAATATAATATTTGTTTTAAAAACTATTTTATGTCAATTTTGACACTATTTAGTAATTGATATTTGTGAAAATCATAACAGAATGATTAGTACGAAAAATGTTAATTAGATAAATAATAACATGTCATATTAACCTATAAAATTAGTTTCATTCATAAAAAGTCTTAAATTAAATTTATTTGGGTATTTATAACATCAATTATGTCAATATTTCATTAATAAGACAATTACTGCATCATCTTTGTGTCATGATAAATGATAATATTTTAATCCCTAAAAATTCTAAATAAATTCCTATGATGTAGATAATTGTATTATCGTTCTGGATAATATTCATTTTCGAAGTTGTATGAAGTTTATCACTAAATTAAAATTATTATACTTATAAGATTTAAGAAAGTGACATGTTGTCACATTCTTTGGTTTTAATAATAATTAAATTATTTTCATGGAGAAAAGTCCATTAAATGAATCTAATCCGACCCTTAGATGGTATGGGTCGGATTTTAGTCATCCAATAGGATTTTGACATGTGTTAGGGTAATTTTATAATATTATATTTACCCTTAATTACCCGATTTACCTTTAACTAGGGTAAATAAAATTTACCGTAGTTACTATTCATAATTCCCAAAAATAAAAAGTAGCTTATTAACATAATTTGGATCCAATGATTCCACATATGGAATCCATTTTTCCAAATTCAATACACAAAAGTTGCAGAAATTAAATTAAAATTAATCTCGTTGTCGAAAGAAAACGGGTTTTTCTTTAAAAAGTTGCAAAAGATTGAATTGATTTATCCTACGAATTCAAAGTAGAATCAATGATAATGACATAAATTATATTAAATGGTAAAAATATATTATTTTTATACTTTAAAACCATTCAATATTATAATTTAACAATATAAATTATTGCGATGAAAAAAGTTGTTTTTAATTAAAATATAGCATGTTTTTACTATTCATCAAAATATGAAAGTTACCAGAATAATATGAAAAATTTATCCAAAGTAAATTTTTATTTCATGATTCCAAAGAAGAATTTAATTTTGTCAAATTGAACTTATAAACATGTCAAAAACTAGATTTAAAGTGGGTGCTCCATCAAAAGGCGGCAAAACTGCATTTTTTGAAAAATACTTATTTTACCCGAAATATTTATTTTGTTCTTATACCATGTTTTAGAAAATGTGTAAGATGAATAATAATGTTATAAGATTCAAAATTTAGTTAATAATATTCATAATGGCTAGTTCATAATAATATTATAATAATATATCATTGTTTAGTAAAACCCGGTATTGCGTACAACACACGCTATCGAGGAAGGTCATGATTGCGTGTAATGCATGCCAAGTCAGAGTTGCGTGCTGTGCAAGAATCCTTCATTGTTTCGTATAACATAATCCAACCACATTTCATTTATACATTGAATATATATATATATATATACTCAATGTTTCTTAGAATAACTATTATCAAAATTGTGTGTAACACAATCCAAGAATAGTGTTGCGTATACTGCAAGATAATACGGTGTTGCGTATAGCGCAAGGTAATATTGGTGTAGCATACAACACAAGACATTAATGAAATTAAAAAGAATATTTTTCATAAAATCTCGGGGTGTTATAATGAGCATATATAGTAGTTAATTACTTCAATATCAAGTGTTCATAAAAATCATGTCTCTTCAACCATGCCCTGAACTTACATTGAGGACATGATCATTTTATTTTCTCATACATGAATCTATAAAAAATTAAAAAATCTATAAACTTCTCCAAACCCATAGCATAATGAGGTGTATTTCTAGGTAATATGATATAACATTTATACATATATCACCAACTACCTATATTTTTGGAAATAAAATATAGTTATATAATAATGCCGACCTAAAATAGAGGTATTAACTCCTTGTATATTGACAATGAGATGTTAAATCCATTATAATAGAAAAATGTGATATTTATATTATCCAAAAAGTTTATTTTGACACTTTTTTATTTTATATCTCCTAGAATTTATTTCTTAAGAATACCAATACACTAAAATAGCGGTCTACATTCTAGTGAATAAAGGAAGCGGTTAGATATTATATTCCATGTACCACTAAAAATGTTTTAATATAAGTAATGGAAATAATAGTATTATTTAGGTAATTCTAAAACAAATAAGCTAAAATTCAAATAAACACCAAATATAACTCTTATACTTCAATAAATTTAATTGAAGAGTTTATTTGTCATCAAAAAAATTTATTTAGGTTAAATTATATCATGTCAATATAGATACCCAACTATCATCTAAAAGGTAGTGAGAGTAAAGTGGGGTATTCTTACCTAATTGATTGAAAAATAGTTCTTTGGGTTCTAGGGAAGAAGACTAAATCCACACTTGAATATTATAACATAACTAAATCCATATAGGAATTATGGATTAAAACTTTATTGACATGGGAGAAGAAATTGGAGAAGGAAATCAAGGAATTACCTTGATATTTCCCAAGTGAATCTCCCAATGTATATAATCCAGTTGAAATAAAAATGAATGTTTGATTTTTGGAATCCCTATAGTGTGGGATTTAGATATTACATCTACTCTTAAAGAGAAGAGATGGAGAATAAATATTAGTGGGATTCCATAATCTTATCTTACATTATGAAAAGTCTTTTCACCTATATAGTGTCACTTGAAGTAGAGGATGAGTTAAGGAATATTTAGAGAGAAGTTAGAGACTGGGGAGAAAAGGAACAAATCTATGAGGAATATTTTTCCCTACTATTTAGATATTTATTAGTTTTTTAAACTATTTCTAAATAAACTCATAATTTTTTTGAGGTGTTCTCAAAAAACTACTACTAAAAAACACCATTGAATATTATAATTTCTTCAGTGATAAGTATATTAATTTCTTCAAATAACATGGATTTTTATGTAAAAATACCAAATGATAATTAACTAGGTTATTCAACATTAATTTTTAGTGGTGATTCTCTTATGGTCAATTTACTTTGAGAAAAAGTAGCACACGAGAAGTTGTTAGGTGTGTGGACATTTTGTTAACTAATGGATGAATATGCATATATTTAATTATTTTTCTCATCATTATTGATATAGTATGACCTAAATAGTCATTCCATTTAATAAATGTATCACAAATAACAAAACATTTGTTTACCATATTCAATTCAATTATAAAAATACTTATATAGTATAATCCCAAGTGAAGTTGTAAAAGATTGTCTCGAAACAAGTTTTTCTAGTCATTAATTATTGTTATAAAGAGTCATTAAACACCTCATTAACCTATACACTCTATAGGATGAGAAAATACTTGCATTTACTATGATATTGTCTACATGATAAATTTCTTAATCATGGGGATTAATCGCAATAGAGATATTTATAACATCAAATTATATAAATAAGAAAATAAGATTCATGTAAGAAATAAATAAAATAAAAGGAAACAAAATGAAAAAAAAATATTCATTAAAAAAATTTAAAAATATTATACACATCTTCATCATGATCATTTACATATTTTCAATTTACTCAATACCTTCAGTTTTTTACAAAATAATTAGAGATTTCAAAATTCACAATATCATCATCATATTTCAAGGTATTGGAATAAACGTTTTCTTCAATGAACTTTTATTTTTCTATTATTTATTATTGATAATTATAAAAAATCATGTGATAGGTACATGACCAATTCTCCTTTATAATACATTGAAAACATTTTTTTCACCAATATTTATTTTCTTTAGCTAAGGTTGTTATTTATTTGATCATTTATATTGGCAAACTTTCCTCTTATCATTGGGTTTATCACAAATGAACTTGGAGTTCATTAACATTTTTATATATTTTTGTTCAATTTTAATTATTTAGTTATTATTTTTTGGTAATTTTTGTAGTTTTTTAGTATTTTAGTTATTTTTATTGTTCTCACTTAATTATATTTTAATATTAGTTATTGTTATTATTATTATTATGGTTATTATTCATTAATTTTATATATTTTATGTTCATATATTATATAAAAATTTATATTAATATTACTAATAGTGGAGTATTAAATATGATAGATTTCCTTTCTTTTGTGATGAATGTCAGTTGATAAGGAATCTCAAGTAGAAATGTTGGAGGGATATCTGTTTTTTTCTTTGTAAATTGAAAGGGAATAATGCCTCTAGATTCAACTAAAGAATGGGTGGATCCAAGGTTGGGACTACTTTTAGCTCCGTGGATGTATTGTTTATCTTCATTGGGGGTATTTGGAACCTTGGATAGTTTTTCTAGGAATTTTGGTAGAGTAATCTCTCACATTTATTCTAATGAGAAGTGTAAAAGTGTAATCCCACCTACCATCCCTATTGTAGAGAAGCTTGGATTATGTAATCTTGAAATTTTTGAGGGATATGAAATTTTTTATTATATTCCCAGATCTAGTGGGTTGTTGATAGCTTCTACATTCTCTTGTGTTGGTCATCCCCAGACTACAACATGTACTTCCCAAGTTATTTTTTATTTTAAGTGGAATGATCAAGGGACATGTGATGACATTGCAGATGATGGGATTTATTATCATACCAGAGTCACATTCAATGATGTTCTCACCATTGACATTGGGGTTGAAGAATGTGGTGTTGGACAAGTTGAGCATCAATATTTATGTAAACTTACTGCATAATAACTTTATGAAAATATACTGTGGAAGAGGAATTTTTTTCTTTAAATAATATGAATTTTATGTTGGAAACTATTTTAGAATGAAGAAAAGGGATTAGGTTTAAATATTTATAGGATGAAGGGAAATATGACATAGGAAATGATAAACAGGGTAAAGAAATGATGTTTGTAGATATTCCTACTGGAATGAAGTCTTTATAGTTCAATGTAGGGTCTAATACTCATACTAATCATTCTTGAATGACTTCTATGAGTTAAAATTCCATGTTGGTTGAAAAAAGGAAAAAAAATCACCATCTAAGGATGTGAAGCTTTATAACTACACCAGTGAAGTTCTAGTGAGTTATTCTAAGATGCGAACTTATATGATTTATTCTAAAATGAACATAGAGTCTAACATCTCTTATATTAATAATAAAAAGTATATTGGTAATAGATCTTTTATCACTAATCAAAATCAGATTTCTAAATATGATGACATTAGTGGAAATAAGGTATTGACAGCTCAACCTTCTATATAAAATGGAATGGATGTTGAATCAAGGGTTGGTGCTTCACCTAATTGAGAAGCTAATAATTCCACTTCATCCTCTAGCCTAAAAGAGAATCTAAAAAGGGATATGAAGTTCTTGGATTGAGGTAGTGATTATATTAAGAAAGATAATAAAGTAGATAAATACTTGGTTCAAACTAATGAGGATGTGGTGGAAAGTCACATTTCCATTTTTTTATTATTTTCATACCCTTTCTTCTCTAGACACATGACTATCAGACTCATGAAATGTTAGTAAGGATTTTTTGGAAGAGGAGGTTCTACATTCTATCATGAATGATAGTAAACGGGACTTTGAGGATAAAGAAATCACTTGGAAAATATTGGAAACATAGATATGATGAAATTACCCCTATGGTTGGGGAAGTTGAGATACCCAATAAAATACGAGTCTTAGTTTTCTGGATGAGTTTTTTGGGATGTTAGGTTTTTGATGTTTGTATGTAGCTTCTTTTTGTTGCATTATTGTGTAGCTATATTGGTTATTATTCTCAGGGGACACCGTGATTTTTTTACTCGTAATCTCTATTGTCTCTGGATTTTGGAATGAAGGCCAGTTTTGATTTCCTGGCCCCATCGTCCTCTGGTTCTTATTTTTGATTTCTTTAACAATAGGTCATTAGACCCATCTTATTTCAAATAATTATACATATTTTTATTTAATTTTTTAATTTTCTATTTCATCTATAGTATATCATATTATATATATATATATATATTCAATTCTAAGTGTATATATTTAGTTGTATTTATTATCATTACATTAAATATTATTATTATTAGTTTTATTTATGGAGATTGATGAGGCTTAATCCACTAGGGTGTATGGGTGTGTGTGTTTGTAGTTTGTAATCCCCTCTACCTATAATATATCAATTCTAGTTTTAATAACTTATAATTTTTTTTGGTTTTAGTTTTTCTTAATGGGTTTAAAAAAATAAAAAATGGGTTAGGTTTGGAAGTATTTTTAAAATTGGGAATGTGGAAGTGTGACCCCATTCACGCTTCCTGGAAAAAGAGAAACCCTTGGTGGGAGGCGTAAACTTTTTTCATGCCTCATATCTTCAATCTTAATCAGAGGCGTGAATGTGATTTTCACCTTCCCTTTAATGGTTTTTTATTTTTTTATTTTTTTTATTTTTTTTTATTTTTTTTCATTATATAAATACATATATATATAATTAATTTAAATAGTATTTTAACTACTATTAATTTATTTTTAATTACATAAATTAAAGAAATCCAAAAATATAAATGAAAACACCACCTAGGATTCCTTTTTAAATGGGAGGTGGATTAGAATCCCATAAGGATTTTCAATTTGTGGTTCTAGTTCCACTTTTTCTGGAATTTGAATATTAATATTTCATTACTAACAATACATAAATATTTGTAAATGATTAATAATATGATTACTAATTAAGAATACAATTAAAATAATAATTAATTACAAATATAATAATTAATATATTAATATTTATCAATAATCTAATTAATAATTAATTAATAATAATTAATTTATTTTTAATGATTAATTAATTATATTAATTAATATACCATTAATAACTATAAATATAATTATTAGTAATATATTATTATATTATATAATTATAAATTATTAATTATATTATTTTATATTAATAAATATATTATTAATTAATATTATAAATTAATAACAATAAATAAAATTATTAAAAATACATTAAGTTATTATTATTAATATAATTATTAAAAATATATTGATTAGTAATATAATTATTCATTATTATTTTTACAATTAACTAATTAATTATATAATTGATAATATAATTAATAAAACATTATATTATTTTAAAAATTAATAATTATCAATCTATATTATGTAGAGGGGGTAACAAAATACAAATACACACATACCCAGACATCCTAGTGGTTCAAGCCCCATCCCCCCCCCCACAAGAATGGAAAACACCCAGTAGACTTATTTTATTACATTGATTTGTCTGAATGCCCAAGTTCTAGATGAACCTAAGTCACTAGCAGAGTTTAGACCAAAGGCCAGTGGAGGAGATGACTTGAAGATCTAGATGGGCACCCTGCATCACGTCATGTCACCAGTATTTGACTATGCTCCCCCGACCATCAATAATCAGATTGTAAAAATGTATTTTTAACTATATAATTAATAATATATAGTATTAAATTAATTATTACTAATTATATTTATATGTTTTGTTAGTACAATACAAGAAAAAAACCATACACACAACACTCAAGCCAGGATCGGATCAACCCAATACCTCCTGGGGGGTCCCCATGATCAGCTCTTTAATCATACATACATACATACATACATACATACATACATACATACATACATACATACAGACATACATACATACATTCTTACATACATACATACATACATGCATACATATATACATACATACATACATACACACATACATACATACATACATACATACATACATACATACATTCATACATACATACATACATACATACATACATACATACATACATACATACATACATACATACATACATACACACACACACACACACACACACACACACACACACACACATAAACACACACACACACACACAGAGATATATATATATATCCTAACATCATCACAGTGATGCATCTCATCTGAATCCCATGTCAATGAGAGCAACCACCCTTGCATTTTTTTGGTTGGTCATATAGTTGACGCCACCCAGCATGTGTGCATGACTGACCTCACTGCCTTTAAACACCTTATATTATGCGAATGATGTCTCCCTACATGAATGTATCATCTGTTATCACCCGTATATATTTCCTCATGTCCCAGTTTAATTTTCATACATGTTCTATATCTTTAAAATAGGATGACTGCCCCTCCTTATTTCATGAGGTCAACACCAACCCCCTTTTCCTATAGTATGTTCATGCCATTTCTTATATGAGTTGCCTCATCATCTCTAGTGGTGTAATGACCGTGGGAGGTTGAGCGATGAGTTTTTTTATAATTTTTATAATTTTTTTAAATAATTGTAGGTTATATATTTTTAAAAACAGATTTGGAATGGGAGAATACTTGATGTTGCTTTTCTGAAAATAAATATATTTTAAATATACATGTTTGTATATTTAAAAATATATATGTTGTATATTTTGATGTATATATTATTTTTATTTTGTTTTTTAGAAATATGTACAATAATATTTTTGAGTGAAAGAAGTTATGTTTTTATGTAATAAATTTTTTTATATGTAAATTAACTTTTACTTATTATATTTTTGATTTTGTTTGTTTTTAATTATGTTTTAAATGTTTATTCATTTTTTAGATATCCATTAGATTTTATTTATATTTTATATGTTATATTCTCTCAAAGTCAGCTACATGAAACATAATAATGTTTGATGTTTTTGTCTTTGAAATTTTATAAATAATAGAGTATAAATACAATCTAAATGAAACTTGAAAAAACAACATAAAAAATATAAAATAATTCAAAATAAAAAACATTTCATAAAAAATAATGAAAAGTGATTTTAGTTGAACAATATATTGTTGTTTTAAACAATTACAATTGTATTTATAATATTTTATTACATTCCATTGATTTTCAATTATTCACTATATTTATGAAATTTTTTGTATTTCATCAAAATTTTAGATTCTTAGGATATGCTTTTTGTTTTATAAATATTTTGTTATAGTTTATATTTTCTAAAAATTTAATGTTACTTAAATGAAATTTAATAAATTTTCCAATGATTCAAGTATTTCACTTTTAAAGATTATAAAATATAAATTTTAACTAAAATATAAATGAAAATTGAAACAATAGATAAACATCTAAAAATGATTGATAGTAAAAAGAATTTAATTATTTTAATAGAAAAACACAGAAATAGAGGATAGAATAAATTATTATTTCAAATCCTTTAGTTCAATAGAAAACATATACATTAATGAGTCTAGTAACTCTCTATGGCGAGGTAACGTCCCACATGATGCTGTGTGAATGGGATGCACATATTGAGATTTTTTACTTATACACTGGGGTGTTATATGATGACCTAGAGAGGGATGATTCTCGGGTGTTGGAACCTAGACCATCGAATGATTTTTCAATGTCTCAATGGGAGGAGCCGTCAAATGCATTTCATCTTGCACACCCAATCCTTCTCCCATTTAGTGAGTAAAAGGACCTACCATCATCACCATGGAGAACCATACATCCTATGAAGGCTCATGCACGAAAGGTAGAGTCATGGGAAATGACCCCTAATAGAATCTCAGATGATATGTATCTAGAGAAAACTATGGATATAATTACAATATGAATGGATCCCAAGCCTCCTAATGAACATACTAAATCAGATGAGGCTGGATTTATAGTGGGAAAACCTCTACCTATGGAATAGTTGAATCCTCACATGCAACATGACACAATCTACGTCATCATCATTCTAGCTCCGTGACATAAGTAGCTATTGGTGGTGGTTTCTGAGCAGGAACTTCCACAGCTTGAGTAGTAATTTCATCTACCTGGGGTGTATGGTCAAAGATAATGTCATAAACCACACCATAAGATGAAATCGTCCCCTGTACTATATCATTGATCACTTCTAGGCTAGACGCATCCTCCTCCTCTAGATCAAACATACAGATATTCCATTGTAGTTGAGTATGATGATAAAGAGATTCAAAATGAATTAGAAAATAGTAAAATTTAAAAAATAATGTAAATATATTGACTTACTAGATCCTAAATCCATCTACTATATGTATTAAGATATAATAGACACTTCAGTCTCTACCATGGATCATACTCTGGCTACTATGTTATATGGAATCACGTCGTACTTACACCATTGATATGAAATGATGTTATTCTATATACTAAGCATATAGTTGGTTCCAGTCAACATCCTACCACCTTATAAGATTCACATAATGAAGCGTTGGTTACTATCTTGGTGGAAATGGGATACCCTAAACAAAGACAAACTTACACATGACTCTCTCAAGATGGTGCCACCCAATAATATGAAAGTGAATGAGATGCACTACATCCATCACATGCTGAAGTACATCAGTGAATTATGTGGAAAACTAGTCTAATAAATCTTATTATTAAATCCATATAATCTGAAATGACATCTGAGATTTTTCAGAAAAAAATTACTAAAAATAAAAAATGATTATATTATAGAATTGGTTAGTTGATGAAATATTTTATAAAATTACGTCGATGGGTATTAGACTATCAAAAATAATATTGTATGCACCCAAATTTTTTCTAGGAGCGTTGATGAAGTGGTGTGCACAACTCCACTGGTAAAATAAAACATTGAAAGTGATAAATAATAAGAAATTAAATTCAATAACTCTTATAAGAAACATAAACTAATAGAGATGAGTGGTCATACTAGGATCCATGTGAAGCATCAAACAACATCTATATATGTAGCTCTTGACCAAAAACAACATGAGAGAGGGGAGGGATGCACTCCCATGATCACATCTAAATAAGGATGACACATCCCCCAATATCTTTGTGATCATAGTGGTATGTTGTGATAGGGCTCTTTCTCTGTATTTCTGGTATGTTGATCCCCAGCTATATCTCCTGACCTGATAAAAATCCTACTATAGGCCTAGATACATTATGTGTACCTAAATAACTTAGTGATCAGTGCACAATGTCCCTCCCAAGACTCATTAGATATATGCATGGGAATGATGCATGATAGTCTGCTCGTCAGCGTCATCAGGTTACTGTGCAAAGTGCATCTCAAGCCACCTCATAGATATCAAACCACCAAAAGTAGTATCATTATCAGACAAAATTTTGATTCCTAAAAATCTATGTACGAGCTTAGGGAAATATATGTGGGTAGGTCATATAAATCTATCCCCCTGGATAGGAAAACCTGGCAAGACTACCATATCCTTAGGGTTGAAGATCATCTATCCCTCAGGATAGTGGAATGCGTATGTCTCTGGTCTCGATCTCTCAGTGATGGAAATAAGTAGCTGATGATCAATGAATGTAAAATCTGATACTGTAATGCTATAAAATCCATTAGGGAATAGGTATGGTGTAATGGAGGCTGAAGGTAGAAGGTGATGATAATGGTGTGCTCGATTCACCTTGATCCATCAAACCACATGACCCACTATCACTTCATGTGAAACATACATATACTAATCAGTGAGTAGCATTGTGTCCTCTATCTGTATTAAAAAAAATGAAACAAGTCTTAAGTGTAAAATGTAAATATAACATTATGGTCAGTAGAATATTATGACTAGTATAATGTAAGATATGACATATCTATTACCACTGTTTTATGAATTATTTATTACCAAATGAAAAGGAAATGACTTTAGGTTTATTAAATAATATTTCTAAAGTGGTTTTAGATATGTTTTTACCTAGTAAAGAGTGTTTCATAAGATATTTTTATATATATATATATATATAAAATTTTCCTTTTTTATATAAAATTAAATTAGAAAATAAGTCAGAGAGTGTTTAATAAAGTGAGGTAAAAAAAATAAAACATGAAATCAATTTATTTATCCATGAAACAATGAAAATTATGACTATATAAAGTGAAATATACAAGAACAAACCCATTAAATGACATATGAATTACTTACAACAGACAATAATAAACATGGAATTTTTAAATATAACATAGTTTGGATGTGATGAGCCTGACTTTAGAAGTGAATTAAAGTCCATCTTATTTTCATGTGGTATCGTAATAGCATCTTCAAAAGGGATGTACTTTGATTTAGAATTTTCAAATGATTTTTTCCTTTTAATGACGTCTTCACCATATGGGGAGTCCTATCATTAGAAGGAGAAAAATTTTAAAAATTCAAAAGTTATGTACATAAATTTAGAAGATGTTATTAAGACACCACTTGAAAATAAGTTACACTTTACTTCACTTATGATGTTTGGATCATCTCATTAAAACCATGTTCTGTTGAAAAATTTACGGGTATTTTATGTCTGTTGTAATGAATTCATGTGTTATTTAATGGGATTTTTCTTGTCCGTTTCACATTATATGATCATAATTTTAATTTTATCATTGGTAAATAAATTTATTTGATATTTTATCTTCTTTTTACCTCAGTTTCCAAAACATTTTGTGACTTATTTTCAAATAAACATGTATATAACTAAGATAAAATATTTTTTATAACTTAACACAAACTTAGTTTATTGTTAATTAGTAAGTTAGACATCCAATGGTTGTAGTGTCCTGAAAGAGTTGAAAAGGGAAGTAAATACTCGCACGAACACTTTGTAGAAGGAAACAAACATTCCTATGAGTCCAGTAGAGAAAATTAATTCAAAGTTTAATTGAAAATTTGATAAAAAATTTGACTAAATAAATTTTATTTCAAGAGTTTTAGTGACCCACATACCATAACTGAGAACGATTTTCGGAGCGCATGAACCACAAACCATAGGTACGTGGATGGACTAACGAGGTACTATCCTACAGGGAGATGAAAAAAAACCTAGGACACCACAAATCATGTTGTTAGTGGAATAATCTGTAAAAATTACATCTTTATACCATCCCAAGAACTCATCATTTCTCAAATGAAGCAGGCTGACAATGTTTCACGAACCACGACTCGTGAATTGCAGTCTCCGCAACCCTCGGTTGACTAAGTCTTCTGTTGGTTGAGACATGCCTTCATGGGATTAAAAAAATGATGTTGCGTGCCATCAAATATGATTTTCACAAATCTCTATAAAAGGTTAATAGAAATAATTTGAAGGAGACAGACAATGTGAGAGTGAAGATGGGTGAAAAAGAGCATGAAGAGACCCTAAAGGCTCAAAGAAAGAATTTAGATATAGGGAAGATTCTGACTTCAATTTCAAATCATCGACGAAGTGTGAATCACAAACCACCTTTATGAAAGTATAAGTAGATTTTAACCATAAAAAGAAGAAACTTAATAATAATCGGTGAATCATAAACCTAATTGGTGAAATCACTAACGAAAAATTTCTTGCGGATGAACTCCTCGTGAACCATAGGTTCCAGGACCCTCATTCAATACAGCGCTTCGCATATTTCATTCTTATTTAGATCAAACCCTGTGTCACTTACTACATCAATACATAGTTGGAACCCAAAGTGGAGTGGATAAACACATCTAGGACCACATACCACTTTGGTATGCGGTGGTCCATACCCACATCCACGTACTACTTCTGTACGTGGACGACTCATCTACTCATATAGAACTATACTATGTGGGGATTTCCCCATCCTGCATGAAAAAACAACATGTGGAATGGGGTGTCTTAGGGTGTACTTCCCTCTAGTTACAATCATTCCAATCTATTACTGTCTAGTCCCCTATATATCCTCTTTGAACCGGTCCATGGCACCAAGCCAAAGCCTCCTCCAAATCCACCAGACCCATATGGCCAGATCATCAGACACATCAACACACCATTTTGAGTCTACATACCCAATGTAAGTAGAGAAACGACGGTTTAACCCACAACAGTTTGGACCCCCAGAATGTCTCTAAGTCAACATTCCCATGGTAATCTGGAGTCCAACATTGGGATACTGATGTGAACCTCCCCATTCTAGGGATTAAGGATGATCACTTTCTTATACATTCAATTAGGAATGGTGATCAGTTGAAGGAAGCATACTCTCTTTTACTTTTTGATGATAGGAAGCATTCCTCCCCTTTCCTAGAACATATTCTAGCGCATCCCTCATAGAGTAATATCCTAATCTTTCAGGCCGGACCTAATGACCTTCAACTTCATTTCACATCGAAGGGTTCTTTACTCTATGCCATCACCCACCGTTGACTCAAATTCTTTCGTCTTAGGCCTGTGCTCTTCTATCAGTGGAAGAGAAAGTGTGTGGTTTATTGAATCATTCATATCCTCTTGTTTCTCACACCAATAATGACTCACATGGGATTAGAGATTTGTGATGATCACAACAACCACATAATAAACCTCATGTATTGAACTACAAGAACTCTGATTCTTGTTCAAACCAGAATACATAGGATATCTTCTTGAATGCCCAAGCTCAAATGGGTTCCCTCATGAAAGGGTTGACCCAATATTGACCCAACAAATGGGAAGATTATAATAGTAAGCCCCAAAAAAAATTAACTATGAGAACTCTAATTCATATTCAAACTAGGATACATAAGAACTCCTTCATGAAGGACATAGCTCAATGGGGTTCCCTTCCAAAAGGGTTAATCTAATCACGCATATGAAAAATTGGAATCCTCCCTTTGTATAAGCCCCACGATAACAGAACTATGTGGGGACTGATTCCTCTCATGAGAATACATAAGAAGCCCATCATAGGTGTCTAAACCCAACATCAAACCCTCTTCTGTCTATCCTGGATGACGATAGACTCCAAATAGCCTCATTATGTGGCTTAAGTTAGCATTTCCTCTGTAGAATCAAATCCATGTACATCAATGATGATCCTGTAACCCAAGGGTATCCCAAAGATACATTATTCGGGAATGAATTGAGGATTCAAAAACATAAAAAAAAGACTTAAATCTATAAGAGAGTCTCAGAGTAGGCAATAATTCCCCCCAAATGGGAGTGATGAGCCTTACCTCCTATCCTCTTGACCAATAGAGTCCTGAAGTATCTTTAGCCAAATCGTCATCCAATGATCACCTGCCTTTGGAAAGCAGGTCCATGAATAATGGAAACTAGGGTCCTTGGGTGTTTATTTATCCACGAATAAACTTGTTAGAGACCATTTGAGGATATCAAACCAAACATAAGTCGATTTCGTGGACACATTACCCCCATCACAATCATCTGTTGAGATCATGAAAATGTGGAACCTCCTTAATAACATAAAAAGAAGGATACACTGCCCAATCCCTAGTGGGATATTCTTTCCCTATAAATATATGATGCAAAACAAATTAGGGGGAATTTTTTTTAACTCAATGTGTATCCTCTACCAAGGTGGTGGTTTACCCCACTCAATCCCCTTAACCCCACAAAAAAGGGGAACGGGGATAAGATGAATCATCAAATAGGAATCTAATTATAATATTATACTTTTATGGGGGGTTTTTTTTCTGTATATGTAATATATATATTTCATGTTTCTATAGAGGATCCTTTAATCAAAATTGAATCCCAAGAACCAATGAAGACATGAACCTTAACGATCTCACTGGTGGTTGAGGCCCCAATGAAGAGTAGGACAACCTCTCTTACCCTACATCTTCATTGTTGGGTATCCAACATGATTATTAAAGAGTACCACAAAAATGGTACTATACCCACTATGGAGATCGTGAGATAGGCCCTCTAATATTCAAAATCCCACAAGCTGCCTCCTCAACCATGGCCGACACCCCAGGACAAGGCAGCACCAGTGGTCATCTTGAATGATTTTGGGAGCCTATACTTGGAGTGTGAAAACAAATACCTCCCTTATCATAGATATTATGATGAATTCGATGATGATGGAATCATCGTAGTGCACATGGGTCCTACTCACAAGCTCTTACCGGAGAGCATCACCACCAATACCGGGTGACCAAGTATCCTCACCCTAAAAAGGATCTTATGATGAGGGCACCAGCTAATGTCTGAAGGATACAGACACCGTAGGCCACCTACCGAGGGTAGAAAACATAAAATTAGGAGCAGGACATCACCCTAATTCCTAAGGAGTAACTCTGATGTACAAATGCGGTTGCATTAAATGGACATGCATATAACTCTACCTCTTCCACTCAAGCCCACCACGGAAATAGGGTAGCACAACACGAGCATGTGAACATTCTGTCCAGTGCTTTCCAGTCCCACCATGCAAACATAGTGAAAAATCACAGGTAGATGAAAATGTTTTCCGATGAACATGAAGCCCTTCATCTAAATAGAACGACAACCAGCTATAGGTAGGCACAAAAACCTGATGATTCATATCAATACCACCATCCAAATAAGGTAGAAAGTAAATATGTGAAGATTTAGATTCCTACTGATTCATACAAATATCATGAGACAAATACCATATAAAGTGAGATAATGAAAATTACCACTCATAAATATGATTCCCACCAGTCAAATATGGTGGCAACTGGATAATACAACTGACATAAAACTCGTTCCTCTATCCTGACCCGTGAGAAATGCTAGTATCCACTAGAAACCTATAGAAGACTAGAGCCAAAACAAAATTCTTCTCTGAAAATAATATGGTCCTTCATACCCATTTCAATGAATGATGTAACTCATCACATCATCACAATGATGGGAGATCAGTTGTCGATTCCAAACCATATCTTCCAAACATGTCAAGATATCATTGCATTGGTGGAAAAGGTGAGAAACTAGGCCCATGACCCAGTTTCCTAGAATGGAATGACTTAGAAACAGAATGGGTTAGTCTCTATGGAGTAGTTATGAATCCCTTCTCTAGTACATGAGGGTTAATGGAAATATCCCGTGACACACAGAAAACCTAATCGAGAACAAATACTCATTCCATGTGGGGGACACTGGTCCAATGTTGTGGCCACTCTAGGGAAGGCATATATCACTTATAAAACTCAATATGTACGTTATTTTATCCCAGTGGAATCATGTGAACCAAAAAAATAGGTGCCCGTATATGAAGGCCATTACCAACAATATACAACCCATGTTACCCACAAGAGAGCACCCAAAAATCAAATTCACTATAGGCAACCATAAAATGAAGACCACATACATGATCCTGCATTGGTGGGAACTGGAGTTCTTGATTCCATTGAGCATAAATCAATAAAGGTTCAAGACCCTATTAGTCCATTTATAAATTATGGAAGTGGTAGTAGTAGTTGCGAAGGCCCTCCCCACAATGTTTCTACTAGTAGCTCTAAAGGTCATCCCCAGAGCACCTACGTGGGCTTAATTCGTGGGCTTGGAGTGATAAATCATGAGATCCTATCTCTTGATGCATGTCTGAGAAGCCCTTCGCTTGATCAGAAGATTATACATAGAGAATGCCCTCCCTTTTATGTCATCCTCCCTGATGGATCTCCATAAGGAATATGCTGCATATATGATTCAACTTAGAATCTGAAATCAAGTCAAAATGGAAATACTCACCATGATGACAACCAATGTGATGTCCCTTCCTATAATGATAGTTGTTGCGAAGGTCCTCCCCCAAGAAACATCAAGAAACAAGAAGGTCCTCTCTCCATTGTAGTATATCCTGATGTCCCTCCCTAGGATGTACACTGTAGAAATTTTCACTACAGCCGGATATGAAGCTATGATATTAGTCCCCACCAACATAGCAGTCATCGAGAAGGTTCTCCCCTTAGCAACATCAAGTAGCAAGATGGTCCACCTTATGATGAAACCCACCCTAAAGGTCCTCCCTAGGGCATACTCCGTAGGGAAATTCCCTGTGGTCGACTATCAAGTTTCAAAGGTATCCCTTTCTATTGTATCACCAATTTCGAATTTCATCCCCACAATCACAATTCCCACAAGAAAGAAGGTCCTCAAATTACCAGGACAAATATGAGAAATACCTTCTATGTCTAGGCACTCAGAAAGATGGAGTTTGACATGTGAGACACTCTATTTATGAATAGTGATATCATTTCTCAACCAGAGGGCGGTCTGGGGCCACTCCCATCTTCTGAGCCACCCCTGTGCTGCTCACATATCATTGAGACTCCTTCTAACCCAGTTTCTTGGAAAAAATCATTCAAAATTAGTAAATATGGGAATATCAAGTAGAGGAGTCGCCGAAAGAACAACAAAAGGATATGTGGCACATGAGAAGACAACTAGCTAAGGATAATATACCAGTGATATATTGGCCCACGACCAATTCTCACTTCAACAAACCAAGGGAGTTTCCTGAGGAATGTATGCCTAATATTCACTTTAATATCTGGATGAGTCCTCACCAGCTAAAAGAAAATTTCTTTCCTTATGAATGGTATGAAGACCATGTAAATATATAAGGATAGATTCACCATCTAATAGACCTGGAAGAACTCCCATCTTTATGGTGGAAACAATAATAAATAAGAAAGAAAAACCTTGATCTGTTTAGCCTCTATGCACTGCACAAGTTCTGTTTCCTCATTGGTGAAGCCCCATCTGGAGTTCATACTCAGGGATGGGGAGAACATGGAAATCTACACTTCACCCCACATACTATCTGGGAGACCTCATCAAAAAATGAAATATTACCATATCCTTACCCAAAGGAATCAATCAAATGAAATCCCATCTTAAGAAAGGTGGAACACTCAACAAGAACCGACCTGGAGTAAGTATCAAAAGTGTCAGGCCTGACGAGATCATTCCATCGATAATCTTCTGATCCAGGAAATCGAGAAAATCCAGTGGGCTTCCTACCTATGGGAATCTAACCAAAGAGAAGTTATCATTTGCTCGAAAGTAAATAAATATTCTTGAAACATAGTTATATACTAGGCTCACACTCATGATAAAGGGAGTGAAATCAAGAAGGTGGAAATAGAGGTAGTTACCTAAGCAATACAGAAATAACTCTAGCCTACAGGGTTGGGGGAATTTTTAGCTCAAAATGTCCACATAAGACCAGAAAATTCTGGTCATAGTGCATTCATAGAATAATAGGAACGACCCCAACCCATAGTGCTGGGGGAATTTTCACCTCAAAATCCCACACAATGGATTTCTTTCTTCTCCCATCTGGGAAGAATGTTGAGCGGAGAGGTAACATATTTAACATCGTCTTGTGGTTCATATCCTCCAAGATGAAGGCATATTAAGATTTCATATTGGGTCTCCCTTTGGGTTGATATTTTCCATGAAATTTAAAGGATGCAATAGAATTAAAGGTGAAATTCCAACTAAGTATGAATGAAGCTCTCCTACCACTAGACATAAGGTACACCACCCCCAATGCGATATGAATTAGTGAACATAGTGAATGTTAGTTCCATAGATATCACAGGAAATAATACAAATGGAGAGTATGCAAGAGAAGATGGTTCCCTCCCAGAGCCATCCCAAATAGTTCCTAAAGGTGTGAATACTCTGAACTAGAGAGCTTCCCAAAATTTGGGTTCACCCTCACCAAACCAATTACTACCTCCCTTGAAAATCCCCATCAAGGGGAAGAATAAATCCCAGTTCGTCTATGAACCACCTCCTCCACCCCCTGAGAATGTGTCCCTCACGCTCAAGGAAAGATTCACCAATTAGTAGGAAGAAATGAAAGAGCTTAGGTGAGTCATTGTTGTGCCACATCGGGGGAGCTATCTTGCTGGATATTTTCCTTAAGAGAAAAATCAATAAGTGATCCTAGAAAAGGTTCCCTACCCCAATCACTCTTCTTGATAAATGAAACAATGCTCAGATGTCTGTCAAATCCAGCACTTGGACTATCAGTCTTCCTGGGTTCAACCCCAGAAAGACATCAATACTTCCCTCCACTGGGTAAGGAACCAGAATACATTCAAGAAAACCCACAAAGGATACCACTTACTGGGTATCCACCCCAAATTCCAGCAACACATACACCTCCAACATTTCCCCATACTTCACCAACACAAGCATAAGTACGAAAGTATATGCATCAAGGGATATTGAATTATATAAACCAATTGATAGCCCGACTGGAATCCCTGGAAGGGATTGATGATCCAATACAACCAGAGCGAAAACCATACCCCAGTTGGGTTTGTAATTTTTCTCCATTTCTAAACATTGGGAACCCCATACTCCTAGTGTTCAATGGTTCAGGGGACCCAGAACAACATCTAATACACTATTAATCTTATTGTGACCTAATTATGGGAACCCTGGAGAAACAAGAAGTATTAAAACTCAAGTGATTCATGAAAAATCTATAGGGTTCAGCCTTCGTGTGGTATACTAGCTTTCCATCTATCTCAATCACAGACTGGGAGGATGTACGATGATAATTTCTCTTCCAGTTTAGTTCAACATTTCCTAAGAAAATAGTTAGCGATATCTTGAACATTAATTAGTGAGAGAATGAAATAGTTTCATATTTCATCACCAAATCGAAAGTCTTGACATACTCCCTGAACTAGACACTCCCATAGGATGAAATGATCACAATGTGAATTGATAATCTCCATCATGAATTGTGGACTCCGCTCATCCTAGTGAAGTACACAAGTGGGTTATGATATTTCTCTGCTATTTCCCAAAGGATAGAAAAAATCATTCAATGGACCAATATAAGGTCTCATGTGGGCCCATCGGCCTTGAGGAATAGAACAAGAAAAGATAAAGCAGCTTCTATCATGCTTACTCCACCCCCGAAACAAAATCTAGTTGTTAGGACTCCACCAAACCAAGTGGGAACCCTGTAATCCAACAACCACCCCAAACATAACAATATGAGCGGCGGGTTACCAAATGAAATTAGTTCAAGGAACTATGAGATAAAGTCTACTCATTTTGAGATGACCAAGTATATGGATAATTCATAGATTCCATGAATTAAAACATGATTCCGCTCCCAAATATAAAGAGAGCTGATGAAGTGGGTCTCAATGGCCAAACAAATTATTTTCCTTATCACTGAATACTAGAAGACACTATCCATGAGTGCATAGTCTTCATGGATCTCCTGAAAAAAATGTTATAATCCAAAAAAGTCAAGTTGGGTATACCATCAGCAAATTCATATCTCTACCTTAGATCCAAGAGAGGAAGAGGAATGTAAAACAGTCACCAGAAAAAAGGAAAAAATCAACAGTTGGATGACTTAGAAAACATTCAACAAAGCTCATGGATTCATTCAAGAATAGTTTAATCAACCAATTGTGCCCCCAATAGCTCTTGATGAAACACAACTATCATCTTTATCTCCAAAATCCTCTTAGAGACAGAAGGGTAGAAAGTAGGAGATAGAAGATGAGACTGCACCAAATCCAAAATATGTTTTGACACTATCAGACTTCATTCCAGAAGGATTGAATGTACAAGAACCACCCCACAAAATGGTACAACAACCAATACCCCACCATACAGGATAACAGGCACCGGTCCTCCAAATTGGACAATGACCACAAACCTAGGCACCATCAGAAGAAGGCAGTCAGACAAAATCATTATCAGATGAAGAACTGATCTTTGAATATAACAATATCCTTAACTTTATGGACCTATTATCTTATGGGGACTATGTCGATGAACACAAATTCCACAAGTAAAAATGGATATTCAAAGGAATAGGCAACAGAGGCCAAGGGTTTCCGAGAAGGCATGATTGTGGAAGGAGTCAAATCCCTAGCCAAACCATAAATCAAACCGTTAATGTTATGGAAACTCATAGAAGGATCCTTCAATAGACAGAACATGAACCGGAGAGTTTCATTGGACCTGCTTGAAGAAATTTATGCCCATTCATCTTGGAGTATCGATTGGTGAAAGAACAATTGTCTAATCACCTAAGGCGTATTGGCAGACTAGTTTGGCCAAACTCAAAAAGCACAACAGAAACATCAGATCCCATCCCAAAGGATAAACCATCTACGTCCAAAGATCAAGCCTCCAAAAACCCTTTAACAGGTATCCCCATGACATAAATAACTGACCACTAGAGAAGAAATATGCTATTCCAATGTAGATAGCCTCAGTACCAGCAAATTGATGGATATTTGATGCCTTGAGTCTATCATTCAACCTTAGGAAGGCGCTCATTGAAGCCTTACTAAGTCCCCATAAATTTAAAGCCAAAGTAGAAGCTACCGATGTCTATGGGATAGAGACAAATTCTGAAGAATTCCATGATGTCATATCCTTCACAGATGAGGATAGACATGCCATCACGCAAGGACACATCAAACCCTTATATGTGTCTGGAAAGATAAACGACATTGATGTTTAGAGAATTTTCATCCAAAATGGCTATGGAGTCAACCTTATCCCACTATAAACACTTCTTCTATTGGGATATGATGAGTATAGTTTGACACCCTACACCAAAAATCTATTGGGATATGAAAAAAGTGAGAAGAATCAGTTGGGATGAATTAAGATTAAAACTCGTCTTGGTGACCTCGTGTTTGATTCCGAGTTTTTGGTAGTGCGGAAAAGTACGAACTTTAATGTCTATTTGGGGAGGCCTTGTCTATATCAGCACACTAAAATTTACTCATTATACCATCATTGCATCAAATATTTCACAAATGGGAAAAAACGAGACATTTCATGCTGATAAATCCCCATTGGAATCCTATGAGTCGCATTACATGGATGCGTAGCTCTATGAACCGACAGAAAAGTAGTCTTTGGATGACGATAGTGACTAGATCACTGCCCCAAATAGACAATAAATGGCTCCCTCCAATACACTTATGTAGCTTGGGGAATATTATGTATTACCCATCAACCAAGATGAGTGAATAAGTTCAATATCAGATACAGAATCAGCCGTCTGCATGATTTCTGTTATGGCCGCCAAGTCCAAGGATGATGAAATGTGGACTAACTCCTATGATGATAGGGAGGGATAAAACAAAATGATCCCAACACACCCTTGAGGCCCCATACAGTTCTCTCCTTACTCAAGGAAAAATAAGATGTCCTTCCACTATAAGAATGGTAGGAAATTCTATCCTCTTCAGAAAATTCATTATAGTCAGTAAAGAAAAAAGGAGCTGTTTTAGTTTCCATAAATCAGAATTGAGATTTCTATCGCAATGATAAAGAGCTCATCTCAAGAATAGTATCTCCATAATAAGAGGAATAAGATGAAAAATAGGATTATTATAAAGAAGAACACATCAATGATTCCCCTACCGCATTCAAATATGTCATCTCCACCATGATCGAAGAACAT
Organism: Viscum album; assembly: GCA_963277665.1. Lineage (NCBI taxonomy): Eukaryota > Viridiplantae > Streptophyta > Magnoliopsida > Santalales > Viscaceae > Viscum > Viscum album. The sequence continues at coordinate 2,104,993,175 of OY728130.1, read as the reverse complement.
AGGGAGATAGAACTAGGAATTAAAATGACATGATTCCCACTCTGATTAGTGTGTATATGACTTATGAGGAGCAAGAAGTATATAACTTCTTCCTTAAGTAGAATCAAGATTTTTTTCCATGAACTACACATAAATTTCAGGCCTCAATCCCAAGGTCTCCACTAATCACTTGGGTCTTCCGAAAGACCATTGTGTCTATAAGCTGGCTGTCAGAAGGACTCACTCAAAACATGTTGCCAAAATCGAGGCTGAAGTTGACAAGATAATCAGAGATAACTTATTCTAGGAAGTCCAATATTCGATCTAGATAGAAAACATAGTCTCTATCAAAAATAATAATGGACATATTATAGTCTGCATTGACTTCAGGTACCACAATCGACTCTACCTGAATGATTATTTCCCAATACTGATCATGGAATTATTGATCGATGTGATTTCTAGATATGAATCCCTCACTTTCATGTGTGGATATTCTGAATAGAACCACATAAAAATGTATCAAGAAGTCGAATAAGACACTACTATCAGGCCCCCCTAGGGAGTATTCTTATATAATGTGATTCCCTTTGGTCTGAAAAATGTCGGAGCTACATATCAGCAAGCCATGAATCACATTTTCAATCCCTTCCTAGGGGAATTCGTAGACTTCTCAATCGATGATCTATTAGTTAAATCAAGATATTTCTCAATCCACCTAAAATATCTTGAAACTCTCTTCAGTAAACTAAAACAACATACTCTAAAGATGAATATGCTAAAGTGTGCTTTCAGTGTCATCTCTAGGAAATTCCATGGCTTCATCGTACGCCATCGTGACATCAAAGTCGACCCTGAGAAGACAAAATCCATCCTTGGAATGTCTCCACCTTGCAACCTCATCGAGTTGAGGGGTCTCTAGGGTAACTTGGTCTACATTCGACACTTCATAGCCAACATCTCAGGTAAGTGTTTTCTTTTAATCAGGTTGATGAAGAAAGGGGTCGCATACCAGTGGGATAATGATTATCAAGAATCATTACACAATATCAAAATATATATCCTAAACCCACCAGTTTTGATGCCACCAGTTAAGGGAAGACTTCTCATCTTTTACATAACTGCCTTGGAATGGTCATTAGGAACTTTACTCATGCACAAAAATGATGATGGTAGAAAGAAAAATCTCTATTACCTTAGCCGAACAATGATCGATGCTGAGACTCAATATTCAAGAATCAATAAAACTTACTAGCCCTTATATTTTTGGTTCAGAAAATCATGCATTACCTGCAGCACCATGAGGCGTATCTGGTCTCCCATAGCAACCCACTCAAGTATATCCTCAGTTGTCCTATTCTAACTGGATGCCTTTCATTGTTGGAAGTCATTCTATAATATTTTTACAAATGATATATCCCCTATAATTCCATCAATTTCCTCACATTAGAATATTTCATGGTGGAATACCCCTTATAAAAAATGACAACATTTGACACTGAACTTCCTGACGAAGAAGTATTATCCATCCAAGTAGATCCCTAGACATGTGAAATGAATTTTGATAGTTCCTACAGAATCCTATAAGGTAAAATGATGGAGGATACCAAACTCAAAAAAGTAGTACTGGGAGTTATACTCATATCTCCAAAAAGAACTTTTTTTCCTTACTCCTTGATTTCATAGGGGTGCAAAAATAATGAAGCAAAATACTAGGGCCTCATTGCCAGCCTAGATCTGGTACTTAATGCACAATCTGAATGCCTAAAGGTAAAAGGTGAATGAGAGCTAGTCATTAAGTAGGTCAATGGTGACTATTCCATTAAGAAAGAAATATTGGTTCCTTTTATGAACCATTTTTGAGAGATAATGGTAGAATTTCCATCAAAACAAACACTAACTTATGTCCCATAGTCACAAAATGCTCAAGATGATGCATTAGAAAATGCATCCACAACACTGGCTGATCCACATTGGGATGAAACAATCATCAACATTTTCCACCTTCAAATAATATTTCCATTCATTTTAAACAATATGGAAGAAATCGATGAGATTTTTCCCATTACTGAGACTCACGGTCACACCACTGGCTTCATGAATCCCATTGCAAATTACCTCCAATGGTGGGAAATCCCACTAGATAAGGATGGGAGAGAACATATCTGGAGCAAGAAGTCAACTTTTTTTGTACAACGTCACAAACAAAGAAAAGGTTCTCTAAAAACAAGGCCTTCACAAAGTTCTTCTCAGGTGCATATATGGAGAAGATCGAATGTTTTCATGAAAGAGGTGAATTCTAGAAATTTTGGGTCACACCAATCAGTTGCCAAGCTCTCCCATAAAATTCAAATGTTTGGATACTATAGGCCCACTATGATACATGATTTCCCTATATTCACTAGGAATTACCATTCTTGGATTGTTCATGCCAATTTTATTCACTAACCCCCAGATTTACTTCACACAACTATGTTCCCTAAGACATTATTCATGTGGAGGATGAATTTCATGGGACCAAGTCCTCTTGCCACAACCTGACAATTCAATTTCATTCTCACAACAACTAACTTCTTCTCCAAATGGGATGAAGTCATACCCCTTAAAGAGGTTGGGTCAAAAAGAATTTTCATCTTTGTGATGTAAAAAATCATAATCATATTTGGTGTCCCTCATACAATAATAATAGACAATAGCACCAAATTATTTTCCACTATACTTGACAAGTTATACCAAGAGTATGGAATCAAAGACAACCATTCATCCAGCTACCATGCCTTAGCCAATTGGAAAATAGAGGCATTCAACAAGACTATGTCCAACATATTCTAGATGATGGTAGAAAAAGATAATAAATCAGGGTAAAACAAGAACTTCCATTCATTATGGTATTACAAGGGCACAACCTTCACTGCCACCAAGGCCACAACATACTCACTAATATACAGAGCAGAGGAAGTTTTTCCCATTGAAGTTCAAGTTTCATCACTATGTGTTTCCATTTGTGATCAACTATCCATTTATGAGAAATACTCGAAATAGTTTGATGTTTTGGAGTAATTGGACGAGAAAAGGTTGCACACTTTTCACCATTTTGAAGTCTACCTAAATCAGATCACACGAGCCTTTAACAAAATGGTTCTCCTTCAGTATTTCCTCTAAGAAGAGACGGTGTTGGTTCTCAGAACCCTGATGATACTGTAGAAGAAACCACCATTGCATGAGCCAAAATGGGAGGGGCCATAGGTCATACATAAGGTTTACTCCAATAGAGCATATTCCTTGATATCAATGGATGGAAATATCCTCACAGCTTCCACCAATTCAAAGTTTCTGAAGGAATACATTTTTTAATGGTGATAAATACATCATATCTTCAAGAAGTTAAACTTCATAGCAACATAAATCATCATAATCACACAATGATAAAGTGTAGGGTCAAAATCATCCTTACCAAAATATGTTAGACATCATGATTTACTGAGAACTATGTGTGGATTGATTCCCATTCATCATTGGGATACGTAAAAATGCCCCGACCCTCGATTTTGGCCCATCCATCACATGAAACAAAATTCCCCTATTATATCCTCAATACCCTATACTATGAAGGGAATACTTGAAACTACTTTTTCTCAAATAAAGTATAACTCACTCGAGATTATGATCAGTGGTGAGGGTCCCCTTGCGCAAGCGAATCATAGAGGAATATGATATACCTGGCCCTATAAGGGATGAAACCAAAATGCCATCATCCTAATATATGGACTAGACATATAAAGGAAAGGAATTTATTGAACTATGTATGGATTTATTTATGTCTTTGATGGATACATAGAGATTCCCTAATTTAACATCATGGTCCATCCACCCAAACAAAAAAGAAATCCCCTTATTCCATGCATAGGTCAGAATTCCATAGGGGTATTTATGAAATTTCCCTAACCACATGACATTAAACTACAATGTTTCTCAAGAATCATGTGCAGCTTCAATACTCAGTGTTACAAGATCCTGAACATGCCTCCAACTCCCTACGTAATAAAATTAAAAGAAATGATGGAGGTTCCATGTTTGAATTCCGACACCCAAAAGAATTCAAAAGATCATGCTTCTCCCTACATATGAGTCAAATTTTTGCAGAATGTTCCATGGTTCATGAACAATCCGGGTCTATATATTTCTTTCATTCCTAGACACATTTGTCCCATATATCAAACTCCATACTCCAAGAAATCTTGGATCCCCAAAAACATTCATGGTCATCGGAGATGGAAGTCCAGTATCCTACAGGCACCTTTGTTTGACTATGAACATCATGACATAGTGGCCCTTCATATATTGCATATAAAAGAACTATCAACTAAAGGAAACTTTTTCCTCAGGATATTTCTCTCCTACCTTGGTATTCCAATTGGATTCTAAGACCCATTTCATTCCTCCTGATCCTAGGGCCACCTTAGACCATTTTTTACACCTTATATCATTTCCCATGTCTATAGAATACCAGAATACCCCGACCATGATTAAATCAAAGATATTATGGTTTTTATAAAGGGTTGTATTCACAACATGATGGTAAATGGTTCTTCCAATGTCCTTAATACACGATGCTAAATAACGAGGCCAACATTATCTTTCCCATAAGACATTAAACCGTACTACACAATGGAAATTCTTAGATTCTTATGTTGGCATGTCCTCCTCAAACAAAATGAACTTTCTTCCTGTGTAAGGGCTAGACCATTACCAGGAATGTTCATCACAAATCCTGTGTAAATTGGTTCCCCCTGAGAAGATATTTTGTTGACCCAAATATTATGATCTAGACTCATCCAAAAAAAGTATTGATATTCCCTCTTCTCTGTGCATGAATTTAATCAATGCAAAGAATCCCCAGGAATGTTCTATCTACAGGGCTACTTAAGGGTAATCATATTTCCCTAATTTCATGGTGGGATTACCCTATATCCACACCACATGATGATGAATTGTGTAGAATTCGTCCAAGATGCATGATGTTAAACACTATAGCATTGGTCTAAGCATAAAATTATCCATTACATTGATTATTCAATTCATATGCGGTGACCCAAAATCCATGTAATTCCTTGTTTCTCTCACCGATCATTGCTCATGCAATCTTAGGGATCTTAGTAGGAGATCCACCAGGACGTTATGGAAAAGCATTCTACGATTGTGGTCCTGGAAGCATAACCCTAAAAGGCATGTTATGGTTCCCTTCCCCATAAGGAACCCTTGGTCATGGCCATATGATGTTAAACTATAGGGTACTCCAAATAAGGGACTGATGCCTTACCCTATATATGAACCATATCTATATAGGGGATTACTCGATCCCATTAGTGAATTGTATCCTAGATGTGTCTAATGTATCCAGATATACTCCTTCCATACACTAGACTCCATGTTTTGAGTAATCTGTGATCCTTATAACCCTCCATGTCTATCAGAGATGGAAGGATAGTGTCCTTAGGACACCTTTATTTGACTATGCATATCATGTCCCGGTGGCTCTATATATGTTTCCTACAAAACAAACATCAGCCAATGGAAAATTCATCCACATGAGAGTACTCTCCTATCTCGATACGCCTAACCGCTCCCAACCCCCACAACATCCCTCCTGATTAAAGAACCCTCAAGGTCTTGGTTTACAATCTCCTCCCCACCCATGTCCTGGATATATTTGAACATCCTGGCCCGATTCCCCTCTAGTCTCTCTTAAGGCTTAAAAAAATAACGGTAACCCATACATATGCACGAAATGGATCCACACATTAAAGAAAAACAAAATTACCCCACCTATTTATGGCCTTACCAATAAAATTCAGCCAAAGAAATGCCCCCTTTCATGTTTAGGCACTCCCCTTTTCATAATTATCTAGTCGTGACTAGAAAGGTCTGAATCTATATAATCCTTAATAGCTATAAGATATGGAATGCCAATGTCCTAAGGACACATTTATTGGACTATACACATCATGCCCTGGTGGCTCTGCATATGTTTCCTACAAAACAGCCATCATCCAAAGGCAAATTTTTCTTCAGGAGAGTGCTTTCCATCTTTAGTATACCCACATGACATTTTTCCCATATCACTCCCTGGATTCAGAAACCCCCTAGATTATGGTTTGAAAAATTTTCCTCTTTCAAATGCCCAAAGATAAAAAAATTCTAATTGAGAAAATTAATAATTTACTCTCCCTTGGTTATAGTAATATGATCTACCATATTAGGTTTCAAGAGTCCTGGCTGTATAACATTAAACTACACCATTCACCATCTCTCTCTTACAGAATTAAAATTCACGTGGGAGTACTTTCCCATTATAAGATGATTCAAATGTCCCTAATACATTTAGACATCATCCCTTTTGTAGGCCACCCACCATGGTCCCCAAACTCAAAATAAATCCCAAGTGTCATAAATCTATCAGGCCATCCGAAATGGATGACCAATGTCACGTTGAAACCATTGTTTGACTATGCACATCATGTAAGGACCCATCATTAAAAATTACATAACAAAGGTCCTTTTACCGGTCTAGGTTCTGGAGAATAGATACAAACTTACTAATTATCAGAGTTTCAGTAAAAATTAAATAAAATGAACAAAAACACGACGTGTTCTAACACCAAAAGCGAAGAGAACGCCTTCGGAAAACTCCAGGTGACCTATGTAAAATCATTTTAAAACGAGGGGTGAGCACAAAAAATCCAAGTAAGGGGTTAAAAAACCATAGATAAAACCTTATAAAACATTATTTTAAAAATAACCGTGGGAATGCATTTTGAAATACCCTTTTTAAAATTCTATTTGAAATTACTTATGGTTTAAAAATAACTAGATCATTTTAGAAATTACTTACATTCAAAATTTCTAAAACATAGCCCAGTGTTTTTCTGAAAATAATATGCAAGATTATAAAAAAAAACATTATTTTGAGGTTACTTGAATTGTTGAAGGTTGTCTAGGCCTAATCACTTAGCTAAGGATGGGTCCACTCACCAATGAAATTCTATATTAACAATAATCAAGTGAAATCTTTTATAAAGATCATTTTAAGCTTGCATTACATATATATATATTTTCAGTGGAGCTTCCAATCCTTTGATAAAACATGTCACTGAAATAAAATACACATTCCTAATGATTCTTATATATATGTACTTATGTATATATCTACATGCATATTATCTTTCATGTGGTAGAAATTGTGAGTTCGGTTACAACCAAAACCCTTATCATAAACTGTCAATGTATTGAATACACATTCCATTCATATAAATGATTTATCTTATTAAAATAATAATAAAAATTAATTATGTAACTCACATAGAATTTGAAGTGAATTATTTAAAACACAACACTTCTAGTGGAATAAATATTCTTATTAAATTCAATGCTTAAACCATAAAATTTGATTTGGATCCTTGATTTTATTAGGAATGCAATGGATGTCAATGTAAATGCATAAACACATTTCCATGTATATATGAAAACACGATGCCCAAAATTTTGAAAAAAAAGCGATGGCATATGGTTCTCATTTTTCTAGAAACAAAATGATAAATTTAAAATAAAGTTATAACTATGTTAATAACCATTTCATCCATATATACAACTATATAAAACACGCATTTAACCATGAAAGTAAATAATAAATCTCTTATACATATTTAAATTAAACATGAATGGATAAATATATATAATTCATTAAAATCAACTCTCAAAACTAAAGAATAGTCTCTCTTATGAAAGAACAAATTCAAGTATAGTTTGGATATAATAAAATAAACATATCTTTTTATAATTTCATGACACACACTTCCAATGTTTGATGCTTCATTCAAAATATAATTAGAAAATTTAAGAAAAACAAGAACTAAATGTAACATAAATACGTCCTTACAAAATATAATTGAAAATAATAATAAAACACTTACAAATAAATAATTTTAAACATAAATTGATAAGTAGAAAACAATCCCTTACATGAATAGAATACTACATGAAGACATCCATAACTTAGGGCATGAACTAAAAATGGGGTTTTCCAGTACCATTTTCACACCAAATAAGAGGCATTTTATAGCAACAAAACTATTGTGTAAATAGAGATGTGTAGGACTCAGCTTCTTGAGAAAGCTAAGATTTGAGATGATAACAACAAAAATGATATTCCATTAACACATACTGTAATTGATTCATCCAAAAAGCCAACTCAATAACAAAGATAAGATTAATTTACATTAACTACTACAGGAACATATGCAGATATCTTGTACTAACGTTTATCTGAAAAAATGGACATATTCGATATAATAATTGGATTGAAATAGAAATTTTCAAATCAAAAGACATTACAAAAAAATTACAGTAAGAGAAACATCTATAACAGTTAGTAGGAATGCGATAGGGGAAGAAACTTACAAAATTGAGAAATCTGAACCAGATGAAAACAAAGACCTCAAATATGAAAAATCAGATACCTAGATGAAAATGAAAACCTACCTCTCACTAGGTTGGAGATGAAGAATTGGTTTTCACCATACCGTTGTCAAAACTTAACCAAAGGATAGACCTACTTCTACATCAATGACCCTGAAACCCTACCTGCGACCACGCTTAGACCAAGGCGATGCACTGGTCCGATGCTTGAACCGCTCTCACCGGTGAACATAGATCAAAGCTTCCTTGGGTGGACTCCAAGGTCAGATCGACTTGAAGCTAGATGTTTGCACCTCCCTGCTCCTCTCAAACCCCAATGAACCCGACTTCATAGTGAAATCCCTATTGTGAGAACCCTACAACGCCTCCTTGAAACACTATAACAGTTTTACTCTTTTTTTATAATTTTTTTTTCAAAACATTTTCATATTATTATTATTATTTTTATATTTAATCACATTTATAGTTTTTTTATAAACCACTATCCTTTTTCCTTTTTTTTCTTTAATCCCATTTTTCTTTTCATTTTTTATTCAATGAATTTCTTTTCTTTGTTTCCTTTCACATTTCCCCCTACTTTTCTAATTTTATTTTTACTTCTGTGTAAATTAAATCATTCCATAATTATCACATTTTTTTAACTGACCCTTATAATAACACATATATATTTTAAAACAAAAACCATTATTATATATAATTCAATATATATACTTATTATTGTTAATTTTATAACATATATATTTATTTTTACAAAACATTTCATATATATATAACAGGTTTTAAATAAAATAACACTGTCATAAAATTTGTATAACAATATGTATAAAATATAATTTTAACATTTAAAATGTATATATTATTCATAGTTTTAAAATAAAATTAATTTTATAAATATAATTTTAATTAATAATTTTAAAAATAATGATTATAATTTCATAAAAATATCTCCTTATATTATTTTGAAGATAAAAATTTTTAAAACCAAAATAATTATATTCAATGTATAACATTTGTTATTTCATAGTAGATAATTCGTCATAGTTAGTATAATTGAAATAGTTATAAAAATTGTTTTTTTATAATTTATTTATTCAATAAAATACACCATTTGATAAAAATTAAAATTTCTTATTCAAAATAGTTAATAAATATATTCATGTTAAAATATAACGCAATAAAATTAATTTGAAACTATATAATTATCTAAAAAAATTATTATATATATAACTTATAATCAATTTAATTAAAGTACCTAATTTAAGTTATTATTTTTAAAATAAATCACCTAAATAAAATAAATTTTTAATTAAATTAAGTTTATAATATACTGGGTTGTTACATTATTCCCTCCTCAAAAGAATTGCATCCTCATAATTCATTTTTTCTGAATAAAAAAAAATCTAAATTTCCATATTTAGAATTACAAAAACTAGGACTATTAGATTTCTAAACTCTATCATTAGATAATATCATATAATCTCCAAAGTTTTCTACACTATTCCTTTGATACCAATTTTAAGGACCCAGCATTAAACGTTATATTACCGAGGACCTTTTACTGATCTAGGTTCTAGAGAATAGATACAAACTTACAAATTATAAGAGCTGTAGTAAAAATAAAATAAAATGAATAAAAACATGACGTGTTCTAACACCAAGAGTTAAGAAAACTACTTCATAAAACTCTAGCTGACATGTTGAAAATAATTTTAAAACAAGTGTTGAGCACAAAAATTCCCAGTAAGGGGTTTAAAAACCTTCAATAAATCCTTATAAAACAATATTTTAAAAATAAATGTGAGAATACATTTTGAAATACACTTTTTAAAATGATATTTGAAATTAATTACAGTTTAAAAATAACTAGATCATTTTAGATACTACCTATGTTCAAAATTTCTGAAACATAACCTAGGGTTTTTGTGAAAATAATACGCAATCTTCGAAAAAAAACAAAACATTATTTTGAGGTTACTTGAATTGTTGAAGGCTGTTTGGGCCTACCCTCTTAGCGAATCATGAGTTCACTCCCAAATGACCTTAAATATTTATAAATATTAAGTGACGTCTTTTATAAAGTTCATTTTTAAGCTTGCATTACATATATATATTCAACAGAGTTTCCAATATTTTGATAAAACACTTCATTATAACAAAATATGCATTCCCACTGATTCTTATATATATATATATATATATACAAACATATTAAATTTCATGTCTTAGCACTTGCGAGTTTGGTTACAACCAAAACCCTTATAATAAACTGTCCATGTATTCAATACACTTTCCATTCTCATAAATGATTAATCATATTAAAATAATCATATTAATTAATTATGTAACTCACATAGAATTTGAAGAGAATTATTTAAAATATAACACTTCAAATGCAATACATATAATTATTAAATTCAGAGTTTCAACCATAAAATTTGAATTGGAACCGTTATTTTATTAATGATGCAATGTATGTCGATGTAATTGCATAAACATATTGCCATGTATATATGCAAACACAACGCCCAAAATGTCGATAAAAGGAGATGACATATTGTTCGAATTTTTCTAGAAGCATGATGATAAATTGAAAATAAAATTATTTCCATGATAATAACAATTTTATCAATATATAAAACAATATAAAACACACATTTGAACATGAAAGTAAATAATAAATCTATTACACATATTTAAATTAAACTTTAATGGATAAATATAAATAATTCATTAAAATCAACTCTCAAAACTAATGAATAGTCATTATTGTTATAGAAAAAATTCAAGTATGGTTTTGATAGAATCAAGTAAACATATCTTATTATAATTTCATAACACACACTTCAAATATTTGATGCTTTAATTAAAAGATTATTAGAAAATTTAAAAAAAACAAGAACTGCAAGTAACATAAATAAGCCCTGAAAAAATATAATTGAAAATAATAATAATTCCCTAAAAAATAAATAATTTTAAACATAAATTGATATGAAGAAAACAATACCTTACTTGAATAGTATACTACAATAAGACATTCATAGCTTGGGACGTGAACTAAAATTGGGGTTTTCCAATCTCATTTTCACACCAAATACGAGGCATTTTATAGCCACCAAAATATTGTGTAAATAGAGCTACGTAGGAATTAGCTTGTAGAGTAAGATGAGATTTGAGATGATAACCACAAAAATAATATTCCATTCACACATAATGTAATTGATTCATCCAAAAAATCCAACTCAAAAAAATGATATAATTAATTTACATTAAATTATATAGGAACATCCGTAGAAATCCTATACAAATGTTCATGGGAAAAAATGGAAATATTCGATATAATAATTGGATTGAAATAGAAATTGGAAAATCAAAAGACATTACAGATAAAAATTACAGCAAGATAAACATCTACTAGAGTTAGTAGGTGTTTGATAGGGAAAGAAACATACAAAATTGAGAAATTCTGAACAAGATGAAACCAAAGACCTCAAATCTAGAAAACCAGATACCTAAAAGAAAAAAAACCCACCTCGCATTTGGTTGGAGACAATGAATAGGTTTTCACCCTACTGTAGTCGAACCCTATCCAAAGTCAATACCTCCTTCTACATCAGAGACCCAGAAACCCTAACTGCGATGTTGCTCGGACCATGACGATGCACAAGTCCATTGATTGAACCACTCTCACTAGCGACCATTGCTCAAAGCTTCCTCAGTCGGGACTCCCAGGTCGGCTCGATTGAAAGCCTAACGACCATGCCTCCCTGGTCCTCTCTGACCTTGAAGAACCCGACTCCACGTTGAAATCCCTATTGTGCAAACCCTACAGCGCCTCCTCAAAACCATATTAGAGTTTTACTCTTTTTTTTATAAAAAATTTTATTTCAAAATTTTATCACATTATTATTATTATTAATTTTTCATTTAAACACATCTATTTTTTTATTAAAACATTAACCTTTTTTTTTCTAAAATCCCATTTTCCATTTCATTTTGTATTCATTGTCTTTTTTTCCTTGTTGCCTTCCATATTTCCACCTACTTTTCTAATTTTCTTTTGAATTTTGTGTAATGAAAAACATTCCATCATTATCACTTTATTATTATTATTATTATTATTATTATTATTATTATTATTTTATCTTTCCCTTATAATAACACATATATATTTTAAAACAAAAACCATCATTACGAATAAATAAATAAATAAATATATATATATTATTATAATTTATAGTTTCATATCTTATATATTAATTTTTTCCAAAAATTATATATATATATATAATAGGTTTTAAATAAAATAAAAAAGTAAAAATATTTGTCAAAAAATATATATAAAATATATTTCAACATTTAAAATGTAAATATAATTCATAGTTTTAAAATAGAAATAATTTAATAAATCTAATTTTAATTCATAATTTTAAAAATAATGATGAAAATTTATATAAAGATATGCATATATTATTTCGAAAATAAAAATTTGTAAAACCAAAATTATTATATTAAATGTATAACATTTTTTATTTCATATTAGTTAATTCATCATAGTTAGTATAATTGGAATAGTTAAAAAATTGTTTTTTTGAATTTATTTTTTCAATAAAATACCCCTTTTGATAAAAATTAAATTTTCTTATTCAATTTCATTAATAAATATTTTCCTGTTAAAATATAATGCAATAAAATTAACTTAAAACTATATAATTATCTATAAAAATGATTATGTAATTAACATATAATCAATTTAATTAAAATACTAAATTTAAATTATTATTTTTAAAATAAATCACCTAAATAAAATATATTTTTAATTAAATTATGTTTAGAAAATTTTGTGTTGTTACACATCATGCCCTGGGGGATCTTCATATGTCTCATACAAAATGGGTATCAACCAAAGGAAACATCATCCCTGGGAGAGTCGTTTCCTACCTCCGTACACCTAAAATGGCTCTTAAGCCTCATACACATCCAAAACTCACAAAGTCCAGGTCAAGAAAAATCCCTCATAAATGTATGAGAGTTATTAGTGCATTTTGGGCTGATGAATCCAAAATTATGCCCCTGCCACGTCAAGTTTGGTCCAAGCTACTCGACCTAAAACATTAGTGATAAGTATGATTGGAAAGACCCTAAACCGCCAATGAAAAAGATGTAATGACCACCAGAGTGAAAATAAACAATGGGAACCCATTGATAAAAGTTGAATACCAGCTCATTAAACCTATAATATGTATGGTTTAGGAAAAAAATGTTGAGCTATCAAATACTCAAAAGTGACATAATGCTTGTTAGGACGAAAACCTTCCAAGGGAGGCCTAGGGAAAAGTCAAGTTATACCTACTAAGCCCGTACCAAATAGGCTTAGGAAAACATTAGGGTAATAATTGAAAAGGAAAAATAGTTCATGTGGGTTTCCATAAAACCCCAGCAATAGTCGAACTACGCTCGCTGATTCTCACAACTCAGGCAAAAAATTAGATCCAAATTCTATGATTTCAATTTATTGTTTTTAAATCATGATTTAAAATTAATTTCTGATCAAATTAATGTTCATATGGTTGATTGTGATTAATTGAAATAATAGGAAAATGAAAATGAAAATCATTGGAAGTATAATTATCACCATTATGTTTGATAAAAAAATGGAGGAACATCCCCAGTTCGAAGTCTCTCTATGTTATCAAAACAATGTGTGTATATCACTATTTGGGAAAATTGCGGTGAGTCTCAGTTATCCCTTTCTATAAAAATGGAAAGAGGCTTTCATGGTTCTTCAAGGTTCTACTCTAGGGTATCTCTCGATTCCACCTCATCTTCAACCATTTGGCACACATGTTCCATAACAGCTTTAAGGTCCCACCCTTTCTTCTTAATAGCTTCATAATTGGCACTCATGGAGGCTAGTTGGGCCTTAAAACATTCTACATGATCCTCATATTCTCATAGATCGTTTGTCTGAGTGACCACCAAGTCATGAGACTTCGCCGCCTCAGCCTTCAAATGATTTAGTTCCTCAAAAATTTCTTGGAATATTGTTTCCTAATGATGTGTAGAATTGAATTTGGTGATTTTTTCCTCACATGAAGTGAGGTATTACCATAATATGATAAAATGGTAAATAAGAATGTGTAGATGCTTATAATTGAAGCCAACTGAACCCAATTCGACAAATAATTACCAGAAATCTTACATTTCATCAATGAAGTTAGCTAGAGGGGTTTCCATAACAAGAGAACTTATCTAATGCCACACCTGTTTTCACACTGCTTGATTCTTCCTCATGGCATTAGAGCCTTTTTCGTACCCCACTTTAATGTTCCTATATGTGGGAACCATCATTACGGTAGTGGAAAGGGACCTAATATAGGTTACTGAGACTTGGGGGCTCTCCCCTCCCCCACAGATGGTTCGACCGCTAGATCCATACACGAGGGACTATTCATGACTTCTGGGGTATCCAGTGACACTCTGCCGGGGTAGCCTCATTTGGATTGTGAATGGTATTCACAGGAGGGGAACAATCAAAATCCCTCCCTACCGAGATGGGATACATAGATAAATCCCCTTCCAAATGCATCTGATGGAAGATCAAACATCTTCTTACCATAGAGTGAGGGATAGATGATGTGGCCGTCATGCTCACCACAAGAAGAGGAATATATGGCATGAACGTTGTGGTCAAGGAGGGTTGAGGGATGGTTAATGGATTTTGTATCTATTGAATAAGTATCCTCAACACCCTTTTAGGGTAACATTCCACCCACAATTGGGCATATTCGAGTGATAGATAAGTGGATCACTTCATATTAGAGATCATAACATCCATGGTGGCACGTTCCCACATCACTATATTCCATAACTAGTGAAGAATTGTGGTATGAGATTCTACCCTCAACTAGAAATTAATAAGAAGCATGGTCTATTGAAAGCACATGAATTGACTAGCAAACCAGTAGGGGATGTATGTCTTACAGATATCCACTCAATCTATGTGATCAGTTAGTATCCCATCCTAAAGCACGAAAATTAATGAGCGCTCATCTAATGAACCCCCAAAACCACCCCTTGTTGACCCATGAGGGGTAGGTTATAGTGATAAAGAAAAGTTAGAAGCATAGTTTAGATGCTCGACTTCATCTCTAATTCTTAACTCCATAGGACAACGTCATAGATGTTAAGAAGGGTGGGGTGAAAGATAGAACGAGGAACCCTCATAGTGTGTTGATATTCAAAGAAAGGGAAATGTTATAATATCCACCCATATAGAAATTGAAATAGTTTATTGAGTTGATGCAGAGGTTTACCTTCTTATATCTCCCCAAATAACTCATAATATCGGGAAAGGGTAGGACTAACCAAATAAATTGGTTGACCCTCTTCGAGCATAGCCACCACCATCAGATGCAATCTCTGACCCTGGTGTATACATAACGGTATGGGAAGAGACATCCGCTCAAAAATGAGGAAAATAAACCTTCTAATCTATGATCATGTGGCACATATGATCAAATATTGTATCCCCAAGAACTATATCATCCCACTTCGAGGGTGGGGCAATATGCCCTAGGGATTTATTGAGTCTGACAGGTTGGATGAGTTCAGCTATGGTGGGCTCTTAGCATAGGCCCATTCACCTATAGAAATGACCTTATACAATACTCAAATGGGATAAGAAAGATATCCTAGAGGGGGTGATCAAGCATACCCTCTCCCATGAACATTAGGCTCCTTTTTAATGGGGACACGTGGTTGGAATCTTCCCATGTAGTAGAAGATGGAAGAAATTCATCGTAAATGTTTCCAAGAATGGATAGTCCTCTGAGCTGGTGGATATCCGATAAGATGATCACCACCTCTCTAAGTGGAAAATGGAAATCATTGGAGCTTAAACACTAGTGGCTCAATATTTCATGAAGGATTTCACTTGGAGAGAACACCACAAACTAAGAGACCCAAGCTACCTGGTACAAGTTCACCACTTTCAACTAATTGGGGTACTCTAAACAGATTTGATGTACCAAGAATTTTTAGGACCATTAATCGAATAAAAATCCTCTAGATCACATGTCCCATTTGGTGCTCCACCCACCATTAGGTTTTTGTTAGGAAAGGTTTATAATAGATGGGTACTCTTGGGAGACTAGTCTCAATGAAGTGTTGCAACAACTACCATTACTTTGAGTCCATGTTGATCCTTTTATTATGAACACCTTATCTTGAATCGGAGTACTTATTATTTCTACTATTGGGGAAATATTCTGTTGATTATGACCTTGGGGTGATTTAGGAGAACTAAGGGAGTATTATGGTCAGGCAATGGAAAAGGAATATCATTAGAAAGACCAAAGGAGTATAGTGACAGCGGTGTGGATAATGGCTAAGCTAGAAACTCTGGAATAAGAATATATTTAAAATATCTATCATTAGGAACAATTTAAGATTGAATATGGTCCTCAGTATCCCCAATCATGGCTGCTCACAACATGGTCAATTCTGTCAAGATCTGTGGAAGAGCCATTACAGTTTTCACAGAAAGATCCAAAAGTCCACATAAAGTCAGTCCAATGATAACATTGTTGGATAAAGGCCACAAAAAGAGTTAAGGGACTTAAAAAGTGGGTTCACATAGGAATCCACATATTTTTTTCAGAAATGGTATTCAGAAGACATTTCTCACGTTCTACAACAGTACATGGAAGACATATCCCACTTATAGTTGTGGTATGTGTAAGGACCAGCAAGGTACTTTCCCACAGAGTGTTATCCATCAAACTAATTTGTTTTCAGAAAGAGGAAATCCTATACTAAGTACTTTACTTTATAATATTTAAATATTTATATTTTAGATTTCAAGTTATGTTTATTAAGGATATAAGTTCATTTAACAGGATTAATGTTCAATGTGTGGAACATGAAAATTGCATAGCATTCCTCTATGTGGAAGTCTAGACTTAAGATCTAAATTACACAGTAAAGTTTGCTGAACACATAATTCAGTTCATGGGAAGAATAAATTTTGAAGATTTTGATTCCGAAAACATAAAAAGTGGCTGATGAATATTGATTTTGCAAAGGAGTCAGTACAAAGATATAGAGGAAACCAAGAGAAGGTCAAGATAACTTTTCACCATGAGAAACGGTAAAAGACAAATGACGTAGGCCCCAATAAATAGGTGGTGTCTTCTCATACTGGACCTATCGGTTCTATAAAAAAAACATTAGTTCAGGACTGATTCTACATTGGAATAGCCTCCTCTTTATTCCAAATGGGCCCCATTCTGATTGGGATAATTTTTAGGGTCCTAAAACCTTCGTAAAGGGAAGTAAATACCCCCACAAGTATGTTTTAGAAGAAAGAAAACATTCATAGGAGTCAAAAAAGAGAAATGGATGCAAATTTGAGTTGAAAATTTAAGAAGAAACAAGAGGAGATCAATTTTATTTCAAGATTTTAATAACTTGCACACCATCAACATGAATGTTTTATGGAGTGCATGAACCATGAACCATCGGTACATGGAAGGACCCATGAGGAGCTAGCCCACGGGGTGATGGCTGGAAAACCATGGAAACCATGAACTGTGTCATTGGTGAAATAAAGAATAGAAATTCCATCGACATACTATCCCGCAAACATAGCATTTCACGAATGAAGTAGGATGACAAGGTTCTGTAAAGCATGACTCCTAAACTGTAGTATCCACAAACCTCGGTTAATTGAGTCTTCCATGAGTTGAGATATGTCTTCATGGGATTCCTCAAAAGATGTCGCATGCCCCCATATATTATTTTCCTAGTGCTATATAAAAGGAACATTGGGGGAATTGAAATGAGACAGATGTTGAGAGAGAAGAGATAGGTGGAAGACAGTATGAAGGAGACCCTAGAGACTCGAAGAAAGAATTTTGATAGAGGGAATATTTCGACATCGATTTTGAATCATCGATGAAGTGGGAATTGAGAACCAAATTTTCGTAGGTATAACCTATTATAAACCATAAAAATAATCAACTTAGTAATAATATGTGAACCGCAAACCTAATTGGTTCCATTTCCAATGACAAATTCCTTGCAAATGAACTCCTCATGAACCATAGATTCCGAGACACTCCATTAATTTGGCTCTCTACATAGTGAATCACTATGTGGATTGAACCATACACCTCATAATGCATCAATAAGAAGATGTAACAAAAAGAGGAATGGAGAACCACATAAAGGACTGCATTCCACTTTGGTGTGCGGTGGTCCATACCCATGTCCACGTATGACTTCTGTATGCAGAAAACTCCTCTACCCACATAACACTATGATTTACAGGGCTTTCCCCCATACGACATGAGAATGTAGTACATGTAATGGGTTATCATAGAGCATCCTTCACTCTGGTTCCAATCATACCCCTCCATTATCGTCCAATCCATCATATCTCCTCCATGAACCAGTCAACCGACATTCGGATAAAACCTCCTCCAAATCCACCAAACCTGTATGGTCAGATCATTAAGTGCATTAGCGTGACAATCTGAGTCTACATACCCAAGGTAAAAGGATTCATGAAGGCTATCTACACCATGGTTTAGACCCCCAATATGTCTCTAGGTCTGCATTCACATGGTAAGACAAAGTCTAACCTTGGGATACTAATGTGAGCCTCCCTTTTCTAGGGATTAAGGATGGTCACTTTGTTTTCCATTTAATGAGGAAAAGTGATTAGTCAAAGGAATCATTCTTTCTTTTCCTTTTTGATGATAGGAAACATTCCTACCATTTCCCAAAACACATCCTAGGGAATACCTTATGGAGTAAACCCAAAATCTTTTAGGTCATACCCAATTACCTTCACCTTCATTTCCCATTGAAGGTTTCATTTCTCCTTTCCCTCACCCACCATCACCTTGAATTATTTCACAATAAGACTATACTATTCCATCAGTAGAAGATAAAGTGGGTGGTTTGTTGAATCTTTAACATCCTCTTATTTCTCAAACTAATCACGAATCATGTGGGATAAGAGATTTGTGATGATCACAACATCCACACAATCCACCTCATGTATATAAATATTAAAACTCTGATTCATGTTAAAACTATGATATGTAGGATGCTTGATTGAAGGCCCAAGCTTAAAGGGGTGACATTCTAAAAGGGTTCTCCCAATCCTGTCCCCCCAGATGAGAAATTTCCATGCATAATCCCCACCCAAAATGAACTATAAGAACTCTGATTCCTATTAAAACTAGGATACGGAGGATGCCTACCTAAAGGCCCGAGATCAAAGGTGTTCCCTTACAAAAGGGATCGTCCAATCATGCCCCGAACAAATGGGCATCCCCACCAGATATAATCTTCATGCAAACCGTACTACGTGGGCTATGATTTATTCCATGAGGAAACATAGAAAGCCCATCCTATGGGTACAACCCCAACATCAAATCATCTTATGTCTCTCCTGGATGACGATAGAATCCATAGTGCCTCATTATGTGGATTAAGTAGGTATTTCTTCCGTAGAATTGATTCCATGTACATCCATGATGATCTTGAAACCTAGGGGTAGCCTATGGATAAAATATTATGGAATAAAATGAGGATTCATGAACATACGAACATGGATTAAATCTATAAGAGAGTCTCGCAATAAGAAACAATCCCCCCCCCCCCCAAAGGGTGTGATGAGACCGACCTCTCATCCTCTCGACCAATGGAGTCTTGAAGTATCGTTGGCCAAATTGTCATCCAATGAGTGCCTAAATTCAGAAATAAGGTCCATGAAACATGGATACCAGGGTTGTTGGGTGTTTCTAGCTCTATGAATAATCCTATTGGAGACCATCTGAGGACACCATAACCAACGTAGTCCGATTACTCGAACACGTAACCCCCTTCTCAATTATCTTCTAGGATCATGAAAATAATCATCCTAATTAATAACATAAAAAAGAAGGATACACTTCTAAATATTTGTGGTATTGTCTCTCCCTATCAATATAATGTGAAACGCGAATCGGGTTGACACAATGGTGTTATTTGTAATTTATCTATGATTTATCAAATGATGGCGTGTTTCTGATAGTAAATGTTTTCAATTTTATTAAAAAATTATTAAAAATGAATTATTTTATATCAACACCATGTAATTGATAATATAAAGGATGACATTGGAGAAAATACATCATTGTGTTTGAGTGTGTGAACTCAATCTAGAAATGTTAGGGAATCATTTCCTATTATGAACTTCTTGATGACATATGTTGCATCTCAAAATTTTCCCTTGTTCATAAGGCATGTTCATCTCATTCCACATCCTACTGAACTTTGGTCTCCCTTGTTGACACAACTTTTTGATGCCATGTATCAATATTAGCTGGTCTTCAGGCATTGGGAAATATCGAAACACCCCAATAGGCATCTATGTTGAATCATAATGGTAATAAATTGTGTCCAACATATACAATGGATCAACATATGTTTCCCATGATATGTTCATAGAGGCACATGTTGTGATGGTGTGTGCACATGGAAACTATAATTCCTGGATGTTTTCACATTGAAATTGTCTATCTTCTAGTAATACCACCATTTTTGACTGCTTTAATTCGTGTTGTGGTCGAGAAACTCATGAACTTCAAATTAGGATTTTTCTCGATGGAAAAGGGTCACTAGATAAGTAGAATATTCATAAATGTTCTTTTCAATCTCTCATTAAAAGTGTCTTCGATACCTTATACCCTATTGAATCATGTTAGAGTATATGTTTTTTCTATAAACAAAGAACATCACATAATGGTAAAATGTCTCTTGAACTAGGGCTGTTATAGGTAACTTTTGAAACCCCTTGAAGACACTATTGATGCAATCCACAGTGTTTGTGGTCAACTATTCATACCCCTTACCCTCTTTATATGCCAATGCCCATTTTTCTTTTGGATTCCACATCATATAATCATACACTTCTTCATTATCCTTATATACTTGTTTGAATCATTGTTCAGAATTCATTTATCCAGCTCATATGCTACATAGAAGTGTTCATATTTCACATAAATTAACATTATCTTTATGTTGAAATAGTAAAAATTAATAATGACATTGCATACCAATTCTCGGGATTTCATTCCACATAGATTAATTATGGATTTTTTTCATATGTTACTAGAAATGTGTCTAATGCAGTACAGATGATGTTCATTTGGGGTTCTCTATATATCAATATTTGCATTGATTTCCTCATTGATTTCCCAAGGTTAGTCCGATATCAAACAGACACCCCGAATGTGGGGGAAATGGCTGCAGATACATTCTAAAAACCAACTCTATGATTCAAAGTTTTCCTTCTACATAATATAAAATAATATACGAATATGTGAACAGTTTCCATATTGACTTTTCAGAATCAATAATACACCCTTTTATTTTCGGTATGGAAACATTCCATGAATCTGTATGAACTGTTTTCTAAAATGAAATGCGGAAATACAGGGGAAGAATTCCAAGAAAAATCAATGAAATTGAACATGATATGGATCAAGTTAGTTATCTAGAGACACATGTTCATCCTTATTAATATGGAATAAAACATGGGTTTTGTGTCTTACTATGGCTAGAAATTATGGATACACTGGATACAATTCATCCCAATCACCATAAACCATCACAATTCCCTTCTATTTTATCATCCATGACTTATTATAGGAAATATTATAACCAAACGTTTGTTATATATTCTCTTGTATAAGAGATATATGAACATATTGGCAGGTCCTAATCATCTTGAAAATAATAGATGACAAAAATTCTTCATCCGATGAAGTATGATCTTGTGTTAGGTTTGGATGGATGTAAGTATGAGCTGCCTCAATCTTTGAAATTCTCGAACCTCTAAAGGAAATGTCTAGAATCAACATTAATAGGAATCTACAATCATATCCATATTTATCACACTGTGTGATGTATTGTTTATGGCTATATTCTTGAACTAGATATCTACAATGCCTCTCAATATGAAATATTTTTAGTATGTTTTTCAACGAATATTTACTTGTAATATTCCTTCAAATATATAATTTTTTTTCCATCTCACAAAAACTATCCACTAAAACACTAGGGAACTCAGTTGTAGGGGTGAGAACATTGTAGCCAAATAAATAGTTAACCAATATTAAATCATTGGTTAATCAATAGTTCATGATTAGTGTTTCAATATTTAATCATTATTTAATCATTAGTTAATGAATATTTGAAGATTATTTAATTAGTAGTTAATCATTATTTCTTCATTATTTAATAATTCTTTAATAATTAGTTAACCATTAGTCAATTATTAGATAATAATTAGTTAATCATTCTTTAATAATTAGTTAATCACTAGTTAGTAATTCTTTAATCAATAGTTAATCATATTTTAATCATTTGGGATTCATCCTTTAGTATTTATTTAATAATTATTTAATAATTATTTAATAATTAGTTAATAATTAGTTAATTATTATTTATTCATTAGTTATCCATTATTTAATCACTCTTTAATTGTTAGTTAATAATTATTTAATCACTAGTTAATCATTGTTTAATCATTAGTTAATTATTCTTCAATCGTTATTTAATAATAATTTAATCATTAATTACTCATTAATTATCATTAATTAATTAGTAGTTAATATTTAGTTAATGATTCCTTAATCAATATTTAATCAAATTCTAATCATTCTTTAATCAAGTGTTAATCATTATTAAATCAAACGTTAATAATTATTTAATCATTAGTTAAGCATTCTTTAATCACTAGTCAATCATTAGTTAATATTTTTTTAATCATAAGTTAATTATTCTTTAATCATGAGTTAATAATTATTTAATAGTTAGTTAATAATTAATTAATCATTCTTCAATCATTATGTAATCATTATTGAATGATTATTATTTATTAGTTAGTCATTATTTAAGCTTTATTAAATCAATATTTAATCATTACTTAATCATTATTTAATTATTCTTTAAACATTATTTAATTATTACATAACCATTTTTTATTAATTAGATAATGATAAGTTAAACATTACTTAATCCTTAATTAATTATTCCTTAATAATTACTTAATAATAAGGTATTCATTAGTTAATTATTATTGGCTAATCATTCTTTAATTCTAACTTATTTATTAGTTAATTTATACTTAACCCTTATTAATAATAGCTATATTATCTAAAAAAATATCTAAATAAATAAACCAGTAAATAACTAACATATTTATAACTTACTAAAAAAATCAATTAAATAAATAAAGTACAATAAAATAATTAAGAAAAAATACCCCTAAATGATGCTTTGCCAAAATCGGCACTCCTTTTAGGCCACTCAAACCACCACGAACAGAGGAAGATCCACCAATATTATTATTGAGAGATATAGAGAGAGTGGATGTTAGAGAGATGAAAAGAATTTGGAGTGAGGATTGGGGGTGCACTTTTATATGGTCCTCAAGGAAAGGTGGCAACACCACTGCCACCTTTTTCATTTACTTTAGGCGAAAAGAAGCTGTGAGACTCTCACCATTCAATTTACATTAGGTGAAAGGAGGGATATCCCACCTCCTTTTACATTTCATTGATCTGCATTGATGACAATCCAAGGTGGTAGGGGGACCCCACCTTTAAATTTACATTAAAGTCAATATTTATTCTACCACCTTTTCGATATAAGTTTCAAAAAATTAATAACCTAGACATATTTTTTTCAAAATACATATAAATAATATCAACTGACACGGTGTCCATAGTGAAGTCCCTATTAAAAGGTTAAAATGTGTGTACCAACCCATGTGTAAACTCAAATTAACACACCTTGAAATTTGGGTACATAGACCAGCCCTGTATACCTTTGATATATTGGGTGCCACCATAACTATGTCGGATATAAAGCTTCTTTTGTGGTAATTAGGTGCAACAAGCTCAGGATAATAGGAAATATAATTTTTCCATTCATTTTTTCAAGGAAATAAAGTAATTAGTAATTATTAAAAATAATACTATATATTATAATTAGTAAGTATTAATACAATTATATTAAAAATATAATGATTATTTTATAATATAATATTATATATTTTTAATTTTAAAACTAATATTTATATTAAAAATATATTTAGTAATTATTAATATAATATAATTAAATATTATTTATTTTATTAATTTTATAGTTAATAATTAATATCATAATTAGTAAGTAATAATTACATTATTATTTAATATATTATTAAAAATTATATTAATAATTATTAATTAATATACTATAAATAATTATTAATAATTAATTGATATGAAAAATTATTAATAAATAATATATTTTTTATAATAAAAAATATAATTAATTAATAATAAGTATGTTATTTATTAATATATTACTTAATAAAAGGATGGGTTTTTATGCTCGAGAGATTCTCTCTCTAATCCTCAATGAAAATTAGGGTTCCATATTGACGACAATTCTGTCTATCTATTCTCTTTCTGAATTCTTTCTAGCCCAAGGGAGATTCGATTATTACAAACATACTACTACTGGTATAGAAGATCCAAATGTTGCTTGCAGTGGTATTGTTGTTTCTACATCAATTCTCAACAACACTCCCAATTGATCTCTCTCTCTCTCTATAAAGGATACATTACTAGTGGTCTCCATAGAAAGGTTAATGTTGCCCATGTAAGAGATGATGTGGATGCAGTCTCAGAATATTTGGAGATTGGTAAGAGCTCCATTATTTTTCATCTTATTTTTCCTTGGGGAGATAAACCTAGGAGAATCAGAGAACTGGAAGCATGAATTTTAGATATCAAGGGTTCTGAAAATTGGAAATGTGTTTTGATGGGCTCTAGTTTATTTCAAATTATTTTACCTACGAAAATATTAAGGATGATGGATTGGGTTATTATAACAATTTCCCTCATGTAAGGTATATAGAACATAGGGTAATGGGATTTTAACATTGATCCACTAGACTTAAGAAACCCCTATATTTAATTATGAGTCAAATT
Source organism: Viscum album (assembly GCA_963277665.1). Taxonomy (NCBI): domain Eukaryota; kingdom Viridiplantae; phylum Streptophyta; class Magnoliopsida; order Santalales; family Viscaceae; genus Viscum; species Viscum album. Next base: position 2,104,967,682 of record OY728130.1, on the reverse strand, counting down.
ATAATGTTTAAATTGAATTCCTTGGCATCTAAATATTTTATATGGAATTTAAATGGCTATTGGTGTCCCTATAAAAATGGACAAAGAAACTTAAGTGGAGAGATTTTGGAACTATGCTTTCTTTTTAGTGAAATAAAACATGTTTTATAATTTAGTTGATAGAGTGATCCTTTCTACTAATTTGTATGAATTTGATCTTGGAATAGAGTATAAAAAAGTCTCCCAGTTTTCTATAGACTGTAAAATCATTGGTCATGACATTTTGAATTTCAATATATTTGTGATATGTCTTTTTTTCCCTGCTAAGAAGAATAGGAACTTGAAATCCATTCAACAAGGGGAATTTGTGAATGTTGGACTAGTTTTACCTCATGATGGAGGATTGAAAGGGCTTGGTCATGAGAAAGTATATACTTGAAAGCTAAAAAAACTCAATCTGTTCAGTTGGATACATTGGTGAAGGGCATGTTGAATCCCTATGTCCATATTATCCCAATAGGGATGGGTCAACATAGAGAATTATCTTCACATAAAGAGGGATTTCTTTGATTCTTTAGTTATTTTATGGAACCAATGTTGGCATGCTTCCTCTTATATTGGAGTGTAGGCAGTGGGTCTTGATGAGAAAAAATTAGTGTGTTGCTCAAATTTTGTAAAATAGAATGAAATTGATTCACATGTCCCTTTTTTGGATTTACTTTTTGTATGTTTTGAAGCTCAAATTCATGATCAGATTGGGGAATCTATCATTGAAATAGAGGCTCAACTGCAAGATGTTTCTCTGCCATGGAAAGATCAAAAGTATTCTAAAAGTAGGAAAGTCACAGGCCTTGAGAATGCAGCTGGTTCTGGGTTTTCACCACATCCTACATTAATGTCTAAAGAAGTATTTAAAGGCTCTCAGATTAGGATTCTTTATGATAGTGTAATGTAAATGGTCTTAGTTGATTCTGGATAGGTTTTTGAAAGATAGAAAAGAAAATGGGTTAATGGCGAGGGTGATCCTCCCCTTGCTCATGATGGGGAGGATCAAGAAGCTTTGGAATTAGAATTCCAATATGATGTTGATCATAAATTGATGAAGGGAAAAAATAATGGCGAATTAGGGGGATGAAAAGATAAATAAAATGATGGAAGTTTATCCTTATTCTAAAAAAACTGGGTTATTTATTGCCGAATAAGTGAAGCAGATCGAGGATTGTTATGCATGTTTTTTATAGGGACAATAATGTTGATGTTATTGCTCCTTAGGGGAAATATGTAAATGTTAATGGGAAAGATCTTTCATAGAGTTAAGGGGATCCCATGTGGGTGTTCAGTCATTGTAATGTGGATTCACCTCGTGACTCCTCAAAAGAAGATAAAGATCATACATATATCACGATCAATGAAAAAGATGTATCTGTGAACTAAAGGGATCGTAGTTGTCCCTGTAAATGTGAAAAAACATAGAGAAGGGTCTATAATCCAAGATATCAAGGGCATGTATGTGTCAAGATTAATTGGTGGGTCTTCATAATGATAGACTCTATACCTAGTCTGAGATTCTAAAATATATTTTTATGTCATTTTTTTGGTTTCATGTATGCATTTGATGAGGGAAGCTTTTCCTTGTTTGATCCCATATTCTTCAGTTTTGTTCTGTTTTTTATTAATATAGTGGATTTTACCCCAAAATATTTCTTATATATTACTAATATTTATATTAACAGTCATTGGTAATAAATTAATTAATATTATTGTTTCATAATTATTTTTATATTCATAAATAAATAAATTATTAATTATTAATATATCTATTAATAAATTATATCAAAATTATAAATATATTAATTAGGTTATTAATAATTATAAATATATTAATTAATGTTTTTAATTATTAATTATTAATAACTAATTAATCGAAAAAGGGGTATCCAAAAAAGAAACTCCCTGACCAATAAAATTAGTAGATAATATTATCAAAGTGTGATTAGGATTGTCTTAAATTTCTCTTTGGCCACCATACCATGAAAATACCATGGTAGAACATCCAAATACACCACTAATTGAAAACTCATGCCTTTTTGGTAAATAATAACAACCATGGTGTTTGTCTCCTTGAAGGTGAGAGAGATAACAAAATTGATACAATACATAAAGCAATTTTCCTATTATTGGAGTAATTCCCATGAAAGATTAAGATATTTTTCATGATTTCTTGCAGAACATAAGTTGAATGACACACAAGAAAAAAAATTCTCCATTCATAATGCATCACGATTAATTTTTTTTAATAATTCTATGAATACATTCTTCTAATGTGAATGTGCCACCACATTGGTCATAAAAATATTGAAACATTTCCCTCAGTGATTATTGAAAATTCCCCTATATATGACCGACCCTGGATTGTGTTTTATAGATTTATCAATTTTTATGTTAACAAAACCTTGTATAGGTGGTTTCCAAGAAATTATGATACATCCCCCATCTTGTATGTAGTTGTATTTGATTCCCAATGTATTGCAGGCAGTGAAATCTCCAATGCAGTTTTCTAGATTGTCATATTCATCCAACGATGCCTCCCTAATGGTTCAGATGTGGTGTTTCATAGAATATCTGATGGATGATTAATGGAAATTTTGTATAAATATATTTCTATTAATCCATATATATAATCATTATTCATCCATAACAACAAACAACAATTTTCAAAGCTGTCTATAAGTTGGATCGGTGCTCGAAAATTTCAGGAGCTCCTCCAAGATACTAGCCTATAATGATCTAACCTAAAATAGATTAGTAATTTTCTTTCAAATTTTATTGTAAAATTATATGTAGAAACACATATTATTTTCAATCTCTATGTTTTACCTTCAAAAAAATAATTTAATAATAATAATAGCCAAATAAATCATTCTTTCATTTATTAGTATTTTTTTGCGAGGAAGCCTATATATAAATCCAATTTTAGATGTTCAAAACCATGGATTGTGATAATTTTTAACCCTATTCAAATATTTATTATACCTTCTAATGATGAATAAATAATATAGTTTTTTATTAAGAAATTCAGTTACGATAGGTTCCAAAAAAAAGTGTTCTTCAGTTGTAATGAATGAGAATTCTTCAATGGTCCATTGAATAACAATAAGAAAGTAATCAATTTATAAAACCAGTGAATATTTAATGAATATATCCTACTTAGATATATAATAACTACTATAAAATGAATTTCTTATAGGTAATACAATACAATTTTCATGCCAAAAATTGAGTTTTGACCCCCTTGTCACCTACCATTTGGAATAAAGCATGATGATATTGTATGATTCTCTTTGGGATGGCCATAATGTGGAGTAAATATATTACAGTGCTCTATATTTAATTATTTTATGAAGTATACCTTTGTTATGATCCATAGTTATTGAATTTCCTTTAATAATCCTCCATATAATGGGAAGCTAAAGAGACTTGTTAAAATTTTCCAAATTTTTTATTCCAAGTCCTCATGACTTGATGGGATTGCATCACTCTGTCCATGAGATTTTTATAAGCTTCTCCTCATAGATATACCCACTCGAAAAAAAGTTCCTAATATAGGTGTTAATTATCTTGATTAAAAAATATGTACACTTATGTACCATAATGGTGTAAAAAACATGGAGATAATCAATGACTTGTACAATAATATCATTCCGAACATTGAAAGAGATTTTGACTTCCATTTAATGTTCTAGGTTTTGAAAAAACAGAAAATGTTAGCAAAATAATTCACCTTGGTCCACCCCTACAACAAAGGTACCACTAGGTACATGAATTGAAGAGTTCCCTCTATGATACTATGAAAATAGAGAATGGAATCATTCAGAGTATTAAAGAACTTATTTCTAATGAAAATAGAGGATTTTTCATAACTAATGCATTGACCAAAAAACCATTTATAATGATTAAATATTCACTTAACCAATTTTATGTCTTTCTTATCCCTTTAATAGGATATAATAATATAATCTACATAAAGAAAATGAAATGGCATAGCTGGCACCTTGCAACCAGTATCATCTAGATATTTCATTCATTAACCATTTTTTTAATGCATTTAATTAGATAGTCCTGAAAATTAATAAATATAACAGCAGAAAGAGGGGGCCCTTTCCCAACACCCCAATTACATGAGAAGTATCCCTCAGGTAACCCATTTAGGATTATAAAGATCATAATCTATGAGAGTATAGTTTACAGTTGATTAATTAATATTATATGCTATAATTAATTAATATCATAATTTATATTGTAAAACATATTATTAATTAATAATTATATTAAATATATTAATTAATTTATTATGTATTAGATATTATATTATTAATTAATTAATTAATTATTGGTTATTATATTATTAATTACTAATATAAAAAATTAAATTAATTATATTTTCTTTAAGTATCATATATTTTATGCTACCATGATTAATAATTGTCTAAGTTTTCGGATGTGTTGGAATTAAACTACGATTTCATTGGAATTGATAAATATTTATTTTAATCGATACATTATGAATTAATTTTTATACATAAATTTTTTGGAAAAATTGAATAACATGTTATTGATAAGATATTTATTTTGATTATTTAGAGGAAATACTATTAGTTATAGACTTGTAAGATAATAGATGGAAAACTTTGGGATTTAGAAGTTGGAGTGAAATTTTTTCCAAGTCCCTCACTTTGTAAGGATGTTTTTTAGTCAACATAAACATCATTTATGGCTATATAAACCTGAAATATGTCTATGAAAACAAGAATGATAGTTTTGTAAGCATCATTTCATATTTTTAAGATTCATTATAACCTAGGTAATCCTCAATTCCATCTGTGTAAGCATCATCTTTGGCTTCGTAAGGATGGTCAGGCCACTTCATAAGGGTTAGGAATTTTCAAATTTTAGTAAAATGGTGATATACCTAAGGGACTTCTAAAGGATCTCCAATAGTACAAATTAAATCTTTGGGGTTGTTAAATCATCATTAATGAACCCTCATAATAATTATCCCTGTGGATTACATTGAATAATATCAACTAAAACTCCCTAATTGATATTATAGCTAGGAATTAGAAGGGAAGTATAAATATTTGGTTTTTATTGATAATAAAATCCAATGACTTTCATGGAAGATCATGAAAATGGAAAAGATATTCAATATTCAAAGGGGAAATGAACATAGAGGATTTGACTGAATGAGGGTCAAGGGGATAATTTTTTTTTTAAAATAAGTGGAGAAGACTGAGGAGAGGGAGAGGTTATGATGTGATAATTCTAGAGTTTTATAGATTCATATTTTCTATAATTTTTGCATTTATAATTCCATATATTTTTCCAATCACCATTTTTAATTTTCACATAGAGGTGCAGAATCCTTGGGTTATTATGGAAGGGAAGGTTGTTCAATTGTAAATCATGAGTTTTTAAACTTCCTGAAATAAAATTCGTTCTTATGATAATTGGTTTTTTAATCCTTGGAAATTTTTATTTTTAGATACTATTTTGTTTGATTTATTAAATAGGTTCATTATTTTTTTCCATTGGTTGATGAAAATTCATCTCTCTTCACTCAAAATAATATATATAGAATATAATAGGATTGGTTGAGTGGTGATGTTTTTGGCGATTTCTATCACATGAATGAGGGTAGTGGAATAGTATTGGGCTTATTAGGAACAAAAACAACGAATGAGGTATTTTTTATGTACTCTCGGAGTATATCAATGTATAGTATTATTTATATCACATAAAACACATTGGAACACTACAAGAAAAGACGACATTAGCAGAGGTTATTTTCACTAATAGTGGTGGTTTAAACATATACTAAATTTTTTAGTGGTGGATACTAAAACTACTTCATATTTCATAGTTAGTAATAATTTAGCGATTGTAATATTAATTTATCTACATTTCTGAAAGTGTTGTTTTTAGATCATTTAGAAGAAGTTTTGATTTTATTTAGTGACCATTTTTTTAAATTAATCTAAAAAATAAAATAGATAAAATGAACCTAACGTAACGGCCCGGTTCTTGAAGCCGCTCAGAGGTGCCCGTACCCGGTTGGTCACATTGCCTCGAGAGCATTTCCCCTAATGACAGAGGCTACCGACTAGTAGGGAGGGCCTTGTGTGTGATAGTGGGAAAAATTATGCCCTCATTGGTCGAGTAACACAACAAAAGTAAAACAAATATACAATAGCGGAATCAGTAAATATACCAATAATAGTAAAAAGTGGAAGACTGATGAGAGAAACAACTGGAGCACATATATTTAAATGATGCATGATACATAGGTCTAGGAAAGTAGCCAGACAAATCACAATGCTAAAATATAGTACTAAGAAAAAGTACAAGAAAAACAACAAACTGCTCCACAGCATCGCAAGCCAAAGCATGGTCCCATTCTCTACAACTCCAATGCAGTCAAGTACCTGAAGTAGAATGGAGCTTGACATTATCTATACCTAAATCAATATAATCTATTTGGGCCCAAAATCATGTCCCAAACAGGGTGTGACACTAAATCCCATTAGGTAACCACCACAGGATTAATTCCTAACATTTAGTGAATATATGGCAGGTAATGAGTAAAAGGAAGAAGTGAACAAGAAAGTACTCAGTAGTAAACAATCCACCATTTCAATGTGTTCAATTTCATATATCAAGAAACAGATAACCAAAGTAGGTAAACACATATAGGTAACCCTCTAGGAAGTACTCATAGCCCATCCCCTCTGGTCCTACCTAACAACACAAGCAAGCTGCTAAACACAAAAGGTAACTCTCTGGGATGTACTCACAGCCTACCCCCTCTGGTCCTACCTAGCAACACAAGCAACCCTCTGGGTAGTACACTCAGTATAACCCCTATGGTTCAAATTAAGCATAAATCTTTGTGGAATCACTCACCATCAATTCTCCCTATAGTCTTGTATCGGTAACTAATGGCACTCTAGGGATGCAGTTACATCACATTGCTCTGGTGGCCCACATCGAGGAACAACAAACACTCAGAATAAGAATTTACATCAATTCCCCTAGTGGAATCACATTGTATGAAAAAATAGACACTCTTGAGATGCCCTTCCTTACATTCTCTCTATGGTCTACTACACAAGGTTCTCATGGCCCTATGTAAGTCAAGAAGGCACAATATCACGTATCGGCCAAAGTAAACCTAAATAACTAATTGGATAAATAGTCTACAACATAACAACATGTTAGAAAAACTGTCACACCATCCTACAATACTAGGCATGGGAAAAACAAGGCAGCCTAACAGGCTAAACAATACCAAAAGGTCAAAATAGGCAATTATTCATGGTAAAACACTTCCAAAGCATAGAAATTAAAACTATTCTCATCTAATTAACCTCTAGTCAATCATATAAGCATAGTAGACAATTAATAGGGAAAAAAAAAACACACAATACCCCATTCAAGTGTATTGAGAAATTTAGCACATATAATTCAAATAATTTAAATAGAAAGGCATAAACCACCAACCTCGGTGTTGGGAGATCACTATACGTGAACCTCAAGACTTGAGTCACCCAAGAACACCGTAGATCTACAAAAATATCTAAAACATTCAATCGATGATAACTTGAGAAATAAGAGGAATCGGGAAATGAAACTCTAGGAGATGTAAGAGCTTACTAAGGCAATCCCAAAGTAATTGACGAAGGTTTATTCAAAGAAAAGATGCTCGGTCGGGGGCTCATAGGAAGATCGACACTATTCTCTCTCTCTCTCGGACAAACCAAACCTAGAAGAAGGTTGCTCTATCCGTCAGACGCGAATCCGATATGTTTAACAAAAAAATAAAGTACTCGGTGTGTACTTTATAAGTACACGATGTGTACTCACCTTCACCAGCCCCCGCATTAAGCGGTATCCAGGTCACCACACATTTCCCTGTGCATGGCCGCTACACAGCCAGCATTTGGATACCCACGGTAACTGAGTACACGGCGTGTACTCATAAAGTACATGACATGTACTTCAAAAATTTCCAGAAACTCATATTTTTTCTCAAAAACACTAGAAAAGGGAAACATACCTGAAAAGGAGATCTGCGTTCTTACAAACTTTCCACCTCAACTGAATTCATCCCTAAATCTCCCTCGTAAGGCGGTGTAGAAGAAGAGTCCTGAAATAGTTCTGGCCACAGTGATCGTACATTTGTCTCCCTCTCTAAGGTCTCATCATGTAGTCGCCTATGCTTCCAAAACACTTGTACCAGTGGAAAAGAACAACCATAGAGAAACTTCATACATAAATCAACAATCTAGATAGGATGATCCTCAAATGACGTGTCCGCCTCTAACACAACCTCCTTGGGTTAAAAAACATGTGAAGGGTATGATAAGTAACGTTGGAGCTGAGAAACATGGAAGATATCGTGCATAGCCCGGTGAATCTGAGGTAACTGTAGCCAATAGGAAAATGGCCCAACTCTATCCAAAAACTCAAACGGCCTGACATAACTCGATAAAAGCTTACCCTGTCTCAAAATACTTATGTGTCCCAACCTAGGTGTGACACGTAGGAAAACCTGATCCCCGACCTCGAACTCTTGAGGTCATCACCACTAATCAACATAAGACTTCTGTCGAGACTCTGAAGTAGCCATCCTTTTCCGAATCAACTCTATCTACTCTGTGGTCTCCTGAACATGATGAGGTCCCAAAATATCTACCTCTCCTACTTCCAGAAAATATAAAGTTGATCATCATGGCCTACCGTACAAATCCTTATAAGGTTCCATCTGAATAGTTGCTTTAAAACTATTGTTATAGGAAAACTCCAAAATAGTTATATGCTTCTCCCAAGAACCTCCAAAATCTAAGATGCATGCACGAAGCATGTACTCAAGAACCCAAAATGTACGCTTGGACTGGCCATCTATCTTGGTATGGTAAGAAATACTCAAAAGTACATGTATCCCCAAACATTTCTGAAGCACCTTCCAGTGCTGAGAAGTAAAACAGGCATCCCTGTCTGAATCTATGGAGTGTGGAACCCCATGTAGACATACAATCTGTCAGATATACAACCACCCTAGATCATAAACACTGAAGGTCTCTTTGTTCGGAAAGAATTGAGAAAACATTGTGAGTCTGTCAATGACAACCGAAACCAAATCACTCCCTCGATGAGACCTCGGTAAACCTATCACAAAATCAATCGTGACATCATTCCACTTCAGCTCGGGAATGGGTAACTGCTACAAAAGCCTTGCTGGTCACTGATGCTCTGCCTTCACCTGCTGACAGGTGGAACACTTCATGAAAAAACCAGCAATATATCTCTTTATACCTGGCCACCAATACTAGTGGTGTAGATCATGATACATCTTGGTGACACCTAGATGAACTTCCCAAACCGAGGAATGAAAGTACCACATCAACTCCTCGTACATGTCAGCTGACACCCATATGCACCCCTAGAAATGAATTATCTCATCCTTGCATAGGGTCCATCCAGGAATAGGTTCCTCTTCTAACATTCTTTCCCATAGGACTAGGCCTTCAGAATCTAATAGTTGTCTCATTCTCACTCGATCAAGAAGAGTAGAGGTTATAGCAACAGAAGAAAGAAAATTGTACCCCTATCTATCGTGCACCTACAAATTCATCTCATAGAACCGATCCATAAGCTGCCACTCACTACAGGCCTCCTGAACAACATGTATCTGAGTCCTCATGCACATCGCATCAACCACTGCGTTGCCTTTCCTAGGCGTATAGGCTAGCTCAAAGTCAATGGACTGAAGGTACTCAACCCACATTCAATGTCCTAAATTCAACTCACGCTAAGTGAATATATACTTGAGACTCTTGTGGTTCGTGAAAACCACAAAATTCACTCCCATAAGATAATTTCTCTAATATCACAAGGCATAAACAACAACAGCCAGCTCGAGATCATGCGTCGGGTAATTCGCCTCATGTGGCCTCAACTTCCGGGACCTGTACGCGAAGACTCCTTCTCCCTGCATAAGCACAACTCCATGCTCGATACCTAAAGCATCACATTACACATTATATCTCTTGCCTGGCACTAGAAATACTAGTATCAGTGCTGAATTAATCCTCCATTCCAGCTACTAAAAGGCTGACTCATAAGAATCTGACCACAATAATGTTTCACCCTTCGTAGTCAGACCTGTCAGTGGCGCAACTAAGCAAAAAAATTCCTATATGAAATTTCTTTTGTATCCAGACATCCCTATAAAACACCATACCTTAAATAATTTATTCATATTCTCCTAGTAAACTACTTCTCTGACTTTCTCTAGGTCTACTGATACTCTTGTATCTGAGATTACATGACCCAAGAAGTGAATCTGGTCCATCGAAAAGTAGCATTTGGAGAGCGTAGAATATAACTATTTCTCTCTCAGTGTACTCAAAATTATCTCAATATGGTTAACATGGTCATGTTGAGTGTGAGAGTACACCAATATATCGTCCACAAAGACTATAATAAAAGAATCCAAGTATGTATGGAACACTCGGTTCATTATTTCCATGAAAAATACAAGCATGTTCGTGAGATCGAATGGCATAACCATATACTCGGATAGACCATACCGACTTTAGAAGGATGTAAGAGGTATATCAGATGGTCTAACATGCAACTAATGATAATTGGATATCATGTCAATCATTGAGAACACCCGAGCTCCTCAAAGCTAATCAAAGAGATCATCAATCCTGGAAAGGGATATCAGTTCCTGACTGTCAAATGGTTCAGCTTCCGATAATCCATACAATGTTTGAGGGTACCATCTTCCTTCTTCGCAAACTGGACTAGAAAACCCCAAGGAGAAGTACTGGGTTGGATAAATCCCTTTTCCTGCAACAACTCCCACTGCTTCATGAGCTCCTCTAACTATGGTGTTGCAAAAATATAAGGAGGAATGGACACCAGTGCTGCTCCTGGCATGGGCTCAACAGAAAATTCAACATTTTTCTCTGGAGGAAAACCTGAAAAGTTCTCTGGAAAGAAGTCCTTGAAACGATCCACCACTGGAGGAATGTCTAACTGTGAAGTCGCCTGTTCATCGAAATATATACTATCAATCTGGGCTGTAACTTCACCCAAACCATGACGCTCGGGTCCCGCTCTACTCTCCTGGACATCCCATTCTCACTTATGATGAAACGTTTTTCCTTCTAGTGATGTGAAACTCACCCTACGGTGGTAGAAATCGATGACTACCTAGAAGGAAACCAACCAGTCCATTCCAATAATGACATCATAGATTATCATCTCTAGGACATAGAGGTCCCAAAAGAAGTGACACCAACCAAACTCTATAGGGAAATACTTACACTGACACACACTAGCCGTTATAGTCCTCAACGGAGTGTCCAGTGTCAAGATATTAGCATAAGAAAAGATACAAAGCCCATGGACCTCCACAACAGCAAAAAATATAATGATATGAAAAGACCCTGTATCGAAAAGATAAAAACGTAAAACTGAGGCAACTAAGATCATACCTCAAACAATAGATGGTCCGGGATCCATATCTTGATTAGTGTTCTTCACTGCACAAGTCTGGACTGTACCACGGCCCTGTGACCCTACCTGACCACTCTAAGATGATCCACCCTGATGTCGCTGAAAATCGGGTGACCGAATACCACAGACACGACCTCCACCTCGGCCTAAACAGTCAGAAGAACTCCATTCCCCAAACTGGTGAGAAACTAGAAGTGCTGCCCTAGAACGAGGAGTCATAGATGAACCCCTGTCACTAGTTGTTGGGGAAAATATCTGATAGAAGTGCTAAAGATGACCCATCTTTCCACAAGATTGGCACTCCAATGGGTCTCTCAGGTAATTTGGCCTTGTATTCCTGCTCTTCCCACACTGGTAGCACACCACCAATCTACCAGAAGATATCTATCACCTCCTTGGATATCCACGCATAGACTCCCTATAGCAGTTCCTGAAGTTAGTTGGAGGGATACTAACTCTAGATGCCGAGATGCCCTAGATCACAACTCCAGAATCCCTCAGATTGCGCTTCGTGATCAGCACCTAGTTGACAATGGACGGGATAGAGGTCAACCTGAAAATGTTCACCTATGATTAGATGTCGTGCCTCAGACCATCCTTAAACTTCCTTGGTAATAAGAACTCATCACCTCTTAGAATAGGTGTGAAGCACTGCATCTCGATGAATCGATCAGAATACTCCATAATAGAAAGAGTTCCCTGCTCCAAACTCATAAACTCTCAGGCTCAATTGGCCCTCAAGGTCTCTGGGTATAAGTAGTTGTAGATGGAACGTTGAATCTCATCCCAAGCCACTACCTGCTGGCATCCAGCCTATGAGATCACATTCCACCATCTCTTAGCGGAATCCCATAGCATATAGGTAGAGACATCACCCTCCTCTCTGGAGGCATCTCTAGATTCTCGAAGATAGAAATCATGGCTTCTAACCATGAATATTTATCATGGGGTCCTCATTCCCCTATGAAAGTGGGAGGTTTCTGCTACTGAAAGACCCGCATCAATTCTTCCATAGATGGGGTAGGATGCAGTACCCCACAGAAGTTCTACATGAAACTCATAAAGTTGTCCCTAAAATATGCACCAGCACCTGCGTTGGGTATAACAGTTGGTGCCATGACTGGCACAACTGGAGTATCTATAGGTAGTCCCTAATCAGCCATATCTGGTGTCTTATCACCACCTGTCAACTGGAATACGACCAGCGAACATGTCGTTAGTATGAATCTGCAAGGTTAGGTGCACACGTTAGATCAAGATTATCAAGGACTGAATACTAGAATATTAGGGAGGGAACAGGAGAAAGAAAGCAGTAAAGTTTTTCAAAACAAGGATACATGACATGTATATCTAACTACACAGTGTGTTTTCCTGACACACGATGTGTACTTGAATCCTCTTCCCCTGTCCGAGTTCCCTTACATGACTAGGCCACACAGTTCTCATAGAACAAGACTACACAGCGTGTTGGTGGCAGACACGGTGTGTACTAGATGAGCTTCACTGACCCGTGTGGTTTGTGACATGGCCGGATGCGTGGCTCACACTACACAGCGTGTTCCAGATGGACACGGTGTGTACAATGAAGATTTTTTCAACCATTGTTGTTAGTTTCATGGTCGGTTACATGGTTCTACAACACGGTGTGTGCATCTAGTACACAGCGTGTCCTACCAATGATTCTAAACCCCGTGTCCCCACCCACACATTCTGAGACATGGTTAGTGACTACAATGCGTGTATATACAGTACACTGCGTGTACTTAAGAAAAACAGTATTCCCAAACAAAAGACCACATGGAGTGTATTCAACATTACACGACATGTATTCCAGGTTTTTCTTGACAGTAAGCCTTAGAAACTACTCCGGATCCCAGAAAACACTAAAAAACATTAAAGAGCCAAATTCTAATCTGTGAGGGCCCATACTCCCCGCGAATCAAATCTTGGCATCTTATACATGTCATATACAAGGAAAAGAAGGCAATTATCCACCAAAATCCAATCCATGAGGGCCCATAACACCTCAAGAACCAAAGTTTGGTGTTCATTCAAAAAAAACTTACACAAGCAATACCCTATCAAAAGAAGTCATTCTATCAAGAAATTTATCACAACATTATGCATATCTAGCACAATATCTATAAGAACAACATGCAATTGCTAATACACCCTAAATGGCATGGTAAGAATGCATGGCATGTGATTCCTAGCATGTTCCTATATGATGCATGAGATGGCATACCCTCATCTCATCAGGTTGCAATATAAATTTAACGTCAATATCAACAACAATAATAGCAAAAAACATGTGAATCACTCAAGGTGAAATAAAATAAACTATAATCATTGAAAAACCAGAAAACATGAAATAACAAGGTAGATTGACTTTTCCCTATACACGGGTTAGCTACTCCCAGGAAAAACTTATTACCAGTACCTATTCCTTCCTATCCATATATATAGGCTCCAAATAGTAAGTTAAGGGAAATGAATTCCTTTGATAACTATTTGTAGCGGACCGGTTCCAGAAGCCGCCCAGAGGCGCCCGTACCCGGTTGGTCACATAGACTCAAGTTCATTTCCCCTAATGCAAAAGACTTCTGACTACCAGCGAGGGACTTGGGTATGATAGTGGGGAAAATACGACTTCATTGGCATAGTAACACAGTGGAAGTAAAAAAATATACAATAGAGGATGCAGTAAATATACCAATAATAGTAAATAATAGAATACTGATGAATGAAACAACTGAAGCACATATATATAAATGATGAATGATACATATGTCTAGGAAATCAGCCAAATAAATCACAATGCTTAAATACAATATTAAAACAATGTACAAGAAAAACAACAAACAACTCCACATCCTCATAAGCCTAAGCTTGGTCATATGCTCTCAAGCTCCATAATAGTCATGTACCTGAAGTAGAAGGGAGATTTCCTTTATCTATACCTATAGCAATATAATCAGTTTGGGCCCAAAAGCATGGCCTAAATAGGGTATGAGACTAAATCCTAGTATAAAACCACCACAAGATCAGTGCTTAATAGTCAATGAGTATATAACAGCTAATGAGTAAAAGGAAGCAGTGAACAAGAAAGTACATAGTAGTAAAGAATCCATATTTTAAATGCATTAAATTTCATATTTCAATCAACAGCTAACCAAAGAAGGTAAACACAAATAGGTAACCCTCTGGGAAGTACTCATAGCCCATCCTCTCTATTCTTACCTAGAAACACAAGAAAGAAACTAAACACAAAAGGTAACCCTCTGGGAAGTACTCACATCCTATCCCCTTTGGTCCTACCAAGAAACACAAGCAACCCTCTGGGCATTACACTCAATCTATCCCATATAGTTCAGCTTAAGCATAGACTCTCTCGGGAAGCACTCACCATCAATTCCCCCTATAGTATCATATTGGTAACTAAAGGAGCTTTGGGGAATCACTTACGTCACATTCCCACTATGGCCTGTGTCGAGGAACTATAGACACTATGAGGAAGCACTTACGTCAGTTCCACCTGTGATCTCGTATCATAAGCAAAAACAGACACTCTGGAGAAGCCCTTCCATCCATTCTCCCTATGGTCTACTAAACCAGGTTGTCACAACCCTGTGTTTGTCAAGAAGGCATAGCAGTGCATATCAATTAATGTAAACCTCAAGAACTACTTGGAAAATAGTTCATAGCATAACAGCATGTCAGAACAAACGTCTCACCATCCTACAATACTAGGCATGAGAAAAACACGGCAGCCTAACAGTCTAAACAGTAACAAATGGTCAAAACAGGAAATCATGCATGGGAAAAAACTTCCAAAGCCTAGTAATTTACCCTTTTATCATCCAATTAACCTCAAATAAAGCATACAATCATAATAGGCAATTAACAGAGCTAAAACAATAAACACGCAATACCCTATTCAAGGGTATTGGGCACTTAACACATATAGCTCAAATATTTTCAAAGGAAAGGCATAAACCACATACCTCGGTGTTGGGAGATTTCTATACGTGAACCTCAAGCCTTGAATCGTCTAGAAACATCATAGATCTTCAAAATTGCCTAAAACGTTCAACTGACGATAACTTGAGAAAGAGGAGGAATCAGGAAACAAAGCTCTAGGAGAAGGAAGAGCTTACCAAGGAAATACCAATGCAATAGACGATGGTCGATTTGGAGAACAGATTCTCAATCGGTGGATTAGAGGAAGATCGATATCGTTCTATCTATCTCGGGTGAACCAAACCTAGAAGAAGGTGGTTTTGTCCGTCAGACGTGATCCCAATTTGTTTAATGACAAAAAGTACATGGATTTTACTTTATAAGTACATGGCGTGTAATCACCTTCACCGACCCCCGCATTAAGTGGTCTCAAGGTCACCACACATTGCCATGTGCGCGGCCGCTACATGGCCAACACCCAGCTACCCATGATAACCAAATACATGACTTATACTCATAAAGTACATGGCGTGACCTTGAAATTTTTTTCAGAAACTTCTCTTTTTCTAAAAAACACTCGAAAAAAAGAAAAATACCTCAAAAGAAGATCCAGGTTCTTACACCTAACTACGTCTAATATATGTATTAGTGGTTTTGTTTAAGAGTAGTTTAGAGTAACCTACCCTTGTTAAGATTTTATGACATTTATTTAGCAACAGTTTATAAAAACTGCCACTAAATATTTCTCCTAAAATGCATTTCATTTAAAATATCTAACAAAAAATATCAATATAAATATTATAACATGTAATAAACTAAAAAATAAATGCACATTAAACCCATTATACATACATAATACAACAAACATCTATAGTCATATATACATACATCCACATTAAACATTACCTCAGTCACCATAACCTTAGGAGACAAATAACCTCAGTCAGCCAATACCTCAGTCATCAATATATACATATAAAATAAGTCAAACAATAACACATGCCTAGTATACGTCCATACCATGACATATTATCAATCTATCTACCTCCACATCATCTTATAAACTATAACTGACCACATTATCTCATCAACTATAGCAAAAAAGAAGTCATAAATTAGAACTAAATATAATAAATTAGAATTATAGTAAAATCATTGATAAAATTTAAATATACCATGGAAACTAAGAACAATAATAACTACCTTATGAAAAAATTCTTAGATCAAAGTTTTCAACCTCTTTTTTACTTCCATCATCTATCACCTATAATAAAAACAAGAACATTTAATAAAATATACATCAATGCGAAAATACATAAAATATATTCAAAATGTTGCACCAAAAATTTTTATTTTTTAATCAAACAGAATAAATTTTAATATAAAACAAATAATATATATTGAATAACTCTTTTAAAACATAAAATTACCTATTTAAGATATTATTAAATACTTAAAAATTAAAATGGATAAGTATATAACAATCTAATTAATTTTTAAATCAATTTGTGGTGCGCTTGAAATTTTATTAATCAATATATTATAAATACATTGATTTGAAAACATGTAAAATATTCCAAAAATACTAAATAGTAATTTTCCATGATTTCATGTCAATATGAGGTCATTTTATTCGTATTTGATAGTTACAAACACATGTTAGTGTTATAAAACACTAAAAACATTTATGGGAATCCTGAGAAAAAAATAATTCAAAATGATGTGTAGTCAATTTCTACTCTTCATCAATAAATATATGGTATTTTCCCTCTAATTTCAATGTGATATAATGTTGTTTTATTATTTTATCCCTATGAAACTTATATTTAAAGGCTTTTGTACGTATAAAAATTGTTTACTAAGTCATTCTAACCACACCACAAGTTAGATTGATGTTTTTTCTATGTGTAAAAATAAAAAATTACTCAACGATGGTTGTACCATGATTTCACATCAATATGAGGTTTTTTATGGTTTTAATTGTTAAATGCATGTTTTTGTGTTTTAAACTACTAAAAATGCATTTATGGACATCTCCAGCAAACCATAACTTGAAATTATATCTCATCAGTTCCTACATTTCAAAAATAATTCTAATTTCATTGTACTCTAATCTCATGGAAATATGGTGTCGTTTTCTAGGTTTTAGTTCCCAATGCATGTTTTATAGGCTTTGTTATCTTTAAAAACTATTTACCAAGTCATTTTAAATAAACTACACATCAGACTAACATGTTATTTTTGCATAGATGTAAAAAAATAACTCAATGGTGGATTTCACATGATATCATATCAATATGGGATTTTTTTCTCATTTTTGGACCACTATATGAATGTTTTAGTGTTTTAAAACACTAAAATTGTGTTTTTAAGCATCTAGGAAAAATTGTAATTTGAAATGATGTGTTTTCATTTTCTACATTTTAAAAATCAATTTATGGTCATTATCCGATGATTTAATGGCAGTTCGACATCGTATTTCTAGCTTTTTACACCTTAACACACATTTTTAAAGGCTTTAGTAATTTTATAAACAATTTACCGAGTCATTATGAACACACCAGAAGCCGGATTAACGTTTTTTCTATTCCTAAATGTCAAAAATAACTCAAAAATGGTTTTCACATGATTTAACATTAATATAAGGTTGTTTTCTATGGTTTTGACCATTACAAACATGTTTTAGTGTTTTAAAAAACTAAGTGAGTATTTATTGAAATCTTGAGAAATCCATAACTTGGAATGACATGTAGTAAATTATTACATTTAAAAAATCAATATATTGTCATTTTACATCGATTTAATAGCAATACGATGTTGATTTCATAGTTTTGACCCCTGAAAAATGTTTTTTAAGGATTCAGTACCTTTAAAAAATATTTACCAAGTCATTATGACTACACCACACATCATATGGGATTTTTTTCTATGTATACATTTCAAAAATAAATAAATAGTGGTTTCCCCATGATTTAGCATAAATATAAGGTTGGTTTCTTTGGATTTGACCATTACAAATGCATGTTTTAGTGTTTCAAACCATTAAAATTGAATTTATGAGAATCTTGGACAAACTATAACTCGGAATAATGTGTCCTCGAGTCCTAAATTTCAAAAATAAATCTATAATCATTTTTTCTGATTTCATAATAACCTGACATCTTTTTCTTTATTTTGACCCCCTGACACATGTTTTTAGAGTTTTTGATACCATTGAAAATAGATTCCCATGTCATTCCAATCAAACTGCACATATTATTAATGTGGTGTCTATGTTTAAACCTAAAAAATAATTCAATAGGGGGTATCCTGTGATTTCATGTTAAAATGAGGTATTTTTCTTTTGTTTTGATAGTTACACATATGTTTTATTGTTTTAAAACACTATAAATGTGTTTACAAGAATCCCAAGAAAACCATAATTTAAGATGAAGTTTCTCCAGTTAAAAATTTTCAAAAAGAAATTTATTGTATTTATCCTAATATTTCATGGAAATCCAACATCATTTTCTTAGTTTTGAACCCATGATACATATATTTAAAGCCTTTGGTACCTTTAAAAACTGTTTACCGAACCATTTTGACTTCAATACATGTCATATTGACATCATTTTCTATGTGTAAACATAACAATAACACAATCGTGGTTCTATAATAATTTCACCTTAATATGAGTCCATTTTTTATGGTTTTCAAGATTAAATGCATGTTTTAGTGTTTTAAAACACTAAAAATGTGTTTGAAAGAATCCTGGAGAAACTATAAATCAAAATGACTAAATGTCAGTTCATACATTTCAAAAATGAATATATGGTGTTTTTCATCTAATTCCATGGTAATGTGGCTTTTTTTTCTTGGTTATGACCCCCTAATACACATTTTTAAAGTCATTATTACCTTTAAAAAGTGTTTATTGAGGCTTTTTGATCACACCATACATCAGATTGGTGTGTTATTTGTGAGTACACAAAAAAATACCTTATTTTCTATAATACAGTATTTTCATTTCAATTTGAGTTCATTATGATTTTAATAGCTCCACAAATGTTTTAGTGTTTTAAAACACTAAAAATGTGTTTATGGACATCTCAAGAAAACCATTACTTTTAATGACATTTATTCAGTTTCTAAATTTTAAAAATCAATATATGGTCATTGCCTTATAATTTTATGAAAATCCAAAAGAATTTTCCATGTTTTGACCCACCATGATTCATATTTTTAAAGACTTTGATAACACTAAAAACTATATACTAATTCATTTGGGCAACACCACATGTTAGATTGACATGTTTTCTATTAATACATATAAAAATTAACCAAATTGTGTGTTTACCATGATTTCAAAACAATATTATGTTGTTTTATATGGTTTTGACCGTGACACGCGTGTTTTAATTTTTTAAATCACTAAAAACACATTTATAGTCATCATGGGGAATCCATAACTTAGAATGGAATGATGTCAATTCCTAAATTTGAAAAATAAATCTACCATCATTTTACACTAATGTCATGTAAATATGACGTCGTTTTCCTAGTTTTGACCTCTAACACATGTTATAAATTCTTCAGTACCTTTAATTTTTTTTATCAAGTCATTATGACCACACTAAAGATTTTATTGATGTTTTGTCTATGAGAAAAATCAAAAATAACTCAATAGTGGTTTTCCCATGATTTTAGATCAATATGAGGTCTTTTTCTCTAGTTTTGACTGTTACATGCATGTTTTTGTGTTTCAAAACACTAATAACGTGTTTATAGGAATCCTAGGAAAGTTAATACATGGAATGACATGTTTTTAGTATATAAAATTAATAAATAAACCTACAATCACTTTCCTTTGATTTTTTGGCCATACAGTGTCATTTTCCTGGTTTGGAACCCTAACAAACATTTTTAATTACTTTGGTACCTTTAAAAACTATTTATTGAGTCATTTCAATCACACTTCATATTGAATTGACATTATGTCTATGCATACATGTCACAAATAATTCAACAATGGTATACTGGGATTTCACATCAATATTAGGCCATTTTATAAGGCTTTGACCATTACATGCACATTTTATAGTTTTAAAACATAGAAAACGTGTTTACAGTCATCTCGGGAAAATCATTACTCAGGATGATGGGTTTTCTATTCCTATATTTCAAAAATTAATCTATAGCTATTTTAATCTGATTTAATGGAAATAAAACATTGTATTTATAGTTTTGATACCTTAACACATATTTTTGAAGGCTTTGGTGACTTTTTTAATTTTTTATAGAGTCATTACAACCACACCTCTTTTTGGATTGATATGTTGTCTATGCATACAAATAAAAATTTTCTCAATAGTATTTTTTTAATTTCACTTCAATCCAAGGTCTTTTACTATGTTGCTGACTGTTAAACACATGTTTTAGTGTTTTAAAAAACTAAAAACATATTTATGGGAATCCAAGATAAAGTTTTCTCAAAATGATGTGTTGTCAGTTTCTACATTTCAAAAACAAATCTATGATCATTTACACTAATTTCATGTAAATATGACATCTTTTCATAGTTTTACCCCCTGGCACACAATTATAAAGGATTTGGTACCTTTAGAAACTATTTACTATGTCAAAATCGAGTAAACGAGATCATATTGTTTTCAATCATAAGTATAATGATCCATAATTAATTTATGACATAGGTGAATCAACCATATTTCCATCTGAAATAAGATGTAGTCGGTATGACTCGAAGTGTGTGCTTTCAATATAAAAGTTTCATTTTAGTTTAATTTAGGGAAGTTTTATCTATTAATTAAAAATGTGTGAATGATCTATGAAATCTAGAATTTACCTTAGAAGGATGGGCTATAAGAATGAGAATTTCTTGTGGTATTGTATCGATCATCCACTATAATATAGAATCTAAAATTTTTTCTAATGTCAATAACCCATGATCCTATATTTTCCTGTAAGTGTATTTTTCTTGAAGTTTTTCTTTCGACCATGAAATATCTCACTTGATTCTGGATCAATAACACTAATCAAACCCCACCGGTTGTAGCAATAAATAATGATGATTCCATACCAAATACATATGATGGAGTAGGCCTAGAACCCATCCCCCACATGTGTAAGAAATTCTCCTTCTATAAAATGAATTCAACTTCATCATTATGGGAAATCAATGATGATTGTGAAGGGCTTTCATCTTATAAATCTTGAATTTTAACCTGTAGATAGAAAAATATTAAAAATGTTTTTTTTAAAATATCCAAACATTATAATAATATTTAATTAATCATTCTTTCATTTAAATTTATTTTTATTTCAATAATGTGAAAAATAATACCAAAAAATAAATTATAACAACACATAAGTCTTAAACCCAATTAATTGGGCCAACTAGACATCTCAAACAATGCCAAATTGGCACCATTTGATCCATCTAGTTTTCCTCATTTAATTTGTTTTAAGGCATGTCTCTTCATACCATATATTTTCTTTATTATGTTTTTAAAATAATTAAATAACATTATGTAGTAATGAAAAGTACTTACTACAACATCTTTGGTATATCCATTTACAAAACCTCAACGGGGTCTCCTATGAAATTTAAACCACATCATTGTTTATCCAACATAGTGACCTAATTTATTATCCTTTATAAAAAAATATATAGTTTGAAAAAACCTTGACTTATAATAAAATGAGATAAATAATAATAGATAAAATTCTGATTGAAAATTTTTCTTTTTCTCAAAAAAATATGAGACCCATCAATATAAGTAATTAATTATTTCTCACGATTCAAAATATTTTTTAGATAATTCCTATAAAAAATAGAAACATTTAAAAAAATTATAATTTTATTTTGTTTACATTATTAAGATACTATAAAATATGAAAATAACTCATGTGATACATCTTTGATAATATTATTAAACAACTTCCATTACTCAGGAGAAATGTCTTCATGAACTTTCTCATACATCTATAATGAGCTCAGAGATGTGTCATTAAACTCATTCCATAATATCCATTTGAAATCACCCCATTTTTTGCCAAACTTTTTAGAGTCTGTGTGTTTGAAATGGATTTAGGGACATCAAAATGAAAAAAATATCGTGAAATAAAAAACATAACACTTTATAAGTATATTACAAAAATTAATCATGTCTTTTGAATAAGTTATCGATGAATATTAATTAATATTACCTTTTCTTGATTATCAAATAACTCATTTTTTCAAGATATGGTAATATTCCTCCAAACATTATAATTAATGGGAAATCTCAGCATCTCACAAGAATTCTACATAAGAATTGTCTCATTGATTTCAGCATCATCATTGTTAGACACCCAAAGTCCTCAAAAGGAATGATAATATTAATGTACTTATGGTACCATATGTGACATCCCGGTTCTAGTAGCCACCCAGAGGCGCCCCATACCCGGTGGGTCACATGGACTCAGGCGCATTTCCCCAAAAGCCAGAGGATTCCGACTAGCAGCAAGGGCCTTGGGTGTGATAGTGGGTAAACTATTCCCTCATTGGCAGAGTACACAGCAGAAGAAAAATAAACATGCAATAGTGGAAGCAGTAATAACAAATAGTATAAAGAGCGGAAGTCTAAATCAACAAACTAGAGTAAATATGCATATATGGAATGATGCAAAATAAAACTCAAGGAAAGAATCCAAACAAGTCACAATGTTAAAACACCATAGTACCAAAACAAGTACAAAAGAAAAGTAAAAAACTCCTCAGCATCGCAAGACAAAACATGGTCCCATTCTCTCATGCTCTAAGAAATCAAGTTCCAGAAGTCGAAGGGCCCTTTGCCTTGTCTATACCTACAAAAAAATAGTCTTCTTGGGCCCAGAAGCATGGCCCAGACAAGGTGTGAGATAAAATTTCAGTAGGCAACCACCCGAAGATCTGTGCCTAACAGTCGGTGAGTATATGGTAGGTAAAAGTACAATAAGCAGTAAACAACAACAACAAGAAGTAGGAAGTAAATCATAAGTAGTAAAATAGGATGATATATAGCAGAAATCAATCCATAACCAATCAACAACAGTGAAACAAACAACTAGTAAGCCGGAAACCCTCTGGGAAGTACTCGCAACGACCCCCTCTGGTCCTATCCAAGAAGTACCACAACCCTCTAGGAAGTGAACTCAGCCTAACCCCTATGGCATGGTCATACAAATTTATGACTCTCTGGGGAAGCTCACTTGGTCAATTCCCCTTATATTCTAAGGTAGTCAGGGATTCTCTAAGGAAGATCATGTGGTCTAACACACTTATCCCCATGGTCTATAGACTTTCTGAGGAAGCTACCTCGATCACACTCACCAAGTAACACAAGTCAATAGAGTATAGTAGTAATGTTATCAAAGTATGAGTAACCCGCACCACCTTCCCACTAAATATACTTGTATGATCACCCTATATTTGCTTTCAGGTTTTCAGGAGGACTACAGGGACTGTGCGGGACTTTACTAGTCATGCAGGGGGAGTTGCTGTTGTTTGCTGTTGTTGTTTTCCTTTACTTTTTGGTACAGTACTTTGGAGCTTTTCTGTACTTGTACTTTTGTTTCATTATTGTATAAAACATGCATATGGGTTTGGTTTTGGGTTTATTTTCACTTACATGTTCTTTTTTCCTTTTGGTGTTTGACTCATCCTTTTTCCCAATCTAAAATAATAGAAAGGGTAATGCCTCCTATATTTGTGAAAACTCATACCCTTGGTGCTAGTTGCCACTCCGAGGCCTACTGGAGGTGGGAATTGGTGGTCATTATCTCCCTTTCACCATTTCCAGCTCAGGAGTGGCATCTTTGGTGGGAGGGGGTCGTGACAGAGGCTGCCGACTAGCAGCGAGGGCCTTGGGTGTGATAGTGGGGAAACTATGCCCTCATTGGTAGAGTACATAGTGGAAGAAAAATAAACATGCAATAGCGGAAGAAGTAATGACCAACAGTATAAACAGTGGAATACTAAATCAACAAACTGAAATAGATATGCATATATAGAATGATGCAAAATACAACTCTAGGAAAGCAGCCAAACAAGTCACAATGCTGAAACACCACAGTACCAAAACAAGTACACAAGAAATTAAACAGCTCCTCAGCATCGCACGCCAAAGCTTGGTCCCATGCTCTCCTGCTCCAAGCAATCAAGTTACAAAAGTCGAAGGGTGATTTCCCTTGTCTATACCTACATCAATATAGTCTACTTGGGTCCAAAAGCATGGACCAAATGGGGTTTGAGCTAAAATCACAGTAGCCAACCACCGGAAGATATGTGCCTAACAGTCGGTGAGTATATGGTAGGTAAAAGTACAATAAGCAGTAAACAACAACAACAAGGAGTAGGAAGTAAATAGTATGCAGTAGAACAGGATGATACATAGAAGCAATCAATCCACAACCAATCAACAATAGTGAATCAAACAACTAATAAGCCGGAAACCCTCTAGAAAGTACACATAGCCATCCCCTCTGGTCCTATCCAAGAAATACCACAACCCTCTGGGCAGTGCACTCAGCCTAACCCCTCTGGCTTGGTCATACGAATTTATGAGACTCTCTGGGGAAGCTCACTCGGTCAATTCCCCTTATAGTCTAGGGTAGTCAGGGACTCTCTGAGGAAGATCACGCGGTCTGACCCTCTTATCCCCAAGTTCTAGAGACTCTCTATGGAAGCTACCTTGGTCAATTCCTCCTATAGCCTCAGGTGTACCACATACTCTCTTAGGAAGCTCACTCGGTCAATTCATCCCCTAGCATGGGAAGGTTCTTAATGAGATTCAAACAAGGTAAGACTCTCTGAGGAAGCTCATTCGATCTACCCTCCTGTAGTCTATAAAATCCAAGACTCCCTGGGAGCTCACTCGGTCCATCCCTTGTAGTCTATAATATCTATGACTCTCTGAGAAGCTCAGTCGGTCTACCCCTTATAGTCTATAGCACCAGGTTCTCTCAGCCCCATGCCACTCAGTGCATAATAATGCTATAAGGCCAAATTACACCTATAGAGATACATGGCTAACCAAAGTACACCTATATAGATTCTTAGATAAATAGTCTACCAGGGAACAAGCGTGTCATGAATTTCACTTCAACCTATAACCACAAGGCATGGAAACAGGTGTAGCAGCGAAAGGAAAATGAGACCCAAGGTCGTAAACCGAACAAAGAAAGGTCAAATACATCCAAGAACATCAAATTATCCTCTAACATGGTCAATTTACATCTACACAAGCATGCAAGAAAGGCATGAAAATAACAAGGGCAAAAAGGTAAACACACAATACCCCGTTCACGGGTATCGGTGGAAATTCTCACATAAAACTCAGATACTTTGAACGGTAAGGCACAAACCACTTACCTCGATCCTAGGAGATCAATATAATTGAACCATGATGACTGATTCTTCCAAGAATGTCGTAGATCTGAGAAAAATCACAAAATGTTCAACCTTAGATAACTTTAGAAGGAGGAAGAATTGGAATACAAGGCTCAAGCAGAAGGGATAAATCACAGCTGCACTTCCAACGCAATTGACAGAGCTCGAATCAGAGAACGGACGAAGAGATAGTGGCTCACTGAATATTTGCGGATTTCCGGTGCTCGAGGACACACATGACCTAGAAGAAGACGTAAATCGTGATTAGGATATACCCCAGTCCATTTAATAAAAAAAGAAAGTACACGGTGTGTACTTTTAGAGTACACGGCCTGTAGTGGGTTTTTTCATACTCCGCCAAAATCGGCCTCCACGTCACCCCCACACAGTGTGTGTGTGGCCTGGACACGACCAACACATGGATTCGAGTGGGAAAAGAGTACACGGTGTGTACTTAGAATGTACATGGCGTGTACTTCAAAAATTTCTAGAAACCTTAATTTTACCCTAAAACCCTAGGAAAACGAGAACATACCTGAAACGAATATCCGAGTTCTTAAAAACTTACCCCCTTAATGAAATTCATCCCCAAATTTCCCTAGATGGTCATAGAAGAAGAAACCTCGAACAGCTCTAGCCACCACGATCAGACCTCGACCTCCCTCTCCCAAGTCGAGTCCTGTAATTGTCCGTGCTTCCATAGCACCTGTACCAGAGGAACAGACCGGCCTCAGAGAGCCTTTGTACTGCGATCGACAATCTGGATCGGATGATCCTTAAATAACGCATCCGGTTCAAGCTCAACCTCCTCGTGTTGGAAAACATGAGACGGGTCTGAAAAGTAACATCGGCGTTGAGAGCCGTGGAAGATGTCGTGCATAGCCTGATACCTCTGAGGTAGTTTCAATTGATAGGAAACCAACCCAAATCTCTCCAACACCTCAAATTACCCAACGTACCATGGTGAAAGCTTACCCTGTCTCTGAATCCTCTTGTGCCCCAACCTCAGTGTGACACGTAGGAAAACCTGATCTCCGACGTCAAACTCCAGAGGTCATCTCCGCTGATCAGCATAAGAATTCTGTCGAGGCTATTCTGTAGCCATCCTCTTTCGAATCAACTCTATCTGCTCTGAGGTCTCTTGAAAAAGATGAGGTCCCAGCAGAGCTACCTCTCCTGCCTCCATCCAGCATAAGGGTGATCAGGATGGCCTACTGTACAAAGCCTCGTATGGTGACACCTAAATGGTCGCTTGAAAACTGTTGTTGTAAGAGAACTCCACAAGAGGTATATGCTTCTCCCAAGAACCGCCGAAGTCGAGATTGCATGCTAGGAGCATATCCTCAAGCACCTGGATCGTACGCTCGGACTGACAATTAGTCTGGGGATGGTATGCTGTACTCAAAAGTACCTATGTACCCAAAGCCTTCTGAAGTCCCTGCCAGAACTGAGAGGTAAAACGTTCATCCCTGTATGAAACAATGGAGTATGGAACTCCATGTAGACGTACAATATCTCGGATGTACAGTCATCCCAGATCATCAACACTGAAGGTCTCCTTGATTGGAAGGAAGTGTGAAACCTTCGTAAGCCTATCGACGACAACCCAAATAGCATCACTACCCTGAGGTGACCTCGGAAACCCAGTCACGAAGTCCATCGCGACATCGTTCCACTTCCACTCGGGAATGGGTAACTGCTGTAAAAGCCCTGCTAGTCTCTGAGGCTCTACTTTCACCTGCTGACAAGTAGAACATATCATGACAGAACCAGTGACATCTCTTCTCATACCTGGCCACCAATACTAGCAGTGTAGATCATGATACATCTAGGTGACGCCAGGATGAACTGCCCAAACTGAGGAATGAAAATCCCGCATAATCTCCTCACGTATGTCTACTGGAACCCATACGAGTCCCTGGAAATGAAAGATCTCATCCTCACCCACTGTCCATTCAGGAAGAGGGTCCTCTCCTGGAACACTCTCCCACAAGACTAAGGCCTCTGAATCTGATAGCTGCCTCATTCATACCCAATCAATAAGTGTATAGGTAACAAACACAGATGAAAGGAAAGTTTGTCCCTACCAGTCGTGCACCTCTATATGCATCTCATAGAACAGAGCCATAAACTTACACTCACTGCTAGCCTCCGGAACTGCCTGAATCTAAGATATACTACTCAAAGCATCAGCCACTGCGTTTACCTTTCCCGACGTATAGGTGAGCTCAAAGTCGAAAGACTGAAGATACTTGACCCACCTGGACTATCTCAAATTCAGATCACACTGAGTGAAGATATATTTGAGACTCTTGTGGTCTGTAAAAACCAAAAAGTGCTCTCCCAGATGATAGTGTTTCCAATAGCGTAAGGCATGCCAACTCCAGATCGTGCGTTGGGTAATTTCTCTCGTGTGGCCTCAACTGCCGAGAACCGTAAGTAATGACCCCATCTCCCTACATAATCATAGCTCCCAGCCCGATACCCAAAACATAACAGTAAATAGTGTAGCCCTTGCCTAGCTCTGGAAGGACTAGTATCGGTGCTGACGTCAACCTCCCCTTTAACTTCTGAAAGGCTGACTCACTAGAATCTAACCATAAAAACTTCGCCCCCTTCTTAGCCATACCTGTCAATGGTGCTACTAGGCTTGAAAATTCCTGAATGTAGTGTTTGTAGTACCCAACCATCCCTAGAATACTCCTCAACTCAAAAACATTCTTCGACTACTCCCATGAAACTACATCACTCACTTTATCTGGGTCCACAGATACTCCAGCCTCTGAGATGACGTGACCCAAGAAATGAATCTGATCCATCCAAAAGTGGCACTTTGAGAGTTTAGCATACAACTGATGCTTTCTCAGTGTACTCAGAACAATATCAAGATGTGTGGCATGGTCGTGTCGAGTGTGATAGTACACCAAGATATCATCCACGAAGACCATGACAAAGGAGTCCAAGTACATATGGAACACTCGGTTCATTAGTGCCATGAAAACTGTAGGCGTGTTCGTGAGACCGAACGACATGACTGTATACTCAAAAAGACCATACCTACTCCTGAAGGCTGTTAGAGGTATATCTAATGGTCTAACGTGTGACTGATGATAATCAGAACTCAAGTCGATCGTCGAGAACACCCGGGCTCCTTGAAGCTGATCAAAGAGGTCATCGGTCCTCGGCAAGGGATATCGGTTCTTGACCGTCAACTGGTTCAGCTTCCGATAATCCACACAAAGCCGAAGGGTACCATCTGCCTTATTCGCAAACAGGATAGAAAAACCCAAGAATAAGTACTGGGTCAGATGAAAACCTTTGCCTACAACTCCTCCAACTTCTTTTTAGGCTCCTCCAACTCAGGTGTAGCCATCCTATAAGAGGAATGGACCCCGGTGCCGCTCCTGGAATGATCTTGATCGAGAAGTCTACCTCGTGCTACAGAGGTAAACCGGAAAAGTCCTCTAGAAAGAAATCCATGAAACGATCCACCACTGGAGGAAAGTATAACTGTGAAGTCCCCTGGTCATCTAGATAAAGACTGGCAATCTATGTTGTAACTTTTCCTAGCCCATGATGCTCTGGTCCAGCTCTACCCGCCTAGACATCCCACTCGCCTCTATGAAAGAAATATCCTCCCTCTGGTGATATGAAACTCACCCTACGATGATAGTAATCGACGACTGCCTGGAAAGGAACCAACCAGTCCATCCCAAGAATGATGTCATAACCTGACATCTCTAGGACATAGAGGTCCCATAAGAAATGACACCCTGTAAACTCAAGAGGGAACTCTCTGCACAGATGTGTGCTAGATTTACTCGTTCCCAACTGTGTGTCAAGAGTCAAAAAGTCGGCCGATGAAAACATATAGAGCCCAAGGCTCTCCAAGACAGAAACATAGATAAAGCTATGGGAAGTACCAGTATCGAAAAGAGCTGAAGATAAAACTGAGGATACTAAGATCGTACCTCGAACTGTAGAAGGGACGAGATCCTGATCTTGATAGGTCTGCTCTATGGTGAATGACTGGCTTGTACCATGGCCCTAAGCCCCTGGATGACCACTCTGAGCTAATCTACTATTCTATTGCTGATGACCTGGTGACTGAACACCATGACCGCGACCTCCACCTCGGCTTGAATGGCCCGAAGAACTCCAGTTCCCAGACTGGTGGAAAATTGGTGAAGCATCTCCAGAACGCGAGGCCATAGAGGAACCCCTAACACCAGTTGAAGGTGAGAAGATATGAAAGAAACACTGAAGATGGCGTATCTTGCCGCAAGACCGACACCCCATCGGATCCCTCTGGCACTGAGGCCTAGTATGCCCACTCCTACTGCACTGGTAGCATACAACCTAGTAGCCAGAAGACACATCCTGCGAACCCTAATCTTCTCGAGAAGACTCTATGCGATGCTTCCTACTGTCCATAGGAGGAACACCAGCTCTGGATGAAGAACTGCCCGGCTCACTACTCCAGAGTCCCTCAGATTGCGCTTATTAATCAGTTCCTGGTTGACGATGGAGGATATAGAAGTCAACTGGAAGATATTCAACTCAGAACAGATCTCCTTCCTGAGACTGTCCAGAAACATCCTAGCAAGAAACAACTCATCACCATCTAGGATCGATGTGAAACACTGCAGCTCAGTGAAACGAGATGAGTACTCCATAACAGAAATAGTACCCTGCTGCAGACTCATAAACTCCCGGTATCGATCGGCCCTCAGGGTCTCCGCATAGAATTAGTCATAGAAGGTGCATCAAAACTCATCCCAAGACATATCCTGCTGACGTCCTGACTGTGAGGTCACCTCCCACCACGTCTTGGTGGTGACTCGGAGCATATAAGTAGCCAGCTTTACCCTTTTCTCCAGAGGGATCTCTAGGTGCTCAAAGATGGGTAGTGTGGCCTCTATCCACAACTTTGTAGCCTGGGGTCCTCCATCCCCTAAAAAAGTAGGAGGATCCTGCTGCTAGAAAAACCACGTCAACTCAGCCATCGATGGGGCAGGAGGAAACACTCCAAGGAAGGTCTGCATCATCCTTAGGAAGTCCCCCCTGAACTACACCTCAGTGCCTTTGATGGGTATAACTACTGGTGCCAAGGCTGGCACAACAGGAGGATCTGTAGGAGGTCCCTGATCGGCCATATCCGGTGTCTGGTAATCGTCTGGTAACATACGTACGACCGGAGGATGTCTCAGAGGCATAGCTCTGAAAGATCAAAAGTACACCTTAGATTAGGATTTACAAGGACAGAAAACACAGGAGTACAAAACATGAGTAGGGAAAGAAACTATCAAGTTTTACAAATCACGACTACACGGCGTGTATACTAATAACACAACATGTCTTCTTTATCCATTATCATGGGCGTGTACCCATACCCAACAGGTCATGTAACACCTCAAACTACACGGCGTGTTGACCACACACACGACATGTACTTGAAAACTATTCCCCTGCCTGAGTCTCTTTACACGACTAACCCACACGGTCCAACATAACCCAAGACTACACGACATGTTCCGAAAAAACACGGCGTGTAATAGACAAGGCTTTGGCGGCCCGTGTTGTTAAATACATAGTCGTCTACATGGCTAAACCTTACACAGTGTGTTCCAAACGAATACAACATGTATAGGTGAAGGTGACACTATCCCGTGTTGTTCGTGACACAGCCGAGTACCTAGATAGGACTACACGACGTGTTCCGAAAACAAAACGTCGTGTCTAAGAGAAGGTAACGCTGATCCGTGTTGTTCATGACACAGTCAGATACCTAGACAGAACTAGATGGTGTGTTCCTTTAAAACATGATGTTTTCTACTTGAGCTTCCCCAACTCGTGTTGTTAGTGACACGGCCGGGTAAAAGGATCTACACTACACGGCGTGTATATACCGTACATGGCATGTTCCTGAAGTTATTTTCACAACACAGTGTTTCTGCTCACACCGTCAAAGACACGGCATGAAAACTACACAATGTGTAACCAGAAAGTACACGTTGTGTATTCTGGGTTTTTCTGGGTAGTAGCTCAGAAACTGCAAAGAGGCCCAGAAACACTGAAAACAAGGCAAAAAGAGGTGCCAAATTCCAATCCGTGGGGGCCCATACACCCCCGCAAATCAAAGCTTGGAATCCCCTATAGTCATAGACAAGAGGAAACATGATCATAATAGACCAATTTCCAATTCTAGAGGGCCCATACCACCTCAAGAATCTAAATTTGGCGTTCATTTTATGAAATGTACAATAAAAAAATTCTCTAACAAAGTAGTAAAGATTATATCAAGAATCTATCACAAAAACATGCATAATCTACAAAAATTCTATCAAAATAGCATGAAATCTCTAATGCACCCCAAATGGCATGGCATGAATGCACAGAATGTGATTTCTACAAGTGCCTAAATGATGCATGATATGGCATACCATCATCTCATCGGGTTTTCGATAGAAATAGAACTGTGATATTAAAACAATAACAGTACAAAGCATGTGAACAAATCTAGGTGAAATTGTATCAACTGTGAAATCTCAAAACCAGAAAACTGCAATAAACGAGGTAGTATGGATTTTCCAAGTATGAAAAATTATCCTCTAACATGGTCGTAAGAAGAAAAAATCAAGGGAAAACAAAAAGGGAAAATACATCCAAGAACAAAAAATTCTCCTCTAACATGGTCAATTTATCTCTACAAAATCATGCAAGCAAGGAAAGAAAACAACAAGGGCAAAAAGGTAAACACGTAATACCCTGTTCATGGGTACCGGTGGAAATTCGCACATAAAACTCAGAGACTTTTAACAGTAAGGAACAAACCACCTACCTCGATCCTAGGAGATCGATATACATGAACCACAATGGCTGATTCTCCCTAGAATGTCATAGATCTGAGAAAATGAACAAAACGTTCAACCTTATATAACTTGAGATGGAGGAAGAATTGGAAAACAAGGCTCAATCAGAAGGGAGAACTCACCTCTGCGCTTCTAACGCAATCGACCGAGCTCGAATAGGAGAAATGACATAGAGACGGTGGCTCTCTTAAGATTTGTGGATTCCCAGTGCTCTCGGATGCACATTACCTAGAATAAGACGTAAATCACGATTAGGTGTGACCCCGGTCCGTTTAATGAAAAAAAAGAAATTACACGGCGTGTACTTTTAGAGTACACGGTGTGTAGTGGGTTTTTCCGTACTCTGCCAAAATCGGCCTCCATGTCCGCCCCACACAATGTGTGTGTGGCCCGGACATGGACAACACATGGCTTTGAGAGAGAAAAGAGTACACGGCGTGTACTTAGAAAGTACACGGTTTGTACTTCAAAAATTTACAGAAACCTTAAATTTTTCCAAAAACCCTAGGAAAAGGAGAACATACCTGAAACGACAATCCGGGTTCTTACACCATATATTTTCTATGTTCATATTTATATCACATCTACCATTATCATTATCAGTTTAACAAATTAATTAAAAATTTATAAAATATTTTTATTATAGTGACATACATTCCAATAATGGTAACTCACCCATATCCCATGGATGGAGGGGAGACCAACTGCTCTATTTCCAGAGGTGAATCAGATGATGGGATACCAATAACATATGGGGAAACTTCAAGCTCACTGGTAGTCTCATGTATAATGAAATTACTAAGATCTAATAATGCTGGCGATAGTGGTGGCATGCTCAGAAATGTTGATCGGGTAGGATCATGAATTTTTTAATTCTCAACATTCCTACTATTAAAATGTTTTAGTTATATTAAATTTATAAAAAATGAAAAACTAAATTTTTTCTACAAAATAAAAAAGAAAAATTAGAATAATGTATATATGTATGAAACACTTATCAATGAGAAATTTTAATATTTTTTCATTTCCTATTTATACATTCAATTATCATCATCTTCATTATATTCATCATTATCTACCATTATTGTGATGAGTGATTCATTTTCACCCTATGTTAAAATGTTTATCATTTCAATATTGTCAGGAAAAATTGTTAAATGTTTTCTGGTTGATGAGGTTCACTATTATAAAGTACCAATTGATCATCACCGACCATATTATATAAGTCTCTCTACTTTAAGTGTACAAAAACACTCTCACCTTCATGTATTTCATTATCCACATAATAAACCATATTCACTTGTGAATCTAAGATAAATTGATCGTGCTCCACATGCTCACTGGTGGAGATCAGCTGAGATAAGATTACATAAGTAAAATTTAATGAGTCATTCATTATACTATTATCAATGTTGAACCACTTTAATTTGAATAAGACAACTAAAAACTGACCATGGTAGTTTAATTCAATTATATCATTCAGTTTTCTACAGTACCCTTCCTATGGAAGTATAAATACACTACTATTTTTAGTTTTCAATTTATCTTCGCAATAAATTGTACGAAAATTAAATCTATGCATATTATACGCTTCAAATATTTTATCACACCTTAGAAGACCCATATCTAAAAACATAAAATCATTTGATATTTCAAATTGATTCTCAACATTCATGATCTATACAAGAACATATAAGGTGTTGCGTTTAACATAGAAAAAATAATTACATGTAAATAATATGAATATGAGTATATAAATACATAATGGTAGAACCATTTTAAAATATCCTTATTAATAGATTTTTTAATTCAAACTCATTTCTAGATCAACCCCTTAGTACCTTATTTTTTGGCAACCACAATTCTTTAATAAATGTACCTACAATAAGACTATTGATTAGAAAATATTTATGTGCATGTAGAAACTCCAATTCAGTTAGTGTATAATTTGAACCCTTTCTAATTAGACATCCAATAGTTGGAAATAACTATGATTGTTTATTTTAAAATAAGAATTAGTGGATATTTCATCAAAACTTCCCACATGATTGAATCTAGTCTCAATCCCATCCAAATACATAAAATATAATGTCAATCACTCTATAGCTATGTAACCTTCAACAATAGAGCCTTATGTTTGATCTTTATTCCTCACATACGATTTAAAATAACCTATGTAATTGATGAAAAAAATGAGATACATATTAAAACAATTTACACAATGATTTGATAAAATTGAATTCAATAATGAAAATTAAAATAATATTAACATACATTTCAATTGGATACATACATCAATAGTGTATTTGTCCACCAAGTTTAGCTTTCTCAACCAAATGAATAGTCAAAATAATTATGACTATGGAGAATGAAGGAAAATAAAATCTATAAATGAAAATGTTTCAAAACAATTATTTCTTGATGTTTATAAATATCAATTAGGTTTAGTGTTTTTCCACAAATCTCTCTGAAAATGGTACACAACTCAACTAGAAAAAAAGATAATTTTCATATAACGTATTATGAAATTCCAACAATAAAAATTTCTCCAAATAATATATGTGTCATGAATTTTCAATCCACGTAACTTTCTATGTTTTAAGTCAACTCACCTTGATATGTTACATAAATATCCATATAACACTTTTACATTATTTAAATTTTGAAGGAATTCATCTTTCTCATGATTTTCAATGAAGAAATAGCCATAGGATACTTTCCATTATCTTTTTAGCACAAATCATGCTTTATATTAATTAACTCAAAATCCTTATGAGCCTTAAGGAAATCCTTTGATTTACGTTGATTAGTAAGAAATGTTAAAATTAAATTATCACGGTTATACTTCTCAATATGAATTAGATCGTGATTATGACATATTAAATTAAACTCACAATAATAAAGTTTGAAAAATTTACTATTTTCACCCATTTTTGTGTTCAATATACTTAAAATGTTATACCGCATACCATTTTATCCTTTAAATTGATTGAATTTTCTTAAATTATTTACTGAAATTCATTAATTGTTCTATGATTTTTCAGCTAGATGACACCTTTGTGTTAGGATGGTATGACTCTAAGTATGATATACTCTGTAATACCAAACGTAGGATCGAATAAGTATGATGAGATTCAAATACAATAGGGGGGGGGGGGGGTGAATTGTATACTTTAAAAATATCCTTAGGAAATTTTGGATAACTAAAATTCAAAACACCTCTAAGTTCTAAAGACTTTCTTGATTCTGGAAAAGTGATTCCGGAAATGAAACATAACAAAAGTTTACACCAGCTAAGATTCTACCTTAAAGTGTATAGAATCTAACTAAATCAGAGTAAAAGAAAGGAAGTATATGAAAGTTATAATTTTCTTAAAAATACAAAATGCAACGAAAAAACAATGTAGTAAAACTACAAGTAACAAACAATAAGTCTTTTAAACCAAAGAGAAGGGTATCCAACAACCTTGGATAAAGGTCCCTTGATTTATACTTTCAAGAAAGTCTATCTTACCAACACCAGGGTAAGCCCTCGATATGAAGATCATAGTTTGTCTTGTTATCCCTGCAATCCCTCAACTATCAGGTAGTCGGCACCTCTGTCTTCCTCAGAAAGGAAGCCCTCAACTTCAAGGTGTTGGAAGCTCTGTCTTCCTATCCCCGGAAGCCCTCTACTATAATCAGAAAAAATTAGAGTCGCACGAAGCTAGTCTGCACAATGAAAAGTTTGAACAAGCTATTCAAACTTTCTGCACAAAGATTAAAAGTTTATGAGAGCCTCTCTCTCTAGAAATCACTTCAAGAAGTTCTGATTACCAAAATTACAAAAGTTGTGAACAATTTCAAATGAGCTCCTATTTATAGGCGAAGATCCAATGGTCGGCTCCCTCCTCCAACGGTCATATTTCACCTTTAATTTTGGAGGGACCTGTAAACGTGTCACTCAACCAATGGTTAGTCAATAACTGAAAGCACAACATCATTTTGTAATGAAACAAGTGTAAGCATAAGTAAAACTAATGTTTGTAATGTAAGAAAATAATAGTTCAGAGTCTAAGCAAAAATAAATTTCAGAGTCTACTCAGAAAATAAATTTGCAGTCTATAATAAAGAGATATTCAAATTTTGTTTTTTAGGAATTCAGAACCTCAATTTTATAGAAATATAGAGTCTGAATTTCAAGGAAATTCAGAGTCTGGTTTCACCAGAATTCGGGATCTAAACTTAAAGAGTTCGGAGTCGAACTCATAGAAGTTTGGAGTCGAACTCATAGATGTTCAGAGTCAAACTCACAGAAGTTTGGAGTTGAACTCATAGAAGAATGGAGTCGAAGTAGTAGAAGTTCTACGTCAACTCGTAGATTTTCGGAGTCAAACTCATAGAAGTTCAGAGTCAAACTAGTAGAAGTTAGGAGTCTAAATCATAGAAGTTCAGATCCATAATTCGGAGTGGAACTACATGAGAGTTTATATCCAGAATTCAGAGTGTAACTTCATTATAGTTCGTATCCAAAATTTGGAGTTGAAATTCATTAGAGTTCGTATCCAGAATTCGGATTTGAAATTATTGAGAGTTCGTACCTGGAATTTGGATTAGAAAATTGAATATCTTATATCAATGTATTATATGATTCTGAGGTTTTGGACTTCAATACAAATTTTATACATAGACAAATTTATGATATGTATAAGGAAATATATGTATGAGTAAAAATATTTGAGAAGTTAATTTAACTTATCGAAGTAAAATATATATTTTCTTATGTATAAGGTGTATGTGATTAAAAAAATGGAATGAAAAAGTCATAAGGAAATCCTTATTGAATCAACAATCTCCCCCTTTTTGTAAAGCACAAACAACCTTTCAAAAAAGAATAAAAGCCTTTGAAAAAATTTCATTAGACTTTGAAGTTAAAACTTATCTCCCATTGTCAATAGATGATAGTGAATACAAATAACTCCACCTTAGGCTTTGGAACTCTAAGGATTGTGTTCTGGATTTTGGGAGTGGAGTTTTAATTATCATGAGAATGAAAAACTTCATAAGGAGAAATTCCCCCTTATTTAAGGATAGTATTTATTAGCTTAGATATTTTTCTTTTCCCTCTTTTGAGTAGTTATTTTTTCATTCTCCCCCTTTGTGATTTTCAAAAAGAATTTAAGGGAATGGAAATGAAATATGGTACCTGAAATATTAGTAAAGACATGTAAGGAAAAAAATAAACCAAAATTCTATTATAATTCGAAGAATTTTTACAAGGAAGATCAAATGAAACAAAAGATCGGATTGAGTCTATTTGTCTTCCTTTTCCTTTGGGATTAGCTTTTTCAAGAGGGTTTTCAGCTTCATCAAGTCTTTTTGATCCTCCTAATCTTGCTTCTGCAAAGCTATGATCCTTTCTTGTTGACCTTTGAGGACCTCTGCTCGAGCCTTCATGGCCTCTTCCTGCATCTTCAGTAATTCATCATGCTTTTCCAGCTTCTCTTTGATCTCAATATAGATATCTCTTCCCCCTTTACAGTTCTGAGAAACTGAGATAAGCTTCCCATTCAGATCCCTCCGTTGTTGATTTTGAGAATTTTTCTCAAGGGTCAGCTATTCCTGATGATTCTTAATCATGGAATCCTCGGTATCAAAAGCATATTTTACATCAATGTGAAAACGATCAAACTCAGCCAAGTCATCATAAACTTTCTTTGACCATAGAGTGACTTTTCTGCATGATTTCCTATGAAAATCATAATTGATAAGGAAATTTATATGATTGGCCTC
The DNA here is from genome assembly GCA_963277665.1 of Viscum album. Taxonomy (NCBI): domain Eukaryota; kingdom Viridiplantae; phylum Streptophyta; class Magnoliopsida; order Santalales; family Viscaceae; genus Viscum; species Viscum album. Next base: position 2,104,929,105 of record OY728130.1, on the reverse strand, counting down.
AATCTTCACACACTTATCCATCACCATAGATAAGGATTTTGACTTTTGATTTAGGCTGTATTGAAGCATCTGGAACCTGGAGTCTATGGTGGGGAAGATCAAAATTGTATCCACCAATTTCTTCAATGGATCAACAACAAAGTCATGACCCAGTGCTGATGATTCCGAATCAGACACCGTGCTTGGGGATTGTTCTTATTCAATTTCCACCAGCTTTATTTTAGAATATCCACCAACCTTATTCTTCCTTATGATATCTTTTATTGGGGTTTCCATATACACTTTCTTACCCTTATCAACTTTAGGAACTGCCTCATCAGGAGATTCTTCCTCACTTTCAGATACATGAACAATCTTTTCTTCATCTGGTTTCTCCTTCTCTGGTCCTTCTTCCTGAAAATACTTCTCATAGCATTCTTCCTTAGATAATTCATTTTTTCTCATCTTCCTCATCGTCACCTTTCTTACCATCATTGTCATCTCCCTATCACGGAGAGACAAGATTTGAGGATTCTGCCTTTTCTTGATAATCCTCAAACTTGTTTAATCAAGTCATCTAGATCACCACTTCCTTCTTCTTCCTCTACTTCCTCTTCCACTTCTATTTCTTCAACAACTTCTTCCTCTAATTCTTCACCAGCTCCTTTCTATACTTCTTCAACCACTTGTTTCCCTTCAGACTTTTCTAGAGTAAAGTAGTTTTTTCTGGGGGTCTCCGGTAAAAATGACAATGTTATCTACCCCATTATTGATAAAGAAAGTATTCATATGATCTCTACAATATTCATAATCATTACCATCAAAGATTGGTGGTCTAGTAGGATTTAAGTTGTCAATAGAACCAACATTTAAACCTGTCATCCTTAAGAAAATATTTGGCACACAAACTTATTAGAAGTATATGTTTTTAAACAAGAGAAAATATTCTTAAGCAAGAAAAAGTGTATCTCTAAGCAAAAAGTGAATCCAAACTATGATTTCGAAAAATATGAATCTGGAAAAAAATTCTTCTGAATCTAATCGTGAGATTAATTCAGATTGTACCAAATCCTATGATACCAATTGTTAGGATGGTATGACTCTGAGTATGATATACTCTCTAATACCAAACGTAGTATCGAATAAGTACAATGAGAAAAAAATACAAGAGGGGGGGGGGGTGAATTGTATACTTTAAAAATTTCCTTAGGAAATTTTAGATAACCAAAATTCACAACACCTCTATGTTCTAAAGACTTGCTTGATTCCGGAAAAGTGATTGTGGAAATAAAACTTAACAAAAGATTACACTAGCTAATAATCTACCTTAAAGCATATAGAATCTAACTAAATCAGAATAAAATTAAGGAAGTATAAGAAATTTATACTTTCATTAACAATACAAAATGAAGGGGCAATACAATGTAGTAAAACTACAAGTAACAAACAATAACTCTTTTAACTCAAAGAGAAGGGTATCCAAAAACATTGGATAAATGTCCCTTGATTCATACTTTCATAAAATCCTGTCTTACCAACACCAGGGTAATCCCTCGATACAAAGATCGGAGTCTGTCTTTCTATCCCCGCAAGCCCTCAACTATCAGGTAGTCGACACCTCTGTCTCCCTCTACAAGGAAGCCCTCTACTTCAAGGTGTTGGAACCTCTGTCTTCCTATCCCTGGAAGCCCTTGATTGTAATCAGCAACAATTAGAGTCGCACGAAGAAAGTCTCCACAAGGCAAAGTTTGAACAAGATGTTCAAACTTTCTTCCCAAAGATTGAGATTTGATAAGATCATCTCTCTCTCTAGAAATCACTTCAGGAAGTTCTGATTACAAAAATTCCAGAAGTTGTGAACACATTCAAATGAGCTCCTATTTATAGGTGAAGCTCCAACGGTCGAATCCCTCCTCCAATAGTCATATTTATCCTTGAATTTTGGTGGGACCTATACACGTTTCACTCAACCAACGATTAGTCAAGAACTGAAATCATGACATCATTTTGTAATGAAACATTTGTAAGAATATGTAAAACCGAAGTTCGGAATGTAAGAAAATAAAATTTTGGAGTCTAACCAAAAATAAAGTTTGGAGTCTAATCAGAAAATGAATTCGGAGTCTATAATAAATAGATATTAAAATTTTGTTTTGTAGGAATTCTAAACCTGAATTCTGTAGAAATCCGAAGTCTGAATTTCACGGAAATTCAGAGTCTGGTTTCACTAGAATATGGAATCAAAACTTACAGAGTTCGGAGTCAAACTTAGTAGGAGTTCAGAGTCAAACTCATAGAAGTTCAGAGTAGAACTCATAGATGATTGGAGTCAAACTCGTAGAAGTTTCGAGTCAAACTCTTAGAAGTTTGGTGTTGAACTAGTAGAAGTTCAGAGTCGAACTCATAGAAGTTCGGAGTCGAACTATTAGAAGTTCAGAGTCGAACTCGTAGAAGTTCGGATCCATAATTTGGAGTGGAAATACATGAGAGTTTGTATCCAGAATTCGAAGCGGAACTTCATTAGAGTTCATATACAAATTTCAGAGTTGATCTTCATTAGAGTTCATATCCAATATTCAGAGTGGAAATTCATGAGAGTTCGTACCTAGAATTCGGAATGGAAAAAAATATATCTTATATCAAAGTATTATATGATTCCAAGGTTTTGGACATCAATCCTAATTTTATACTTAGACAAATTTATTATATGTATAAAGAAATCTAGGTAAGGGTAAATTTCTTTGAGAAGGAAATTTTACTTATAGAAGTAAAATATAGAATTGCTTAAGTATAAGGTGTTTTTGATTTTCAAAACAAGAAGGAATGAAAAAGTCAAAAGGAAAGCCTTATTTACTCAACACTTTGGTGGATTTTTCAACTCAGTTTCACCATTGAATTGTGTCTTATTAAACCTGAATTTATAAAAATCATCAAGAAATCAATGATGACACATAAAACACCAGTTTATACTATAAGGTAATTATTTAGTTTCAAATTGAATATTACAAATAGGGAAAGATAAACTAGTTTGAATGTTCTAGTCAGATTAATTAAATAGTCCATAAAATTAACTAATTTCCCACATTAATGAAACATTAATTTTGAATAGTTTTCTCATTAAAGAATCATATTTTTTCATGCCATCATCCTATAAGTCTGACAGATATTGGACTAGATGTTGAAGGTATACATTAATTTCATTCTGAGGATTTTTTATTTCTATGATTAACTAAAAAAATAAGAAAATAATTCTTTTCAAAAAAAATAATGGAGTAGATTTTAACAGATCAAAACAATTTCCCAAATGCTATAATTAGAACTTAAGGATCAAAAGGGTTAAAACCATCATAATAAAATCCCAAATGTACATTACTCAGATCTCAATAAATATTTGGACAAAATTAATCAAACATCTTCCATGATGTTGAGTCTTTTGGATATCTCATTAATCCATGATTACTATCCTAATCATTCCACTTCATGTCATATGCGGTCTTAGAAGACTTGAATAATCTTTACGAGTGTGGTTTTAGAAGAAAGTAATGCAATACCTTTCATGGAGTTTTCTTATTATATTCTATCTGGGAGTTACATTGATTTATACTCTCATTATTGTTCATTGACTTCCATATACTTTTGTGACATATTATTCATTATTCATTATCAAACAATTCTCCCTAATAAACCATTCAATCATTAGGGAATTCAAGTATTTGTTGTTTAATCATGTCCATGTTTGTTAATGACTTTATTCATCTCATAGATAGATATAGGGATCTTATATTTACCAAATGAATCATGAATAAAATATAAAATTGTCAAAATTTCATTGTTAGTAACTCCACAGAGACACTTGATATGATACAACATATTTATGAAAGAAAAATTCAAATACTTATCACACCATTTATATAGTTATTTTTTCCTCTCTTCCACTAAGTTGGAAAACTTGTTTTTTTTGTCACTAAATTTTTGAGCAAGATAAACCTACTTACGATCAATTGAAGAATTTTTCGATCTATTAAAATCTTGTAAATTGTATTATACAAATCCAAATACATCACTTATCAAATAGAGAACTGAATTATCCTCTAGTGAATCACATGTATATTTCATTGATAGTATTTTTATTATTTTTACATTCCATAAAATTGGATTCAAAATTCCAAATACAAAATACATATTGATTAGAAACTTATTTCACTATCAAATAACCATATGTTTCATTTTTATTAAACCATATCTTGAATTTAAAATGAAGACACAAACATTTTATTCTACCATCCACTGATCAGTTTGCAATTTCATAATATAAAAATTCTTCAAAAAACTTAGCACACCGATTTTTTTTGAGGTAAATGACTTTAAATTTTATCCATAGGTTTTAGTTTTTCATCCTTACCTAAGTGTATTATAATGTAAAGATATAAATGTTTAATAAAACAATTAAAATCCTAATTAATCATCGCCCAACATATTCATTGACCATGGTAGGGTCTTTATTCAACATTTCAAAAATTCAACCTAAAATTGATTCAATTCGACATTAATAACAAAAAAAACTCAAATACATTGATGTTTATATAATTTAATTAAAACCATTATAAAAATTCAATTAATAATACATTGAATGATGTCATGGGTTACAACCAATGAAAAAATGGGAAGAGAGGCATTTGGTGATCACCATAGAAAAGTGGAGGTAACTGTAAGGTTCTCATTATGGAGAAGAGGGTCATTACCACATGGATTGGGGTAGGGTGAGCATTATTGGAAGTAGGGGTTGGGGTCATTGTGTTTGCCGATTGGAGGGTAAAGTTTATGGTGGTCCCCGATAGGGGGTTCAAGTTCACAAAAGTATAAAATAAGGGGGGGTCATGGTTATGATAACTGTTAGCTAGGGGTTGAGGTTAAAATGATCACCTTCATGAGGGGGGTGGGTCAGGGTCATGACAGTCACTGTCTGAAGTAGGGGGGTTGGGGTCAATGGTCATTAGGGTAAACAAGAGTGGCGTGGGGGTGGGTCGAGGCCTAGGATATTGGGAGGTTCAAAATTAAGTATTTTTAGATGATTTATTATGGATTAAATAAAAACTACGCTATATTTTAAAACAAAAAAATATAGTAGTAGTTATATTAAACCACTACTGTATTATATATATTTTTAATACAATATATTTCACTATTTCTATTAGAACCACTACTAATAAACTACAGTTATGATCTATTTTTTTAGTGGAAGGAGGGTAGACCAAACTGAGATCTTGATTAAGTTCATCCCCACGAAACCCATTCAACAAAGGGTTATATGTATAGTGATTTTACAACCTATCACCTACCAATTAACAAGAATAATAGTGGAATAATTAAATACCACTATAACATTATAATTTTTCATCTATATTTGAATCCATCACTTTATCTATCCACTGAACTCAATATAATATTTTAATCTCTTTAAAATTATTTAGAAAATAAAAAATCAAAACCACATACCATTATTATAAAAATAAGTGAAAATTAATTTTGAGAATCCCTCTCCAATGAAAAACATAGGTTTCCATTGGACTATATTTAATGTAGGTTTTTAAATATCTATTTATACTACCCCATAACATGTGTGTCAAAAAAATGAAATTATTGATAGGGATTTGGTTTCAATATATTATCTTTAAATTTCATTACCAGGTCTACTAATACAAATTTTTTTTTCTCATAACCCAAAAATTTTGAAAACTTTACTAAAAAAATGGGAAATCTAAACTTATAGATGGATCATCATGAAATTTAACTAACATACTCAAGTGAGACTTCATGTTCTCACTATAATCCTACCACAATTGAAGGAAACAAAAATAAAACAATGAATGTTATATGTGAACCACACTTTTCAAATACCAACAACAAAACTACCATAATTACTCTAAGAAAAGGCATTGAAATGAAAAATGGTATAATATAATTGTTACCTAGATTCTATTATCATTACAGAGAGGATATTAGTAAAAACATTAATCATTTCACATAGGTTTTCTCAACACTTAAGGAAAATGAGTGTTTGAGGAGAAAGTAAAGTGAAGGGAATTATAATTTTCACTAGAAATATAAGAATAATAATGGTATTATAGGTTGTAAACTGGTAAGATAACTGATTTGCATGAACTTTAAATAACAAATCATCAATTGTTTCCTATATCTAGAATCATTTCCATCAGAAATGATGTTTATTAAATACATAATGCTTCAGGATAAACTCTATATGAGTAATGGGAAAGGTTAAAGAATATATATTCTAGTTTCCTACATAAATCTATTGGGGATTTCCATTTACTTATCCTTTTCTATCAAGATATTTTAGATATTTAAAGGAACCTACTTGATGAATCGCATAAATGATCATTAATTGATAAACCACCTATAGATCCTAAATGATGAATTGAGAATATTTCTCAAAACTCACAATATTTTGGTATAAGTGATATGGGTACTAGAGTTATTCACGATGTTACAACTTCTAAGACATCTCCATTAATTGAATCTATAATGGAGGGAATAACCTATATTTTCATACAAATGGACTTGAAATAATCTAGTGGAAGATAGTCACTAGTCCAGGTATGTGGTACATGCTCTTCTCCTAACCATTTTATAAACTATTGTCACAAGATATATAGATTAGAGGTTCATTCATCTTATTTTCATCCAATGATATAAAAGTAACCAAAAATAATATAGAGAATAAATTCCCGTGTCTAATATATATTTGAAAATCAATAGGAGTAATCCAACTGATCTTACTAGATACCATACCAATTATCCCCACTTTTTCAAGAGCCCCCAAAATTTCCATATTACCAATGAGCCTACTAGACACCCCCTTTCCAAAAGAATACATATTTTTAACATCCATACACCAGTGTACAAGATTCTATAAAAAAATCATAGGTAAGTTATATTAGGAATTAGATCAAATAATTAACGTATTGTATTTTAATCCTAGAAATATTTTTTCTAAAACCCATGGGAATCCAATGGTCTATCTAGTCCCTAACCCAAAAGGAAAATTTTTAATGATAACCACTATAAGTGGTTGAAAGAGTCACCCTACTATCACACCTAAGTCTAAAAAAATTACCTAGAATATGAGGAATTGAATAAGTGATAACGGAACATAGATTTGAGAACCTGACAAGGAAATATTAGGAAAATGAGGAAAAATAAAAGGATATAAGAAATAAAAAGAGATAAGAGGTACCATTTCATAAGTAGAAAAGTGATATGAATAGTACTATACTTCATTTTCTATCTAGAATTATCCACTATAATAATATTCAATAAGAATAACCCTAAAGAGAAATTTTATAAAAATTTATAAAGTAGAGATTTACATTCTCCTACATAAAGCTCTCAAAAGATCCCTAATTTTGCTAAGTACCTCAAAGAACTATTCTCAAAAAATGGGAGGCTTTAAAGGAAAGAATGAATAAACTTTTGAAGAAGTTTTTTTATATTTGATAACCCTAAAACTATTGATAAAATGTCAAGATCTAGGGAAATTTTCTACCCCATTCATAGTTTTTTGAATTTCTATGATTATTTGTGTGATTTATGTGATTTTATTAATAAAATTTCCCACTCTATGTTTACTTGATTTCATATTAGTGAACTAAATCCCATAAGATTTGTGGTGTAACATGCAAATAAATCTATTACATTCCTATAAGGGTTCTTAGAATATGTTTTTGTCTGATTTCAAAACATATTCCATGTCAAATTTTATAATATTTAAATATAGGATGATAGGTGATCATAATAAAATGTATGATATGTAGGTACATGTTCTTATAATATTCACTCATTATCCTGGTAGAACATTACTTAAGAAAACCAAGACCATTTTCAATGTGCATAAGGGAACCCTCACTATGGAGTTTAGAGAGATAATGATTCACTTTAACATCTTTGAATCATTGAATTACCTCCAAGGGAAGAATAAACTATTTATATTGTCAAACACTAAATATATTAATCCCAGTGAATACTCAAATATGTTATAATAAATTTTAACTTTTGGAAATAAATTAATATTGGAATTAGATGCATAAATTAATTTAAAAACAATTAAATCCACATACAGTTTATAATAAGAGGTAACCCCTATGTTAATTTATGTATTTGATTACTTATTCAACGATGAGGTGGATTTCATGTCATCTTGTGTATAGTAAATCCACGTTTTGAATGTAAGAAACCCAAATCTGGTTTCATCTATAGAACAAAATCCAAAAATAGAATTGAAACATTTTCCAACTGAACATAAGTATGTGTACCTAATGTAATGGTAGATATGGACAATAATCATTTACAAAAGCGTTTCCTATAAACAATAATAAAGTATATTTTAATTTTTATTGGAAATTTTGAAATCCATAGGCCAAATTTTAGGTGATATATATGGTATTAATCCCAATATCTATATGCATATAATTCCTCATGAGGAGAAATAAAAAACTATTAGGTAACCTCAGAAAATAAACAATCTCACCATGAGGGATATTTTGAAAAAATAGATAGAGACTTTTTTGGAAGTTAATATAATATACTCCATATTTGACTCATAATATGTCAGTCCCATTTATATTGTTAATAAAAAACATTGAATGACCATGGAGAAAATGAAAAAATTGAATTAAGTCTAGTCAGAATTTAAAATAACTGTAGAAATTTTGTTGATTATTGGATGTTAAATCAATCCACTAAGAAATATTATTTCCCCATTACCATATTTTAATTGATTCTAGAGATATTAGAAGGAATAACCCATTATTTTTTCTTAGATATATTTTGAAGTTACTTTATCATGCCCATTGTACCCAAGGATCAAGATAAGTCCACCTTCGCTTATCCTTATTTCACCTTTTCCTATATAAGGATTATATTTGGATTGTGTAATACAACAAGAAAATTTCTGATATGTATGATTAGTATCTTTTATAACCATATTAAATATTATGTGGAAGTGTTTTTGGATGATTTCACTATTTTTAGTAGTTATTTTGATCATTGTATGACGAATTTGGATAATGTTTTGAAAACCTAAATTAAAAAGATCCTTATTAAGAATTTTGAGAAGTGTTATATCATGGTGAAAATAGGAATATTTCATGGAAATGTTATTTCAAAAAATGGATTTAATTTTATGAGACCAATATTAAAGTGTTAAATTCCTTTCTTTATCCATCCCACGTAAAAAATGTTGGATTTTTTTGCATGAGTAGGATTTTATAAGAGGTTCATCAGATATTTTAGTAAGATTTTTATTCCACATAATATGTTATTATTAAAAGATTTTAGTTTTTTTATAATTATTTAATTAAAACTTTTTATCAGTTGAAGAGTTGGTTGATCTCACAATTAGTAATGCAACCACCTAATTAGGACCACCATTTTAAACTGCTTTATAATGCATCAAACCATGATATTGGAGCAGTGTTATCCCAAAGTATAGATTTCATAACAAAACTCATTTTATATTCCTCAATAATAATATATGTTGTCTAAAACCACTACAAAACCACTTAATAATAATTTTGTTTAGTTTTTTTCTTTATAAAAGTTTAGGCCATATTTTCTATAACTAAAGTAAATATTTTTTCTAATCATGCAGGTCTTAGCTATTTAATAAATAAGTTAGATTCTAAACTAAGGATAGTCATATAGAAATGTTCAACTCCAAGATTTTTAAGTAGAAATAAAATATATGAAGGGAGATAAGAACCAAGTTTTTTATCACTTAATCAAACAACCCAACAGAGATGAAGTACATATACTGTTGATCGTATCATGATTCACGGTTTTATTTCACCCTTATACTAATGTATTAAATTGGTTTTGTATTGAATATTAAAATTATAATAAAATATTTAACTTCAGGATTTATTAAACAATTTAGTTATTTTCACTATTAAAAAGGTAAATTTTAGTTGTTTTTATGATTTTATTGAAGGTGGAGGTGATTCGGATATTTCACGATGATGCAGAACAGAAATGGGAAAAACTACATGGAGGCCCATGATTAAATGTACACTTTTTTTTATGATTCAAGACATCAATGTTTCCAAATAGGCTGATTTTTTTAATATGTTCATATCTTTGTGGTCTACAACATTACTGAAGGAACCCAAGCCCCATACGTCCATTAAAAGTCCCATCCAAACTAATGTATCCAATAAAATTAATCTACATGGGGTCAAAACATTGCCTCTACATTTTAGAAATATCTCATATTATTATAAATATCGGGATTCCAAATTAGTCATGGAGATATATAAGGTGCCTAATTTTTTTTGTTTTTTTTAATGTTATTTAAGACTTTTGACCGGTCCAAAATCATTGACAAAAAATATTCTTGAAATCAATGTTCCCAAAACTACCTCGCACTTTACCTATAAATTGGGATCTTGGGAATCCCATTTGAAATTTAGACTAGTAGAAAATGTGCTTCTATTTTGGAGTCTCAAAGTATCCTATCATCATACTTAGATGTTTTGGAGGCTATGAGAAGTGATAATTCAAATTCTTCTTCTTCCTCCCCTCCCATGGATTTCTAAACCCCCTGTGATCACTCGACGAGGAACATGATATAATACCAAGAATTGATTTTGAAATATTTGAATGGTATTTTAAATTCATGGTTTGTTGGTTTTTTAATCATAATCTATTCTTATTAAATGAAGTTATTTAATGTTATATCATGCTCAACTCATATGGTCATGTTTGAGAGTACCCTTTCATGTAAGGTTTCACACACCATTCACCATTTCATTCTTTCTCTTTTAATTGTGATGTTTCTGTGGTTCATATTGGTATATTGAACTCTCATAAAAAACTTCTAGGGATGTTTAAATTTATTTCATGGTATCAAAAATAAATAACATACAAACCAAGAGAGAACATTGTGCTTTTCATGTATTTCATGATGAGTTTTAATTATTATTTTGAACACTAATCACCCAATCATCGACATTATTCTGTGAATCATTATGTGTTTTCGACTGAACCTTAGGAGGTATCCTAGTGTAAACTCATTAAAATTTAGGTTCTAGGTATTAAAAACAATTTATTAAAAGATCTAATCCATATATCCTGATGCGATGAAGGATGAGCATCATAAGACATCCCTAGGTTGATCATTGTTTCCCTTTTAATCTTTTATTTACTTATTACTGCTTTTTATATCCACCCCCCATTTTATTGTTTTTTATTGTATTTTTGTTTGTTTTTGTCCATTCTTTCTCTCTCTCTTATTCTTATTCTTCTCACTCTCTTATTTTGCAGTATAAAATAATATTTTCCTTTCCCATTTAAAACTTATTTTGTTATTTTATTTTATCCATATTCTATAATAAAAATGAAAAAATGCAAAATAGTTCACAACTTATTTGTATGACCCGATTAGAAAAAGAAAAACTGGTTGAATTTGACTCTGAAATTAAAAAGACACGTCACTAAATTAATCATGGAATATAGAGTAGGTCAATCGAGTAATAATGAGGAACCCATTTTGGAACCTCAAGTGTTTTTAAATCAATCAAAAATTTAACATAATCAAACTGATGAAAACATGTTGAAAATAATCAAACCTTAAAATAATTGACCTCCCCAAATGCAGAGTACCAACTTGTGTACATCCAATATACTAAGGAAGCACCCAACTTAGAGCTATGATTGAGACTCATCCACCTACTTCCCAAATTCCATGGTCTTTTAGGTGAGGACCCTCACAAACATCACAAGTAATTTTACACAGAGTGCTCCATAATGAAACACTATAATGTAGACGAGGATCTCATTCAGTTTAGGGCCTTACCTTTCTGCATTGATGGTGTATCCAAATATTGGATATACTATCTACCTACCACAATTGGAGGATGGAATGATTGTGAAGGAATATTTCTGGATAATTTCTTCCCTACCTCCCAAACTAGATATATTAGAAAATAAATTCTTGGAATTAGATAATCAAAATGGGAGACCCCTCATGAATATTAGGAGAGATTCAAAACACTTTACTTAAGTTTCCCCCAACAACAAATTAGTGAACAATTTCTAATTCAATAATTCTACGAGGGACTTATCCCCATGCACCATGTAATGATAGATGATGTAGCTAGTGGTTCCCTAGTCGATAAAACTCTTTCCTCCACTCATGAATTAATAGTCAACATGACTCAAAATGCACAAAAATTTGGTATACGAGCAATTAAATCGACCAAAGGAGTTCACGAGGTTAGTCATTCAGCCCTAGAAAAAAAGGTAGATAATAAAATTGATGATATGCATGAACTTATAAGGAAATTATCTCATGTACAAGGTATGTCAAACTCTTCTTATATTCCATTACATTGTGTTATTTTTTCTGATAACACTCAATTTTCTGACTAGTGCCCACAACTTTAGGATTCATCTGATTCTTGTGCAGCAGTATTCCTAGGGATCCCTTTTCAGCGTGCACCGCCCTTCAAGAAGAACCTTTTTGGAAATATACAAGCCCTGGGTGGAAAGTACTACTAAAATTCCAACAAGGAGGCAATTTGATCTACCCCATGAAAAATTGGTATCAACAAGGCCAAATTATACAATCTTTTTATCCCAGGACTTTTAAAAAAATCCTCCTCCAAACAAATGTGAACAAATCCTCGAGGACAATGTGACAAAAATGTAATCCCAAAACCTCTAATTTCAAAAAACCACACAATCAGGTATTCAAGACCTTTGAACTCAAGTAGTATAGTTGTAAAAGTCCATTTGAGAGAAAAAGATGCAAGGTTCTGGAAAACTACCATTCCAACCTATTGTTTATCCAAAATACAAAGGTATTGTTTGTGAAATAACACTTCATAATGGTAATAAAGTTTATAATTTCCATTATTCTACCCAAAAGGTATGTACCCATCTTGAAAAATCTATTTACCTACCCTTAAAAGAATCTAATTTTGAAAATCCAAAAACATGATAAAAACTTGTTAATGAGGATTACACTTAACAAACTATTCCTCTTCCTTTTCACTAGAGAAACTCTAAATCTAAGAAAGTTTTTGATAAAGAGATAAAGGATAAAATAAAAAGTTACATGTTAACATTACGTTACTGGATGTTGTTAAAAAAATCCCACAATATGCCAATTTTTTTTAAAGAACTTAGCACCCATAGATAATGGATGAAGGGGAATGAGAGATTCAACCTAGGAATGAATGTATTACCCTTGATTCAACCAGTAAATCCAACCAAAAGCAATGATCTAGGAACTTTTAAAATACCTTGCACCATATGGGATACATTATTTTTAGAATCTAATATAGATTTAGGTTCTTTAATTAATGTAATTCTTTACTCTATGTACACTTCCTTATAGGATGGAGAGCTTCAACTGACAGGAGTCATAGTGAATCTTTCCAACCAGAGCACAACAAACCCATTAAGAGTGGTCAAGGATGTCCCAGTAAAAGTGAAGAATCACATATTCCCCACCTACTTATAAATTCTTGATATTTTGGATACCCAAACCCAAGTACATTCTCCTCTCATAGTTTGGATTACATTCCTAAAAACTGCAAAGATGATCATCAACGTTCACGATGGTACATTGTCCATGGTGTTTGGTGGAGAAAAGGTAAGTTTTAACATTCTTGATACCATGAAACACCCCCATTGAAGATAAATTCCAATATTTTTATCTATTCAATAGAAGTTATCTCTAAAAAAACACACACACATAATTCTATACTCGAACCATACTATGATTTATTTTTTTCTTCTTCATCCCTAGAAGATTTGAGGTTTGATTCATGTTTTAAGTGTTTTTTGAGTTTTAAAAAGTGTAAATTTTGTGCATTAATTGATGATTGTGTTCATTATGAGGTACCCATGACCTTAAATGATTCTAAAAATCTCATTTCAATTGATTCTTTATCCTTAGATAATAAACATGAGTATATAGATAGTTTCATGGACCTCACTCCCCCGAATTACCCACCCTTAATCCAAAAACCATCAGTGTTTGAAATAAAACCACTTACATCTAATTTAAAATATTCTTATAATGAGGGTATTAACTAATTGCACGTTATTATTATCAATAAACTCTCTCTATAGTAGGAATAAAAAGAACTTGACCTTTTAAGATAGTGTAAAGAGGTGATAGGATGGACATTGGATGATATTTTTTGGATTAACCCATATATTTGTATTCACTATTTACTTTTGGATGATGAGGACAAGCCCATAAGGTTGGCTCAACACTGGTTGAATACCACTCTCCTTGGAGTGGTAAAATTGGAGTTCAGTAAATGTATTTCTACTGGGACAATTTATCTTATATTTGATAGTAAACAGGTTAGACCAGTTCAAATTGTACCTAAAAAATATGAATAACAATAGTATCTAAAGAAATGAAAGAAATTGTTATAAGAATTTTGAAAAATAGTTGGAGAGTTTGTATTTAATACCATAGAATAAATCAATCCATGTGAAAGGACCACTTTCCTCTACCATTCATTGACCATATGTTAGAAATATTGGATGGTAATTCCCAATATTGTTTCCTTGATGGACATTCAGGTTATTGTCAAATCCATATAGCCCATAAGAATCAAGAAAAGACAACATTTACCTATCCATTTGGAACATTTTCATACATAAGGGTACCTTTTTGTCTATATAATTTTCATGGTACTTTAAAACGATGTATGTTGAGTATTTTTTTATGTACCTAGAGAATTTCAGGGAATATTTTAAGGACGATTTCACGGTTTATGGAATATCCTTTTTTGATTGTTTTCTCACCTAGGATCCATCCTCCACTGTTTCATAGAAAAAGATCTGGTATTAAATTAAAAGAATTTTCATTTCATGGTTAAATGAAAGATAGTTCTTGGGAATGTTATTTCAAAAGATATAATTCAAGTGGATAAATCAAAAACTGAATTAATTTCAACCCTTCCATTCCAAAATATGTTAGTGAGGTGCTGTGTTTCTTGGTTCATGATGGTTTTTACTGATGATTCATTAAAGACTTTAGTAAAATATAACTTCCCCTGTCTTGATTATTGTAAAAGTATTGTGAATTTTTTTTGATAAAAATTGTGTGGATTCTTTTAATTTACAAAAAAAGAGTCTCACATCACCTTCCATCATCCAACCACCATGGTAGGATCTCCACTTCAATCTTATGTGTGATGCCTCTAACTTTGTTGATGGGGAATTTAAAAAAAAAAGAGTTTAGAGGGATCATATTGTCATTCGGTATGCCTCACGTTCCCTTGAACCAACCTAGGAAAACTACACAACCACTAAAAAAGAAATTATTTATACTGTGTTTTCCTTGGAAAAATTACATTCATATATTATCGGGTCAGAAATCATTGTATTTTATGATAATGTTGCTCTTCATTTTCACCTAAAGAAACCTAATGCTAAGACTCTCCTCATTTGGTGGATGCTTCTCCTCTAAGAGTTTTACCTTGAGATTAGAGATAAGAGTGTAGTGAAGAATGTGGCAGCTGACCACATAAGAATGATTTCACCACCACTGGACCATCATATTGACTCACCCATCCCCATTGGAGAATTCTTCTATCATGAGAACCTTTGTGATGTTTTGGACCTTACCCTATGTTATGCGGACATTTTGAATTTTCTAGCAACATCTAGGGTCTCCAATAATTTCATTACATTACAATCCAATGGACTTAAGCATGATTCTCGATGGTACATTTGCAATGTCTCATATTTGTGGAGAATTTTTAGTTTCCAAGTTTTTCGTCAATATGTCCCTGACCATGGGTTCACCTCAATTTTGACCTTCTTCCACACTTTGTCTTGTTGGGGTTACTTTAGCTCTCGATGTATTTATTGAAAGGTCCTTGACTCAAGACTTTATTGGATAACATTATATAGAGACGCCCATCAGTTTTGTAAGTCATGCATTCGATATCAATTCATAGTGAATATCTCCAAGAGGAATGAAATTCACCAATAGCACATGTTATTTTGTGAGTTCTTAGATGCATGGGGCATGGACTTCATGGGGAATTTTCCAAATACAGTTGTCATGGTGTACATCTTATTGGATGTTTACTATGTGTCTAATTGGGTGGAAGAAAAGGCCACTAGGACTGATGAATCTCATGTGGTTGTTGATTTTGTGAATTCCCAAATTTTCAGTAGTTTTGGTTTACTAATTTTCATCATTACTGATCAGGGTTCACATTTTTTCAATAGAAGCATGAAAAAAAATTCTTCATATGGGGTTGTTCGAAAAGTCTCTATAGGATATCACCACCAAACTAATCGACAAGAAGAAATCTCAAATCTGGAAGTTAAGAGTATATTGGAAAAAATAATATAACCTAATAGGAAAGATTGAATTTTGTGCTTGGATGATGCACTTTTGGAATACCATATAGCTTTTAAAACCATAAACGGAATGTCACCATATAATATTGTGTTTGTAATGGGTTTTTACATCCCTTTAGAGGTAGAAAATTAGGTATATTAGGTTGTTGAAGAATGTAATATGATTCTCTTAGATGGAGGTGATCATAAGAAGTTACAGATTCAGGAGTTGGAAGAAATTCGATGTGATGCATATGAGAACTCCCAAATATATAAAGAGAAGACAATGTCTATCCATGATGGGATGATTAATCAGTGGAAGTTTCATATTAGTGTGAATGTTCTCATTTATAATTCTAGGATAAAGCTCCACCCATTTAATCTTCATTCCCGATGGCTTGGTTATTATAATGTTACCGATGTTTACTCTTTTGGTGTTATACCAGTTTGACAAGAGAATAGTGGAAAGATGTTTAATGTCAATTGGAAGAGGCTCAACCAATTCAATGAGGGTTTTCTAAATCATCTAATGGAAGAAATACAACTGATAGATGCCAAATATGACACCACTTAGTATAAATTCCCATATCCCTACCTTTATTTATTTTTATATTTATTTAAAATATTTTCATTGAGGAAAATGTAATTTTTTGGTGTGGGGGAAGGTTATATGTAATAGTATGGATCAAAAAAAAGAAAAACAAAAAAAATTTGTGTTTTAAATTTGGATTTCATTATCTTTTTTTATCTTTAATATTGATCTTAAAAAGAATATCTGAAATCATTTTTCATTCTTGAGTCGATTGTGTGGAAAATCCATTCTTTTTGGAAAAAATGTTTTTCCCATGAATTTTGATATGGAATGTTTATCTAGAATTTTTATTTTTCAAATCATTCTTAGGTGTTTAATGTATTTTTTAATTCCATGCCTCATTATCACTAACCAATATTTTAATATCTCACCTAGGGGACATTATAAGACCTTTATTGCATATTGTTCCTTTTAATAACTTTCATGAGAGTCTTGGGTCATGTAGAGAAACTAAAACATTCCTTGATTCTATTTTTGTCTATATGATTCGAGTATGCTACATTCATGATATAAGAAATTTTTCATTGAAAATCCTTTTGTAAAATTAACTTCTATTTTGGACCAACATGACATTTTACCCTTCTAAAGACTTAGAGCCCATTAATTTCCAATTAGGTAGCCACATTACAAGCTAATTTCTACCTACCTACCCATCTCTTGCATGTATTCTTGTTTTATTTTCAACAACTGTGGGTGAGAGAGGGTTTTCGTGGGAATTCTAGAGAGAGAATCATTTTTTTGGGTTAATATAATGGGTCCCTACATTTTCCTTTGTTAGTGGTTTCGTAATCCATATTGAATCATTTTTTACACATGTCTCCCTCTTAACCTCCAATAAAAATGAAAATTAAAAAAATATAGTTATGTACATCAGATAAAACCGTACAAAAGAAAAAAATTGAGAAAATATGATGTTTACTCATTATTATTGACTACTTGGCTGTGACCCACACAAATGGACAATGGGGATAGTGAGTTGGGGGGGTGATATACTTTGTGAGGGGTTGAGTGTGTACATTCATTGTGATAAATTACTGAATTTTCACATGTTTTATACATATGGGATAAAAAATTCCTCTTCTTCCACAATTTTTTTTCATACATTAAATCCTTCCAACCCTTGAACCTCAGAACAACCTATTGGAAGTCTTCTTGAGTAACAAACTAGTTCTGCTGGTAGAGAACTTAAAATATTTTCAAGCATGTTGTAAGATCACAAGAACTCTGGGAAATTAGAATAACTCCACTAGAAATTTTACTTGAGTGAATATGTAAAATATCTAAGTGAGGTAGGTTGTGACATTTTGTATGGCTGAACAAATGATGTTAAACAAATTCGAATGTGAGAGTAGAAAAATGGTTGGAAAATTGATTCCATAAATGATACATAATAAATTTCATTAAAAAAATACTCTTGGAGGTTTTCACACATTGTATTTAGGAATGGTACATGATTAGGATATTATTATATTCCTAGGAGTGCACATATTTAAGTGTGGGGGTGTGATCATATCACGATTCACTATTTTATTTCACCCTGATACCAATTTATTAAACTGGTTTTGTATTGAAACTTTAAATTATTATAAAACATTTTCTCATCATGATTAATTAAATATTTTTTTTCTTTTAACTATTAAAAATGGAAATTTTACTTGTTGAATGTTTTCATTAAAGTTGGAGGTGATTCGGAGAGCCCACGATGATGAAGAAGGAAAATGGGACAAAGAACATGGAATCCCACGAACACATGTCCACTATTTTGTGTGATCTGAGAAATAAGTGGTTATAAATGGGCAGAAATTTTGATATCCTATCCATATCTTTTTAGGCTATAACTTTTATGAAGGAACCCAAGAACAATTTGTCTATTAAAAGGACCATCCGAACAGATCTGTCCAATAAAGTGAATCTGAATAGGGTCAAAACATTGCCTCAGTATTTTCAAAATATGTATTATTATAAAAAATATTTGGAAGACAAATTTTAAAGAGATATAGAAATAGTTCCTATCAATAACATTTTAGTTTTTTTTTAAATGATTTAAGATTTTCTAACCTTCCAAAACCATGGACCAAGCGGATACTCGAGATTAGGGTTCCCAAAAACACCTACCACTTTCCCTATAAATTGGAACCTGTGGCACCCCATTTAGATGTTTGACAATAAGGAAATTTTATTCCATTTTGGAGTCCCAAAAAATTCCTCTAATCAACCCTATAAGTTATATAGGTAATGGGAAGTGCTAATTAAACATCTTCTTCTTCCTCCCCTCCTATGGATTTTTAAAGCCCTTATGATCACTCGGGGAGGAATGTGATGTAATCATAATATTTGTTTTTGTAATAGTTGAATGGTATTTTAAATTCCATGTTTTTGTGATGTTTTTCATCATCCCTTATTTTTACTTAATTGAGTTATGTACACCTATGTCATGCTTATTTCATATGAACATGTTTGGGGGTAGCCTTTCATGTGACGTTTCACACACCATTCACCATTTCTTCCTTTCTATTTTAATTACAGTGTTTGTGTCATTCATATTAAATAATTGAACTATCATAAATATTTTCAACTATATTTAAATTTATTTCACTATATCACTAATAAATAACATACAAACCTGGACCTCACATCAAGTTCTTCATGTGTTTCCTTGGTGAGTTTCGGTTATGAAGTTGATCACAAATCACTCAATCATCGATGGTATCCGCTGATTCATTGTGTGATTTTGACTGAACCCTAGAAGGAATCCAAGTATAAAATCAGTAAAAATATATTTATAGGTTTTAAAGAACATGTATTAAAAGGTATAAAAAATATCTCTTTATGATATGAAGGATGAGAATCAAGATACTTACCTAGGTTGATAACATTTATTTACATTTATTAAATTCCAATTGGTTTTTGTCGCTTTCCTCTTTATTTTGGAATAATAAATAATATAACCCAATGTTTTCAAATATACCATTCCCCTTATATTTTTATAATCACAACCTTATTTTTTTAAATTGATGATCTAAAGATCTATCGAGAGATGACCTATGGTTCCTACTACGTTGGATAAATTCTAGTAAAAATAGACATCTAATTTGACACACTCAACAACGTGATAAAATTTATGTGACATTTCTAGGGATCTGAGATCATTTTTTCACTTTTAATTTTTTATTTACTTATTACTAATTTCGATACCCCCCCATTTGATAGTTTTTGTTTTGGTATTTTTTTTTGTTTTTGTGGGTTCTTTCTCTCTCTATTCTTCTCCTTCTTCTTTATCTCTCTTTCTCACAAATTAAATAGTATATCATTATATTTTCTTTTCAACTTTCACCCTTCTAAATTTATTTTATTTTTTTATCTTAAATCTTAAAAATGAAAAAATATAAAAAATTGTTCTAAAACATATTTTCTTGACCCAATCAGAAAAAGAAAAACTACTTGAATTTGACCCTAAAATTGAAAAGGCGCATCACTCACAAATCAGGGAAAATAGAGTTGGTAAATCAAGTAGCACTAAGGAACCCCTTTTTTAACATCAAGTGGTCATAAACCAATCAAACACTGAACCCAATCAACCCCAAGAAAATATGGTTGTAAATAGTTGAACCTTGCAAGAACTGAGCACACCGGATGTGGAGTACCAAAATGTGTACATCAAATATCCTAAGGAAGAATAAAACATTGAGATGATATCAGGACTCATCCACCCACTTCCCAAATTCCATGGTCTTTTGGGTGAGGAACTTCACAAAAATATCATGGTGTTTCACATAGCGTGTGTAATGACCCAGACCATCATTAATGAAATTTTTTATAGATCTAATTAAATGTATTATTATTTAAAATGATTATATAAAATATGAAGTTCCTTGGTTTTATGTTTTTGGAATTAAAAATACCGTTAAAAATTGTTAATGTAGCTAATATAGCTGTTGAAAAGTGATCACATGATTAGTATAAATATAGGGCTTTAAAAAATACAATTTACGCAGACAAAGGAAGCAATGGCCTCATCCAGTAGACATTCCATATATGAAGCCAATTTTTCGGACCTTCGAAAATAGGTGGCGTCATTGGGCTTCACACCTGACATAGCCCAATCTGAGCTTCAACACATTAATCTTGAACGGAACCTCCTACATGGGAAGTGGAAGTTAGGAGTGATTACCAACAGAGCGATGTTATCTAAGTCACCCCAAGAGTTTATCACCATCGCAGGCCGTACCATTCTATCATATGTAGGCTTTATAAGGGGTTATGTAACAAGACCCTAGTACTATGATTATATACATTTTTTATACAATCAATAGTATACTTTAATATTACTATTGTTACTTTGTAAATAGTTTTTAAAGCACAAATAGTATTTTTAGTGAATATTAAATTAAGAAATATATTTTGACGAATTAATGGATTTTTTAATTAAATAATAAATTATTAAAATATTATTACTAAATTATTTTTTATTAAATATGTTTGATCGTATAATTTTTATGAATAAAATTGTAATTTTTATTAGGGATTGAAAGCTATTTTTTTTCCAAACCCATGAATTTTCAATAAATGTCGGTTTTTATTTGAAAAGTAAATATTCACATATTTAATAAATTATTTAGATAAAATAAATATTATTTTAGGAATCATGACATTGATATTATCAATCCCCTCTCAAGCCTTTGAGATCTCACTTTCAAGTAAGGGATTCCTTCCTTTCTCATTTTATCCATGTTTATTAATATTTTTATGACATTTTATTTTAAATTTTAAATGTTGGGGTATGGTTTTAATCCTCTCCCATACTTCCCTGTTTATGTTTGAATGATTAGATACCCCATTATCTCTCATTAATTCCTCTCATGTACACCAATTACCATTGGAAAAATTTCGTAAGGAATTTCTCTCTCCTTATTTACATTCAAGAAATTATTTTTTATTATGAATCTAAAAATCCAATACTTATGTTTGTACATGTATCTATATGACCCCATTACTTTCCATTTCATGTAAATATGATGAGACACCCCTTTCTCTCTTATCAACCATTTTTAGGAATTCTTATATCACGTTGTTATGCTGCTGAAATAACACCGCAATTTTCTAAGCCAAAGTCATTATGTCGTGAATACCATACCCATTTGTCTATCAAGGGTGTTAACCTTTATTCAAGTTTACTTATTGATAATATAGTTTCATGTATTAATTAAACATTTATTTATTATGTAATAAATGATGATCTTTAATGATTCCATGTTGTATGGTCTATGTGGCACACTTATGCATGAAATGAAATGTTTAAGATGGGCACACCCTGATAACACTACAATGAATTGGGTAAAGATTAGTATCATGATACATAAAGTGTAATTAGGGTTTACATATGATAATTCAAGAGCAATGAGGGTTTACTCATGCTCCATGTTCAATGATCCTTGGCTCATGTTAATACCATGTTAAGTGTTGTTTCCATATTTCCATGTTACGATAATCATGTTATTTCAAGCCTTTATGTTCATTTCCCTATTATGATTCATTTATATTCCTATTTCCTAAAAGGTATTTTATTTTTCATGTTATGACTTTTTTAATCCCTTACTAGGCTTTATAGATGACCTTTTTTTGTATGCATGTCCTTAGGTTACCCAATGCAATGCTAAGTACAAGGGAATGTAGTGGTCATGTAAATGAATTTTTCAATAAATATGTTGTGTTTCGTGTTTTAAGTATATATTTAAAGTTTATAATCCCTAAAAACACTATTAATCTAGATCTTCTATGTTGTTTAAATTGAATATTTTATGTAATAAATAATGTCTAAGTGTGTAATTAAGAGAAGGGTTGTTATAGTTAATATCAGAGGATAGGTTTTTTAACGCCCCAACCCCAGTAACCCAGAGTTGGTGTATTATTAAATAACATTGTCATCATCACAAGGAAATCATGTCTCAAAAGGCCGATCAATTTTGTGCTATTGAAAAAAGGGTTCATAAATAAGTTCAACTTTACAACTTGAAAAGAAATAAAGCACTAATTTATTCAATTAGAAACATCCAAGACTCCTTGATTATGCCTAAAATTAAATCATAACTATTTTCTTTATATACATGGTAAATGAAACATAATAAAGGGGTGAGATCAAAATCTCAGGAAGGGTAGGCAATACAGCAGAAGATAACATAAATATTAAGCGTGGTGAATAATTGAAAACTCATGCCTTTACAAATAATAAACATGAGCACTTTTATGGAAGGAATATGAGTTGAGTAAATAATGACATAATAAAACATAATCATGGGTATTCTACTAGTTGAATGAACACATGAACCATAAATATTATTATCATAATGAGGGAATGTATAATGCTGGACATTTTGAAACATTTTGTCAAGGGCTCAACCAAGGCATCTAAAAATGATTAAGGCCCCGGCCAAAACCATATATCAAATTGGGAAAGGCCTCAGACAATTACACATCTAGTTGTCTCATGAGACCAACCAATGCCTCTAGGAGCTATAGAGGGCTACACCCGTCACTTACTAAGTCCAATACATTCCTCAAATGAAAAGGATGAAATATAACATAAACATTCTTTTTAAAACAAGTATACGAAATGTAAATACTGTATCCATAAACCATGAATGGTATAAAAATAATACATTTAAAGTCAAAAATATCACAAATCCTTTAATACAATATGAATGATTTTTATCATAATGAATTGACATCAAACAAGTATAAAATCTATCAAAAGATAAAGACAATGATAAAATCAAAACTATTTGAGAGAAATATATCTTTATTTTCTTGAAATCATTTAAAGTTACATAATTATAAAATAAATCATTTATTTTGAAAATATTCTTATAAGATTTTAAGGGAATCTTCGATGATGTTATAACAAAGGATAATAACTGCACTCGCCATATAAGTTAAAAAAATATTCTTACCTTAATTTTGTCGAAAAGGTCATAAATTACCTTGTTTGGAAAATTACTGAAAGATTCCTTAAACAACATATAAGTTAAAATAAGGTTATAAATGACATTAAAACATTGTCTAGTATATAGTAAAAATGTTTTTAAATACATTTTTAGGAAACATGGATGTGGATGATAAAGATGTCCCAGCAGATACTTACGTAAAAACAACCTCGGATAATAAAGATATTGCATAATTAACCCTTACCTTGTACTTTTCCTTGGTTGAGGGTATGTTAACCTCCTTTATAATATTTAAATCATTTTTATTAAATTATAAAAGAACCATATACATAATTATGATATCATATACGATCTTCTAATAAAGCTTTGTTAATAATATTTTAATATTATCATCGTTTCGGGTTTTAACTGATTTGTTTTCCATTATATTATTTGTTAAGTGAGTCATGTTTTTCATGAATGGGATGTATCTTATTCATATCCAAAATTATATCAACTATTTAAATATTATTTTTAATCATCAAATGAAAATAAGTATTGAATGGTTATGATGTGGAATGAATCTCATCGCGTTCGTGGAGATGGTAGTCCGTACATACACACGAATGAAAATATCATTTTTTGATATTAAAATACTTTGTAAATATATGGTATATAATATATAAAGAATAATTAACAGGGTATATTTATTATTTACATCAATTACACATCATTATTATACCCATCTAAAAATAATGTATTGAATAACAACTACATCACGACATGGAGACAGTAAGCCGTATGTACGCACGTATGCTGACTTTGTCATTCATATAATGGATAGAATAATGAATTTGGTTGTACCATTTTTATAATAACATCACAGTGTATAGGAGATACTAGATTAATTATTTTATAATGGAAACAAAAAAGAAAGATGAAGTGGAAGAAGAATGGAATTTGAAAGAGGTGGTGAGATATTTACCTCTTCTTCGGGTTCTTCCTTTTGAGTTGATCAAAAGGGATAATTAGGTTGGCTTTTGATGAAACTAAGGCCTCTAAGATTAATGTAAGTTAGTTGGGAGGATATTTGGATAGGGGTTGGCTGAGCCAAATGGCTTTGAAGGTGTGAATTTGAGATAAGGGTAAGTTCCCTTTTATAAGAGGGGTGAGGGGCACCTTAGGAAAACATTGAAATATTATTTTATAATAAAATTATTTTCGGTTTCTAATGGCTCAAAAATGAATTATTTAAATTCTAAGGTGGGTATGGGTTGAAAAAATCTCAACCAATAGGTTTTAGACATTTTTGGGTCACTATATTAAGCTTATCTTTTACATTTAACTCATAGTTAAATATTTTGGCATTTACCATGTCTCTTTGTATTTTTATATTATATGGTCAATAAACTTACTATAAACTTACAAGAGAACCCCAAGTGGTTCATTAATGATACACCTATCATTATATAAGTCTTTTGTCTGAACCATAGATTTTTAGGATTATTATATCAACCAATAATGTTGTAATTGTTTTAAAAACTCATTTATGTCAATTTTGACATCATTTAGCAATGGATTTTTGTTAAAGTACTAACAGGTTTATTACTTCCAGTTAAATTCATATGGTCAATCCTAAAATTCCATATTAACCACGAAAATTAGTGGTATTCATCAAAAATCTTAAATTACATTTATTTTGGCATTTATTAAATTTAATATTTTTATAGTTCATTATTGAGGTAATTACTGCCTCATCATTCTGTCATAATTAATTAAATTATTTAATGTCTAAAAATTATAAATAAAATTTAATTATGTAGGAAATCTTTTTATATTTATAATTAATATTTATAGTCGAATTTATCTTATCTATAACCCTACATTATAAATGGTTTAGTATTTAAACATTGAATTTAACAATTTTAACTCTTCTTTGAATTAAATAATAATAAATGTCCTAATCTAATCCAGGTGGACCTAGAGAATCATGTTTTTTCCTAAGGTTGTTTTTGGATGAATTAAACCTATTCAATAGAATTAGTACATGTGTTAGGGTAAGAATAATATCAGTTTTTACCCTTAATTACCCTATTTACTTTTAACCGTGGTAAATAAAAGTAAAAAGTAACTATTCACCAAAAATTATTTGCATATTATTGAACCAAATTTTTCAGACTTATATCAACTGTTTATCTCAGATTTTTGAAATTCCACTCACAGAAGAGGTAAAACTATGTTTTAGGCAAATTTTCAAATTCTCCTAAGAGGTGCCCAAATGACGGTGACAAGTTCATCAAAATTATATATATGTAATATTATTTGAAAATGACTCCAATTAATTACATTGCACATATATAGGTATTATGTATATATTTTTACAAAATATAAATTTAAATAAAATAATCAATTATTTAAATAAAAAGTCGGTTTTAAACAATAACACAGTGTTTTGCTTTGTTCATCAAAAATTAAAAGTTTTTAGAAAAATACCAAAAATTCACCCGAAGCTAATTTAGATATTCCAAATTCAAAAATGAAGTCCATTTTGAAAAATAAAATTTGTAAAATTTTAAAACATGGGTATTACTATTCATAACAGCTAGTTTGATTGGTCACGATGTGTTAGAATCTCGAAGTTGCATACAATGCCAGAAATTTCATTATTCAAAGAGAAACGTACCATGGAAGCTTGGGGTGTTACATTCTCCCCTCCTTAAAATAAATTTATCCAAAAAAATTCTACAATATTACTGCATAAAAAGATTTCGGTGGTTCTTCATCATAAGTCCACTGAGCTCCCACGTTTCCTCTTCCATCTTATGGTTTCTCTATAGAACTTTTACCAGATGATTCATTCGGTTTCTCAACACTTGTTCTCTGGTATCAAGAATATTGATAGGTTATTTGCAATAAGACAAATAAGGTTCCAGTTATTTTTTGTCATAGGTGAGTACATGCGTTGAGTCAGGCATGTATTTTCTCAATAGTGATATGTGGAACACATCATGAACATTGGAGAGACTTGGCGGCATTGCCAAACGGTAAGCTATAGCCCCAATTTGTTCTAGAATTTCGAAAGGTCCTATGTACTTGGGACTCAATTTAACCTTCTTTACAAATTGTATAACTCCCTTACATGGAGATACCTTCAAGAAAACATGATCTCCTACCTGAAATTCCAAAACCTTTTTTCAGTTTTCAGCATATCTATTTTGCCTACTTTCAGCTGTTTGGATGTGGGTTTGGATTACCTTCAACTTTTCCAAAATTTCCTCAACAAGTTTTGGGACTATGAGTTTTGTTCACCAACATCATCTCAACAGGTTGGTGTGTGACATCTCTTTCAATATAACGCTTCATATGGCACCATTTGAATACTCGAAAGGAAGCTATTGTTATAGGAAAATTCTACCAGAGGTAAATATTGATCCCACATACCTTGAAAGTCAAGTGAGCATGATCTCAACATGTCTTTTGAGGTTTGAATAGTACATTCTAATTGTCCATCAGTTTGAGGGTGGTAGGAAGTGCTCAAACGGAGTTCATTATCTAGTTCGTTCTGAATATTTTTCCAAAATATTGTTGTAAAACGGTTATCACGAATAGAAACAATCTATAAGGGTACTCCAGGAAGTCTTACAACTTCATTAATATATAGTTTTTCTAAACGTTCAAGTGGTAAATATTCTCTTATAGAAAAAAAATGTGATGACTTGGTAAGATGATCAACAATGACCCATACTGCATCATTCATCCTAGGAGTCTTTGGTAGTCCCCTGAAAAATTCCATCATAATATTATCCCATTTCCACTCAGGTATGGGAAGAGGTTTCATGACTCTTCTAGGCTGTTACCTTCCAGTTTTCACTTTTTGACAAACCATACATCTTGACAAAAAATCTGCAATCTCTCTATTCATGTTGTCCCACCAAAAATGTTCCTTAAAATATCTATACATCTTAGTGATACCAAGGTGTATAGAGAAATTAGAGCTATGAGCATCTTATAACAATTCCCTTTTCAAATTAGGTATATTGGGAACACAAATTCTATTCCCAAATTTCAAAATCCTATCTTTGTATATGAAGTCACTCAATCTCCCATCATTCAAAGCTTTAAACTTCTTTTGAAAATCCTCATCATCAGTTTGTGAACTCTTTAACCTTTCTATTAAAGATGGTTTGGCACCCATTGGAATAAGAATTGATGTTTCACCATCCATGGTTATTCCCATATCCATATTTTCTAGATCCATTTATATTGGATCATTTTCAAAGCTTATCTTGTTTAAAACTCCATGATCCTTTCTTCTCAAAGAATCTTCCACCTTATTTGCCTTCCCCAAGTGGTATTGTATAGTGAAATCATAATACTTGAGTAGTTCAAGCCATCACCTTTGCCACATGTTGAGTTCTTTTTTTTGATAAAATATACTTCAAACTCTTGTGATCAGTATAAATCTCATATTTTTCACCATAGAGATAATGTGTCCAGATATTCAATGAAAATATTACAACTAATAACTCAATATAATGGGTATGATAGTTTTTCTCATGAATTTTTACATGTCGTGATGCATAGGCAATAACTCTATCATTCTGCATATGGACACAACCATGTCCTTTTTTTGAAGCATCACTATAAATAACAAACCAATCAATCCCTGATAGTAGATTCAAGATTGGATCATTGAATACTCTTGTCTTCAGTTATTCAAAACATTCTTCACACTCTTTTTTCCATACAAATTTAACCCCTTTACGTGTGAGCTTTGTTAATGGGTTATCCAATAGGGAAAAATTATGGATGAAATTCCTATATTAACCTTCTAAACCAATAAAACATCATACCTCAGTTATACTTGTTGGTTTTGGCCATTCATTGATTGCCTTGGTCTTTGAAGGATCAAAAAATATTCCTTCCTTAGAGAAAATATATCCAAGAAAATAAATCTCATGAATCCAGAATTCACACTTCCTAAATTTTCCAAATAATTCATTTCTTATAAGAGTCTTTAGAATAATGTGCAAGTGATTTTCATGATCTTCAAAGATTTTTGAGTATACTAGTATATCATCAATAAATACCACTACAAAGTCATCAAGATATTTGTCGAAAACTCTATTCATTAGATCCATGAAAATAGATGGTGCATTAGTCATCTCAAAAGGCATTACTGTAAACTCATAATGCCCGTACATGGTTCAAAATTCTGTTTTCGAAATGTTTTCCATCTTCACACACAACTGATGATATTCATATCGAAGGTCGATCTTTTAAACAAATTGAGATCCATGAAGTTGGTCAAATAAATCATCAATTCAAGGGAGGGGATACTTTTTCTTTATTTTTATAGCATTTATCTCCTTGTAGTCAATGCACAACCTCATAGATCCATCTTTCTTCTTAACAAAAAGAACATGGGCTCCCCATGGGGAAACACTAGGTAGAATAAATCCCTTATTACTCAATTCTTCTAGTTGTTTCTTTAGTTACACTAATTCCACAGTGGCCATTATATAAGGGGTCTTCGATATGGGCATTAAACCAAGAATTAAATCAATAGAAAACTCAATTTCTCGTTCGGGTGGGTATCCAGGTAAATCTTCTGGAAACACATCAACATATTCTTGCAAAATAGGTACATGCTCTATTTTAACATTCTTTTCCTCACTCATAGGTATTTCATTCTATTAATCCCCAATAATTGAATTTAATTGAGGTACTGGTGGTGGGTCTAGATAAGAATGAGGTGGTGATGTTTCTTCTCTAAAGATAAGGTGTTATTTATCATCATCATCAAAAATTGTAACTTCCTTCTTCTTTCAATAAATTTCTGCATCATGGTCCGAAAGCCAATCCATGCCAAGGATTATATCAAATTCAATCATGGGTATGACAATGAGGTCAATAGATATATAAAATTTATGTGCCTCAATAAGGACTGATTCACAAAACATTATTGCAATGATACTTTCCTTAAGAGTTTTGAATGAAAACTCCCTTGTTAAATAAAATTGGAAATATCTAATTTTATTAGAAAACTAGGAAGATGTGGAACAATGTGATGATCTAGAATCAAATAATGTATTGGCTAAACTTGAGGAAACCATTAAATTACCTACCTCCACATCTTTGAGAGCTTCAACCTCAGCAGTAGTGATCGCATAAGCTTGGCCTTGATGCCTTGGCCTTTTCTAAGATACGTTTCTCTGATGCTTAGGAAATTAATTTGCATAATGTTCCATCTCCCGGCAATTGTAGCATTAAACATTGGTATCTTTTTTCTTTCCCTTACAATCACCATCAAGATGGACTTTCTATCCACATTTGTAGAATACTCCTTTTCTTTTTAGACAGACCCCAGGGTGATTCCTTCCACAATTATCGTAGGGTGGAAATTCAATTCCTTCCTTCTTCCTTGTTTTCTTATTTCCTTTCCTAGAGTGTTCAGTAGATCTCTTCTTCTCTAGATTTTCTTTAAAGTCGTATGACATAGAGAATTTCTTTTCTATCTTGATAGAACATGAGATAATATATTCTTATGATGAGAAGGATTTTGATACTAATGCTCGAAGGAGAAAAGGTTTTAACCCATAAAAGAAACGGTCAAGATTACTTATTGGGATATATATATAATCTGCAGCATGCCTTTCTAATCTTGTAATGTTAGCCTCATAATTTGCAACATTCTTGTCCTCATTTTGCCTCAGACTCTAAAATTTCCTTTCCTTATTTTCTCGATGGTCATGAGGAAAGTGTTTTTCTAAGAAGATTTTTTTAAACTCCATCAATTCCATACTAGACACTTCTTCATCTTCCTTGGTTTTTTGAATCAATAACCACCATTTATTAGCATCTCTAGTTATGCAATAAAATGCCATGACAACTTTTTCCATTTCTCTACTCCCCAAAGCATGAAATATTTTATCTAAGGAATTTATCCATTGCTCAGCTACTAATGGATTTTTATTCCCATTGAATATTGGTGGTTGTTTCCTCATGAAGCGGTCTAATATTGATCCTCTGCTTTGGGGATTAGGGTGCTCCATTCAGGTAAGGTTTTTATTCGTAACCTGAATGAGTTGTCCCAGTATAGTGATAAGCTAATCAGCCCCAGTTGTATCATCCGCTCCACTATAATTATCTTGAGTGGGAGGGAAATACCTACATGGAGTACGTGTGTCGATACGGTTTCCATTCCTTTTACTAGGTGCCATTTCTAAATAATTCCATATACTAGATTAGTTTATGAACCGTTATACATAATTCCAAACTTATAACATACTTAACATAAATTGAACAATTTATGGATATAATCCATAATCATAAAAAAAATGTTTTCTTTGAGGAGGTATATACTCATAAAACCTTCATAATGGGTTGTAAATAAAATCTGGATTATCCTAAGAATATCCCCTGAGAATGTCATAACCAAGAGTGCAGCAAGTCCCGTTGTTGTGTACTAGCATACCCCGAGTCAAGCCCGAAACTCCTTGTTGGAGTTTTCACTCCTAGGTACAACTGTGCCAGAGCCGCCTCTACCTGCTCGTATCCAGATAGGGATGTATTGCTCTAAAAATACACAAAATCTCTACATTACTAAAATTCTAGGAAGTTCTTATATACTAATCCTAAAAGTCTATCTTAGGGTAAAGTACTCTAATCAGAATTTTTCTAAATCTAGATTCCAAGGTTAGTACTAAACTTTCTATGATACCAACTGTAATGCCCCAACCCCAGTTACCCAAAGTCGGTGCATTATTACATTACATTTTCATGATCACAACGAAATCAAGTCCTGAAAGATCGATCATTTTAGTATTATTGGAAACAAGAATCATACATACCTTCCACTTCACAACTTGAATAGAAATACAACACTAATTTATTCCATTAGAAACATCCATGCCTCCAAGATTATGACTGTAAGTAACTCCTAACTAACTTCTTCATATCTTGGGAAAATGAAAAATGAGAAAGGGGTGAGCTAGAATGCTCAAAAAGTGTAAGCAATACATCAGAAGATAACATAAATATTAAGCATGGTGAATAATTTATAACTCACGTCTTTACAAATAATAAACATGAACACTTTTATGGTATGAATATGGGATGAGTAAATAATTCCATAATAAAACATAATCATTCGTATTCTTCTAGTTGAATAACCTCATGAACCATCAATATTATTTTCATAATGAGGGGTTGTATAATTCAGGACATTCTGAAACATTTTGTCAAGGCCTTGGCTAAGACGTCTAAAAATGATTAAGGCCTTGAAAAAAACAATATATCAAATTGTGAAAGGCCTCAACCAATTACACATATAGTTGTCTCATGAGGCCTACCGATGCATCGAGGAGCTATAGCGAGCTCCACCCATCAATTTCTGAGTGTAATACATTCCTCATATGAAAATGTTGTAATATAACCTAAACAGTCATATTAATACTAGCATACGAAATGTCAATACGTTAACCATAAACCATGAATGGTATAAAAATAACACATCCACTGTCAAACATATCACAAAAATTTCAATACAATATGGAATATTTGTATCATAATGAATTGACTTCAAACAAGTATAAAATCTATCAAAGGCAGTTGACACAGATGAAATAAATACTATTTGAGAGAAATATCTCTTTCTTTTCATGAAATCATTTAAAGTTTCATAATTATAAAATAAAACATTTATTTTGAAAATATTATTATAAGCTTGTAAGGGAATCTTTGATGATGTTATAATGGCAGATAATAACTGCACCCACCGAATAAGTTAAAAAACATTCTTACCTTAATTTTGTCGAAAAGGTCGTAAAGTACCTTTTTTGGAAAATGACTGAAAGATTACTTTCAAAACATATAAGTTAAAATAATGGTATAAATGTCATAAAACCATTTTATAGTAAATAGTAAAAATGTTTTGAAATACATTTTTAGGAAACATGGATGTGGATGATAAAGAGGACCCAGTAGATACTTACGTGAAAACAACCTAGGATAATAAAGAGATTATAGAATTAACTCTTACCCTGTACTTTTCCTTGGTTGAGGGTACGTTAACAAATTGTATAATAGTTAAATCATTGTTATTATATTATACAATAACCATATACATAATTATGATATCATATACGATCTTCTAATAATTCTTTTTTAATAATATTTTAGTATTATCATCGTTTTGGGTGTTAACTGATTCGTTTTCCTTTATATTATCTGTTACGTGAGTCATGTTTGTCATTGATGGGATGTATCTTATTCATAGACATAATTATATCAATTTTTTAAACATTATTTTTAATCATCAAATGAAAAATTGTCTTGAATGGTTAAGATGGGGAATGAATCTCATCGCGTTTGTGGAGACGGTAATCTGTACGTACTCATGAGCGACAATATCATTAATTTGATATTAAAATAGTATGTAAATTGATGTTATATCATATATAAAGAATAATTAACATGTTATATTTATTATTTACATCAATTAAACATCATTATTATACCCATCTAAAAATAATGTATTGAATACCAACTACACCACGATGTGGAGACGATAAGCCATACGTACCCACGTATAGTGACTTTTTCATTCATATGATGGATAGAATAATGAATTTGGTTGTACAATTTTTATAATAAAATCACAGTATATATAATATACTGGAGTTATTTTTTTGTACTGGAAACAACACATAAAGATGAATTGGAAGAAGGGAAGAACTTGACAGAGGTGGTGAGATATTTACCTCTTCTTCGGGTTCTTCCTTTTGATTTGATAAAAAGGGATCCTCATGTTGGATTTATATCAAAATAAGGCCCCTTGGATTAAGGGAGGATAGTTGGGAGGATATTTGGGTAGATTTTGGCCAAGAAAAATGGCTTTGAAGGTGTGAATGTGAGAGAATGGGTAGTGCCCTTTTATAAGAGGGGTGAGGGGCACCTTAGGAAAAGATTTAAATATTATTTTATAATAAAATCATTTTCGGTTTCTAATGGCACCAAAAATAATTATTTAAATGAAAACATTGGGATGGGTTGAACACATCTCAAAAATTAGGTTTTAGACAGGTTTGGGTCACTATATAAACCTTTTCTTTAAGATTTAACTCTTTGTTAAATAGTTTAACATTTACCATGTTTCTTTTTATTTTTATATTATATGGTTATTAAACATACTATAAACTTCCAAGAGAACCCCAAGTGGTTCATTAATGATTAAACTGTCATTATATAAGTGTTTTGGACTAACCCTAGATTATTAGGATTATTATATCAACCAATAATATTGAATTTGTTTTAAAAACTCATTTATGTCAATTTTGACATTATCTAATAATTGATTTTTGTTAAGGTCATAAAAACATTATTACTTTGAAATAAATTCATATGTTCAATAATAACATGTAATATTAACCTAGAAATTAGTGGAATTCATCAAAAATATAAAATTACATTTATTTTTATATTTATTATATTAATTATTTAAATGTATCATTATTAAGGTAATTACTGCATCATCATTGTGTCTTAAATAAAATATATTATTTAATGTCTAAAAATTATTAATAAAATTTAATTATGTATGAAATAGTTTTATCTTTCTAATTAATATTTATAGTCGAATTTATCTTCTGTATAACCCTATATTATAAATGGTTTATTTATTAAACTTTGAATTTAACACTTTTAACTTTTCCCTAAATTAAATAATAATAAATATCATAATCTAATCCACATGGACCTAAAGGATCATATTTTATTCCTAAGGCAGTTTGTGTTCTAATTAAACTTATCCAATAGAGTTATGACATGTTTTAGGGTGATAATAATATCATTTTTACCCTTAATTACCCTATTTAATTTTAACCGTGGTAAATAAAAGTAAAACGTTACTATTAACCAAAAATTATTTTCATCTTATTGAAACAAATTTTTCTTACTAATATCTACTTCATCTCTCGGATTTTTTAAATTCCACTCACAGAAGTAGTAAAATTAAGTTTTAGGTGAATTTGCATATTCTCCTAAGAGATGGGTTAAAACGGTGAAATGTTCAATAAAATTTTATTTATCTATTATTATTACAAAATGAATCCAATGATATACATTGAAAATATATAGGTATTATGTATCTATTTTGACCTAAAATAAATTTAAATAAAATAGTTAATTATTTAAATAAAAATCTGGTTTTAAACAATAACTCTGTGTTTTTCACTATTCATCAAAAAATTGAAAGTTTTCAGAAAAATAACAAAAATTCACCCTAAGAAAACTTCAATATTCCGAATTCAAAAATTAAGTCCATTTTGAAAAATAAAATTTATAAAATTTCAAATGGTGTGTATTACTATTCATTACGACTAGTTTGATTGGTCACGGTTTGTTTGAATCTCAAAGTTGTGTACAATGCAAACTATTGCATTATTCAAAGGGAAACGTACCGTGGAAGTTTGGGGTGTTACAGGTTTAGTTATTTTTTGTATTAACAATAGAAAAATCTAGTGAAATCCTTATGTAGAAGACTAATTATAATAAAAGCATCCCTAAATTTGGTGATTATTGAGTAAGTGGTTTATCAAGCATGTGCATACCTATCTGGATACAAGAAGGTAGAGGTGGATCTAGCTAAAATGTACCTTGGAGTGAAAAATATTACATGGAGTTTTGAGCTGGACCTTGGTTATCCTGGTACACGATAATGGGTCATGTTTCACTCTTGGTTACGATACTCCTAGGGGATTTTCTTTGGTAAATTCGCAGGCTTAGTAGGAACCATCATTAACGGGAAAAATGCCCCTATGAATATATGTTGGGAAGTAGATCATAGATAACCTATATCGAAGCCTATATGTTCCTAAGTTAAGGAAATTAATGTTATTTATAAGTCATTTGTTTATTTATTACCATTTATGTGTAACCCCTAACATTCCTTTATTCCAGCCAATGTCCAGTAATAGGAGGACTCAAGCTAACAACCGATGTGAAGATCAATGTGATGAATGTTCTAATGAGATGCCCAATCCGATGAAAGCAGGAATCACGAACATTGTCACTATACTCTATCAGTTTACTAATGCTTTGAATAGAAACATGGGTCAATAGGAATGTTCAACCCCCCCTAAAAAAGAACAAGTCACAATCGAGAGCTTCATGAGACAAAGGCCTCCTACTTTTAATGGTTCATATGATCCCGCAATCGCCGAACAATGGATCGATTCCATCGAAAACATCTTCCCCATAATTTAATGTTGTGAACAAGAGAAGGTTATTTTGGATTCTTATCATATGGAGGTTGAAGCTGATCAATGGTGGACATTGATCCAAAATATTATTCTTGAGGAAGACATCGAGTCGTTTGAATGGAAGGATTTCCAGAAAATGTTTTTTGACAAATATTTTCCTCACACCCTCCAACTTAAGATGGAAAGTCACTTTCTTTCCTTAAGAAATAATTCGATGAATCCATCAGAGCTTATGAGGAATATTTATTAAGGCTTGCACAATATTCGTCTAGATTTTTCATTACCCCCAAATAAAATGTTGAACGATTCTTTGGTGGGATAAAACATAGTTTATAGAAATCCCTAGAGATATGTTACATCGATAGCTATGATGAAATTGTTTGACATGCCCTCAAGATCGAAATGGAGATCAAAAAATATTAGGGGTATCATGGGATAAGAAATGCAGGGTGTACATAAATTCTTGCAGTCCAATGGATAAATCCAATGGTGCCAGGAAAATCCCACACCCCACTTTCCAAAGGCGTGGAATGAAGCACCCCATAAATTGACTAAATGGGATGAGAAAATGATTTAGGTGTGGGAATGAAGGGCACATATCCATTAACTACCATCAAGAAAAACCTACGGCTGTGACAAAAGAGGGGAACACTCTGTTTGACTCTTAATTCATTGTTCATTGCTTCAATTGAAAAGAACTAGGGCACCTTGAAAATTAGTTCCCTAATCCAAGGGTTTTTGGAGGAAACCAAAAACCTCTAAGGTAGAAAGGAAGAGCTTTTACCATCACTATCACCAAAGTGAACCCCGAAAATGAATTGGTGATAGGTATGCGAGTTATTCATTCATGACTAGAAAAAATAATTTTTTATTCTGGTTCTATGTATTCTTTTATATCTAGAAAGTTTAGTAGAAAAATCCCAACACCACCAAAAATCATGATTGTAAAGATGTTGGTGAGTATGGAAAATGGGGAAATCATTTCATCCCATGAATATAACTCCTCCCCTGTCATAATTTGTGGATTGAACTTCCCAGAAAACCTCGTCATACTTCCTATGGTGGAATTTGAGGCAATTCCCTGCATGGTTTGGCTTTCCTTATATAGAGACAACATAAATTGCTGTGAGAGGGAAATAACTCTCCATATAGAGAATCGAACCCTGATTCTATACGAGTACAAGTAGGATGATGAAACTTATTTGGCACCATCATCTCAAGAATGGATATTACTACCCAATGAGCACACGTATATAGCTTAGATGATTGATTCTAAGAGAGAAACCATCCTTGAAGACATGCATATTGTGAGGGAATTCACATAAGTGTTTCCTAAGGAATTTCGTAGTCTTCCTCCTAGAAGATATATTTAACTCTCAATTGACCTTATACCTGGGGCGATGCCAATATCCAAGAATCCATATTGAATGGTTTTTATAGATCTTCAGGAGATGAAGAAAAAACTACAATAGAATCAGGTCGAAGTGTTTATATTCCCAAGTTCTTCACCATGGGGTGCTCCAGTTCTCTTCATCAAGAAGAAAGATGGGTCAATACGACTTTTCATTGATTATCGTAGGCTCAACAAAATCACATTAAAGAACAAGTATCCTCTTCCATAAATTGATGACATGTTTGATCATCTACATAGAGCATAATACTTTTACAAGGTGGATTTTCAGTCATGATATTACCAAGTAAGGGTGAAGTTGGAGGATATCCCCAATACTACTTTTCATAGAAGGTATGAGCACTATGAATTCATAGTAAAGCCTTTCGGACTCACTAATGATCCAGAAATATTCAAGGACTTGATGAATAGAGTAATTAGAGATTACCAGGAAATTTTTTTCGTAGTCTTTAAAGATGATATTCGAATATACATTAAAACCATGGAGGATCATGAGAATTATCTAAGAACAGTACTATAGACCTTACAAAAGGAGAATCTCTATGAAATGTAAAAAAAGTGTGAGTTCTAGTTGAAGGTGGTCCCATTCATGGGCCATATCACCACAAGCAATGGGATATCTACGGATCCCTCCAAGATAGCTGCAATTGAGGGATGACCGATGCCAACATCAGTAATAGATATCTATAACTTCCTAGGGTTAGATGGATATTATCACTAATTTGTGAAGAATTTATCATGATTTTGAAACCCTCTCACCAAGATAAAACGGAAGGGAGTCAAGTTTTCATTGAGTGATGAATGCAAAGAGTGCTTCAAAGTGTTGGAAAGGAGGATTATCAATGCAACCATGATCAAATATCCCATTAGTGGAGAACTTTTTGTGGTATTTAGTGATGCTTCAAATATGGTCCTGGGTTGTGTATTGATGAATAATGTCAAATTAATTGCCTATGCTCCAAGGTAATTTAAAGTTCAAGAGAAAAACTATCCAACACATGATTTGGAGTTGGCTGTAGTGATCTTATCTTTAAATATTTGGTGGCATTACCTATTTGGGGGAAGTGTGAAATATATACTGACCACAGAAGCCTAAAGTATATATTCACGTAGATAGATTTGAATATGTTCCAATGAATATAGTTAGAGCTAATCAATGACTATGACTGCTCAATCCATTACCACCCAGTGAAAGCGAACAAGTTGTTAGATTCTATAAGTAGAAATGACCAAACAATTATATCATTGATGAGAATTTAAAAGGATCCAATATTCTTAGATTTGATAAAGACGAACATGGGAATCATAAATAAGGTAAAATCATCAATCCTTTCACATATTATTTCTCAACCTTCTCTTTCGGAATCGTAAAAGTAATCTCAAAAGGATGATGTGATAATTCAGAAGAAGTTGGAAACTATTATAAAAGTAAAATCCATGGATTGAATTGTCAATGAAGAAGGAATTGTGAGATTTGAGAAAAGAATATGTTTTCCATAAAGTCCAGAGCTGAAGAAGAAACTTTTGGATGATGCACATAGTTCAAATTTTTCCATTCACCTAGGAAACACAAAGATGTATCAAGATATCTGAGAGCATTACTAGTTGGATGACATGAAGAAGGAGATCATTCAATATATATCAAAGTTCCTGGTATGTCAGCACATGAAGGTTGGGAGGCGGAATTATAAGGGTATTATGCAAAAACTAAGCATACCATCATGGAAATGGGAGAATATCACCATTGAATTTTTCATCAGTCTTCTGAAGACATCCAAAAGAAACAATGCTATCTGGGTTATTGTGGATCATCTTACAAATACTGCACACTTCATTATAATTTAGGAGGATTTCTCGCTAGATCAACTAGAATGTATATACATCATAGACATGGTAAGGCTGCATGGATTCCCACTATCTATTGTATCTAATTGAGATCAAAGATTCACCTCTACATTTTGGAAGAGTCTTCAACATGATCTGGATACTGAGATGAACTTCTGTACAACTTATCATCCTCTAAATGATGGCTAGTCTGAGTGCACTATCCAAACACTTTAGTACATGTTGAGAGCATGCTCAATGGACTTCAAAGGAGGATGGAATCATCATATCCGTCTTTTTGAGTTCTCATACAATAATAGTTTCCACACAAGAATATAAATTTCTCTTTATAAAGCCTTGTATGGGAAGAGGTGCAAAACACAGACATGTTGGGATGATGTTCGGGAGAGAAAACTCCTAGGTCTAGAGATGGTCGAATAAATGGTGGAGAATGTTAAGACCATACAGTGGCACATTAAATCTGCTCAGAGTCCACAACAGATCTATGTGGATAATCATCGATGAGTCCTAGAGTTTCATGTTGGAGACATGGAATTCCTCTGCATATCACTATAGAATAGTGTTATGAGATTTGGGAATAAGGGAAAGCTTAGTACATTACACATTGGACCATTTTTAGATCCTTGATCACATTGGAGCGGTGGCCAATCGACTTGCACTCCCACCGAACCTATCACACGTACGTGATGTATTCCATGTATCAGACTTGAGGAAGTACATAACTGACCGATTGCATGTATTCAATACAGATATGATACCATTGGAGAATGACCTCTCATATGAAGAGAAGATTATGAAGATCATAGATCATAGGGTAAAATTTCTACAAAATAAGATAATTTCCCGTGTTAAGGTGTTGTGGTGAAACCAAAAGTTTGAAGAGGCAACATGGGAATCAGAGGAAGTAATGAAGTAAAGATTCCCAAAATAGTTT
The DNA here is from genome assembly GCA_963277665.1 of Viscum album. Taxonomy (NCBI): domain Eukaryota; kingdom Viridiplantae; phylum Streptophyta; class Magnoliopsida; order Santalales; family Viscaceae; genus Viscum; species Viscum album. Next base: position 2,104,888,766 of record OY728130.1, on the reverse strand, counting down.
AGTGTGGGAAAAGGAAATTTCGAGGGTTAAATTTTATAAGGGGGGAAGATTGAAAAGACACAAACATTCATTAATGAAAATTCTTCTTGATCTAATTAAATTTATTATTATGTAAAATGGTTATATAAAATATGCACTTCCTTTGTTTTATGTTTTTGGATTTCAAAATACCCTTATGAATTGATACCATTTCTAATATAAAAATTAAATAGGGATCACATGATCAATATAAATATAGGGAATTAAGAAATCCATTTTACTCGGACAAAGGAAGCAATGACCTCATCCAGTAGACTTCCCCATACGAAGCCCATTGTTTGGAACTCGGAAAAGAGGTTTCGTCATTGTGCTTTTCTCTTGACCAAGCCCAATCCAATCTTCAACATGTTAAGCACAAATGAAACTACTTATAGGATAACTGGAAGTTGGTAGAGATTACCACCTGAGCGATGTTATCCGAGCCACCCCGAGAGTCTATCACCATCGCACACCTTACCCTTCAATCTTATGTGGGTGTTATAAGAGGTTATGTAACAATACCTCAGTACTATGATTATGTACATTATTTTTGTATAGAATAAATAGTATACATTCATTTTACTATTGTTACTTTGTAAATAGTTTTTAAACTACACATAGTATTTTTAGTTAATATTCAATTAAGAAATCTATTTTTATGAATTAATAGATTTTTGAATTAAAAAAATTTTAATAAATAAATATTAATAAATTAATATTTATTAATTATGGAGGATCGTATAATTTTTCTGAATACAATAGTAATTTTTTTAGGCATTGAAAGATATTTTGGTCAAAACCCATGACTTTTCGATTAATACCGGTTTTCATTTTAAAATTAAAATTCCCAAACATAGAAAATTATTTAGATAAAATTAATATTATTTTTATAATTAGGACATCAAAATTATCCAATGGTGAATTTTTCATAATTTTATGAGACATTCAAATTTTTGGGTAAAAATTAAATACCGTTAAAATATGTAACGTGTTTTATGACATCATAAGGACCCAATAGTGATATGATAAAATAATCTAAACATTATTTTCTACCAATATATATTTCAAAATTAAAATAATTTGATTTTTGTTTTGTTTTATTTATATTACAAAGTCGGGGTAGACCCTCCAATACTTATAAAACATTTTATCTTTTTAAAAATGATTTCCTTGAGAGTGTGACTCAACACCACATAATAAAGCCTAATATTATAATAAGTTCTTCCATTTTCTTTATAAAATATTTTTTCCAATCCCCTTCAGAAAAAACCACTGGAAAAACCATGGGTTGGTTTGTGGTTTAGATTAGTTTAATGCGTGGTGACCCAAACCCAAATAATAAAGAATTCCCTCTCCTTTCTTATATAAACCAACCCTATATCGCACTTCCTCTTCACTAAAATCATTTGTATCTCAACAAAACCCTTGAATCCTCTCTCAATAATCCTCACAAGGAACCCCAAGCTCTAAAGAAGACTTTCTCAAGCCCCTCTCAAGCCTTTCGGATCACACTTCCTAGTAAGGGAATCCATCCTTTCTCGTTTTATCCAAGATTTTTAATATTGTTATGCCATTTAATTTTCAATTTTAAATGTTGGGGTATGGTTTCACACCTCCACCATAATTCTCTATTTATGTTTGAATGATGAGAGACCCCTTTATATCTCATTAGTTCCTCTCATGTACACCTGTTACCAGGTAGAAATTCCGTAAGGAATTTCTCTCTCATTATTTACCTTCAATAAATTCTTTTATATTATGAATCTATAATTTCATTAATTATGTTGGGAGATGTATCTATATAAATATATTACTATCAATTTTATTTACATATTATGAGACACCACTTTCTCTCTCATCAACCATTTTTATGAATTCTTATGCCACACCGTTATACTTATGAAATTGCTTTGCGATTTTCCAAGCCAAAGTCATTGTGTTGTGAATACCATGACCATTTCTCTATCAATGGTATTCATCATTATGAACATTTACTTATTGATTATATAGTTTCATGTATTAATTCCATTTTCCATTATCAGGGGATAAATGATGATCTTTAATGATTCCATATTGTATGATCCATGTGGCACACATATGTTTGAAATGAAATGTTTAAGAAGGGTGAACCTTGATAGCACTTTAATGCATTGAGTACATATTAGTATCGTGATACGTCCAGTGCAATGAGGGTTTACTCATGCTAATTCAGCGCAATGAGGGTTTACTCATTATCCATGTACAATGATCCATGCGTCATGCTGATACCATGTTAAGCGTTGTTGCCACATTTCCATGTTACGATAATCATGTTATATCATGCCCTTATGTTCATGTCTCTCTTAGGATCCATTTATATTACTATTTCAAAACTTGTACCATATTCTTCATGTTATGCCTTCTTTACTCCCTTACTGGGATTTATATCTAACCCTTTTCTTAGGCATTTTCTTAGGTTACCCCATGCAATGCTATGTACTAGGGAATGTAGTGGTCAAGTAAAGGATATTTTCAATAAAGATGTCCAGTTTATTGTAATAAGTAGTTATGTAATGTTGCTAAGCCCCAAAGACACGAGAACACTTGATATTATATTCTGTTTCAAGTAAATATTTTATGTAATAAATCATGTATAAATGTGTAATAAATAGAAGGGTTGCTATAGTGTGCTCCACAATGAAACCCCAAAATGTATATAAGGATATCATTATGTTAAGGGCTTTCTATTTATCCCATTATGGTGTAGCCAAAGACTGTCTAAACTATCTTCCTACAACAATTGGGTGTTGGAGTGACCTTAAATGACACTTTATAGAGAATTTCTTCCCTGACTCCTGAACTGCATCAATTAGAAAATAAATTTATGGAATTATACATTCACAAGGAGAGACCCTTCATGAATATTGGGAGAGATTCAAAATATTTATCTCAAGTTTCTCCACCACCAAATTAGTGAGAAATTTCTAATTCAATACTTCTATGAGGGAATTATCTCCATGGATCATGGAAATATAGATGTCATATATGGTGGTTCCCAAGTTGATAAATATCATTCCATTTCTCTTGATGTAATAGCCAACATGGCTCAAAATGAACAACAATTTGGTATAAGAGAAGTTACACTAACCCAAGGATTTCAAGAGGTAATTCATTCATCCCTAAAACAAAAGGTATATAATAATGTTGATGAGATTCATACCCTTAAAAGTTAATTATCTCAACCTCAAGGTAACTCACACTCTTCTTATATTCCATTAAATTGTAGTATTGGTTATGATAGCACTAATTTTTTGACCAATGCCCACAACTTCAGAATTCATCTGAATTTTGTGAAACATTTTTCCTAGGGAATCATTTTAAACAAACAACACCCTTTAAGTAAGAACCATTTAAGCCAAATCAAAACCCATGGTGGAAATCACAACCATAGTACCAAAAAAGAGGAAAGTCAAGCTACCATAAGTAAAATATTATCAATAATTCCATGGAATGAAATCTTCTTATCCCTCAAATTATCGAAACAATCCTCATCCTCCTCCCAAATGTGATCCAAGTCTCGAGGACATGGTGAAGAAAATGGTAGCCTAAAACCTCGAGTTATAACAGACCGCACAATCGGCTATTCAAGACCTACGAAATCAAGTGGGATAATTAGAAAACAACATGAGTGAGATAAATATGCAAGTTCTGGAAAACTACCATCCGAACTTGTTTCTAATCCAAAATGAAAAGTTAATGTTTGTGCAATAACACTTCATAGTGGTAAAGAATTTTTTTCTTCCAATTATTATAACCAAAAAGGTATGTATCCATTTTTAAAACTTTATTACTATACCATTAAATGAATCTAATGTAAAAAAACCCAATAAAATGATAAATAAATTAACATTTAGGATTCCACTGAACAAACAATTCCTCTTTCTTCCCCCCAAAGACTCTTTGCATTTAAGAAAAAGTTTTATAATGAAATTGATAAAGAGATAATGGATATATTTAAAAGGGTATAAGTTAACATTCATTTACATGATGCTGTTAAAAAATCCCACAATATGCCAAATTTCTTAAAGAACATTTCACCCATAGATGAAGGATTAAGGGGAATAAAAATTCAACATAGGAATAAATCTATCAGTCTTGATTCAAACAGCAATTCGAACCAAATTCAAGGATCTGGGAACATTCAAAATACTTTAAAAAATATGGGAAACATTCTTTTCAAATTCTATTCAAGATTTAGGTTCATAGATTAATGTAATTCCATACTATATGTACACTTGTTTGTAGGTTGGAGAGATTAAACTGATAGGAATCGTAGTGAAACTTTCCAACTAGAGCACAACACACCCATTAGGAGTGTTTGAGGATGTCCTCGTAAAAGTGAATAATCTCATCTTCCCCATTGACTTCAACAGTCTTGAGATGGAGGATAACCAAACCCAATGACATAATCCACTCATTCTTGGGAGTCCATTCCTCAAAATAGAAAAGATTAATATCAATGTTTATAATGGTACGTTATCCATGGAGTTTTATGAAGAAAAGGTAAATTTAAACATTCTTGTTGCCATGACACACCCCATTATTAGAACTCCATTATTACTCTCTATTTGATGGAAGTTCTCTCTAATAAAACACACACACTAAATTATCTCCTTGACCCATATTCTGATTTATTTTTCTCTTCTTCATCCATGGATAATTTATGTTTCAGTCTTGTTTTGAGTGTTGTGTGGGTGTTAAAAAGTTTTAATAGTGGGATTTAATTGAAGTGTGTGTTCATTATGAGGTACCCATGACAAAATATGATTATGCGAATCTCATTTCAATAGATTATATATCCATAGAGAATAAACAAGAACAGATAGACAATTTCATATACCCCACTCTCCCTAAATCCCTTCCCTCAAAACAAAACCGCTGGTGTTGGAATTAAAACTGATTCCATCTAATATAAATTATGCTTATCTTGAGGGTATTGAAAAATTTCCCATCATTATTTCCAATAACCTATTTCTACTATAGGAATCAAAACTACTTGACCATTCAAAGGAGTGCAAAAAAGAGATAGTTTGTAATTTTTAATATATTCACAGTATTATCCCATCTATTTGTATGCCCCATATACTTTTGGATGATGAGGATAAGCCTGTAAGGTAATCTAAACACTAGTTGAATCCCAATCTCCATAATGTGATAAAATTATAGTTTAGTAAATTACTTATTACTGGGATTATATATCCTATATCTTTTAGTAAATGGGTTAGCCCAGTTAAAATTGTGCCAAAAAATCTAGAAAAACAGTAGTGTCTAATGAAAGGAAGGAATTGGTTCCAACACGTGTTTAAAATAGAGAGAAAGTCTGTATTGACTACCATCGACTGAATCAATCCCTGAGAAAGAACCACATTCCCCTACATTTCATTGATCATTTGTCAGAAAGATTGGCTGGTAAGTCCGATTGTTATTTCCTTGATGGCTATTCAGGTTATTTTCATTTCCATATAGCCCCTGAGGATCAGGAAAAGATAAAATTTACCTGTCTATTTGGCACATTTTTCTTATATAAGGATGCCTTTTAGTTTATGTAATGATCTTGGTACTTTTTAGTGATGCTTATTGAGAATTTTTTCTGAGTACCTAGATAATTTCATGGATGTTTTTATGGATGATTTCATGGTTTATGGAACATCATTTGATGAATTTTTTTCTTACCTAGGTTATATCCTCCTTTGTTGCATAGAAAAAGATCTTTTATTAAATTATGAGAAATTCCATTTCAGGGTTTAATGGGGGATTGTTCTTGGGAATGTTATTTCAAAACAGAGAATTCATGTGGATAAATCAAAAATTTAATTAATTTTAAACCTTCCATATCCAAAATGTGTACATGATGTGAGATCATCCTCAGTTCATGCTGGTTTTTACTGCTAATTCAATAAATACTTAGTACGATCACAATTCCCCTATCTCGATTATTAAAAAAGGATTCGAAATTTGTATTTGATAAAAATTGTTTTGGGGCTTTTAATTTACCAAAAATGAGTCTCACATCACATCCCATCATCCAACCACCAAGGTGGGATCAAACATTAGATTTTTTGTGTGATACCTTTAACTTTGTAGTTGGGAAAATTTTATAAAAAATGGTTGAGAAGGATCCTCAGGTCATTTTGTATGACTGACATACCCTTGAACCTACCATGGAAATCTATAAAACCACTGAAAAATAACTTCCTTATATTGTGTTTCCATTAGAAAAATTCCATTTGTATTTTATGGGGTCAAGAATCATTTTATTTTTTGATCATGATGTCCTTTTTTTCTCATAAAGAAAACTGAAGATAAGACATACATCATTATGTGGATAATCCTTTTTCGAGAGTTTGACCTTGAGATTAGAGATATGAGAGGAATAAAAAATATGGTAGCTAACCACATTAGTATGATTTCCCCACCACTGGACCATCATGTTGACTCACCACTCCCAATTACAGAATTATTCCTTCATGAGAACCTTTGTGATGTTGTGTACCTTACCCCATGGTATGAGAACAATGTTAATTTTCATGAAATATCAAGGTTACCCACTAATATCATCACTTCATAATCATAGAGACTTAAGAATGATTTTCAATGGTATATTTGGGATAACCCATATTTTGAAGAATTTGTAGTGACAATTTTGTTTGTCAGTGTGTCCCTAACTATGAATTCAACTCTATTTTTACCCTCTGCCACACTTTAGCTTGTGGGGTCACTTTTGATCTCAACATATGGTTCAAAAGGTCCTTAAAATAATAATTTATTGGAAAAAATTATATAGATATGTCCATCGATTTTATAATTCATGTACTCCATATCAATTTAGGGGGAATATCTCTAAGAGGAATGAAATTACCCAACATCCCTTGTTATTATGTGAGATATTTGATACATGGTAATTGCCTTCATGGGCCATTTTACAAATTAATTTGGCTTGGTGTACATATTATTAGTTGTTGACTATATATCTAAATGGGTAGAAGCAAAGGCCAGTAGGACCGATGAATCTCAATTGGTTTTTGATTTTGTGAGGTCCCAAATTTTTAGTAGGTATGGTTTACCGAGATTCATCATTAGTGATAAGTATTCAAATTTTTTCAATAAAAACATTAAAAATTTGATTCGTAAGAATGGGTTTGTTCATAATGTCTCCAAAACATATCACCCCCAAAATAATAGAGAGGAAAAAAAATCTCAAATCACGAAGTTAAGAGAATCTTGGAATAAATTGTACGATGAATGATTGGAGTTTGTGCTCAGATGATGAACTTTTGGCATACCACACAACTTTAAAAACTCCAATTAGAATTTCAAAATATAGTATTGTGTTTGTAATGGCTTTTCAGATCTTAGTAGAGGTGGAGTACCATGCATATTGGGCAGTTAAACAATATAATATGAATCTCTCAGATGTAGGTGAGCATAAGAAGTTGCAGATTTAGGAGTTGGAAGAAATTTGACGTGATGCAGATGAGAACTCACCAATATATAAATTGAAGAAAATTATATCCATGATGAAATGATTCATCAGTAGAAGCTTCATATCAGTGGAAGTGTTCTCATGTATAATTATAGGCTAAATCTCTACCTAGATAATCTTCATTCACAATGGATTTATCCTTATATTGGTGCTAATGTTTACCATTTTGGTTCTATTTAGGTTTTTCAAGAGAAGATTTGGTGGAGGTTTACTATAAATGGGAAGAGGTTGAAACACCTCTGTGATGATTTTCCAAAGCATATAATAGATGAAATCCTATTGATAAATACCACATATGAAACAACTTAGCAGTTTGTCCCTTCTCCATACCATTATTTACTTCTCTATGTATTTAAAATACTTTCTTTTATTATGAAGAAATTTTTAGGTGTGTGTGTGTGTAGGGTGACATGTTAATGTCAGGATTAAAAAACAACAAAAAAAAACAAAAAAAATACGTGTTTTCATTTTTGAGTTATTTTTCCTCATTTTGTTTTTAGATAAAATTGACCTTATAAAGAATATCCAAAATCATATTTCATGCATGAGTCGATTGTGTGAAAAAATGAAATATTTTTGGAAAATATTAAAATGAATGTTGATATGGAATATTTTTATAGAATTGTTATTTTTCAAATCATTATTAGGTGTTTAATGGATTTTTTAATCTCATGCCTCATTATCATTCACTGATATTTTAATCCCTTATCCGAGATACATTCTAAGACCATTATTACATATTATTCCTTTGAATAACATTATTGAGAGCATTGGTCCATTTAGAAAAACTAGAACTTGAATTCATTCTATTTTAATCCATAAGATTTGATTATACTATATTCATGATAGAGGAAATCATTCATTTAAAATCCCTTTGTACGATTAACTTATATTTTTGGCCACCTTGTCATTTTACCATTTTTAAGCATTAAAGATAACGAAATTATTGGTAGGTAGACACATTAGAATCTAATATATCCCTAATTACCCATATCATGTGTATATTCATGTTTTTTTTTCAGTAATTGTGGGTGAGAGGGGGTTTTCATGGGAATTCTATGGATAGAATCAGTGTTATGGGTCGATATTAAGGGTGCCTTCATTTTCCTTGGGTAGTGGGTTCACAAGCCATACTACATCATTGTTTTACAAATGTTTCCATCATTATCTAGAAAAACATTATACTTAAAAAATATATTTCTATAAATCTGGAAAAACATAACAATAGAAAAAATGGAGAAGAGAGTATATTAACCCATTCTTTTATCTGCTTTGTTGTGACCCACACAAATAGACAAAGGGAGTAGTGAGTTGGAGGTTATATACTTTGTGAGGGGTTGACTATGTACATTAGTTGTGAGTACTTACTAAATTTTGACATGTTTTACATATAAGAGACTAAATACTCCTCTTTTAACTCATATTTTTTAAAAAAACATTAAATCTTACCAATCCTTGCACCCCAGAATAACCTGTTGGAAGTCCCCTTGAGTAACACATATTTTTTTTGCTGGTAGTAAACTTAGAATCTTGTCAATAATATGGTAAGATCACATGAAATCTGGTAAAATATCATAACTCCACATTAATATGTTCTTTGAGTGAAGAGGGAAAATATTTAGGTGAGTTAAGTTGTGACATATTGCATGGGTGAACAAATGAAGTTAAATAAATTTGAAAGTGAGAGAAGAAAAATGATTGAAAAAATGATTCCATTAATGAGACTCAATGAATTTAATTTGAAAATAATAGGTGTTTCTTTCACTCTATTTATTTAGGAACATGACATGATTATGATATGACACTTTTTCCCTGAGTAAAAATGTTTAGGTATGGGGGTGTGATCGTATCATGATTCACTATTTTATTTCACACTTATTCCAATGTATTAAACTGATATTGTATTGAAAATTAAAATTATAATGAAAAAATTAACATCCTTATTTTATTAAATATTGTTATTATTTTCACTATTAAAAAAGTAAATTTCATATGTTTTAATCCTTTCATTGAGGGGTGGAGGTGATTCAGAGAGCCCATGATGATGTGGAAGGAAAATAGGCCAAACTGCATGGAAGCTCCTGAACACATATCCACTATTTTGTATTATACTATAAATAAGTGTATATTAATGATCTGAAATTTTTTAGAAGATCCATAGCTATGTGGGATACAACTTCCCTGAATTAACCCAGTCCCAATTCGTCCATTAAAAGGACCATCCAAACTGATCTGTCCAATAAAATTAATATGCATGGGGTCAAAACATTTCCTATATATATTAGAAATATAGATTATTATAAAAAATATATGGCTTCCAAATTTTACATGGAAATAAAAATGGTGTCTTCCAAAAAAAATTAGTTTTGTTCAATGTTATTTAAGACTGTCTGTCTAGCCGAAACCATAGACCAAGAGTATTTTAAAAATCTGGGTGTGCAAAACCACCTCCGACTTTGCCTATAATTTAGCACCGTTGGCACTACATTTAGAAGTTAGACCAATAGGAAAGGTGATGACATTTTGGAGTCCCAAAGGATTCCTCTCATCATCCGTGGAGGTTGTAGATTCTATTAGAAGTGATAATTAAACTTATTCTTCTTCCTCCTCTCCCGTGGATTTATAAAACCCTTAGGCTCATCCGTAGAGGAACATGATGTAATCTCGATGTTTTTTTTGAAATATTTGAATTGTCTTTTAAATTAATGGTTTTTGTATTGTTTTTTATAATCCTATCATCTTATTTAATTTATTTATGTACTGGTATGTCATTTTCAACTCTTATGGTCATTTTTGGGGCTACCCTTTCATGTGATGTTTCACACACAGTTCACCATTTCATTCATTATCATTTATTGGTGATGTTTGTGTGGATAATATTGGTAAATTTAAACCTCATAAATACTATAAAGGCCACATATATTTTTCTCATAGTATCAAAAATAAATAACATACAAAAGTGGACACTACATCGAGTTCTTCATGTGTTTCCTTGGTGAAATTCAGTTATGAAGTCGAACACAAATCACTCAATCATCAGTGGTATCCGGTGAATCGGTGTGCATTTTCAACTGAATCCTAGGAGGTTTCTTAGTATTAACTCAGTAATAATATATCTATAGGTGTTAAAAACATGTATTAAATGACTTAAACACTATCTCTTGAAGCGATAAATGATGTGCATCACGAGACATCCCTGGGTTGATCACGCTTAAGTACTCTTGTTAACTTCCTATTTGGTTTTATTGATTCCATATTTCATTTGGCACAATAAATGATAAAACCCAAATTTTTTCAAAATCCAATTCCCCTTATATTTTTATAGTAGAAACCTTCTTTTTTTAATTAACGATCTAAGGCTCTATCGAGATATGACCTTGGATTCCTATTATGCTGTAGAAATTCTAGTAAAACTAAAAATCTAATTTGACATGCTCAATAATGTTATAAACCATCCAAAACCCAAATAATGGTCTTATTTAAGGATCGAAGGTGAATCTTGTTGAAGGATATGTTCCATGGTATGATGATATGGTGAGTTTTTTTCAACTGATAATTTTCTTTATAACCTGAATCCCCACAAAATTCATAGACTTGAATTTGCATCAAAATATTATTTTTGGTAAGATCCATTACATTAGAAAAAATGAAATTATAAAATATTTATAATGTGTTTTTCAAAAATTGAATCAAAATTTGTTCTAGACTTTTTCACACCCCATATTATGGAGGCTACATTGGACCTCAATGAAAAACATGGAATATTTAATAATATGTAATTTAAAGGCCTTCATTATTTAAAGACTCTCATGAATTTTTATAAAGGTGTGAACAATGTTAATTTTCTAATAACATGTCTATAATATAATAGATTCATTACAAATACATAAAATTTTGATAAATCTTTAAAGCTTAGGGTATATACTTCATGGGTCCATTTCCCATGTCCTTTTGAAAATTATTTTATCTTGTTAGTAGTTAATTATATTTCAAAATAGGTGGAAGCTGAATCAACCAAGACTAGTAATGCATGTTTTTTGTGTATTTTTATTCATAATAACATTTCTTAGAGGTTTGAAGTACCAGGATTCATCAATATTGACCGGGGAACCTATTTCTGAAATAACAACATAGAGTATTTGATAAAAATATATGAATCACATCACAAGAAAATAGAACCCTATCATCCAAAAATGATGGGAAATATTAGGTTTTGAATAGAGAAATCATGAAAAAAATTTGTGAAATTTTTAAATCCAAATAAAAAAGACTAGGGCTAATGGTTTTAAGAAAACCTTATTGTATTATATGGAAACCTATAAAACACGCATTTTAATGAGACCATATATGTTGATTTATAAAAAGATCCACCACATACATATAGGTATAGAGTATAAGGAATACTAAGTAGTTAGGGAGATTATTATAGAAATTAAAAAATATAGGAAATAAAGATGTTTTTGGTTGTAATAGTCTGAAGAAATTGGAATGGAATGTTTAGAAAACTATAAAATTTTCATAGGAAGGACTAGTGTGGGTCATAAAAAACTATTTCATCCAAAGGAATTCTAAAAAGGATATAAAGTGTTTGTATAAAATTATTATCTTAAACTAATTCCAGGTTAACTTAATTCTAGGTTGGAAGGACATTTTATAGTTACTAAATTATATCTATTTTACTATTGTGAATGTTATAAAAGAAATATATTAATACCTATTTACCATAAATGGGAATAAACTAAAGAAATTATATGAAAATCTACCAATATATCCACTGTAGGGGAACACACTCCTCCAACCTATCTATCAATAACATCCATTGGGTTATGACTTTACCTACCACTGGACTGACCATTGTGTTTAAATTAAAACCATTTTCACTAAAACATATTGTTACAATTCATTCAGAATACTGTATTAATTAAGAGTGGGGGAGGGAAATATTTTTAATAATGTTTTTTTTCAAATATTTTGTCTTCTTTTTCATTTAATTTTATTTTTATGTAATTATTTTTTAGTTTTTAATGTATTTATAAAATATGATGATCTCTAATTGAATAATCTTTTAATTTTTGAATCTATACCAATATTTATAAACTGGTATTTTATATTAAGTAAAATTAAATAAATGATGAATTTAACTGGTTTAAAAACTTCTATGTGAGGAATATTCATGAAAATATCACTTATATTTGAATCTCATGTCATTCCATACAGACCATATTTAAAATAACCTTATCGAGAGGCTTTTAAAACCTATTTTGAAATATTATTCACATTCGACTAATTTATAAATAAATCCAATTCATACTTGAATAATTATAATTTTATTAGTAATATAGAAAAAACCATGGTTCATTTAAGTATCTTGTGCTATAAGTGATTGAAGAATTTCATTGAACAAAAAATCTCCTTTTCAAATAAACATCAATTTTTTGCCTACCCATGAAATATGAACTGTGAAGAACCTATCATCTATGAATGAACTTGGTATCAAGCCACATTACAATAATAAAATTACTAAATACCTATCTCTATATGTTAATCCCTAAATCATGGCTTAACTCAAGTGTGGTGGAGTCATAAAACAAGATGCTCTGATAATATTGTTTTTCTATTTTGTAAAAGTGCTGCATCATTGATATTATTAATTAGTAAGATAAATAACTATGAAAATAAAAATCTATTTCCCTCAAAATATCAATTCATCAAAAAACACTTGACCTATGTAAGCTATAAAAACACTTTTAAATTGAAAATATGTTTTAAACATAATATACCTGGGATGATGAAACAATTTTTTTTTCAAATAAATATAAGAGGGAAAAAGTGTCAATATTTATAACGCGCATAATCTGTGGACCATATCTTAATAAAATTTGGAATTTATCTGATCATAGAAAATAAAATGACAACAGGTGGACATACTTGAGTTAAAATTATGTAGCAAACATTATGCTTCAAAATAGCGCCAAAATGTCCTATTATTCATCAAAATTTTCTCACAATAGAAACCACCAACTCTTAATCCATATAAATACCTTAAAATGTACTCATGATAAAAAAAATACTTCACTCACTATGTGGAAATTAATAAATCCATGAATCTTATGGTAACACATCCATGATCTATAAATGAGAATAACATTTCTTAAAATTCATACATGAGTGTTGAGTGAAATAATTTAATAAAGGAAGGAATAAATGAGAATATAAGGATAAGAAAGGTAGGATTGAATTAAATGAATTTTAGGGGGAAAATGTAATTAAGAAAATTAAATAGGAATGATGATATTGAGTGATATTTTATTGGAAAGAGTACTTATCGTGGCAAGAAATTTACTTCATGGTTAGGTAATAACATTAATGTTTATTTATATGGGATTCCAAGGTTTATGTGTAGAGTAATTAACATAAGAAATAAATTAATTATATTTTGATTTATTTTCATCCATTTTACCTTAAAATCCTTGATAAATCCTTGATTTTTTAAATGTTTTGGGATAAATGTGTGATTTCATTAGAATTGATAAATATTGCGTAGAATGAAAAAAATAGGAATTAACTGTTATACATGATTTTTTTGAATAAAATGAAAGGATATATACTGATAAACTATATATTTTTATAATTTTGAAAAAATATTTTTAATTATAGTTTTGGAATAGAAAATTTGTAAATGTCTCTTATTTTAATGTTGGAGTGAAATTTTCGTCATGTAACTGGATTCGCAAGAATTATTTTTAGTTTGTGTAAGCATTATTTATAGTTTCATAAATATGAAATTCAACTGCATAAACATATAATATATTTTTCTAGTAATCATTATATATAATTAATCATAATTATGACCTATATTAGCATCAATTCCATCTATAAAAGGATTATCTTAGGCTCTGTAAGGATGGTTAGTCCACATCATAAGTCTCAGTTCCTTGTATAATTTGATGGTATGAAGGTTTAATTGGGGGAATTTTTGAGGATCATCAGTATAGAAAATAAAATCCTTGGGGTTCCACATTAGTACTCATGTAACCCAATCACAATATAACACATATATTACAATTTACAATATTAATTTGAACTCCGAAATTGATATTTCACCTAGAATTAATAAGTGAAGTATGATGTTGTAATTTTTATGGAGAATGAAAAACCAAATCATTGAAGGAAGATCATGAGGGAAAAGGAATATATTCAAGATTCAACAGATAATGCATTTTAGAGAATTTGATTGATTTATTATGAAGGATATGTATGATCTTTCTAAATGAGAGGACAAGGATGAGGGGAGTGGGTAGTCATGCGCTACTATTGCTGTAGTTTTATACATTCTTATTTTCATCACTTTTCTCTTTTATAATAACTCCTATTTTCCCTTTCCCCACTATTACCTCTCACCCAGTGGGATAAAAACCTTATGTGATTAGGGAAGTTAAGGTTGTTTGATTTTAATGATTTATTATCTATAAATTATGGAATAAAATTATTTCTTTTGTTAACTAGTTTTATTATTATGCGGAAATTTAATTTCGTTAAATATAGTTTTTTAGGATTTATTAAATACATTAATTTCCTATTTAAATCAGTAGATGACCATTTCTCTTTATCCACTAAGCATAGTATTTATACAATAGAATAGTCTTGGATGAGTGGTGATGTTCTTGGTGATTATTGGTTTGTGAATGAGGGAAGTGGAATTGTCTCGGACTACTAAGGAACAAAAAAACTTAACTGGATATTTCTTGAGTGAACTATGAGTGGTTAACTATTCAGTATCATTGATATTATCTCAAACACATATATATGAGGGCAGACTAATCTGAGATCTTGGTTAAGTTAATCCCCATAAAACCTACTCAACCAAGGGTGATTTGTGAAGTGATTTTCAAACTTATAACTTACGAGTTAATAAGAAGAAAATTGTATTAATTAAATACCATGATAGAATTATAATTGTGAAACCATCCCTGAACCCATCACTTTATCCGTTGAATTTAATATCCCTTTTTAACTTTAAATTTATTTTTAAAATCAAAACATTTCTACATCATCTCACTTTCTCATAACATTATGTGACAATATCTTATAGGTATCTCTCTCTAGAGGAAACCTTAGATTCCAAAAAAATAGATTTTACATAAGTTTTTAAATAGTGTTTTGTACCACCCCATGACTGGTGTGTTAATAACTAATTATATGAAATATTTTATCCACTTATTATTATGTTATTAATTAGTTATAATTATTAATGTATTGTCACAAATAAAATATTAACATTGAAATGATGGTAAAAGTGGACCAGAAATCCCATATTGAAAATCCTTGGGATATGTAAATCCCTTCCTCCTTATAAAAAGGAGTTATGGGCAGGGTTTTCATTTATAAAATGGAGGCCCAGGTGTGCCCTATCCACTCCTGGAAGTACTTTTTCTTTGGTAAAAAAAGTTTCTATGCACAGGGGAAGCCCTCAGTGGGAAAAAAGAAAAATATTATCAATATGATGGATCATTAAAAATATTTTAAATGACATGAACTTCATGAGAAAGAAATTTTTTGAACCAAATATTGACATTAAGAAACCTGAAACCCGAAGAGGTTCTTTTCACATTAAATTTATAAGTAGTTTATTTAATATCAGAATAATATTTTACATTGGATTAGGGTCTTTCATAGATGATGATGTTGATCTTACAAAAAAACCATTCAAATAACCTTCATTTCATTTATAGGGTCCATGTGTAGAATCCATCTAGTGGTGATCCACACATGCTCCTTTCATCATTAAATAATCATTGATGGAATGTTGGGTTCTTTCACGGAGGATTATTCATCATGTGTTATTCACCTTGATCACTCGTCCTTAAGGATTGAAGGATTTTTCCCATTATTGAGAAGATGAGAGGAGTATGATTTGAGAGAAAAATCTGTTATGTGCAATGATTCTTAATTCTTGATTACCCAACACAATAGATATAACCATCTATTTATATAGATATGGTTTTGGTTTAAATTCTATTTAATATCATATAAGAACATAAATCATATAATAATACTTAACAATCCCAATTACATAATAATAATAATACTATTATTTCATGTCATGCTCACTAACTTGCGTAATGATAAATATTATTTTACAAGATTTTAAATTTATATTTATCACCAGACACAGTCTTGGTCTATTTTAACTCCATAGAATTTATTAAATACTTGAATAAATATTTAATAAAATATTTCATTAATCAATAAACATTTGTGATCGATAAAACGTGAATAAAATTATTCCCCGGTCATGAGAATAATATTTATTATATTAAATAAATTCAAATAGAATTTAATTGAGATAAATGGATACACATAGTGTGTGAACCTACAGGATTATTTCTCATTGGAATTTGGTAGGATTCCAAAAATTGAAAAATTAATATCTAGAAATGGGTCATGGAACCCAAGATAAAGAACATAATGTTGCAGCATTGACAACTAAATATGAACACTCACTGCATAATATAATCTTTATTATCATAATATATCATCCATAATATTATACATATTTGTCTCCAACCTAAATACTTGATATGTATTTCTTTGACTAACTAAAATAAAAACATCATTACACCATAGAAATTTAATTTATTTCAACGATTCTATCTTAATAAAAGTGTTTATATATCATCTTCCATAAAGATGGAAGGGAAAAATACTTCCCCAACTTATTCATTAATAACACATCACTCGGGACACACCCAACTTATATAACTTCTCCTTGAACTGTATAATCATTGTTTAAAAAATTCATCTAAGTAAATGAGTCATAATATGAATTAATAATATTCTTAAAGTCAAATTACTATTACACATGCTCCCAGATATGGATATCAGATGACAAAAAATCATGTGGAATTCAAACGGGAAGATCTATTCTCATAATATCCAATCTTAGAGATTACTAAATGATAACTTAATAAGAATAACTATCATCATATTATTAGAACTCAAAACTAATGGTAACATTCTATGTGTTCCATTTTATAATTATATCTGACCATAGACCTATATTTAATAATATTATCAGGGAATTTCAAGGTTCCTATCATAAAGGGGGACTGTTAAGATCCCATCTATGTGAAAGATACTCTAGGAAATTATTACATTAAATTCATGTAGAACAATGAATAATATGTGATAAGATATTTTATAAATATTAAAATTATTTAATATACATGTAATCAAATTAAAAACAGTTGGTCTTAGGACACCAAATCTAACAAACTCCCACATAGACTAGATTCTACTACCTATTACCTTCAGTATGCTAAACCACAAATAAATATCTTGTTTCTATTGAGTTAAGGCTTTTGTTATGTGGTCCACCATGGTGTGTTCCATGGATATATTTTTCATTTAAAAATAACCACACTAAGAAAAATCCCATAAGATAGGATTCTTCTGATGTATGTGCTTCATCCACTATTGTGAACGTAGCTATTTTGTGAGAGCGACCACTGTTCTATTATCGCAATACAGTATTATAGGATATTTACTTATAGGTATCACATAAATCTATTAGACAAAGTTTCATATCTATACTACATATTTATCTATATCAGAAGTCATAACAATCTTAGACTCTATTGTATAATCTACAGCCACAACTAGCTTTAAGCTCTTCCAGCTCACCACACCTCATTTCATAGTGAATATGTATCCCATTTATAATTTCATATTATATATGATGACTATTTTCTCATATCCTTGATAGACTGGTAATATATCCTTATGCCTATGATACTTAAGCATAGTCTTTAATTCTATCCAATGGAAGTCACCAAGGTCATCTTGATATCATCCTACTGCACTCAAGGTATAAAAAACATCTATAAAATTATATAGAATAACATACATGACTAATCCAATAACCAAAGAATATGGAATTAATTCCATTCTTTGTCGTTACACATGTTTTTGATGACACATTTTCTTAGAAAGATAACTGTCATGTGACAATGGAAACAATCCCCAATTGGATTATTCTATACTGAACCTCTTCATTTTCATTTCAATATATGTACTTTGACTTAGGTCAAGCATCCGATTAGATCTATCATGATGAATATTGATCCCAATAATATATGTTACTTTGCCTAATTCCTTCTTGGAGAATCATTTATTCAACCAGGCATTGAAAAACTATATGATATTTATTTTCTTTCTAATAAGTAATATGTCACTATCATATACTATTAAGAAAATTAACTCACCACCACAAAACTTTTTATAGATTAAAGGATATTATTTTTTATTTATGAAACTAATTTTTTATGGCTTTATCCGTTCAAATTTTAATGAATTTGATGCTTACTTTAATCTAAAAGTGTATTTTTCCCATTTTCCTATTGTTTTAGCAGCCTGCAGAGTCAAAAACCCTTTGAGTTATATCGTATAAATATCTTTTTAAAGGTTCCCATTAAGGAAATATATTTTTAATTCTATTTTTCAAATCTCATAGTCCTGGAATGATATAATGTATTGTTAAATTATGATTCAATTCAACATATAAAATGGTGAAAAGGACTTATCATAGTCAAATGCTTAGTGTTTTTTAAACCCCTTTTCAACCAGTAATGACTTATCGGTACTGACATTCACATCCATGTCTAGTTTATTATTCAATACCCTGTTACAAAAATGGGATTTATATCCACTAGAGGATTTACCAAAATCCCAACTTAGTTTTGGAACATGGAATCCATTTCAAAATTCATGTCTTCTTGCTATATTGAATCATTTATGCTACTTACTGCTTCCTTGTTGGTTAGAGGATCATTATTATCAACTAATTATGACTCAAAGTCCTTGGTGACTAGAAAACTATATAGTTATGGTTATATAACCTCTCTTGTACTCTTATATAGTATTTGTGTCTCGGGAACATCTTCATCCATTGGGATTTTTTGGAAATTTCTTATGATCCAAGTCATATTTATTTGGATCCTCATACTACATCATCAAAATACATGGTCCTTCTAAGGAAATTTGTAACTCCTTTCAACCACAAAAAAATTATCTGAAGGTTTATATAAGTTTTTTCCTTTGTTCCATGGTATATTCTATAAAGATACACATTTTACCTCAGAGATGCAATCATGTTACATTAATAGTCCATAAAATGCTTCACATATCCACACATGTAAGTATTAAAACATTATTTTCTTTCCACTCCACAATTGGTATGGAATACCATATATCACTTTTTTTGGAACTCAATTTAGTATGTATGCTACTATTTGTATTGTGTATCCTAAAAAGGATAATGGATTATTGTCATGACTCATTATTGATCTCACCATTTCTAAAAGGTTGAGGTTCCTCCTTTCACTTACACCATTCCATTGTAGTGTATATTTTGTAGTGAGTAGAGGTAATATCCCAAAATACCATAAATAATTAATAAAGTATTTATTAAGATATTATCCACCATGGAATTAGAGGATTTTCATAATCTTGTTACCAAGCTTTTTGTCAAATACATTCTTGTATTCCTTAAATTTGTAAAAAGAATCCAACTTATACCTCATCAAGTATACATATCCATAACTACTAAATTCATGAGTAAAAGTTATTAAGTGTGAGTACCCACCCCTTACTTAAATTGGAAAAGGTCCACATATATCTCTATAAACCAATTAAACAAGATCCTTATCCCATTAACCTTTTCCACTAAACGTGTATTTGGTCATTTTTCCTTGTAAACATGTTTGACATGAACCAAGTTGTTTTAGTTTAGAAGAATCTAAATATCCTTCTTTTGGTAATTTAGTGAAACATTTTTCTTTTACATTATCTATCCAATGATGTCATAGTTATTTTTGGTATGAGTCAAGTGAGTAAGTGTCATTTTTTATTACCATTTCATGGTTTGTGTGATCCAACACATAAAGATAGTTATTTAAATATTCATTAACATAAAAATGATATATTTATAAAATAAAAAACATTTATACTTGAACATGAAAATAAATCCATCTATATAAAGTATTGATACTGATATATTGTTTTTTGGAAATGGATGAAACATAATAAAAACCATTTAAAACCAAGATCATATTAGATGGAAAATGAGGTGGTTGTTTATGATGGCTACGACCTAACTTTTAGCTTTGTTGGCTACTTGTAGATCTACCTCCCCTCAATAAATCTTTTTGAATCTGAATATTTTTTTATATAAATACAAATGTCAGTACCATAACCTATATCTAATAACCACTTTACCAAAATAGATAAAATTCAATCAATAACACATTCACTAGAAGTTTCCTATTAGTTCTTTAGTTGGGTACAATTTTTATTCTAGTGGACCATATTTGTACATGAAAAATAAAAAAAAATTATTCCCTTACATACCCCTTGAACTTTCTCTTCTTGGATGGGAGTTTCAAATAAGATTTATTCTTAGAGATATTAGCTTGTTCTTTCCATTTGATCACCTTAAGGATAAAAGGATTTTGACAATTCATTTCTTTATTTCCTTAGTGAATAATAATAAACAGATTCATAATAGACTTCACAATATTATTCATATTAATATTAACAATAAATATCGATAATCTCTATGGGAGTGATGAAAGAATGATATTGGTGTGCAATTTATCTAGTATTTTAAACCCATTAACCTATTGGAAATCAATGCACCTAATGTGCTTCAAAATTTGAGGCTAAGAGGGTAAACCCTCTCTAATATTTCTCTAAAAAAGAGCATTGGAGATCTCAAATTGTTCTTTTTCTTTCTCTCTCATGGTAATGTCCACATACATGTTTGAGCATGCTATTAGACTACATGTTTTCCTGAAACTTCATGAGTTCTCTAGACAAGGATGATAACATTAAACATTGAACATCAACCAAATAATTCTAATGTTTTCTATCGATATAGAAATCTTCATTACCCACCTCTTTAGTAGGGGGGTCAGTTATATATGATTATAGAACGTAATATTTTGATTCATGGCATAACACAACCTAACAACATATAAAACACTCATGGATGTTAATTCCGGTGAGGATATGATATTTCTTCATTATAGATCATAGGGACTGTATGGATTATGATCATTACATTTATTCTGCAATTTAAAATAGCATATTTTTAGTACATTACTTGATTAAAAATTATGCGATAAATAATAATAATAATAAATATTATTAAATCTCCCACTATATTATCATGTCTCAATATCCCTCACCATTGAAAATGTAATGTCTAGTTTATTTGGAATTCTAGTGGAAAGGATCCATATTTACCTTCTTAATAATCCATTCTTTTTCTAAGTAAACAATATGAAGGAATTTAGATTGGAAGTCTTTTAAAACATGAGAATGTAGTTCCTTGATGTGTTGAGTGGACTCCCCAATCCATAAACCCTGATGCAGATTTCCTTAATACATGACTCAAAATCTAAATTTAATATAATTTGGACAATAAATTCAATATAAATTCGGTTAATTCTGCTCTCTATCTTAGTTAATATTTCCCTATAAATAAAAGTGCTCTTTACTTTGGCCATACCAACACTTTAATTATGGGTTCATCTTTATTCAGACAATAGAAGGCATTATGAATTAATATGTTTTTGAGATATTTTAAGTTATTATAAATAAATTTTATCTAAATTTATCCTTTACATGTGTTTTTATAATTAGATAGATTTTACATAATTAATCAACCATGATTGATAAAAAAATTTATGCATAATTATTTTATTTATATTCCATATTTTCACATTAATTCATTTATTTATGTGATAATGATCTTGAATTCATAAAATAAATAATGCATAAGATAGAAATAAATAGGAAAAAATTACCTGATCATGACCTTATCAAATATTTGTTTTAGGGGATAATATATCAACCTTAGACCTAGGGTAATACTAAATGTTCTAATATTGGCATGATTTGTAGCTCCACATGTCCACTCGTGTATCACCTAGGTTGAAATCTTCTTGGTTTCATCTTGAACCACCTTCATGCACCTTATGAAACTCCATTTATTAAAAGTATTTATAAATCACATGTTTGTGAGGGGAACTAAATGGTTGGTTAAGTGGAATTACATAAATCACCTCGGCCACACAAACCCTACATGATAATGAAGGGATGTATGACTCACAAAAGATTATATTTAATATAATAGAATATAATTGAAAAACAATGAATTAAATTAAATTAAATAATTCCAACACATACACTGGTCATGGTCAAGCTCATGATCAGTCATAAACATACAATGTTTACACATTTATTATAATTACCTATCATTGATTTACATTTGTTCTTTAATAAGATAAAATGTTTATGAATTAACCATAATAATATTCGTAGTAATCAATCAATTAATTTTCTCATATTTCATCTAATCATCTACAAAAAATTTCATCTATTGTGCTTTTAAATAAAATAAATTATTATTTTTATTTAAAACAAAATAAAATAATACACAACTTTGTACTTGTAGAAAACCCAGTGATTACCTACTGAACTACTCAACTGGGTTTAATTGTAAAAAATTCACTCATTTGACATATTATATACCCATCATGTGTCATAATTTCACAACATGTACTATTAACTTAATGGTACATAAAACACATGAAAATTACATAACATGTAAAATTTAATTCATTGATTCGTTAATAAAAAAAAATAATGCATGATTCATAGTCTCAAATCTTATGAGGAATTAATTTAACATTTAGAATAATGTAAAACCTAACGACCAGTGTGTACTATCAACTTAATGACATACAAAACTAGATTCATAAAGGATTAAGGGGTAATTAATTAATTTTAATATTTCCATGTAAATAGGCAATGTAAAAGATGAGTACAAGCCATCTATACCGAGTGTACTAATTATCACCAAATATATATTGTACAATCCTAGGTACTAAATGTATACTTTTCATAAACATTTATTAACTATATGGTGTGTATATTGGATAAATGATGTGTACTTCTAGTTATTCGACTGCCATTGTTTATGTGTCAGGTTTTAAATATAAGTAGTGCATTAATTACATGATGTAGTTTGGCATCTGGTTTCCAATAAATATAACATGAAAACTTCAATATGTGTAGTAAAACTATCTTAAATGTACTATAGAAAATACATGGGCCACCATGGATGGTCTACAAGTGTTGAATTTATTGCACATAGTGTGTATTAATTAAATGATGACCCATAATCAATGCAGGAATCCTCATGAAATGAACACAGATACATGACATATAACAATGGAGAACATGCCATTAACTATTATATTATTCACCTAGGATACTTGGAACTTTAATATGGGATATTCATATATAAGTTTCATCATTAATTAATAGATCTTGTTAATATTTTTTAGAAACAAAGAAGTGTAAGAAGATATTTTGATGATAGATCAAGAAAAATTCAAAACATGAAATTAATCATAAAATTTAAATGAAAAATTATCAACACTAAAATAACTAATTTTAAATTTGAAAAAGAACCCTTTGATACAGCTTTAATAATATTGTTTCAGTCGAAGTTCCTTGGTGGTCATAAAATAAATAAACTATCGTTGATCCGATGGGTGATTCTAAATATTTTCAATGACGTGAATGCCAAGAACAATGAAATTTTTTAATAGGATATTGATATTAAGAAACACATGACATTGGTAGGATATTTGAAAATTAAATTTATAAATTATTTATTTATTATCATAAGAATAACATACCTTGAATTAGGTTCTTTCTTTGATGGTGATTTTGATCCTCTGAGAAACCTTTTTGGATTACTTTCATTTCATTTATAGTATCCATGTATATTATCCATATAGAAGTGATCTATATGTTATCATTTGATCTTTGAACAACCAAAATGTGATTTTTTCCTAGAGTGGTGTGTCAATCATCTTGTGTTTTTTTCTTGACAACTCTTCCTTTAGGCTAGAAGGATTTCATCTCGTTATTGAGATGATGACAGGAAGAGGAGTCGAGAGGGAAATATTTTGTGCTCAACAATTTTCAATTATCGATTACCCTAAAAAATAAACATAATCGTCTATTTATATAGATATGGTTTAGGTTAAAATATTCTTTATTTTCATCTCTTACCCTAAATAATGTAATAATACTTTACAAGCCCCATTCCATAATACAAATATAATTTTTATTGTATGGAACACACACCAAAATACTCAATAATAATAATTATTTCGTCAAATTATAAATTAATATTTATCATGGAATGGTCTTGGTCTATTCAAAATCCTCGACATTTATTGAATACTTGAGTAAATATTTAATTAAATATTACATTCATCTTAAAACATTTTTGATGGATAAAACATGAAAAAAATTATTCCTCTATCTTCAGAATAATATTTATTATATTATTTAAATTCAAATATAATGTAATCGAGATCCACAGAAACAATTTGTGTGTGACCATCTAGGATTATTTATTTTTGTAATTTGAAGGTCTTTCTTAAATTTCAATATCACTATCTAGAAACAGGTCCAGGCTCCCAAAAGAAAAAACTTAATGTCACAATGTTGATAACTGTATATGAATTCTCATTGTGTAATTAAATCTCTATTGTCCCAACATCTCATCAAACATTATGCACATTTGTGTCACCAACCTATATGATTGATATGTATTTCTTTGAATATTTTAAAAAAACACTTAGTTAAAGTATAACCTTGGAATTTATTATGATGGTTATATTTCACGGGGTGAGATATCAACATCAATAAAGATTCTAGCGAAAAATCCTTCCTCGACTTATTCATTAATAACAAATCACCCATGACACATCCAACATGACCATGAACTGTATCACTAGGGTTTAAAAAATACATCTAAGTGTGTGTGTCATCATATCTATTAATAATAATATTAAATTTAATGGATGATTACACACACTCGTGGATAGTAATATCAAATGGAATAAAAACATATAGAATTTCTATTGAATGATATGTTCTCATAATCACCCATTTGCAGATTACTAATTGTGGAATTCATGTGAAGAAATACAATATGCTTATGAGTACTCACACCTAATGGTAACGCTCTATGTGTTCTATCAAAAAATGATATCTGACCAAAAATGTATATTAAATAATATCATCATTACATTTCAAGGTTCACATCATGATGGGGAACTGCAACAATCTTATCAATGTGACAAATAATCTAGGAAATTAGTATATTAAACTCATGTAGAACGATGAACAACATGTAATAATATATTTGATTAATATTCAAATAACTGAATATACATGTAATCAAAGTACAAACAATTGTTTTGAGGAAACCGAATCCAACAGTAACCTCCTATCTTTTAAATGGATCACTCTCTCATGAAGACCACTATATCCTACATCATATGCTCAATTATCCTCCCATCACACAGTGAGACACACCATTGAACACTTACAAAGTTGTGTCTAGTTCCTTCTCCAATACATAGAAAACTAGACCTAATGACTCATAGCCTTTATCCACCCACCTCCCTTTATTATTTTAAGACATCACACAAGTCAAAACCTAGCCACATGTTCCCCTCACCGAAAACACCATCCCATCCCCTGATTTATTTTTTATACATCTATTTCACAAATGAATTCATAAGCCTCTCCATCCTACTATGCACCTATCTAACCAATTTGTGCATCATCCCTAAAAATCACCATAATCGACTTCCTAAACACATTCCTTATGTTTATAATAATTTTCACAACATGTATAATGATATGTGTTTATTCCTTCAATGGTTGTTGGAAACATTGTATGTCAATGATGCATGAAATAGTTTGGAGAGGATATTGACAATGTTACTTGTTATGGTTTATATCCCATTCTTGTTTGATTGTTATTCATGTTGTGATAGCCTTTATAGTTGTTTTAATTGGAATTTCAGGTGGTGTTAAATTTTTTATTTGACAATTTTAAATATTTACTTATGGTGTTCTTTGAATCGATACGAACAAGGAGATCTATTTTCATTATTTTATGTGTCTTGTTTGGGTTATATTAAGAATAAGTCATCATGTTTGATATTTTATTAAATTATGGTACATTCAGACATGCTTATTTATTTTTCATGTTCGAATAAAAACTAAACTAAATTATTATTGTTTTTATTTTCTTAAATTATATCTATTTTTGTAAAATTTTTGATATTTTCTCAAATAATTTTTTGTCTATTTTTTTAATATCAAATAATAAATTATGAGTGAGATACACATCCAAGAATTTATTCATTTTATTTTTAATCAAATTCTTAAGAGAATTGTAAGTCACATGTGAGAGAATATGATATATATATATATATATGAATTGATATTTTGTGTGACTTCTATTCAAAATTTTGTAAGTAATACCTAAAAGGTAATAATTTTTAGATAAAACCGACATAGACAGATATCTTGACTTCCTAAGAAATGAATGTTGGAATTTTACCATGTGATTTGATATAAAAATGTTTCAAAAATTATTCATAACACATGTGAATGGAACATTGAATAATTTTTGATAAAAAATAGATTATTATCAAACACAAAATAATGGGAATTAATTATATTCTAATTAAATATTGAATATTTATTATAAAATAAATAATCAATTATATATGTAAATGAAATAATTGGCATCACATTTACCTAAATAAAAATCTTAATAATTACATTTTCATCTCCACCCTCTTTCATAATTTATGTTTTAAATTATTTAAATAGTTATTTAATTTGAAGATTTTTTATTTGCATCACATTGAAATTAATTTTTTTAAACATTATTTAAAGTGGATGTTGCCAATGTTTACACATATTCTCTATTTGTGAATAATCTTAATTCCACTACTATAGTATTCAGTGAATTAAAATTTTTCTAAATTTGTAATATTGTGACAACACGTACCAAGGGCCACCTTGAGAAAATGATTAATCTTATTATTTACTACATTGAAGCCAAATGAACTTATGATAATTGTGATAATATAGTAATTCGTGATTCATTATTCCTCATTAAGAGTTCATTTTTTCTATAATTATAAAAAATTTTGTAATTTGGGATATTTTGTAAGCCTTTTTCTCTATATTTTTTCTTTAAAATAGTGTTTAATCTCTAAAAAGTGGAAAAATTATTTTTTAGTAAATTGGTGTTTGTAATATTTTTTCCATGTAATTTTATTTGAGATATAAATTTAAACACTACTTATTTATATCCAATTTTAGATTTATAATATTATAATCACAACTGAATTCATTCATTTCATGATTTTTTTAGTATTACCAGTTATTGGTGATCATTACACACTTTTAGGTTTTCCCATAAAACAAGAGGATCCTTCACCGCTGGATACTTATTATTTAAATTGTTGTGGAGGTAATGAAAAAAATATGGGGTCTTGTTCATAGTCGTGAGCTGAATCTTGATTCCGAGCTTTGATCATCTCTCTAAAGATATTGGTATCTAGATATATCTTAATATCTTGAATCTAAGGAAAATAGATCTTTCTAGAAATTTGAATAGAGAAAACCAAGATTCTTAATGTTTGGAATGGAAAATATGATTTGAAAATTTATTAATAACCTTGACCATGGAATTTAAATTATTTAAATTATTTATGTATTTCTCAACCTCACTTTTGACTTTCACTAGTTCGCGGGTCAAATTTAATATTTTTGGAAGCTTTTTAGCTATTATAAATTTAGTCTGAATGGTTAGTATTAACAATGTCATTCCAATGTGGGTTCTCTGATGGGGTAGTGTTGTGGAGAACTACATTCACATAGTATGTTAAACCATGCAAAATGTGTGTGAAATGGCTCTTTCAAATGACAGAGCTGAATTACACGGTCTCCACATGGTTTCTCAAACAGTGCATCCAGCTTGTGAATCTGCCCTTTATTTCCAGTAGGGTGTGAATGGTTGGTGTATTGTTTGGTAGAATATATGGCCAAACAATGCAGCCTACCTAGTATTTGAAAATAAAAATGAGTGAAAATAAAATAAAATAAAATGAAAATAAATAGAAATTAAGAATAAATAAATATTTTGAAAATAAAAATAAAAATATTATTATTATTATTGTTATTTTGGTTTTTATTAAACCCTTTTTGGTTTCCTCCATCACCCCATTTTATTCACACCTTACCCCTTCCTACTGCCCCCCCTCAGCTGGATCTCCACCATGCGCTTGACCTCCTCCACCTCCCTCCTTCTAGTGACATTTATCCTATTTTAGTGTGAAATATTCTATATTAATCCACTTCTCCCTTTTCATCCCAATATTTTGAGGGGTTTCTTCCTCTTTGTGGGTTGCACATGCCTTGGTTGACCCCAACCTAATTTTG
Organism: Viscum album; assembly: GCA_963277665.1. Classification (NCBI taxonomy): domain Eukaryota; kingdom Viridiplantae; phylum Streptophyta; class Magnoliopsida; order Santalales; family Viscaceae; genus Viscum; species Viscum album. Next base: position 2,104,859,827 of record OY728130.1, on the reverse strand, counting down.
GGTTTCTCCGTCATTGCTTCCTGATTATTAGCGTATGTTGGCCTTATTGATGACTGTTATTACAGTGTCTGTCAATGGTAGTGGGTTTTGCTTCAATTTCGGGTAAGGGTTCTTTGGTTCGTTTTCTTTTCCTTAATTATAAAATACATGTTTTGTAGTTTTTTAGTTGTCATTAATTTTTTTAGATTGTGTTGGATCTATTTGAAGAGGTTTTTGTTTTAGTTAGTTCTCTAGAACCAACTTCATTGTAATTTATGACCAATATATATTCATTATACTTAATATTAATAATATACTCATCACATCAGGATTTTTATTCTTTGTCAAATAGTATGTTATAATGTATTAAGAATATTTGTCACACTAAAAGGTCATAACAGTCCCCCGCTAGGATGAGAACCTGAAAGTGCTATGACATTGTTATTGAATATATGTTATATAGTTGAATGATATCAATTGAGGGACATAAATGATACAGTCTATGAGTGGTGGGGAATCATATGGCTTTGAGGAACCTTCTCATGGTGTCCTCCCTTGGGAATATCTAGTAATATATTATGAAAACAAGATTTGTCAGTAGGAAATCCACATTTATATATGTCATTGGATATTCCTATTTGTAGATGTATGTATTATCCCTTAGACAATAAGATTATTATTAATGATTGTTATGATTTTTTTCACTTAGATGTATAAAAGAATCCCATGATGAATTTTTTTTTGGTGAGGTGGGATATGTTGGGGGCATCATTATTAATATTTCATTAATGAATAATGCGAGAAAGTATATATCAATTATGTTATTTAATGAAAGATAATATCTTATGCCCTTTTATGGAGATGATATAGCCTAAAAAAATTCAAATACATGGTGTTATATAGGCAATTTATATTTCTAGAATGTAAAATAAATACACATTGATTACATAGGTTGATGGAACCGACATGAAACCTACTAGATTAGAGATATCATGATAAAGGGATAATATTACATGGTAAGCATCTGTATGAGTTGACATGTCATTACGACATTAACTTCTTTATCTATGGGTTCCTTGGTGTGTTTCTAGATGTTAACCATGGACTTTAGGATGCTTTTCCAAATGCCACTAAGAAAGAGGCAAAGATGGTTACACACTAAGTGTATCCAGAAACTCAGTTATTTCTAATATTATGAAATATTACATTATAGGTTTAATAAATATTATTCATGTCCATGGATTCATAATTATTCATGTATACTTGATCACATTTATTACATCACTAGTTATTCTGGAGAAAATATTAGGAGATTAATATTTAATAAATATTTATTTTCTATTTTGTAAATATAATATTTATTTATTTAATAGTGAATAATTAAGTAATATTTACTAAATAAATAATTTAACAATATTCAAGGTGTGATAAATATTGTGGAGGAATGGAAAACCAAGTTTAATGGTCTCGAGAGAATTAATAATTATTGAATATTATTTAATAAATAATATTTAATTATAATTTTCAAGTTAAGCGCATGTCAAGAAATAACAATATTACTATTATTATTTGAAATGTGGGTTTTCTAGGATGAAATAAATAATTAATATCACTTGTTAAATTATTTTATATTAACCATAGAAATATAAACACACAATTATATTATTTTTTCTAGATCCAATTTAGTTATTTAAAATGAATATTGGAGGATCATCTCACGCATAGATAAATACCTTATCCAAGAACACTGCCAAGAAGGACAAGAAATCCTCCTCCACCAGATTAAGGAGAACATTTTGAGAGAGATTCTTGAGGTGATCAAGAAAGATGATGTAAGCACAAGGATCCTCTATGATACCACATAGATAATTCTTTGACAATGTATGGATATTCCTGGAACATGTGTAGATCACCTCTGGAGGAAATCTACAGTTTCTTTTTATAACACAATGAAGATGCATAGTAGATTCATCAACTAATAAAGAATTCCTTAGAGGTAATTATTTATGTAATTAAATTAATTATAAACAATATTTTTTGATCTCATATATCTCTGGTTCTGATGTTACTAATGTTTTCTATCATTTATACAATTCAGTTGATCATGGAATTCACCATCACATTGATCATAGGTTGATCATCGATTATGAATAGAAGAAAATATGGGGCCCTCCCAATGCATTCTACTGCTATGACTAAATCCTATAAATTGTATAAGAGTGAGCACATAATTTTTTATAATTATTTACAAATATTTGGTGATTTATGTTTTTATAATTTAGTTTATCAATTATAGTTTAATAATTATTTAAATATTATTTGCGAGATCTATTTCTTCCTCCTTCATTTCTCAAAGATCTAATCGAGTTGATTAATTTTATTATTAAAATAAAATCAAGGAACTCATTTATAGGTTTTAAGGATTCTAGCGGGAAAAAAACAAACTACGCACCATGTAACCGAAGATATACACCGTGTAAAAAATTAAACGCATCAAGATTTTATTTGGAGATAAATTTGATATTATGTGTGGATTATTGCATTATTTACACCATTTAACTCTCCATGTGTTGACTATAATGAAATGTCTCACGGTCAGATGGACTACATGCCGTGTATCCCACATGCCAGGCATGTAGTCCCTTAGGGTCAGAGATGAGCTGTGTATTCTATAAATGACCTACCTATCTGGTGACTGTGTAACACCGGTTCCACAAGGTGTGTGTCCCATTAGACACATCGTGTACTCCAAATTTTATAAGGTACATTTTACATGATGATTCCTTAGGTGTGTACCTTGGATTGATGACGAAAGTTCTACACACCATAGAGATCAGATCTATATGTCATGTACTTATACCAAGTTAGGAAGATTCCAAATTTATTTATTTTACTATGTTAACCTTGAGACATGTACATGCGTTTGGTCATAAATATAGGACATGTCATGTGATAGGTTTTAATATGCATAAATATTAAATTGTTAATTAATACCTATGTAATTTTAAGATCTTAATATCATGTATGATTTATATTACAAGTGGTTACTCTAAATACATTCAATCTTAATATGTGGCTGAAAAATCGAGTATTTCGTGTAATCATTCATGAAGTACACATTGTGAAAGTATGTGATAAGTCATGTTTTCCATATGTTTGAAGAGTAAAATAGTATATGAGTAAAATACATGTAACGTAAAATTAGATGGGTATTAATCATGTTCCCTACAAGTTAAATTTATGTACAACCTTAATTTTAAATGAATGTATTTAATTTTTTAAAATTATAATGGATGAGAATATCATGGAAATTTAGATAATAATTAAGATAACATGATTAATTAATTAAAGATAACAATTAATCAACTTGAGTGTGATTTATCTTAAATAAGAACGATTAATAATTGAATGCTAGTTTTATTAAATGTGTAACTCATTGAATGAATCTAGATGATCATGATCTAGAACAAGCATTTTGTATGAGATTGGTTTCATTTAATGTAGTATTAAAATTAATTTTTTGGCATGCATGCCTTCTCACCTCATTATTATGTAGGGCATGCATGTCCATGGTTTATTTTATGTTAAAACCTTTTCCCCCTCACCTGCGTGTGAGTAAAAGGCATATGTAATGTATGGATCTCCCATGCTAGTGGAGGTGGTTCATGTTTGGAGGTGAGGTGAAACCCACCCAAGGAGATACAAAGGTGGACAGGTGGAAAGATGTAAACACAAACCTCAATTGGTTCAAGGTGTTTCTCCCCTTGTTCAATGGTTAGTTTAACAACCTCGAGATACACTAAACAGTAGTGTAAGATCATGATCATACCCTTTATTTTATTTATTTCATGTTTCCTGGTTATTTCATTATGGATGTTTTGATGCAATCACATAATTAATGAATTAAAAAGCATGAAGGATGGATGTAAAATAAACTTGCTTATGCAAAAATGTTATCTAATACATTGTTAATCACATAAGTAATCCCACATAATATTAACAATAATCTGATAAATATTCCAATTGGAAATTTAGGAATAAAACGATAAAATTCCTCAATAATATTTTAATTCATTATAGCCTTACATTAATTCGATTAGAATCAAACCATAGTTCAAAGTGATTGAACAACCAATTTTTGGGTAATTTTAATTATTAGTGAATTATAACATGTGTTTTTGGGTTTACTTAATGTTTTTCACATAAAGGGTTTATTTCCAAAGTAGTACATGGTGTAACTGAGAGGCGAAGGTTGAGAAAATCCTATTCAAGGATTTCAGGATTTGGGATTCCACTCAACAGATCAAGGAAATACGAGTTAATGAAGTTGAAATTTGGAATACCTACCTAAAACCATTCATGTTTCTCGAAAAAACAATGTTGGGGTAATGAGAAGGTTAATATGGATCCTTACTACTAGGATGTATAAGAAACATGATATTCCAAATCCAATGGTGAGGGGTATTGGGTTTCAATAAAATAGTGAGAGACTAATAAATATAATATTTATTTATTTGTCTAAATTTTATCAGATTATGTATTGAAATTATTCTTATCTTATTTTTTAGAAACAACAATAAAATTACATCAGACATATCATTATAATCCATACTTGAGAAGAAAAACCTTCTCACTAGCATGAATTTCAAAGAGTGGAAATGGCACCTACATGTCATCCTTCACCAGGAAATGAAATTGTATGGGCATGAAGAACATTTAACCATTGTGCATAGACACAAGGAAAGTGATGAAAAACTATCTCTCTATGGGAAACATTTGAATAATGCTATAGATTATTGGTTCTTTATGATGTCATCTATTTTCAATGAGAATTTTAAGAAACATGAGGATATGGATGTCTATTGCATGATGTCTCACCTTCAGAATATCTACTAAAAGAAGGTGAGATAAGAGAGGTATATGATCTTCAATTCGTTGTTAATAATTAATATAGGAGAGTCTGTGCTAGTTGGGCCTCATGTAGTCAAGCTTATCAGCTACATTGAAAGTGTGGACATATTAGGAATTAAATTCCCAAATGAGTTGCATACAGATATCATACATTCATCACTTCCCAATACCATATCCAACTTTATTGTGAATTATGATATGATAAATAATGAGAAGAGTCTTTTGAAACTTCTGACCTTGATTCACCAAGTGTATAAGGACATGGTACATGATAAAGCTATGATCATTATGGTGAATAAGAAAAGGAAGTACATGGAAAAGGGACTCATGACTTATAAATAGTCTAAAGATCCTAAGAATTATATTTCTATGAATTAGAAGATCTAAAGGTAGGGTAAGGAAAAAGAAGTAGTATGTTTTGCATGTGCCCAGATAGGCCACTAGAAGGGGAACATCCCTTAGAAGAAAGTGGAAGCTAAATGTGTGTATTTTATTGAGTGAAATATTTTTATTTCTACACATTGGGTATTAGATACTACTTATGGTGCTCACATATGTATCCAAATGTGGGAACCAAGTAGATTCCAAATTATTTTTAGAGGATATGTTGATTTGAGAGCTATCAATGGTGCAAGGCTAGAAGCTCAGGCCATTGGTGACTACCTCCTTTCATTTCCAAGAAGAGTGATTTTTGTTTTAAGAGATTTTTATTATATACCTATAGTTACCAAGAACATAATTTCCCTGTCATGTTTAGATATAGATGGGTTTATTTTTAAATTTGGACATAGAAGTGGTTTCTTTTCTAAGGACAACATATGTTATAGTACTTCACATTTAAAAAATGATCTTTATGTATTAAATTATGAAAACCATGTTTTGGAAACTGATTATGAATCCTGTTCACACGACTCATATAACACCAAGTTTTGGGAAAACCATATTGGTCATGTAAATGAGAAGTGTTCTAAAAAGATCTATTAAGATGGTTTTTTAGAATCTTCTAATTTAAAACCACTTGATAAATTTAATAATTGTTTATATGAAAATATAAACATACTACCATTCTATGGATAGGGTGAAAGCGCTATATATCTTCTAGGATTGGTAGACACTGATGTGTGTGGACCTTTTCTAGTAAAATCTAGAGGGGTATATTCTTACATCATTACTTTTACTTATGACTTGAGTAGATATAGATATATTTACTTGATAAGGTATAAGTCTGAGTCCTTTGAGAAATTCAAGGCATTCAAGAATAATGTATAGAATCCGAGAAGATTTTATTGGATAAAGGTGTTGAATATCACAACCAAGAGTTCATTGACTTTATATATGATTTTGGGATTTTATCTCAACTCACTCCACCTTATACACCACAGTGGAATGGTGTTAGTTAAAATAGGAACCATACATTTTTAGACATGGTAATGTCAATGATGAGTCATACCAATCATCCATTATCCTTTTGGGGATATTTATTACAAACTGCGACATACACATTTAACTGAGAACCAACTAAAGCAGAAAGGGTAATTCCCTTCGAGCCATAGAGCGGAAATAAACCCATTTCATTAAATACATATGTATGGGGTTACGAGGCTTTTTTAAGACCTTAGTATGAAATAAACTCGTTCAATAGGATATGAAGTGTATATTTATAGGGTATTCCAAGGAAATTTTTAGATTATGCTTATACAAACCCTCAAAAAAGAAAGTGATTGTCACGAGAAAATCAATCTTTATTGTGATGGAGAACATCATAAAAAAGGATAGCGGGGGAAAGGTTTAATTCAATGAAGTTGATGCTCAAAATTAAAAAAATTTGGTACATGAATAGATTCCACATGTCCCTATAGAAGAAGCAGTTCCTAAAACACAAGTACTCTGTAGAAGCATAATAGATGTAAGAGAACAGGAGAGATATTTTTTTTGGTCATCAAGGATCTTGAATCATTATTGGTTGAAAGTGATGAACCTCTATTCTAAAAGGAGGCAATAGAGAGCTCTGAAGATGCAAGATGGCTAGAAGCTATGAATTCTGAGATGGATTCCCTGTATTAGAACCACGTTTGTGTTATGTTCAATGATCCAATTGATGTAAATCCTAATAGATGTAAATGGTTATTCAAGAAGAATCATGAAATTGAATGGTAGGTAAGTACCTATAATGTAACGATCATGGATAAAGGGTTTAACCAACATGAAGTAATTGACTATGATGAAAGCTTTTCTCTAGTTTCCATGTTTAAATCCATAAAAATCATACTTTCTATGGAATCTTTCCTTGACTATGATATTTGGAATATGGATGTCAAAACTACATTCCTTAATAAGAACCCTTATGAATATGTGTATATGAAAAAACCATAAGGTTTTGTCACTCCAAGTTATGCAAAAAGTATTTCTAAGTTGTAGAGATCCATTTATGGATTAAAGCAATAATCTTGGTTATGGAACATTAGATTTTATGAATCCAATAAAGAATTTGGTTTCATTAAGAATGAATGTGATCCTTTTTTTTACCATATGTTTAGTGGTAATGTGTTAATTACACTAGTATTATAGGTTGATGACATGTTACTTATTAGAAATTACATACCAGTCATACAATCTGTTAAGGACTGGTTACAAAAGTGTTTGTCCATAGAGGAATTAGAAAAATAATCATATATTCGAAAGAAAAAGATCATTCATGATAGATTCAAGAGGCTTCATAGACTAAGTCAAAGTATATATATTGACCAGATACTAAATAAATTAACTTTAGAATAATCCAAGAGGGTATTGGTTTCAGTGTCAAATGGTTTTCATCCTTCTATAAAAATGTGTCCTCAGACACAACATGAGAAAGAGGGAATGAGTAAGGTCCCATATGATTCAGTTATAGGATCAACCATGTATTCCATGTTATGTATTAAACTTGATGTTGCTTATGCATTGAGTATGGAATGAAGATATCAAGAACATCTAGGAGAAAAATATTGTACTTCTATTAAGTCTATCCTTAAGTATCTAAAAATATCTAAGGATATGTTCTTGGTATATGGAGGAGATGAGGAGCTGGCCATTAGAGGTTATACTGATGTTAGTTTTCAGATAGATTATAATGATTTGAAGACACAATCAGGATATGTTTTCTATCTCAACATAGGAGTTGTGAGCTGGAAGAGTTCAAAACATCCAGTTTTGGCAGATTCTAAAATGGAGTCTGAGTATATAGAGGCATATGATTCACACATGTAAGCTGTTTGGATTCAGAACTTTTTCCATGATCTTGATGTGATACCTAGTAGTAAATATCATATCATATTGTATTGTGATAATACTGTAGTGGTGGATCTTTCAAAATACCCATGGTCACACCAACAGACAAAGAATATACTCTGAAAGTATCACCTCTTGAGATATTTCTATCAGACGGGTGAAGTTGCAGTTAACAGAGTACTTACAAAAGAGAATGTGGCGAACCCCTTGACTAAGTCATATCTCAGAAGAAGTATGAATATCATGTAAGAGATATAAGACTGAAGGTTGTTTGCATTTTTCTCTAGTGCAAGGGGGAGTTTGGTAGAGTTGGTTCCCTGGAAAAAAATCATTTTTTACTTTATGATAAACATATATTCATTCTTTTTACTATTAATAAAATACTTATGACATCGTGATTTTTTGTCTGTGTGACATAGTATGTGATAATGTTCTAAGAGTAGCTGTTGCACTAAATGGTCATACCCGTTCCCTACTATGTTGAGAACCTATAAGTGCTATGACACTATTATTGAATATATGTTATATAGCTAGATGATATCATTTTAGGGACAAATATTATATAGGCTATCAAGGGTGGAGAGTCATTGGACTATGAGGAACCTTCTCATGGTTTACGCCCTTGGTGATATCTAGTAGAATATTATGAGAACGAGACCCTCCAGTTGAAAAATATACATTTATACGTGTCATAGGATGTTCCTATATGTAGATGTTTGTATTGTTACATTGAATTTAATAATATTATTAATGATTATTATGAGTCACACACTTAGATGTATTGATGAAAACAATGATAATAGATGTTCTCGGTGAGGTAGGATAGGTTGAGTGTGTCACGAGTAATATTGCATTAATGAATAATGGATGAAATGATTTATCCCATCTATTATAAAATTGAAGTTAATATCCTAGGTCCTTTGATAAAAATTATATAGCCTAAATAAATTTGTGGCCATGGTTTTCTATAGTAATGTTCTATATCTGTAAAGCTGATGAAAGATACATTGAGAAAATAGGTTGATGGCACTAGCATGAAACCTCCTTGATTTGAGATATAATGATAAAGGGGTTATATTACATGGTAAGAATATGTATGAGGTGACGTGTCATTGCAAGGCATGTGGCCTAATAATTATTCAGGTATGCTTGATCACATTTATTCCATCACTAGTTATTTGATGGAATATATTATGATTGGATTACTTAATAAATATTTATTTGTTGTTTAGGGAAGATAATATTCCTTTATTTTTTATAGATTAATGCAGTGATATTTATTTAATAAATAATTATACATTATTCAAGGCATGATGAATATTTTGGAGGAATGGTGGACTGAGTTTAATTGTTTGGTGAGGAATGATAAATATTTAATATTATTTAATTATAATTTACATGTTAACCGCTTGTCAAAAAATAATAATATTACTATTATTATTTGACATGGTGTTTTTATAGGATTAAATAAATAATTAAGGGAACTTGTATAATTATTTTATTTTAACCCTAGCTATATAAATAACCAATTATATTATTTTCTCTAAAGCCAAATACGTTGTGCATAAGGAATATTAGAGGATTCTCTCAAGCGTAGAGATATCCCTTCTCCATGAACGCTCCCAATAACGGTGATAAATCCTCCTCCACCATATTAAAGAGAATGCTTTGGAAGCAATTCATGAGGCGATCAAGTTAGATGATGCATGCACAAGTATCTTCTATACTAGAACCCATAGACTCCTTTAGTGACATTTGGATATACCTAGAACACATGTGGATCACTACTATAGGAAATATACAATTGGATTCTACAACACAATGATAGTGCACTGTAGATCAATCTCGAGATTTATCAATGAAAAAATAATTCCTTAGAGGTAAATTTTTACCTAATAATTAATTATAAATAATATATATTTATCTCATCTATCCCTAATTCTGGCACAAAAAAGTTTTTTTATCTGTTATTTAATTATATGGATCATGGAATTCATTGTCGCATAGATCGTAGATTGATCATTGATTATGTTAAAAAAATTTGGACCCCACCCTTTCCACGCTTTTTCTACACCTGGAAACAACAGTTTTGAGCTGTGTGAATCAAGAATACTTACATGTGAAAGAATAAAAAAGGCATATATATATATATATATATTCTCTCATATAGAGGGTAATATGTTAAATTCATCTAGGTTTACATATATATATATATATATATATATATATATTCATGTGTGTGTAAGAACGAAGGGTAGGTCTGAGTGGTCATCATCAGAAAGAGGCATATTTGAGGTAAGTCCCGTATACCAGGTCCTTTAATTTGAATCCCATAATTTATTGAGTGTTTTAAAAATTGTTTTTAATATCCCCCCCCAATGATCGGCTAGGGAGGTAAAAGTGGAGAGGGGTTTGGGGAATGGTCACGAGGTCAAGTCACCAAGCCAACATGTTTATCTATATTTTCTTCTTTTCCTATGTGCCACTTCTGTAGTTGTACCTGATTTTTTAGAATGTGTCCTGATATTAAATAGTATATTTATTTTATGATAATTTATAGTGTGGATTGGTGTTTTACTTTCCTTTTTTTCATGATTTTCGTCTATGTTTTGAAATGTATAATCTTTATTTAAATATTCCTCTATGGTTTCTTTAAAATCATAAACACTTTAAATGTTAAATAACTATTTCTAAAATGGTGTTGGGTGTGTGGTCGGTATTTCCCAAGATTTTTGTTGTGTTTATACAAGTTTTGAATGTTGATTTGAGTGAATATCGGTCATAATGTGATTTTAATAAGGATAAATTTCATGTTTTGGTATTTTTAGAAAAGTTTATGGGTTTTGGAGTAAATTTGAGGTTAAATGGTAGATTTACATTCTTATATGGGTTGCTTCGACTAATACATGATTTGATGTTTTTTAATTGTGTGGTGACTTTGTTTGTTAATTGGGATTTTAAATAGTTTTGGACCTTAAAAGGGCTGGGTAATTATTTTTTTAAAGAAAAGATATTCCTTATAAAGTAATGAAGCCCATTTGGAATGTTGAGAATGGTTTGTGAAAGTAGAAAACCCCTCTTATGTCATGCCCCCATTATTTTAGAAAAATTATGTGGATGTTAAATATGTAAATTGTTATGTGTTCTAGTGAATAGGCTTGGGAATTATTGTGTGACGTAAAAAGGGGGATGCTCTCAAGGAGGTAAATCAGTGGTGAGAAGTTGGATGTGGTTTTTAGAAAACAAATAGATATGTTCACATATGTTAGTTTGATAAGAACTCACCACCACATGAAATAGAGCACATGGGAATCCCGAGGTATCTAGGTGGGATAACTAGAAATAGTTCTCTAGTTGAATCAGGAGTATAATGTCCTAGATTCATCAATAAGGATTTACGATTACAACACTAACGAAACATGTGATATATTTAGAGACCCATAAAATTTTGGCTGAAATCACCTTAAGTGAATCATTTATGAGTATGATCCCTATTATATAGACCATTAGAATGGCGGACAGGATCCTATCTAGTGAATTGTGTAGGAGAACATTGTTGGTTGTGGTTCTTATACTATGTTTCATTGAGATATGTGGTTTCTATGGTACCACTTGTGTTAGTTACCTATATGAATTTTCCATAGTTCTCACTTGTAACATGATAATTGTGATGTTATTTTCTTTTTAGTTTCATCATTCTTGTTTTCTCTTTTATGAGAACCTTGATGTTGTGAAAAATATTTTTCTTTTATTTTGAAATGTCTATGCTTGTTTAGAAATTATTTTAGAAATGTGATGGAGGGAAAAATAGTTTTTTCTAGAAAAGTATAATCTTGTTACATGAATATTAAAATAATAGGAAAAAACAAATTTTATATTGTTTTATTTCCAATACTAGCATGACTTGGTTTTATTTTTAATGGTAAGGCAAAGGGAATAGTTTATCTGGGATTTCCTATTGTGTTTTAATAATCATGCCTATATTTCATTTTTGTTTTTAGCTTCTGGTTCTTCTTCCCACATTGGTTCCCTCATAAAGAGAGTGTGATCTTATAGTTTTAGGTGACCCATGAAGGCATATGGAGGTACATTTGTAGTTTTATTTTTATTATACTACTAGAGTTTTGTTTTATTGTTCTATTAATATTTCCTTATTTGTAATTTTTTAATGGGCCAAATTGTTCTCAACTACTTTCTTTTAATGGATAATACAAGTTTCTATCCTTAGAGGATTTGGAAAACCTTTTGGGCCTTGTTGTGTGCTGTTTGGGGTATCCAGTTTAGGGTCGACCTGGGTTGGTTCATAGAATACTTGTATCAGGAAGACAATTGTTATTTGGGGTGTTAAGTAGATTAAATATAAGGAGAGTTGGGACTTCTGAGGTTTATGTCAGAATGACATCATGAACTCTTTCCCATCCTGAGCCTCAATTTTCTAGGGGTAGTTTGAGATTTGAGTTTTTCCTTTATATGGTCTATGTGGATAAGGGATGAGAATAGGAGGGAGCTGGTGTTACCTAACAGGCATTCATGGAGTAGCGACCAACATATAGCACAATTTCATAATTAATGATAATTCATGAGGTTGATAATTTCTAAGGGTATAGTCTATTAAGCCATGTTTTCTGGTTAGGCATAGCAACTAGTTCTGGATTTTTATATGTTTTTATGTGAGTTATGTTTGGGATTATTTTTTTGAAATGGATAGATTTCAAAAATGAAAATGGTTTTCATTGAAAATGGTTTTCAAAAGGGAAAATGGTCTTCAGAATGGAAAAATGGTTTTTGAAATGAAAATGGTTTCTACAAATGATTTTTTTATGGAATGTGTGGTTTTCAAGGGAAAAAATGGGAGGCTGTTTTTGAAATTGTATAGGGATTTAGGATACACTTTTTGGAAGTTGAAATGAATACATATTAAGAATTTGTAAATGTGTCTCCTTAATTATAAGTGGAAACATTAAAATGGATGGGAATTTGGGATTTAGGTTGAATGGCCTATTTTAAAAATAATTTTTTTAATTGACCCTTGGTATTTCTATGAATGATCAATATGTGGATATATTCATGCGAAACGTTGATAATTTGTGGTATGTGTGGATAGATTCTGGAGCTATAATAAGGATATATATATGAGAAACTTCATGGAAAACCAATGGTTGGTATTTAAGTTGTTTTTCTTAATTAAAAATGGTTTTCAAAAATTGTTATTCAATGTTTTGGAAAGTGAGTGAGCAGTTGTTTTGTATTTTATTTTAATTTTTTGTATCCTTCTTTGAGGGTTCTTGGTTTTTACATGTTGAATGTTTTTGGAATGGTGATTTGTGTTTGGGTTTTGGTTTGTGATTGATGTGTGAAATTTTGGTTTATGATGCATTTTTATTCAACAACATGTTTCTTGTTTTTGAGTATGCCACCCAGAAAAGTACTAGATGTGTATAGTGAGTCTCTTCTATTTGTTGGTTCTATAAAAAACCTTAGAGGAGTGGTAGGATTGAGTTATTATCAATTATTGTTTATCTTCTATGGTGATCGCGATCCATTGGTGGCAATGGACTATCTTGATGAAGTTTTTGGCATTTTAGGTTGTTGAGAACACCCAAAGATATGACATCCCATACTGTTTTGGGTTCATTTGAAGGTTTAGCATTAGATAGGTGGAGGGTGGTCATCTCAGCATCTTTTAATGTTGGGATTTCTGGAGAATTTTTTTAGGAAACTTTCATCTAGTGATTTTTAATTGAGGAAGTGAATGTAAGGAAAGTGGCAGGGATCATGAGAGTTCAGAAGGGTCAGTGGAAGATGAAGACCTATGTAAACCAGATTAAGGAACCAGTTTCCTTTTTTTCATAGGTTTAATTGGAAGATCATCTTGAACTCCCAATTCTCGTTTTAGGTCTTCAGATATAAATTAAGGAGGGATTAATCTTATCTTGTGATGTTTAGTTTGGGTAGTTTGTGGATGAGGTATTTTATTTAATGTTGGTTCCTAAAATGTAAGCGGTAATAAGTTTAGATCCTCTTGGAACCCATGAGGGTTCCCCATTTGGTGGAGGGTGTAAACTATAGGAACCTATCACTAGAAATTCTAATTTTTTGGTCTCATATTTCCATTCATCACACCACCGTATAGGAGCTTCTAGTGTGTCCATTTTGGGAATCAAGCTTCATCTTGTGAAATTCATCGGAAGCATGCTGATAATTTGTCCATTTAGGTCAATTGGAGAATTTATTCAAATGAAATCACTATATAGAGGATTATTATTTAGAAGATTTTAGTTGTTTAATATAGGGAAGTCAATTCTTCATGAAAACTAGGATCCTTCAATAGGCCCTAGAGTGGATCTTGTAAAAAGTTAGGAATTCCCATGCATGTGGGGAACCTTGAATCAAGAGTAGTATGAGTCTCTCATTTCTTGTTTCCTTAATTTTTTCAATTTCCTCATTTTTGTGAAATTTTTGTTGACTTTTTCTATTGGAGTTCTAGTGATTGTTCTCTTTTTAGAACGTGATTCCTTGGTTAGTAGTTCTTTCTCGTGTTTGAATTTCTTTGATGGATCGGTTTTAGTTTTGGGTTCTCTTTTGTTCTTGATTTTGGGATGTTTAGGTTCTGTGGAAATAACGACCCTTGGTTTGATCTTTTGTCTAGTTCAATTTTCTCTGTGGGTTCCCTTTATATCATGAATTTTGGTTCAGGTTGGGAGTTCCCAATTCTGGTGGTGGTGTTTATTAGATCGGGAAGATAAGCTTGGGATTCGTTTTTGTTGTGAGTTCCCATGTTTTCCTTGATAATAGTAGTTCCATAGAGATATTTGGGTTCTTATGGTGGGGATAACCCTCTTATTTTTCCCATAGTTCTTCTCATTAATGTTCTTCATAGAGGTGGTTGGGTGTAACATGTGAAGTGTAAAGGTCACCAATAGGTTCAATGTTTTATCTAGCTTTATTCCATTTCAGTTTGAGATTTGTTTACCAATTGGTACGATGACTTTCTGTGGGTAGAAAGTGTTGGGGTGGGGATGATTGTCCCACCCTGACCTTGGAATTTGAATTAATTTAATTATATATTTATATTTCAGTATTGGTTTTGACTTTTGGTAGTTTGTGGGTTGAATTTGAAATTTTTAATTTTTTTAGCTATTGTATGGTTATCCCACATGGTTTGTAGTGACTGTGTGGTTCCTGTGTGTGTGACTAGGTAGGGAAGTGGTGTGGCGCACAACTTGTGTGTACTGTCTGTTAAACTGTGTGACAAGCATGTGAAATGGCTCTATCAAATGATAGAGTTTATTTTCATGGTCGACACATGATTTATCAAACCATGTGGTCATCACATGTGTGTGCCCCTTATTTCTAGTAGGGTGTGCACGATTGGCTCACGGTCTAGAAAATTGTGAGGCCATACAGTACAGCTTGCCCATAATTCAAAAATAACATTAAGTTTAAATAAATTAAAATAAAATAATAAGGAAATAAATGGAAAGAAAGAATAAAGAAATATTTTTAAAATAATAATAATTTTATTTTTATAATAATGGTGATGATTATGATGATGATGATGATTATTATTATTATTGTTATTATTATTATTAGGGTTTTCATTAAACCCTTTTTGGGTTCCTCCCCCACCACACATTATACACCCCTCCCCCCTCCCTTATCACACAACCACCCTTGTCAAGAGGCCCCCCATGTGCTCGGCCTCTTCCACCTCCCTCCTTCTAGTAACATTTATCCTCCTATTTTGGTGTGATATCCTCTCTGTTAAACCTTCCCCCCCTTCTCTGCCCTCTATTTTTGTGGTTTTCTTCCTCTGTATAGTGCCCGTTCCATGATCTAACTCTAACCCTATTTTCGAGTTCTCCCTTATTTCGTATTTATTATTAAGATTCATTGCCCCATTGATGACTTTTCATTCTATGTTTTTCAAAGTCAGTGGGTTTCACATCAATTTTGAGTAAGGAATCTTTGGTTCCTTTTCATTTGTTTAATTTTAAATAAGGGGTTCTATGATTTTTGATTTGCCCGTAATTTTTATTGAGTGTGTTAGATCTCTTTGATGTGGTTTTGTGTTGTGGGAATAAATAATTCTTACATGTGTATGCATGGGTAAGGAATATATATATATATATATGTATGTATTTATGTATATATATATATATATATATTTGTGTGTGTATGGGTGGGTGTGTATGTGTTTGTGTGTGTGCCTTATTGATACATATTCCCTCATGGAGAGGAGAATATGTGAAATGAAACAAGAGGTATATATATAAATTAATGTACATATAATCATGATGGTTTAGATAGAGTGGTCTTTATCAAAAAATAAGCATGTTTGAGGTAGGTCACCTATGCCCATGCCTTTAATTTGAATTCCATAATTACTTGATTGTTTTAATGAAATGTTTTTTATATTAAATTTAATATATATGCTATGAAATTGATAGAAACTCGTGGTGTTGAACTTTCCTTTATTTTTCATGATTCACCTTTATGTTTTGAAATGTGTAATATTTATTCAAATATTCCACCATGCTTAGTTTAAATTTCTCAACAACTAAAATGCTAAATAATGGATTCTAAAATGGTTTTGGGTGTTTGGTGGGTATTTCCCAAGATATGTGGTGTGTGTATATTAGTTGTGATAGTTTAGTCGAATGAATATGGGTTCTTGGTTGATTTTAAAAAGGGTAAATTTTATGTTTTGATATGTTTGGAAAAGTTCATCTGTTTTGGTGTAAATTTGAGGTTAAATGGTGAATTTCCTTTCTTAAATGGGTTTATTCGACTCAGGTAGGGTTTCATGTTTTTTAAAAAATTTTGTCTCTATTTTGTATAATTGGGATTTTAAATGGTCTTATAACATAAAATTATCGGATGATTATGTTTTTTAAATAAAAGATATTCCTAGTAAAGTAATGAGGCTCATTTGGAATTACGAGAATGGTTTGTGAAAGTGGGAAACCTCTCTTAAGGCATTCCCCTTTTAAAAAAATGATGTAAATGCCAAATGTGTAATTTATGATATGTTCGTTGTAACACCCCAAGATT
Organism: Viscum album; assembly: GCA_963277665.1. Lineage (NCBI taxonomy): Eukaryota > Viridiplantae > Streptophyta > Magnoliopsida > Santalales > Viscaceae > Viscum > Viscum album. The sequence goes on along the minus strand of OY728130.1, from coordinate 2,104,842,616 downwards.
TCATAGTGTGTTATTTCTTCAAAATATTCAATAACTTGCACTACACGCAACACCGAGTTAAAGCGCACCATGACTTACCAAACAAGCCGTTCAAAAGAGGTTATGAATAGTATTAACAAAATTTTAAATTTTATATAATCCATATTATTATAGAATCCATATTATGAGTTTCTTAGAGATAATATAAGAACAAATTACTTTTTTCAGATAAAAGAAGTAATTTTCAAAAATGCACTTTTACCAACTTTAATAGTGAACATTTTTTAAATACAATATTTTAAACTTTTATATATTCAATTTGACTAAATAAGTTTATTATTTAGAATGGGGACATAAAAAAATTACAATTTAACACCCCAATCTTCGACGGTACGCTTCTCTTTGAATAATGCAATAGCATGTGTTGTACGCAACTTTGAGTTCTAACAAACACCACAACCGATCAAACTAGCTGTAATGAATAGTAATACCTAATTTTTAAAATTTTAGAAATTTTATCTCTCCAAATGGACTTAATTTTTGGATTCAGAGTATCTAATTTAGCCTAAGGTGAAATTTTGGTACTTTTCGGATAACTTCCATATTGTGATGAATAGTGAAAATTACTAAATTTTAATTAAAAACAACTTTTTAATCAAAATAAATAATAGTGATAAATTATGAATTTGAGTGGTTTTAAAGTATATTTAGAATATATTTTTACCATTTAATACAATGTTGGTCATTGGACATAATTTCAAAATTAAACCGAACATAAACAAATATCAATCTTTTGATAGTTATTATATCTTAAAAACACGCTTTTGGTTTTGACAGTGGGAATTAATTTTAAATTAATTTCCTCCACTTCTGTGTTTTGAATTTGGAAAAATGGATTCCATATTTGGAAGAAGGATGTTCAAATTGTGTAAATAGTTAACTTTTATTTTTAGAGTTTTTGAATAATTACTTCGGTAAATATTTTATTTACCATGGTTAAAGGGTAAATCCGGTAAATAAGGGTTAAGAAATAATATTATAATAATAACAAAATTACCCCAAAACGTGTTATAACCTTATTGGTTGAAACATGTTTGACCATGGGCATCTTTGGGTCAATTTTGGGACCCCACGGTGCCACTTGTAAGTGATAGGGACACTTTATTTTAATTAAGTTAAAATGAATACAAAAATGACACAAGCATATATATTTTAGAAAAACAATTTTTACATAGGGATATATATGTTGGATTTTCGACTATAAATATTCATTAGAAATCTAAAAGGATTTCATACATAATTATATTTTATTTATAATTTTTATACATTAAATAATTTAATTTATTTATGACACAATGATGATGCAGTAATTACCATAATAGTGAAAAATTAAAATAATTGATATTATAAATACCCAAATAAATATAATTTGAGACTTTTAATGAATTAAACTAATTTTCTAGGATAATATGACATATTAGAATTTATTTAATTGACTTTTTCGAAGTAATCATTCTTTTATGATTTCTAAAAAAATCAATTATTGAATAGTGTCAAAATTGACATAAAAGAGTTTTTAAAAAAAATATTATATTATTAATTGATATAAAATTCCTAAAAATATATGGTTCGGCCAAGAGACTTATATCATGATAGGTGTATCATTAATGGACCACTTGGGGGGTCGCTTGGAGGTATATAGTATGTTTATTAACTATATAATATAAAGATACAAAGTGACATGGTAAGTGTCAAACTAATTAACTAAGAGTTAAAACTAAAAGATAAGGTGAATATAGTAACCCAAACCTGTCGAAATTCTATTGGTTGATTGGTTTTCGATCTATCCCCACCTTATCCTTTAAATAATCCACTTTGGAGCCATTAAAAACCGAATATGAATTTATTATAAAATAATATATCTAGCTTTTCCAAAGGTGCATCTCACCCCTCTTATAAAAGGGCACTCTCCCTTCTCATTAACTAACACCTTAAAAGCCTTTTGGTTCAGCCAACCTCTGCCCAAATAATCTCTCAAAGTCCCTCACTTCATCCTATAGGCCATCCTTTAGTCAGAAAGACAACTTAAGAGACCTTTTGATCAAATCAAAAGGAAGAACCCGAAGAAGAGGAGGTTAACCTACCCCAACCAAGGAAAAGTACAAGGTAAGGGGTTTAATCTCACTCCTTATTCTCGTGAAATTCATGCCATATTGCCACTATTACCTTTTTTGTGGTGTATGTAATTCCCATAATTATATTATTTGTGTAATACACTTTAATTTATGTGTATTTATATATTCATTGTATGATACCTCTTTCATGGGTTGTATGTTTCGTAAGTTACCAAACTGGTAAGGGTTAATTTCACAATCTCTTTATTATCTGAGGTTGTTTTTACATATGTATCTACTGGGACATATTTATTATCCATATACATGTTTTATGAAATAGTTTTCAAATGTATTATTTTAAAGTACTTTTTACTAAAACATCATTTCAAATGTTTTAAATATTTATTTTTCTAAATGTTTCTCATTAATGTCCATGTCTTCAAAATGGTTTTTATGGATTTATTTATATAAACATGAATGTTTTTTAAAATGTTAATTCCTTTCAAAAGTTTCAATGTGGTATGGGACACTTTTATTCAAAAATATATTTAAATGACTTCTTTTCTAAATTGTGCTACTTTTAAATGTTTTCATGAAAAAGGGGTATTACTCTCAAAGAGTTTTACAAATCAATCTCTTCTATGTCAAAATCCTTTAATGTATTTTAAACTTGTTTTGAAGTTTATTTATCATGATAAAAATCTTCCATATTGTGTTGAAGGTTTTGTGATATATTTGACTGTGGATGTGTTATTTATATACCAATCATGGTTTATGGGTAAAGTATTGACATTTCTCATGATAGTTTTAATACAAATTTTTATGTTATATATCATCCTCTTCTTAAGATGAATGTGTGGGACTAGTATGTTCCGGGTTGGGGACCGGTAAAATTAATCCCTTCGGGTTGGTGTCCGGTTATTAGAGGCACTCCAGGTTGGTGTCCAGTTATTAGATGCACTCCGGGTTGGGTTCCGGTTATAGTTAGCCCCTAGGCCTTGGCACGAGGCCTTGATAAAAAATTAAAGTTCAGCATTATGAATTCCACCATTATGAAAGTGGTTAGTGATATTGCATGTGATTATTTGATTAGTAGAATATCCATGTGATTTTGTAAAGGGTTTTATTTAAATTTATTTCTGCCATATTATGCTGAATTTCAAGTTTAAAAGGATTTTGTTTTAGTTTTATACATTGACTTAAATGTTTATGCTTATTTTTGAATGTTTCTGTTGTATTGCTTACCCTTACTGAGCATTTGAGCTCACTACTTTCTATGTTTTATTTTTCCCAGGATTCCAAGAAGTGTAATGTGATTGATATGAAGGGTTAAGACAAGGGAATAATGGCATTCATAAAGGATTATTTATGTTGTTTTGTATGTTATGAAGTGTAATGTAACATTCATGTATGTAATCTTTTTTCCAAGACTACTAAACTGATCGGTTCTTCGGGACTTGGTTCCTTGTAATCATGCCAATGTATTAAAATAATGCACCGACTCTGGGTCACTGGGGTCAAGGCGTTACAGTTGGTATTAGTGGAAGTTTAACAATAACCTTGGAAACTAGATTTCGATAAACTCTGATTAGAGCACATAGCCCTAAGATAGACTTTGAGGATTAGTATAGAAGAACGTCATGGAATTTTGGTATTGTAGAGATTTTGTGAGTTTTCTGAGCAATACATCCCTGTGTGGATACAAGCAGGTAGAGGCAGCTCTGGCACAGATGTACCTAGGGGTAAAACCCGAAAACACCGCTTTGAGCTAGACTCGAACGTGAACTGGTGCACGACAACGGGCCTTGCTGCACTCCTGGTTACGACACTCCCGGGGGATATGCTTAAGATAATTCTCATTTTATTTACAAACCATTATAAAGGGATCATGAGTATATACTTACTCAAAGAAAACATTTTTTACGATTATGGATTATATCAATAAACTGTTCAATTTGCATTAGGAATTATTTATTGCAATTCATAAACTAACCTAGTTTATGCTATTGTTTAGAAATGGCGCCCAATAGAAGGAATGTGAACTACAGTAATACGTATGATCCAAAGAGTAAGAAGGATCATATCTTTCATTGTATTAAGACATCATTTAGAAGGGAAATAGTCTCCCATGTATTATCATCATATGAAGAAATAGTATCATGTGTGGATAACATAACTAAAGAGTTTACTGAGTCCTATGGCTTTGAAGGGAAGCAAGAGAAGAAAAGGATGGAAGAGAGAAAGATGGATAAAGGGAAGAGGGAAAAGAAGAATTTCCTCATATGTGATAACTGTGGGAAGAAACACCCTGGAACTTTCCTGAATGGAATGGGAGTTTGTTATAACTGTGGAGGAAGAGGGCACAAAGTACTTGACTTCAAGGTTAAGAAAATGGTTTCAAATGTACAATGCTTCATTTGCAAGGAGTTTGGACACTACGCGAACCTATGTCCCAGTCATCAGACTATATAGCAAATGATTCTATTAGATAATAATCAAATTATGATACTACCATAGATGAAGGGGAATGATTAGAGTTCTTATGTTGATTATTTCATTTGAGTGTTGTGTCAACAATGTACTTGTTATAATAATTATGGAGTATATAAGGATTGTACTGCAGTACTATTTCATTAAGGACTTGAGATTGTGTGGAACAACAAAAAGTGACTCAATAGCAGGTTAAATTTTTGGAAAATATATGGTTGAGAGAAAGTTAAACCATAATATGGTTTTGATACCGAGGTAGTGATTTTAGAATAATACATGATTGATTTGGATAAATTATATTAGATATTCTTGACTACCTTGAAACTGATTAATGATTTGTATATTACATCATTGTTGTGGTTTACAACATTTTTGGATTGAAGGAGTATATCTATTATTCTTTCAGTAATAAGGGATCATGAATGCAATCAATAAGGTTTTATGGTAATTCAGAATGTTGCAGTGTTTTAAAAGAATACATGATGAAGGTGATCACATGTTATTACGCAGAAAAAAGGATCTTAATTGTGTTTACCTTCCTTATAAAATTTAGACTGAAGTATTTTCGATAGTTCTAGTTTGGATTATTTTGGATTGCCATAAAAGGAAAACCCGGAGGTCGGACAGCAACCCGTTGCGTCCGGCAAGTCCATGAGACTTGAAACCAAAACCGAATGGCGACAAGGGTGTATCACCTACCACTGACCCACGTGATGTCCTTGTTTGAATAATGTATTTTTTAATGGTTATTCTAGATGAATTATAAATTCATTTTTTTAACCCTATACGAATAGGATAAATAGAATATTATTTTTGAGTTCTATTATCCTTTAGAGTGAAAGATGAGTTTGTGGTAGAACATAGTTAAAGGATGAGACTCTACTTGTCAAGTATATATTTTTATTCTTCTCTTATTCAATGAAGAAATTAATTCTTATACTTTAGTGAAGGGATCTAAAAACAAAAAAATGTTTTATCCTAATACCATATGTTTTGTTGAACCGATTTTATTTTAAATCATCATAGATTGATGAATTTAAGGCCCTCAATTTACACTTCATTGTGATTGATGACCTCAATCACTACCTATAAATATTTACGTTTTTCCTCCAATTATATGTCTATAATTTCCACCAATATTATCCTAATCGAGATCATAATTTGGTGGTGACCAATTCATTTCCCCTTTCCTCATATTAAGACTAAATTTTATTAACCCAATTTCCGATGTGGGTTTTCCCACAAAGATATTTTCTATATTCAACCTTTTATTTTCGAAGAACAATTTCAAATTGCGAGGACGCAATTTATTGAAGGAGGGGAGAATGTAATACCCCAAGATTTCAAAGTGTGTTATTTGTTCAAAATAATTCAATAACTTGCACTGCACGCAACACCGAGTTAAAGCGCACCATGACTTACCAAACAAGTCGTTCAGAAGAGGTTATGAATAGTATTAACTAAATTTTAAACATTATATATTACTTAAAATTTTAGAATCCATATTATGAGTTTCTTAGACATAATGTAAGAACAAATTCCTTTTTTTCAGATAAAAGAAGTAATTTTCAAAAATGCACTTTTACCAACTTTAATAGTGAACACTTTTTAAATCCAATATTTTAAACTTTTATATATTCAATTTGACTAAATTAATTTATTCTTTAGAATGGGGACATAAAAAATTTACAATGTAACACCCCAAGCTTCCATGGTACTCTTCCCTTTGAATAATGCAATAGCGTGTGTTGTACGCAACATCGAGTTCTAACACACACCACAACCGATCAAACTAGCCGTTATGAATAGAAATACCTAATTTTTGAAATTTTAGAAATTTTATCTCTCAAAATGGACTTCATTTTTGGATTCGGAGTATTGAATTTAGCCTAAGGTGAAATTTTGGTACTTTTCGGATAACTTTCATATTTTGATGAATAGTGAAAATTACTAAATTTTAATTAAAAACAACTTTTTTAATCAAAATAATTAATAGTGACAAATTATGAATTTGAGTGGTTTTAAAGTATATTTAGAATATATTTTTACCATTTAATACAATTTTGGTCATTGGACATAATTTCAAAATTAAACCGAACATAAACAAGTATCAATATTTTAATACTTATTATATCTTAAAAACACGCTTTTGGTTTTGACAGCGGGAATTAATTTTAAATTAATTTCTGCCACTTCTGTGTTTTGAATTTGGAAAAATGGATTCCATATTTGGAATCAGGATATTTAAATTGTGTAAATAGGTAACTTTTATTTTTAGACATTTTGAATAATTACTTCGGTAAATATTTTATTTACCATGGTTAAAGGGTAAATCCGGTAAATAAGGGTTAAAAAATAATATTATAATAATACAAAATTACCCTAAAACGTGTCCTAACCTTATTGGTTGATAAATGTTCGACCATGGGCATATTTGGGTCAATTGTGGGACCCCATGGTGCCACTTGTAAGTGATAGGGACACTTTATTTTAATTAAGTTAAAATGAATACAAAAATGACACATGCATATATCTTTTTGAAAAACAATTTTTACAAAGGGTTATATATGTTGGATTTTCGACTATAAATATTAATTAGAAAGATAAAACTATTTCAAACATAATGATATTTTATTTATAATTTTCAGACATTAAATAATTTAATTTATTTATGACACAATGAGGATGAAGTAATTACCATAATAGTGAAAAATTAAAATAATTGATATTATAAATACCCAAATAAATATAATTTGAGACTTTTAATGAATTAAAATAATTTTCTAGTATAATATGACATATTAGTATTGATTTAATTGATTTTTTTCGAAGTAATCATTCTGTTATTATTTTTACAAAAATCAATTATTGAATAGTGTCAAAATTGACATAAAAGAGTTTTTAAAACAATGATTATATTATTAATTGATATAAAATTCCTAAAAATCTATGGTTCATACAACAGACTTATATCTTGATAGGTGTATCATTAATGGACCACTTGGGGGTCTCTTGGAGGTATATAGTAAGTTTATTAACTATATAATATAAAAATAAAAAGTGACATGGTAAGTGTCAAACTAATTAACTAAGAGTTAATACTAAAAGATAAGGTTAATATAGTAACCCAAACCTATCTAAATTCTATTGGTTGAGTGGTTTTAGACCTATCCCCACCTTAATATTTAAATAATACACTTTGGATCCATTAGAAACCTAATATGAATTTATTATAAAATAATATTTCTACCTTTTCCAAAGGTGCCCCTCACCCCTCTTATAAAAGGGCACTCTCCCTTCTCATTAACTCACACCTTAAAAGCCTTTTGGTTCGGCCTAACTCTGACCAAATACTCTATCAACTTCCCTCACTTCATCATAGAGGCCTTACTTTAGTCATAAATCCAACCTAAGAGCCCTTTTGATCAAATCAAAAGGAAGAACCCGAAGAAGAGGAGGTTAACCTACCCCAACCAAGGAAAAGTACAAGGTAAGGGGTTTTCATCTCACTCCTTATTCTCGTGATATTCATGCCATATTTCCACCATTACCTTTTTTGTGGTGTATGTACTTCCCATAATTATATTCTTTGTGTAATACACTTTAATTTATGTGTATTTACATATTCATTGTATGATACCTCTTTCATGGGTTGTATGTTTCGAATGTTACCAAACTGGTAAGGTTTAATTTCACAATCATTTTATTATCCAGTGTTGTTTTTACATAAGTATCTACTGGGACATATTTATTATCCATGTACATGTTTTATTAATGAGTTTTCAATGGGATTATTTTCGGTTACTTTTTACTAAAACATCATTTCAAATGTTTTAAATATTTATTTTTCTAAATCTTTCTCATTAATGTCCATGTCTTAAAAATGGTTTTAAGGATTTATTTATATGGAAATGAATGTTTTTTAAAATGTTAATTCCTTTTAAAAGTTTCAAAGTGGTATGGGACACTTTTATTCAAAAATATATTTAAATGACTTCTTTTCTAAATTGTGTGACTTTTAAATGTTTTCATGAAAAAGGGGTATTTCTCTCAAAGAGTTTTACAAATCAATCTCTTCTATGTCAAAATCCTTTAATGGATTTTAAACTTCTTTTGAAGTTTATTTATCATGATACAAATCTTCCATATTGTGTTGAAGGTTTTGTGATATATTTGACTGTGGATGTGTTATTTTTATACCATTCATTGTTTATGGGTAAAGTATTGACATTTCTCATGCTAGTTTTAATACAATTTTTTTATTATATTTCATCCTCTTCTTAAGATGAATGTGTTGGACTAGTATGTTCCGGGTTGGGGATAGGTAAAAGTAAGCCCTCCGGGTTGGTGTCCGGTTATTAGAGGCACTCCGGGTTGGTGTCCGGTTATTAGATGCACTCCGGGTTGGGTTCCGGTTATAGTTAGCCCCTAGGCCTTGGCATGGGGCCTTGATAAAGAAATTAAAGTCCAGAATTATGCATTCCATCATTTTGAAAGTGGTTAGTGATATTGCATGTGATTATTCAATTAGTAGAATTTCCATGTGAATATGTAAATGACATTATTTCATTTTATTTCAGCCATATTATGCTGAAGTTCAAGTTTAAAAGGATTTTGTTTTAGTTTTATACATTGACTTAAATGTTTATGCTTATTTTTGAAAGTTTTCGTTGTGTTTCTTACCCTTACTGAGCATTTGAGCTCACCCCATTCTATGTTTTATTTTTCCTAGGATTCCAAGAAGTGTAATGTGATTGATATACAGGGTTAAGACAAGGGAATATTTGCATTCACAAAGGATTATTTATGTTGTTTTGTATGTTATGAAGTGTAATGTAACATTCATGTATATAATCTATTTTCCAAGACTACTAAACTGATCGGTTCTTTGGAACTTGGTTCCTTGTAATCATGCCAATGTATTAAAATAATGCACCGACTCTGGGTCACTGGGGTCGGGGAATTACATTCCTAGAAAAGAGGCTTGTGCATTTTTGTGTGACATAAAAATAGGGATGCGCTCAAGGAGGGATATCAGTTGTGAGAGTTTCGATGTGTTTTTGGAAAATCAAAACTGATATATTAAGGTATGTTTGTTTGATAAGAACATACCAACAATTGAGATATAGCATATAGGATAACCAGGGTATCTAGTTGGGATAACTAGAACTAGTACACTAGTTGACTCAAAAATGACATGGCCTAGATTCATCTTGTAGGATAATTATTACAACAGTAACAAAACATGTGATATATTTGGAGAACACTAGAATTTTGGATGAAATCCTATTCGGTGGATTGTGAATGAGTACGTTGCCTATTATATAGACCACTATAACATTGTATGGGATCCCCTTAAGTAGATTGTGTGTGATAAAATTGTGGATTGTGGTTGTTATAACATTATTCACTGAGATATAAGGTTTCTAGGGTCCCACCTATGCTAGTTACCTATGGGGATTTTACATGGTACTCACTTGTGACATGATAATTGTGATGTGATTTTATTTTTAGTTGCATCATGCTTGTTTTCTCTTTTATGATAACCTTATTTTAATTTAATTTTTTTTAATTTCATTCTGAAATTTTTATGCATGCTTAGAAATTATTTTGAAAATTTGATGGAAGAGAAAATAGGTTTTCCAGAACAATATAAGCTTGTTACTTGATTTTGAAATGAATATAAAACCCTTAATTTATATGGTTGTATTTTCAAAACCAGCATGACATGGTTTTAATTTTAAAGGTAAGGAATAGGTAATAGTTTATCAGGGCATGCCTAATGATTTTTAATACTCATTCATATAGTTTCATTTTTGTTTTTAGCTTTGGGTGAAACTTCCTACTTCTAGTGGCTCATGAAGAGAGTGAGATCTTTTAGTTAGAGGTGACCAATGACGTCATATGGAGGTATGTCTGTGGTTTTATTTTCATTTTGCCGCTATAGTTTAGTTTTATCATTCTATTTATATTTTTTATATATTTGAAATTTTTTTTTGATCCAAATAATTCCCAAATACTTTATTTTGATGTATGGCACTAGTTTCCTACTCTAGAGGATTATGAATGCCTTTAAGGCCTTGTTGCGGGCCAACTTGGGTATTCAGTTCAGGATACACCCAATTTGGGTTGTGACAAGATTGATTAATCTCATTTAGATAAAATGTTGAGAAATGGATAAAATTCCAATTAAACCCATGAGTAATTTAAATAGAGTTGAGTATTTATAATAATGATGGTGAATGATTGAAATAATGTAAAAGAGGTAGACAATAAGTAGAGAGAATGTATGAAGGGCCCAAAGTTCTAAATTCCATTAAAATATTTACATATATATTCAAAAGGTGCATATAGTATAAATTAATGGTTGATATCAATACTTATCTTCTATTTTAAGTATTATTTTTAGAATAGAAAGGGATAGAGAAAATTAAGGGTTAACTACTAAAAATAAGTACATTAAATTGATAAAAAATACTTTTATTAGTGAAAAAATCACGGATGTTTCAATCCTTGATAAAAGTCACTATCTTTTATTAGTGATAAAAAAGCACTAGCAAAGAAATATTTATCAATGCTAAAAATAGATGATAAAGGGTAACTTATTAACATATTTTCTAGCATTGATAAATAATTATTGTATCAATGATTTTTAGAACCAATAATGGATTCCTTTATCAATTATTTTTTAGCATTGATAAAGGATGCAATTATGTGAATTTTTTTGTGATGGTGAAGGAACACTTTTTAGTGATGTGTGTTGATAAAATCTTTGACCAACTACTTCAGAGTTCTAGAGTATTAAAAAAAAGATAAAAAACGGTTTAATTTTCATTAACATAATATTTTTATTCAATAACTAATATATCTACATTTCACTATTATTTAAATATAAAAATTACATTAAAGAATTTATATACAATACAATTACATTGAGGTAAAATTCACTTACAAACTAAAATAATTGCAATTAATAACAAAAAACTCTTTTGTCAGACTGCCTTATCCAATGATCAACCCAACCTAATATAAAATAATTTTCTTGTAAAAAAACAATGCTTATTTTTGTAAAATTTTGTAAAAAATTTAAATAAAATGATAATTGTAATTTTATATCATCTGTGATAAATTTAAAATAGAATGATATAGAAATAATAACTACCAGTAAAAAAATGAATAATCAGTCTTTGTTTTTAATTATAATTTCAGTAAAAGTTATCTTACTCCGTTTTGGGTATATAATGCATGTTTTGAACTAAAATGTCAATTTTAATTGAAAGCACGATCTTTCAACCATAACGAGAAAACTATGTATTGAAAAATGTGTGTTTGAAACCTACACATCACAAATGAATCAAAGATCATTTTCATAATGTATCAATATATTCTTATCACGATTTCTTAGTTTTGAATATGTAACGTTTGTTTTCAATTACAATGTAACTTTCAAATAAAAATCACTATCTTTTCATCATAACGACCGAATCATGTGTCATGTTTACTTGACATTAATTCATATATGTTAAAAAGGAATCATGAATTATTTTACTAAAATATCAATACAATATGAGTTTATTTGATTGATTTTGAGTATGTGCTGCTCATTTTTAATAAGAATGTCACTTTTAAACTAAATACATGCACTTTTAGTCAATCTGACCACATAATGTGTCAGGTTGAGGTGAGGATAATTCCTTTATATAAACAGTGAATTAAAAATATTTTCCCTTAATTAATAATAAAATTTGAGTATGTATTCTTATTTTTTACTATATGATGCATGTTTTGAACTAAAATGTCACTTTTAAATGAAAACACACACATTTAGCCATAACAGGAATACTATATGTAATATTGAAAAGTGGTTAATTACTATATGTAAAAAATGAATTAAGAATAATCATCATAAAGTATCAAGGCAATAATAATGTGTTTTATTAGTTTTCATTATGTGAGGTGCATTTAGGACTAACAAGTAAGTTTTAAATGAAAATATGCATTTTCAGTTATACCAGCCACACCATGTGTCAGATTGATGTACTATTGATTACTACAAATAAAAAATGAAATACTGGCCATTTTATTTTATTTTAAATACAATATTAGTGTGTTTTTATTGTTTTTGAGAATATAATGCATGTCATGAAGAAAAATGTCACTTTTAAATTAAAAACACGAACTTTCATCCAATATTATCATACAGCGTGTTAGATTGATGAAACGTTAATTTCTAATCTTCAAAAATGAATTATTAATGTTTTTTTATAAATCATCATGTCAATATGAGGGAACATCCTTCATTTTGACATTTTGAAATGTGTTTTTAAGTAAAATGTAACTTTTAAATGAAATGATACAGTTTTAGTCATAATGGTTACACCATATATTTTGTTAATGTGTGGTTAATTCCAATATAAAAATGAATCATATATCATTCACCTAAATTATCCATAAAATCTGAGAATGTATTATTTTTGTGTATGTGACACATTTTTTGGAGTAGTAAGTAACTTTTAAATAAAAATATGAATTTTGAGTCTTGTTGATCATACTATGTGTAAATTTTTTATCTAATTCCTAAAAATAAAAAATAAATCTTGAATATTTTTTATAATGAATTAATATCATTAAAGATCTTTTATACATTTTTGATCAAGTGACGTGTGTTTTGAAAAAAAAATATAACATTTAGACTAAAAACATGAACTTTGAGTCAAGACAACCACATTGTGTATTAAATTCATCTAATGTTAATTACTGTGATTAAAAAATGAGTGGTAAATATTTTCCATAAATGATCAATACAATCCTAACATGTTTTCACAATTTTCACTATCTGACATGTGTTTTGAACTAAAATGTTTGTTTTAAAGGAAAACACATGCTTTCAATCATAATAGCCACATTGAGTACATGATTGATATGGGGTTAAATTATGTAAATCAAAAATAAATTGTGAATAATTTTTTCTTTATTTTGAGTATGTGATGGTCATTTTGGACTAAAATGTCTCTTTTAAATGAAAAAAGACATTTGAGTCATACTAGACACAACAATCATCCGATTTATATGTGGTTGATTCCTACACATCTAAAATAAATCATGAATGTTTTCACTAAAGAATCAAGATAATTTGAACGTCTTTGCTCATTATTGATTATGTGGTGCATGTGTTTAACTAAAATGTCGCTTTTAAAATGAAAACATGTAATTTAAATTAATATGGATACACTATGTGTGAATTTTATGTGAGATTAATTCATACATAAAAAAAATAAATTATATCTATTTTTACTAATTTATTAAGTCAATCCAAGCATGATTTATCTTTTTTTCACTATGTTAATTTTCATTTAAACTAAAAAGTCACTTTTAAATAAAAGCATGCACTTTCAATCACAACATACACACCATATTTTTAGATTAATGTACTGATAATTCCTACACATAAAAAGCAAATAATAGATTATTTCTCTATGTTATTAATACATCCCAAGTGAATTTTCATGGTTTTGGGTTTGTAACCTTTTTTGGGTCTAAAATGCCACTTTTAAATGAAATCATGAAATTTTATTCATACCAGCCACATCATTCCATGGATTGATGTGAGGTTGATTCTTACAAATAAAAAATGAATCACCAATTTTTTTCCTAAATTATAAAGTCGAACATAGTGTGTTTTCTTATTAGTGATTATGTAATGTGCGTTTTGAACTAAAATATCAATTTCAAACTAGAAATATTAACTTTCAATCTATCTAGCTAAACCATGTCTTAGATTTAAGTGTTGAGAATATATATATATATATATATTATCCATATTTTTATTAATGTATAATGAAAAGTTTATTGATTTTTATCTGTTTTGACTATTTGACACATTTTGTGAACTAAATTGTTACTTTTAAATGAAAATACAAAATTTGAGTCATACTAAACACATTGTGTGTAAGATTGATATGCGGTTGATTATTAAACAATGAAAATGAATCATTTCTTATTTTAAAAATGTATTAATAATATACTATCATTTTCCCTATTTTTTCATAATTAGAATAAAAATGTTTCATTATAATGAAAACATAAACATTATATCATAACATAGAGACCGTGTGTTAGATTGAAATACTATTAATTAATAGACATAAAATATTAATAATGGAAAATTTTCATATACTATCAAGATACTTTTAGAACATTTTTTCTTTTTTTTGTATGTGATGTGAGTTTTGAACTAAAATACTTCTTTTATACTTAAAATATGTACTTTGGGTCATACCGTCAACACCATGTGTCAGAATGACACGTTGTTGATTCCTACATGTCAAAAATGAATCATGGATTTATTTACTATTTTTTCAAGATAATCCAAATAATATTTTAAATAATTTTGGACCCTAATCTAACATCTATAATATTACTATATATTCTTTTACTAAAGATACACTCAATATATTATTTCTTATTACCACTAAGATGAAAACCTTTTGACTATAAAGTCCCTCTCTAATACTCTACTTTAAAATGATAAGAAAATTAAGTAAGTCAAAATTTGAAGTCCCAAAATTTTAGGATCTATGAAAAGTAAAAAAATTAATTTCGATTATGATAGAAAAAAACCTATTCCTGATTTCTTTATACATTCTAACACAATGTAATATTCCCACTCATTTATAAAAAATTATTCTTTCTCTTTTGAATAAATAAATTATAAATATTCCTAGTAGTATTAGATAATTATAGATAAAAAAATTATTAATAAATATATTAAATTAAATTATAATTACCTTCTAAAATACATATTTGGGGAAGCTAGTTTATTGATTTAATATGATATCCTTCATAAATTTACAAATACAATAATCCAAATGGATGTCATTACATTATTTTATATACTATAAAAACACTGATAAAAATAATTAATTTGTTATTGTAGTAAATATTATTATATATACCCTAATAATTATCTAATTACATAAATCTTTAGGATTCTGGGGCACATTTGTTGTCCTCATACCATGGTATTGTAGATGAATAAACACCTACCTGTCATAAAAAACTCATATTAAAACATAATAGAAAACATAAAATTTTAATTTTATTTTAAAAATGATTAATTTAAGGAATTAAAAATTAATAAGGGGAATCATGTGTGATCATTTTATTGAATATCCATGATTTGGATAAAAAATATGTATATTTTAATTATATAAATGGATGATAATTAAAATTCAATGATTCCTAAAAGAAACAAAATAGTAATAAGAAATTAAAAAAATGAAAATATATTTTATATGATTAGATTATAGAGTTTTACCTCTGAATTATAGGTATTAAAAAGGGTATGTAGTATATATTTTTTTATTTTCAAACAATGCATCTACTCAGTGAACTGTTACTAAAATTTCATCTTTATCGATTGATGTATATTATTAGAATTTACATGAGGATTAATGAGTCAGAAAATTTATTCATTGGGGTTTTCATTTGTATATTTCTTATATAAAAAATGTTATAAAATATGAATCATATTTTAATATAGTTAATACTATAGTTTAATTATCTGGGAAAAAAATTGTGAAGATATACATCATGTATACATTCACTACTGTGGCTCCCAACACATCATGTTTGAAAATTTGATTAACATTCTTAAGACCAATCAAGTATATAATGGACTCTCTATATATTTGTTCATAAAATTATATATAGGACATATTTTTACTTTTAAAAATTTTATATGAATGAAATTTTAATGTTAATAAATGAATATATATAATTGGTGGGGGTATATGTACTCTCAAAAGGTAATGTTGATCTATTGGTTTCTCCCCTAGATTAACTTGACCGAACCTTTAGTTTCCCGTGTAGTTTCTTCATTTATGATAATATACCACTAAACAAACATTTATTCATTAATTATTAAATGATTTTAATACAAAAATATGTTTTAAATGATAGGTCTTATTATAATTATTTATCTTTAGAAGTTTAAATGACTATACTATTAAAATTAAAAAAAAAAAATTCAACTGTGTGAATAACTAAATCATTGATGGAAATATATAGCTCATTGATTGACTAATGGGATATATAAATCCCTAATCTCATGTTATCTTCAATATTTTTTTTAGTTATGTAGAATATATCCTTATATATTTTAAATTATACCCTAATCAACAAAAAAATGGTTCAGTGATGATAGATATAAATTACAATCAATTTCACCCAATAGAATTTTACTAAAAGTATGGTATTAATAGTTTTTATTATGATTTTATAGAAGCTGATATGAAAAAATAGATTACCTTAGGTACGGAAGGACTATGAGGGGAATGAATTGCCATAATTCGGGTGCGTGTGTCTCTTGGTGTTGTAGTATAATCCATGTCACTTCTTCACATTGATCCCTTCGAAGAAACTAATCAATAGCATAAGCCTTTCAACGAACATTTTCTAATAGAGAATATAACCATGCCAAAATGTTTTTAATTTTCTCATCAGCATCCTCCCATGTATTTTAATTATCAAAGTATATTAAATTCATAAATACAAAAGTTGTACCTTGAAAATTTATGTATCATTTGTAATTAGTTAAAGTTAGTGAAAGTATTTGTTCATCAGGTATATTGGATACTAATTCTTATGTCTAAGCCTTATAAACAATATACAAAAATAAGTATTAATTGTTATTTAATACTATTTCAAAATAGAAAAAATATATTATTTCATACTTAAACATGATTCCCATACTTTATATATGTTTTGACCTACTATTTTTCCGTTTTTATTTAAATAAGCCTCCTACCATAGAATATGACATGGGATGATAGTTGATTGAGATTTTGATTCATCAATATATATATATAAAAGAAACATAATATTATTGTTGTTTTATATAATTAAAAGTTTTATTGTAGATTTAAAATAAATTTCATTATTTTTCATGGGAAGCATAACCCATCCTTGAATTGGGGTAAGGGTGAGTTGATTTTGATGCTTGCTATTTATTTAATGCACTCTTTTCTATTTCAAAAATTAACTATTATAAGTTAAAGTGATTAATAAACAAAATTTAATATAAAATACTACCAATTAAAATTTAAATACAATTATTAATCCTCATAATGACTAACAAAATCATCCCATATTTCCTGGTTTATTATGTGTGTGTGTATATAATTGGTGGATGGAAGTTTAGTTTCAAATAAACATCCCTAAGATGATGCATTATAAAATATATCTAAGAGAAATTATGACCCTTTAAAATGAAAACTAATAAATATTTCAACTAAAAATCATCTATTAAATATATACTCTATAAGGGATAATTAAGAGTAAATTAACATTTCATTATTCTATTTTTCTATAAAATGGAGAAATTATATTTATAATTTAATACTAATATCTTACCAAATTATTTACATCAATATAGGCATGATATTATGCCTTGTATCTACAAAAATCATCACATTACTTTTAATTGGTAGCATTATCATATAGAGAATCCATTATTTATATAAGTTTTTAAACATTTAATTTGGATTACATAAATACAACAGTGGATACATAATATTAAGGTAAGAATCAATTTATATTGAAAAATATTTGAAATGTTTATTGAATTCCCTATTTTTGTTTAAAGGTTGAAGGGATTTGGCCCCTCAATCGATTACCCAATTCCCCCTTTTGTGGTCTCTATTTACATACATGAAATTTTCCACATTGGGACCACCTTAAAATTATTGTGACATACCAATGAATGATGCATCCTCAATATACAATTCAATAAACATTTCAATTATTTTAATCAACAATAAAACAATTGATTATGTTTTTTAATGTGATATGGGACACAAAATACTTGTACATCTAGTGATACCATTATGAATAGTTATTCCATGTAACCTTACATACTAAAATTTAGTTTCATGAATCCCAATTCATCGATTTTAATTGAACTCTTATTATTAACCCATTTACATCAAAAAATCATCACCAGGAATATTGTATAATCCAATAACCTTGTTTTTTACATGATATCAATGTAATATATATTCATGTTAATTAGAATTCTATCATTGGAAACAGATACATGAATCGTTTACACCATAAGAGTAACTATATTATTTTGGATCATTCTAAATTCAATTTATTACTTTTTATAGAATGAATAATTTTTAATTATATAACCATTATAATATAATAAATATACATTTGGTCCTTTATATATACATCAAAGTTGTTTTAAAAATAAATTCAGATTTATAGATAACACCTTTAAAACATTTTCTCAAAACCATACTATAAAGTATTGACTATGTGTATTTGATATCCATATTTCATCCTTTGATAGATTTAAATACCAAATAATTACTTTTTGGGTTTCAAAATATGGTGAAACCTCTATAATATTAAGTAAAATGTAAATGTGGGCACAATCATTCTATATAATAGAAATTGTGAAAAAATATCTTTCAAAAAATCTTTCACCTACAAGGTTCCCATTGTGATGAGATTTTGGAAGACCAATGCTCTATAAATTAGACAATTGGATGGTATATTATTCAATGACTTACTTAAAAATAAATCTCTCTATAATAAAATATTTTTGACGACTTTGACATTTGATTTAGACATTCAAAATATTCATATACCATTTAATGGGATAAATATTCTATATAATGTAAATGACCATGTATTTAGATCTCTCTAAACTAGTGAACCATAATGTACATTGCATATATGAAGACCCTCATCTATATGGGTAGTAATTGTTTTGGGGAATTTTCATTTTGTCTCATGGAGGGGCCGATTTTAAATTGAGGTTTGAAATAGAATGATGAGGTTTAAAATACATTAAGCGATCTATTTTAGGATGAGTATTCAGGATTGGTAGATGATTTAGAGTCTTGAGAGGGAATCCTAAGGAGCCCAGGGTGGCCATATTATTGGTTTTAATATAGAAATAGGATACTGACTAGTTGATGGCATCCCACTAGCCTACTAGTGGACCAGACCGTGGTTGTTGAATACTATATGGAGCCACAAACTATAATGTGACCCCTACCATATATCTAGTTATATTTTTATGGGGAAAATCGAAATTCACTCCATTATTTTTAGAATATGATGAACACAGTTCTCCCCTCTTTTATATGTGCTGAATAGGAGGGATCCCCCTAATTGGTTTCTTCAACCCCCTTGATTTTGTGGTGGTTTTGTAGTATTTATCAGTGATATAAGGTGAATATTCACCTAGATTTTCCAATATTAAACCCTTAAATCTTATTTTTCTAAGTTTCATATTATAGTAATGGATTTTAGTGATAATTCCATAAAAATGGTAGAATCATCATCAAATGATGGGGCTTCCATGGTAGTTAGCTATAGGATGTCCCATGATGATGTCTGGACATTATTGTGTGAAATTTTATTGAAGGAATATAACACCAAATATTTATTATGTTTTTTCATTAAAATTAAATTAATTCGGTTGTTTTATCATTTTTAGTTTATTAGGGATTTTATTCCAAAATAATGTTGGGAGTTCATTGTGTACCTTTCATAGGTGATTGGTTTCGGTTCCAATAAGCGGATGCCACCAACGATCATTTTCTCCTGTTAGAGCCTTAGATGGATGATTGATATCAAAATGAGCAAAGGAGGACTTATAAGAGCATAGTAAATGAGTTTTTAGGCTAAAAACTATAGGGTAACATGTTTCTTATATTAGTTCGATGTTCTTTATGTATAACCCATGGTTATTTTACATTTTTTATGGAACTTAGGGTATGTTTTATCACCACTCATGTCATTGACTAATATAAATTGAATATTTTTTTTAAAAAATTAATAAAAAAATAATTAATTAAAATGTTATTACCCTAGATGAAATGAACAAAGAGCCAAGGCCATGATGGATTTTTGGCACTACCTTGCTTGACTCAGTCGCCAATGTTTAAGGCTTTGTTCAAAGTTTCATGCTTGAGATGCAGGTTCCCCATGAGGGGTATATTTGGTTTATTTATATTTAGTGACCCTATCATTGTATTCCTTAGAAAACTCCAATTATAGGTGTGTCATGTAGTGGAATGTGTTATCCATGTAGGAATTTATAATGTTTTGTCATGCTATAGAGCCTGATGTCTTGTTGTGATGAGTAAGAGTGAGTAGACCTCCATAATAGGATGTGTTTTCCCATATGGATATAACAAGGGTTTAATTATGGTAGGATGGATGTGAATTCTAACCTAAGGTGACATGATATGAAATATGGGCCTTAATCTATACTAATAGTTATGTTAGTGAGACTAGTATAAAGTAGATAGTTGGGTATTATGATGATTTTGAGAAGGATGAGGTATGTGTTACCCTATGGATGATAGGTTTAGATCTGATAGATGATAAGAAGATCAAGGATCCCATATAGGGTGTCCATGTCGAGGTTATGAGACCTAAGGTACCCATAGTAGGTTCCATAGTCGATGTTGAAATATAGTAAATAATGATTTATTAATGGTAACATATATTATGATGTGTGATGATAATTGTGAAAAGAGTTGACCTTTAATTTGGAATGAAAAATAATGATATGTGATATCAATTGTTGATAAATGATATGGTAAATACAACATGAGGTGGTTTAGATTCCTGATATGGTAAATGACACTTGAGGCAATATTGAAAGAAATAAAATGAGAAATGCACTTTGAAAGGTAATGATATGGATGATATGGTATAAAATCAAGGATTGGATGATAAAAAACACTAAGAGTAGTCTTGATACTTCGGGATGCCTTGGATATGCTTCTTGGATGCATGGGTAGGGTATGTGACCCCCACACATCTTGTGGTAACTTGGACACACTCCTTGGGTCCACAAGTAGGGGATTTGACCCACCAAATAAATTTGGGTATTATGGAATCCCTTGATTGGGAGTCAAATATTGAGCTTGTATACCAAGGGGGCATCCCTTGATTGTTTATTTCATATATACCAGGGGTTTATCCACACGGTGTCTATTTTCTATAAATTGGGGTTGGTCAAACCCGAGTGTTTATTTCTAGTATACTAGGGTAGGTTATCCCCTGGGTTTTTATCACATGAAAACAAGGGTGATTTAGGCAGTAGTTATTTATCTTTAGTATATCATGGTGACTAAGATCCCCAAGTGTTTACATTGGTTAGAATGAATTTTTAAAATGCATAGGGACACTAAAGCACTAGAAAAAGTAGGTAAGATGTTGGATACTAGTTCCAGGGATGGACATGGTCACCCTATGCGGTTACTTATAGTTGGAATGATTATATGACATTCTTAGAGACATTATGGTTCTAGGTATTATCAATCTCAAGTGTCACATTAGAACGTGATGGTTAAAAATGTATTATTTATTTATTTTGAGCATATGAATTTTTTTCACTACATTTTTAGGTTATTTACATGATGATGTGGCTGGTTCCCTATAAGGCTATATACTCACACCCTACTCAGGTAGCCATAGAACATGGGTACCTGAGCACACCTCAATTGGTTTAGGTTCATGTTGGATAGAGACATAAAGTTATAAGATTCAACTAGAGTAGGTCGAGTTGTATATGAAGAATAAAGATGAGGCTTAGAGTATGGGGTCAAAGCATCATATATTTTATTTCTTTTATTTATCTTATATATGGGTCAATCTAGTGGGTGTCCAGTTTTATATGCTTTGATGATAATCTCCTTGAGGGTGGTTATTATTTAGGTTTGGTAAGTTAATGTGTCAGTAAGAACCTATATAGGTTTTTCACATATTTAATAGAATGCAATTCTACGTAACTGAATCATTTGGATGTGATTCACTTGATATAGGTCATATTATGGTGATTCCTCTATTTGTATAAGCCTGTGGATGTTGCCCAATCCTCCAAGGAGTAGATTCATCTGTAGATTCTTGAAGATGGTGGGTTCCCTAGGAGTGGGTGGTGATCTTTAACATA
Source organism: Viscum album (assembly GCA_963277665.1). NCBI lineage: Eukaryota > Viridiplantae > Streptophyta > Magnoliopsida > Santalales > Viscaceae > Viscum > Viscum album. The sequence goes on along the minus strand of OY728130.1, from coordinate 2,104,820,050 downwards.
TATTATCTAACATGGATTGTGGTGGGGACCTAGTGGGGTTCCTTATAGTGACCTAGACAATTCATACATAAATATTAAATCTTTTTACATGAATATAAAATAAATTTCACAAATTAACACCTAGGGAACATAATGTTTTAGTATTTTGGAGACTAGATACATAATATTTTTATTTAATAAACTATCTTCAACATATCACATAAATAACTTTTTAATTAGTCACTATATAAACATACCTGACATAAACCTTTCTTTTTAACCCTCGGATAGAAAACATAAGAAAATATCAAGAAAAGATTATAAGTAAGGGTAAATAAAAGAGATATCCATCTATTACCCTAATAAGGAATAAGACAAACATAAGAATATGAGATCATGAACATAAATTGGAAGGTTCATATTGAATCTTGTAAATATCATAAACTTGAATCATGGAATAAAACATTGTAATTCCCAAGAAATTCATTATAAGAGTGATAAATCATCAAAAATAAATCATTAACTATAATCTCATGTCATATAGGTGTGGAACCATCACAAGTATATAAACCATTTCATATGTTAGTGTTAACTACTGAGACCATCAAATCATAGTCTATCATGAATCCATATCATCCTTCCATTATATAGTGAATCAGGAATCATGACCACATTCTCAAAGTGGATCCAGCACATTGACATGTTTCCCATAGTTGATCAAGCCCATTGAAATGTTTTCTCCAGTAGACCAAGAACATAGACCTATTTCCTATATCAGATCTAGAAAAACAACTTTTTTACCATAATTATATCATGATTTATAAATCATTACTCAATTCATTCGATGGAGAAATAATTTTCACCCATCACACAATCCATACATTTGTGTTCCATAAAATATTTAAACATTCGTAATATCATCAAATCATAACCCATGAAAAAATTTTGTTTCATAAACATTTCATTAATCAATTACAGAAGAACCAATTGAAAATTATGTAACACTAATGGGTTTTTTCATTAATGAATATAAATTGCATAAAAATATCATTAAAAAATTTCTGAGGGAAATATCCTTTTCATTTTGAAATCACTTATTTAAAATAAAAAATATTCAAAAATTTTAAAGAAAATATTTAATTTAAATAAATAAAAAAAATGAATCTACATTGAAATAATTTTTTGGTAATGATATTATAAAAATATTTTCATATCGTACAAGTTAAAACAATTATTCCATTAATATTTTCAGTAAATAGTCAAAACTGCCTCATTCGAAAAAAAAGAAAATTTAATTTAATTTTTTTTTAATAAGTAAAAAATTGTAAAAACTCCATTAAAAAAATTATTTTATAATATTAAATACTTCATTTAAAATATTTTAAAAAACATGGACATGGATTAAAAATGACTTTTAACCGAAGAGTGAAATAATGTATTTTTCTTAAGAAAATTCTTTTACTATATTTAGTTATTAAATAGGGGAAAATTAAAGGAAACAAAAATTATCAAAAAATATATTAAGGATAAGAAAATGCATGTGTTTATTTTTAGGTAGGAAATAATATTTCATTATCGTAAACTTAATCATAAACAATCGTAATAAACAATGAGATTGTAACATAAAACTTTTACCACATTTGTAAAATTTTATTTTTATTCTCCATGATATAAATAACTCTTTATGGATACTTGAATCCCTAAAATTTTCGCTATAATTATCATAAAATAAATTCATGGGTATTATATACTTCACATAAAAGAAACAAGTGGTGAATATGTCTCTTGCCTCACAAAAAAATAAAAGTGAGATCAATATCCATTGCCTCAAGCTTCAAACATCGTTTTACACATTCAAACCTATTGTATAATAAATATATTTTTATTGTAAATCAATTATAGAACTATAATAATATATATAATACAATATATGATTCACTTACAACCTTTTATTACTAGTTTATTAACAATTACTTATTAAAATCATGTTTCGGGTAATAATTGTAACATTTTTCATGAATGTTTTGGTTTAGAATTTTTGGAAATATTTAACATATTTTAATATTATCCAAAATTATAACCATGATATAAATATAATATATATGTTTTTCTTTTAATCCCTAAAATTTATAAATAGAAAATTAATTACACCATTCATAGAGATGGAAGGTCATACATATGCATGAATGTTACTTCCATTTTCTCGATGGATGGAAATAAAGAAAGGTAAATATTAATTAACCATTAAATATTTTTTTGTATAATAATATAAATATATATTTATTAAAATTATTTTTATTACCATCTATGAAAAACAAAAATAAAAAATGTATCACATCACTTCATAGAGGTGGTGGTCTACACGTACGCACGAGCGATGTAATCATTTACCAATGGAATGGAAGGTAATAGGTTATATGTAATATTATAATTAACTAAGTACAATTATTTCATAAATATTACATAAATGAGTTAAATCCACCATTATATCCTTCCATAGGAGATGGTTATGGGAAATGAATTATATCGGTTTGTGAGGTCGTAGTCAGCCATACACACGATTTGAGGATTCATTTCCATTTGATTGAAGATAAAATGGTTATGGGTTATTATATTAGCATAATAAAATATAATTATATGGTATATAGTTATATTATTATATCATAAATTTTTGATAATTTTCTATGGGGTTTCAAGAATAAATAAAACAAAAATGCTCTGTTAAGAATGATAGTTCTTCTTTTGAGAATCTCTTTCAGTTTTCACAAAAATCATTCTTAGGAGGGACACCTAATGAAAATAAGTCCTAAAAAACACGGGGTTGTAATTAAAAAAGTTATTTTGTCTTGTATTGTCTATAATAAAATGCTTTGTAAGTGTTAATGGGAGAGTATAGGTGGTACCCTTTTATAAGTGGGAGAGAGGACACATTTTTAATTTTTTAAAAGAAAATGGTATACCCACATTTTAAACATGAAAAAAGTATCCAAAATGGTTAATTAACAAAACTTATATGATATAAGGTTGAAATATAACAATTAAATAGGAATTTTACATGTTTTAGGTCATTTTAGCCCTTATCTTTTTAGTTCAACCTCCCCGTAAACCCATTTTAACCTTTACCACGATAATTAATGTTTACTATATTTACTATTAATTATGACAAAAAATTATGTTGAAAATATTATATAATATTAACTATCATGATTAAAAACATTTAATCCATTTATTTTAATTAATTTCAGATAATTGGAAAATTTTTGTTTAAAATTATTCCCAAAATGCAATAAAAAATTTGTTTTCCAAAGAAAACATTTTCTTAGGCTTAAAAAGTTATAACATTTAAATTTGGTAAAAAAATTATTTCAATGACCTAAATAAGATTAAAAATATATAATTGAAATTTTTTTAATTTTTAACCATATTAAAATAAAATTGTGCTGGCAAATTCTTTAAATGAAAATCAGTTTTTATAAAAATTGAGTTTTTTTACAATTCATCGAAAAATTAATCTTTCAACAAAATTTTCATAAAATATCTCAACGATAATTTTTAAGTGTATATTTTAAAAGTTAATTTTAATTATTTGAATTAAATTTCTAAAATTTTTAAATTTTTTTTTCTATTTTTCAATAAATATCAATAATTTTTTAAGAAAAATGTATTTTCGGGGCATATAGACTATAATAAAAATTATCTACTTTTTGATTAATATTTTTTCTTTATATAATACCATTATAATTAATTTTTTTTAAAAAATATTCCAATTCATACCACCATGTATAACAGCTTGACTATAACGGTAATGTTTAAATAGTAATATTAATCGTATATCGTGGTTCGTGGTTCGTTAAAACTCAGTGATGCATGTAACACTAGCTATTAAAGAAATTAAATTTATTTAATAAAAATATTTTATAAAAACCAAGTGTGTTACATTATTCCCACCTTAAAATTAATTTTTCCCATGAAAATTTTCACATCGATACATATAAATGATGATACTTTTTTGCTCATCATATCCTTAAGTTTTCATGTAGCTTCCTCAAGTTTGTGGTTTCCCCAAAAAAATTTGACTAGGTGAGTAGTATTGTTTCGTAATAATTTTTATATAAGTTTTAAAATATTTATAGTTTACTCCTAAAAGGAAAGATCATGATCTAGTGGTAAGGACATTGAGTTCAGTACAAGGGATGTATCAGGTATGTACTTTCTCATGAGAGATACATGGAACAAATCATGGAATTGAGAGATGTTCAGTGGAAGTGCCATGTGATAAGAAACTATCCCTACACAACCATGAATATAAAATGTGATATTATATAAAGGGATTTGATTTCCTTTTTTCCAAGTCTCATAACCATATTCCTTGGAGAAATTCATAGAAACAACTTCTCACTACCATAAAATTCTTGACCATGTCGAGGATTATCAGTATTACTTTTCAATCGGTATTATTCTACATGTATGTGTTTCTATATGGATATAACCTTATTTGAGATTTCTTCAGTCCACTATAGTCTCAATTTATTTTATTATCCAACTTTATCCCAGCATGTTGTACTTCTACACTTTTTTTCATATAGGTCATTATAAAGACCCATATGAATGCTTGAGTGAAAGATAATGTTGTAAGAAAACTCAACTAGGGAAGGTGTCGATACCAAACACCTTTAAAATCACTAGAAAAATAACTCAAAATATCCTCTAAGATTTTAATTGTTCTATTATAATAAAAACTTATTTAAGGATGATAAATTGCATTAAAATATTACTCAATATCAAGTCCATACTGAAGACTTTTCCAAAACCTCAAGGTGAACCTCAGATCCTGATCTGATACACTATAATGTGGTACACCATGAAACCTTACCACATACTTAATGTATATCATAGAAATATGATCTATATATAAATATTATATAATAGAAATAAAGTGTGCATAATTTTTAATGTGATTAACTATAACCCATAAACCATTTTTCAGTTTAGATATTTTAGGGAGTCCTAAGACAAAATACATAGTGATGTTTTCCTATTTTGATTTTGGTATTGGTAAATTTTATAACATAAATCATGAATTTTTTCTCTCATCCTTAATTCTTTTACATACCATACACTAAGATATAAACTCTAAAACATATCTCTTCATGTCATCCCACCAGAAGTACTTTACCAAATGTCTATACATATTTGTAATTCCAGGATGAATATAGATTGTATAACTATGATCGTCTTCTAACAACTACTTCTTCAAATCTAGTATGGATGGAACACATACAATTTTTTTTAACCTTATCATTCCGTCATAATAAATGTTAAATTATTGAACATTTCTAACCTTCTTTTTCTTCTCTACATCATCCTTTTACAACTCTTTAATTTTCACTTGGATAAATGGTTGAACACTCATTTGAGAAAGATAAGATTTCTCCCCTTCCATTAATATTTTTGGATCTATCTTTAAAAAATCTTGAATAACAGAATATTTTTTGTTCCTCAGAATATATATGTTAGGATGACCCTTTCGGCACAATGCATCAACCAACTGTTCACCTTCATAGGGTTGTAATGTATTGAGTAGTCATAATAATTAGTCATCTCCAACTATCTTCTCTGGATAAAATTAGACTCTTTCTATGTGAATATATACATACAAATTTTATTAATAGTATATATATCCCACATATCACCATAAATATAATGAATCTATATATATAATATTAATATCACTATATCTAACCACAAATCTTGAGTTGAGTAATTTTGATCATAAACCATTAATTCTCATTATGTATAAGATATAACCATATCATTTTTCATAAGAATTCATCCTAATCTATCATTTGATTGGTCACTAATGATTTAAAACTCTTATCCATTATAGGGTTATATAAGAAAAGGTGTGCCGGCTAACATTTTATTTAGTTAAATGAAATTTTATTCACAATTATCTATCCAAAGGAACCTGGCTCCCTAACAAGTTAAATTGGAAAGTGGATTGGATAACCGTGATAAATTTTACACAAATCATCTATAATTACTTGAAAAACCAATTAAACTGAGGATATCAGTCACCATGGTTGTTATTTTCCAATGTTCTGTAGCCTCTATGTTTGATGGTTCCATTTATATACCACCACATGAGATTATATGACCCAAAAAATGAAACATTTTGTAGCTAATATTCACAAATTTGAAATTTTTCATACAATTTCTCCTTAATTCGGGTTACTAGTATAATTTTCAAGTGATATTCATGATCTTCCTTTATATTTTAATATATAAGAATCTTTTCTACCAAGACCACAAAAAACAAATAAAGTTGATTTCTAAAGACTCTATTAATTAAATACATAAAGATAGTACTTACATTAATAAGAACAAATAAAATCAATATATATTAATAATTTCCATAACATGTTTGGAAATTTTTCATAGGTATATCCTCATTCTTGACCCTCAATTGGTGATATATAGAATGAAGACCGATCTTTTAAGTGTATTTATTTACATGTAGTTGATCAAACAAGTCATCAATATGAGGTAGAGGATACTTGTTCTTGATTGTGATATTATTTAGATCCTGATAATCAATTCAGAGTTGCATTAATACATATTTATTATTAATAAGAATAATAGGTTCACCCAAAGGTAACACCCATGTATGAATGAATCTTTTATCAAGATTCTCTTGGAGTTACTTCTTAAACGACAACAAATCAATCATGACCAATTTATAGAGGGTATTTGATAAAGGTGTAACACTAGTTATGAGTTCTATAGAATAATAAACTTCATGGTTTGGTGGATGACTCAGAAACTCTTCTGGAAAGAAAAAAAACTACTAAAAAATAAACATATCATCAATGTTGATTTATCCCCAAACATTTGAAATAAACAGCCATTTTGAATAGGAATCAAGACCCACAAAATGGATGTGATATCCATTGGAGGGTCATATCTATTTATTCCCAAATAGATGGTCATAGGTTAGTTTAGAAAATCAAATGTTACTTCTCTTCTTAGAAATTTGTGTGGAATTTATTTATATAAAACCAATTAATTCCTAAGAAAACATCATATTCAATTAGAGGGGGGATAATATGATTTTTAGGAAGCACATTCCAACAAATATAAATGCCATATTAATCATAGATTTGAAATCCAATCATAATACCATTAGGGGTTTTCACTAATAATTAAACATTAATCATTTGGGTAGAAATTTTATACCCTTATAAAATTCTTAAAATATAAATGAGTGAATATTTCTAGTGTAAAATAATACATTAGCAGTTCCAAAGTGGATGATAAGTGTACATTTCACCACATCATTATTGTACACCTCATCATAAATAGTGATTAAATTAAATTTATCTTATTCTATTAGATTAAGGGGCTGTTGAAATTGATCATCATCATTATACTTTAACTTTTATCATTGGTTAAAAAAAACTCAAACTCTTTATATTTGAAGAATTGGAGAATGAGTAGTGTATTAATGGGTATCTTCTTTGTTTCCATTGATTTAGCCAACCCATTTATTTCATTTCAAAAATCACATGCTTTATGACCTTCCCTTGCACATTTAATTCACCTCCTAGTTAAATTCAAGAAGTTGGCTTGATTTTTCTTCCCACATTTTTGATATGTATATGGATTAAATTTTTTTCCTCTATGTGATTTATTTTAGTTTTTTTATGAATCAATGTTCTTTTTCCTATCAAAACCATGAGAATTGTGGGAATATATAATTACCATTTCTACCTTGAGTGCACATCGAATTATATATTTATAGATACTAAAGTTTCTTATAGCTAATTTCTTTTTGAAACTTGGTTTTAGGATGCCAAATAATCAATAAACCTTACATCAAGGTTGGATGATAATACCATAAGCATACCTCATCAGACTTATAAAATATTCCTCATATGTAAAAATAGATTCATCATCATTCTACTCATGCTCAAGTAATTACTCATCTATTTTTTTATAAATAATACAAGGAATGTACTTATTGAAAAATAGGTTCTGAAACTCATCCAACTATATAAAATTAATTTCCATATATTCCCTCATGTTCTTGATAATAACCCACCACTAATATGATTTATATTTCAAATGATAAATAGTCAAAATTAATGTTTCATTCATAGAACACTGGAGAATAGAAAATATATTTTCATTGGTACTGATCCATTTCATAGAAACTAATGGATTAGTTGAACCACTAAAAAAGGGGATGTTTCCTCAGGAAGGACTAAACAAAATTTTATTTTCTCCATTGATTGTTTGGATGTTTTGCATGACTCATTGCATGAGAAAATTTTGTGACCATAGTAATGATATTTACCATTCCATCTCCGATAAAATTTGGTTTACTAGGAGGAAAATCATTACATTTTCCATTACATTCATCATTAACATAGTTTATTTGAGTTACATCCATTGAATAAAATAAAAAAACACCATGTAAGTAATATTTATAATAGTGGGAAAACATATAATCATGAAGAAACATTTATAATATGTTTAAATAAAGACACCTTATTTTCAATATATAAGACCATATGTTTAACCTTGGTCATTCATGGTCATCTTCTATTCAAAATCTTTATGATGGTTCATAAATAGTTTATGAATTTACAAAACATATCCCCTATGAGTGTCACTCTAAGTGTGTACCATGGCCCATTTTCGTGCACTAGGTGACAATAAATTCCAATACCATTGCACCCTTTTCAGAGTTATTCCCCATAGGTATAACCATTCCAATTACATATCCACATGTTGTAACATTCCAAGTAAATAAATAATAATACATTTCCATATTTATTAATATTTTTGAATAAAATATTAATTATACTTTAATATGGATGCTACGTTTGATGGCGTAACTGATATGAAACAATGGGTTTCTTTGAAATTTTATGTTGCACACAACATTGGGTCACACTGAAAAATAATAATATAATATTATTTAAAATGGTAGTTAACACGTAGTTGTTTTATTGGCGGGAATGAATATAACTAACTAAAATATGATTATACATGTTTGTTAAATGTTTTTTTTTACATTTATCTAATAAATGTTAGAGGCTTAAAATGTGAATGAATCTAATTTTAAGCATAAATACTCTAATATTCTTTAAAAGGTCGATTTACCACTTTTTATGGTGAACCCTATTTAAATCTACTTTTGGTCACTTTTATATGTTTTATTTTAAAAAATAATTTTTTTATAATCGGGACATAAAAATTTACTTTGGGTAAATTTTTGGTATTTTTCTAACAAAATTCATTTTTCAATGAATAGTTACAATACTGTAATTTAATTCAAAACTGCCTTTTAATATAATTTATTTATATGATTATATTATCTTTTTAATAGGTTTTAAAATTTAATTAGATTATATTTTTACCATTTAATCTAATTTTGGTTGTTGGAAGAAATTTCACTATTAAATTGTACATAGACAAGTTTCAATATTTTGACAGTTATTATTTCTTAAAAACACGCTTTCTGTTTTGACAACGGGAATTATTTTTATATTAATTAATGAAACTTCTATGTTTTAAATTTGGTAAAATAAACATCATTTTTTAATTATTAATATCAAATATATCTTAGGCTTATTTTTTGGTATTTTTATGAAAACCTTCAAATATTGATGAATAGTGAAAACATTGAGTAGTAGTAAAAAAAACTAACATCATCCTTTAAATGAAATTTTACCACTTTTGCGATTTGAATTTTGAAAATTTGATATATATGGATGTTATTAGTAATTAAAATTTTTTTCAATAAGATAATTATAAATTTTTGGTGAACAGTGACTTTTGACTTTTATTTACTGTGGTTAAAGGTAAATAGGGTAATTCAAGGTAAAAATAATATTATAATGATATAAAATTACATTAACACTTGTCCTACCCTTATTATATGAGTCATTGATAACAAATAAAATCCTTGGGAGAGATTTATGGCCTTTTAAAGCCATCTGGGAAAGATAATGACATTAATAAATTTTTATTTAAAGTAAAAATAAAAATATCATAAACATGTATTGTTTTTCTAAAACAATTTTAATGTGTGGATACAAAATATATATATTTGACTATAAATATTTATTATAAAGATAAAAATATTTCCTACATCATGGTATATTATTTATAATTTTTCGACATCAAATAAATAAAATTATTTATGACATAATAATGATGCAGTGTTTACCTCATTAATGAATGATTTAAATAAATAATATTATAAAAATTAAATAAATATCCAAACCCTATCAAATTCATAATAGATGATTTTATTTAGATCAAGAGTTACATTATTTTCATCTTTAATAAGTTTTGTACCTTTAGAAACCTAAAATCATTATATAATAAAATAATATTTTCAAACATTGCTAAAGAGACCCTCATCCCCCTTATACAAAACCCTCACCTCTAATAAATTACTCACACCTCTCAAGCCACTTGGATCATCCAAAATCTACCCTAATAAGCTCAAAATATTTCTCTCTTAAATCTATAAGCCTTACCTTAGGTATAATTCACTTCAATAAATTATTTTGGTTCAAACTAAAGGGAGTTAACCCTTTTAACGGTAACGTCTTCTCTTAAGTTATTTTCTTTTATTTTATTTCTCTAACCCCCTAAACACTTTTTGTTACTTTATTTTATAACAAAAATATTATTATAAAAATACTATGTTGTTCATATGAGAATTATTTTAACTACACATAAACACACCTCCATCTAATGGGTAAAGAACATACTGTTTCTGTGGATAGTGAACTACTGTCTCACGAAATGATGATTGTTCAATCTTCTCCTACCACCTATTATGGTGGTTATTAAGATGGAACTATATTTAAATGTGATATATATTATATTTATATTTTTTCTATACTTATTTATTTTTCATTTATATAATACCATTATGGTTTCCATAATGGGTAAATATGATAATTTCATTTGAGGAAGTGCGGACTACCGCCCCCTCAAAGTGATATGACTCGTTAATGACATACATGGAACATATAAAATATGGATTAAATTAAATTAAATTAAATATATATTATACTATAATTTTAGTATGCCAATTTATTACTACTTTCTCATTACTTTAAATATAAAATATAAATGAAAGTAGCGTTCATGAGTATGTACGGCTTACCGTCTCCATGAACCGTGCGTTTCATTTATTAACTCCAAATGATATGGAATATTATAAATATAAATACACTGGATATATATGATATATATGATATCTAAATAATTAATATCATTGTGGAGATAAGGTAATTTTGACCACATGGACAATTAGTATTTATAACAAATTCATTTTTTACTAAAGTTCTGAACATCGATAAAATGTCCAATATGAACTGAAATAATTAACTAATTGTTATAGCAAGGTAATACGTGATAAAAAAATTAATAATATTGAGAAATATTTTTAAGGAAGTATAAATCAACATATGATTTTTATTTAGGAAGAACACGGAACTTACGAGCAAGTCAGGCATGAGGTAATGGGTTTTCATCTCACTTTTTATTCCTGTGAGATTCATACTATATTTGACACTATTTCATTTTTTGTGGTTTATGTACTACCCATGATTGTATTATTTGTGTAATATAAATTAATTTATGGGTATTTTCATCTTCATTTTATGATCCTTCTTTCATGGGGTGTTTGTTTTGTAAGTTACCCAATCGGCAAGGGAACCTTTCACCGAACTATTTTAGTCAAAGACTTATTTTATGTAATGTATATTAATTTCCTTTTTATTATGTTGGGATATGTTAATATGTATCCTTATTTCTATAAATTTTATCTTCATGTGATGATAGACCCTTCTATCTCTCATCAACTCATTTTCTTGAATTTTTAATTGATGTCGTTAGGCTGCTGAAATTTTGTAAGGGAACTTCTTAACCCAACTTCAATTCAATGGGTTAAAATTCGACTTCTTGATTATATAAAGCTATGAATATGTGTGAATGAGATCTTATTGTTTTAAAATTAATATCCACTTCAATTTACTGTATTCTTATTTGTCACACATAATTATGTCATCGATTTATCTTTAATCTAGGGATATGATCCTAGTAAGAGACTTTTTCTCAATTTACATTCCATTGGGACTTATTTGTTGTACTACACCAATTCACTTTTATATGGTGTATATACTATTATTTGGAATATTATATCATGAATATTCATATTCTCATGATATTATATGTTTTTTAATTGAATTCTTTAATTATGCTTATTTAAGTGTTTCTCAAGTGTCACGAGACTTTTACAAAAACAATGTTTTAAATGCTTTAAAGAATTATTCTTCTAAATATTTCTCATTAATTTCCTTGTTTTCAATATAGCTTTAAGGATTTATTTATATGGATATTAATTTATTAAAAGGTAAACTTCTTTAAAATCATCAAAGTTGTACAAGACCCTTTGATTCAAAAACCTCTTTATTAAATTTTTTAAACGGTTTTGAAAATGGTTTGATAAAGAATTGATCATGTCAATACCTTGAAATGATATATTGTGATTACAATGTGGAAATAATAGCTTTACTTTATGCTTGTTTTATGTGTTATGAATATGTTATGGTTTTTGGGAATTGTTTATGCATATGGGTGTTTTCGTGATAAACCTAGGGCGGGTGATCCCAAGATAGCTCTCCAATGCATTTGGTAACATGACAGAGGTAAATGGTAATTTTTCTCCTAAGATATTTAGGGAATATATATTTATGGGTATTCCAATTGTAACTCCCTATTTTTCTATGTAATCTACAATGTAATTATGATATAGATGCCATAAGTTACATTTATGATTTATTATTTCCATGTGTAATCATAAATCTTATGATTTCATGAGGTATTTTAAAGAGATTATGTTTTGTATGTATTGATGAAATAGTTTTTTCTTTATTTTATAACCCTTACTGAGCTTTTTATGCTCATCCCTGGTTTTTGAAATTTGTTTCACAGGGTAAAAGGTATGGTAAGAGAAAGGAAGAACTCAAGAAGATTTATATCAAGAAAATAATTGTTGTTTTCTTTTAAGAATTTTTATTTTATGAAATAATGGATACTGACTAGAAGTGTCTACCTTATAATTTTTGATATGTAATGTAATAGTTATGGCTTAATTATCTAAAACTATAAACCTGAAAAGATCCTCATTGTGAATTATTAGCTCAATTCATGATTATGTAATGTTTATGGTCAGGTCCTTACTGTTGTTATCAAGGGTTGGTTTAGATAAATTTAAAGGTTAGGTTTTTATTTAAGCATAAGTGACATAACCATAATGGTTATGATATTAGAAAGAGTAAAAGTTATTTTAGAGGTTATAAATGGTTAAAAAAAATTGGGATCAAAATGAAAGCTATTAGATAACCTTTGAGGATAAAATATGTTATGGTTATTTTTCAAGAATTTATATCTTTTTTGGTAATTTTAAAAAGTTATATAATTTTTTAAAAAGGACAAAACATAGACCACGTGACAACCCATCGCATCAGACAAAGATGTGGGAATCAAACCCACAACCAAAGTGGGATTGAGATTAATCGCCTACCACTGGCCTATATATTTTCCTTGGTTAGTATGGGTTATTCATTTAGTTAGATGATTTTATGGATCAAGAATAAGTAGATTTTTGGAAATTATTTTTTATCAAATGGATATCCTTAGTATCGGAAAATGATTTGGTGATTAAGTGAAAAAAGTTATTTTGGAAGATGTTCTCTCATTTAGGAAAAAAATATATGCCTAAATAAAATAGAATACTATTGGATTTCATTTGTGGAATAATGGTTGAAATTTTATTTTTTAAGAATATATGTTTTATGGTTATTTGGGTTATTTATGGAAATGATTAACCTATAATAGAGAATATGTGATTAGGTTAATTACACTTCAGTATTAGACTTTACGAATAGTCAATGTTATTTAGAGATAAATTTTAAGATTTACTATAGAAGACTATGTGATTAAATCCTTTTGAGTTTTTGGATTCAATCTCAGTTTGGTTTATATTGAAGAATTTTATGTACAAGTGTTTATTGAATTGTCTTTTTTGAACTTTGGGTATTGTTTGACAAATTTTGGTGATTATTAATAATATTTCTTTTTTCAACGGATTGTCTTTTTTTGGGATTATCTGATCTTGTACTAACCATTTTGGTTTTGGTAAATGTCTAATGGAATTGAAAATATATTGTTCATCTTTTTTGGATTATGTTATTCTCTATAATTTGATTCTATAACTTAAGATGTGAACAAGTCATCTTGAATACTCATCATTTGGAGACAAGATGAGTTTTTGGTAGAAACTTATTAAAGGATGAAACTATACTAGAAAAGTATGTATATTTCCTTATGTCATTAGTCAATATCAAAAATAAATTCTACAAAATTATGAAACGGAATATAACACAAAAAATTGTTGTCTATTTACTTTTCCTACTTTAAAACCAAATACAGTTTAACCTATAACAAGTTTGTGATTATCTGGTGATTAACTTTCCCCTAATCATGTTTTCTATCACTCTCCAACAAAACTTGACACTTAGTTTCTCTTCTATATCCATGTTTTCCTACATAAAATCATAGAATGGGTTATCTCAAGTGACCTTTGTACTTCAATTTAATTATTTTAAAGTGATAGTTTTATTGACTCTTTTTTTGATGTGGGATTTTTAATGATGTTTCGAAGACCAATTTTAAAATTGCGAGGACATAATTTCTAAAAGGGGGGAACGATGTAACATCCCATGTAAATAAAGAATAATACATTTTCATATTTATTAATATTTTCTAATTAAATATTAATTTAACATTAAAGGGGATGCTATGTTCGATGGCGTACCCGATATGTAACAACGAGTTTCTTTGAAATCTTACCTTCCACACAGCGTTGGGTCATACTGAAAAATAATAATATAATATTATTTTAAATGGTAGTTAACACCTAGCCATTGTATTCATGGGAATTAATAAAACTAACTTCAATATGATTATACATGCTCGTTAAATGTTTTTTTACATTTATCTAATAAAAGTTAGAGGCTTAAAATGTGAATGAATCTAATTTTATGCATAAATACTAAAATATTCATTAAAATGCCGATTTAACACCTATTGATAGTAAAACCACATAAAATATAGTGTTTTCACTTTTATATGTTCTATTTGACAAAAAAATTAATCTTTATAATTGGGACAACAAAATTTACTTTGGGTAAATTTTGGGTATTTTTCTGATAAAAATCATTTTTTAATGAATAGTGAAAATACTGTAATTTAATTCAAAAATGCCTTTTAATATAATTTATTTATATGGTTATGTTATCTTTTTAATTGTTTTTAAATTTTAATTAGATTATATTTTTACCATTTAATCCAATGTTGGTCATTTTAAGAAAGTTCACTCTAAAATTGGACCTAAACAAGTGTCAATCTCTTGATAGTTGTTATTTCTTAAAAACACGCTATTTATTTTGACAAAATGAATTAATTTTATATTAATTAATGAAAATTCAATGTTTTGAATTTGGTAAAATAGAAATCATTTTTCAATTTATAATATCAAATATATCAAAGGTTGATTTTTTTTGTATTTTTCTGAAAACCTTCAATTTTTGATGAATAGTGAAAACATGGAGTAGTAGTTAAAAAATCAACTTCTTCATTTAAATGAAATTTTACCAATTCTGTTAATTGAATTTCAAAAATCCAACCTATATGGTTATTATTAGTAATTAAAATATTGTTCAATAAGATAAAATTAATTTTTGGGTGAATAGTAACTTTTGACTTTTATTTACCTTGATTGAAGGTAAATAGGGTAATTCAAGGTAAAAATAATATTATAATAATATAAAATTAAATTATAAATTTCCATAACCTCTTTTTATGATTCATGTCTGAACAATACAATCCTTGTGTGAGTTTTTGACCTTTGAAATCCATTTGGGTAACATAATGACATTAATAACTTTGTATTTAAAGTAAAAATAAAATATCCCAAACATGTATTGTTTTTCTTAAACAATTTTACTGTGGTGTTATTTAAGTGATATATTTCACTATAAATAGTTATTAAAAATCTAAAAATATTTCCTAAATCATGGTATTTTATTTATAATTTTTATTCATAAAATAAATAAAATTATTTTTGACACAATAATGATGCAGTGTTTACCTCATTAATGAATGATTTAAATAAATAAGAGTATATAAAATAAAAAAATATATAAAACCTGTCCAATTTGTATTTGATGATTTTATTTCGAACAATATTCATCTTATCTTTGACTTTATAAGGTTTTGGACATTCATAAATCGAAAATAATTATATAATAAAATAATATTTTTAAACATTCCTAAAGAGACCCTCCTCCCTCTAATAAAAAGCCCTCACCTCTAATCAATTTCTCAAACCTCTCATGCCCCTTGTTTCATCCAAAATCTACCCAAATAAGATCAAAATATCCCTATGTTCTACCTAGATGCCTTAACATAGGCAGAAGGCCCTTCAAGATATCCTTTTGGTTCAAACTAAAGGGAGTTACTCGATTTAAAGGTAACGTCTTCTCTTAAGTTATTTTCTTTTATTTTACTTCTCCCTCCCCCAAAACTCATTTTATTTATTTCTTTTATAATGAAAACAGTATCCTAAATATACTAGGTTATTGGTATGAGAAGTATTCTAACTACACTTACACACACCTCCGTCTAACGTGTAGAGAACATACTGTTTCTGTGGACGGCAAACTACTGCCTCACGAAACTATGATTGTTCAATCTTCTCCTACCACCTCTTATGGTGGCCATTAAGATGGCACTATATTTACATGTGATAAATATTATATTTATATTGTCTCTATACTTCTTTTATTTTTATTTATATCATACCATTATGGTTTCCATAATGGGGAAATACGATAATTTCATTTGAGGAAGTGCGGACTACCACCCCCTTAAAGTGATATGACTCGTTCATGCCATACACAGAACATATAAAGCATGGAGTTAATCAAATTACATAATACATATATTATAATGAAATAATAATATACCTATGTATTATTAATTTATCATTCCTTTAAATATAATATAGAAATGAAAGTAATGTTAATGTGTACGTACAACTTACCGTCTCCCTGAACGATGCATTTCATTTCTTAACTCCAAATTATATGGAATATTATAAATATATATACACTGGATATATATGATATATAAGATATCTAAATCCATAATACAATTTTGGAGATAATGGACTTTTGTCCACAAGGACAATTTTTAATTATAACAAGTTCATTTTTTATTAAAGTTCTGAACATCGACAAAATGTCCAATATGAACTCAAAAAATTAAATAATTTTAATAAAAATGTAATAAGTAATATAAAAGTTATAATAAACATGAAAAATGTTCTTAAGGAATTAGAAATTATTATATGTTTATTATTCATGAATAACACGGAATATACGAGTCAAGTTGGATAGAGGTAAGGGGTTTTCATCTCACTTTTTATTCCCGTGAGATTCAAGATATATTAGCCACTATTTTCTTTTGTGTGGTGTATGTAATTACCATTATTGTATTATTTGTGTAATATAATTTAATTTATGGGTATTTACATATTCATCATATGATCCTTCTTTCGTGGTGTATATGTTTTGTATGTTATCAAATTAGTAAGGGAACCTTTCTCCACACTCTTTTTGTCAAAGACTTCATTTATGTAATTTATTTTCGTTTACTTTTTTATATATTGGGATATGTTCTTCTATATATTTGTTTCTATAAATTTTATTTCCATGTGATTAGAGACCCTTTTCTCTCTCACCAACTCATTTTTGAATTTTTATGTGACGTCATTAGGCTGCCAAATTTTCGTAAGGGAACTTCTTAACCCAATTTCAATTATGAGGGATAAAAATCTACTTATTGATTATGTCATGCTAATAATATGTTTGAATGGCCTATGATTTTTTTACACTTAATATCCACTTAAATTGGGTGTATTAATATTTTCCACACATAATTATTTCATTTATTTATCCTTAATCTAGGGATACGATCTTTGTAAGGGACTTTGTCTCAATTTACATTCCACTGAGACTTATTTTTTGTAATACACTAACTCACTTTTATATGTTTTATATACTTCGTTTTGACTTATTATATCAAGAATCTCCATATTTTCATGATATTATAAGTTTTTTAATGTTATTCTTTAATTATATTTATTCATATATATCTCAAGTGTTACGAGACTCTTTAACTAAAACATTGTTTTAAATGATTTAAAGAATTATTATTCTAAATATTTCTCATCAATTTCCATGTTTTAAAAATGGATTTAAGTATTTATTTATATGGATATTAATTTATTAAAATGTATACTCCTTTAAATTCTTCGATGAGATATGGGACACTTTGATTCAAAATTCTCTTTATTAAATGTTATAAATGGTTTTGAAAATGGTTTGATAAAGCATTGATTATGTCAATATCTTGAAATGATATATTGTGATTGCAATGTGGAATTTCTATCTTTAATTTATAATTGTTTTATGTGTTATGAATATGTTATGGTTTTTGGGCATTGTTTACATATATGGGTGGTTTCGTGATAAACTTAGGGCGGGTGAGCCCGAGATAGCTCTCCAATGCATTGGGTAACATGACAGAGGTAAATGTTAATGTTTATCCTAAGAGATTTAGGGAATATACTATGATGGGTATTCCAAGTGCAACTCCCTATGGAGTTGTGAAAGCTACAATGTAAGTATGATATGGATTCCATATTTTACATTTATTATTTATGATTTTTATGTGTTATTCATAAATCTTATGATTTCATGAGCTATGTTAAAGAGATTATGTTTTGTATTCATGGATGAACTAATGTTTTCTTTCTTTATTTTGTAACCCTTAAAATTATTTTTATGCTCATCCAACGTTTTTGAAATGTTTTTAATAGGGTATAAGGCATGTTAAGATAATATAATAACTCAAGAAGATTTATATCAAGAAAATAATGATTATTTTCTTTTAATAATTTTTATTCTATGAAAAATTAGATACTGAGTAGAAGTGTCCACATTGTAATTTTTTCGATGTAATGTAATATTTATGGCCTAATTCTAAAAAACTCTAAACCTGAAATGATCCTCAATGTGAATTATTAACTTAATTCAATATTATGTAATGTTTAATGTCATTTCCTTATACTTTTAGTATCCATACAGGGATGTAATTTTCTGGAAACCACTAACTCTATCCTTCACCAAAATTCTTGGATATTTTATTATACATAGAATTATCCTTAGACTTATACCTATGTTTATCAATGAATTATTCCAACCTAGTTCCAATGGTTTACTAAGACTTTCCTTTGATACCAACTATAGTGAACTAGGATTTTCATATATAATTATAACATAATTTTTTATAAATATTCAATACATTTAAAAAATAAATTACAGAGGACCATAATGTTTTAGTATCGTTAAATAATAAATATTGTAATATCCCCGACTGGGAAGACACTAAACTGGTGCTCTGAGCTGGGTAGTTACATGAACTTAAGCACACATCCCCATACGCCGAAGGCTGCTGACTAGCAGTGGGGGTCTATTTTGGTCATGTGGGGAGACTATACCCCCTTTTTATTAGAGTAAGACACAATAGAATAACCAAATAGTGTAAACAATAACCAATAACAAGGAACATGTATGACAACCATTTCCAATAATAAATATGTCATGTCATACTACAAGTATAAGAGTGAACAAAAGCCCAAAAATAAAGACAATAGTCAAAAATCCCAAAGATGGTCCGGACTCCAAGTCCGGATCCTCCACCATGTGATGCCCATGTCCACACCGCTATCTTGAAAAGACCATTTCCCTTGTCCTGACCTGTAAACATGATGTCTGCTCGGGTACCCAACAACGGCCCGAGCAGGGTGTGAGTACAACTCAGTAGGCCACCACCAACGGTGTCTACAAAATATCCAGTATAAGCAGGTTGTGCATGAAAAGGGAAATGAATGATAAATTCCATGTAATAAATTAAGGTTCCATTAACCAGTTCAGAGCCAAAGCCATTTTCATTCCATCACCATCCATTTATTACCATTTTCCATCACTTATCCTTATATCACATTTCCATGAGTTAATCACATACATTATGTTACATGGGTCTAAGGCCAACAATCACATGCAAGAGGGTAAAAACATCGTTATCCTATTTCACTAGGACTAACTCCCTCATAGAAACCATATCCTCACATCGAAGCCTCAGTCAGGGTGGATGCAACCGTTAGGAGAATAGACCCTCAGTCCCCTTTCCTAACCCGTGCATTTAGGGTGGAGTTTAGAACGTCAGTCTTCACTCGACCCATGGCCATAGATCATCATGTCATACCCCACTCTATGAAGCCATGTGCACATGCTTATAAATAATTAACCATCAACCATCCAAACCATTTCCCTTCAGTAACACTATTCACAACAACACACATAGGAAACCACATCATGCCTTAACCAATTAACACATTACCATTTCACATCATTTAACCATTTACCCAATTCCCATGTGTTATGCCTATCTCACTAAGCATGGAACATTAAACCTATAAACTATCCATTTATGGTCTTCAATCAGTTTACACATTTACGCATTTAACCCGTTCACCATTTTCATGAATCAACCATTCATTCCATTTCAAATAACCCCTAGGTTATTTCCAAGTCTAGGTGCATCACCTAACTTCTATTCCAAGTTCAACCAATCATGTCATCATATTTACAAAGGGCTCTACAAATCATTACATCGAGGTCACTTGTTTAACATCAATCCCCAAATATGGGAAAAGCCGGCACATCCCATGGATGGCCCCAATTAGGTCAAGTCTATCATAACACATCCCACGAGGATCGTGTGGGTTCCCATTTACCATTTTAAACACCATTATCACCAAACATGCCTATGTTATTCAATACATAACGAATGGAAAACAAGAACACAACTAAACATGCCCAAATATCCAATTAACCATGGGATATTGCTTTTTAGACCACCTACCTCGAAACCGCGGTTGAACGCACACTCAAACGAGTCCATAGACCTCGATCCAACCAACCTTTGGAGACTCTACCTAAAACTCACCCAAAAGTTAGGGTTTTAGAGCGTCTAAATGAGAGGGAGAGAAGATACAAACCCTTAACCAAATATAGAAGCAAGGATGGGATTAGCCTTATCCGGAGCTTCGATCCACAACCAACAGCACCAAAAACACCTTATAATTGAAGGAGATCAGACTCTTGGAGACTTTCTGCGATTTGCTTCATGCCTAGGGTAGAGAGGGACGAAATGAGAGGAAATCCTGAGTGGGGTTTAAAATCCCATAGTGGAAAACTTTTAATTTTTTCCATCTTTAAGTGGGCGCACAGTTTGTCCACACGGTTTGGAAAACCGTGCCCAAACCGTGCGCATGACACTGCCTGGAGTGGGAGGGGGCGCAGAATTCATCCGCATAGTTTGGAAAACCGTGTGCATGCTTCTGTCTAGAGAAGAAAGGGTCGCATGGTTTATCCTGGGCAGGACGCACGGTTTACCTGGCCGTGCGCAGGTCGTGCACCCTGGCCTGTCTTGCAAAGATTTCCTTCCTTCCATGCCCTGAGCCCCCGAAACACCCTCGAGTCCTCTCACACCCCCTGGAAACATTTTAAAGCCCAAAAAACAAGGGTTTCCAACCCAAAACACAACAAAAACATACCTTTCCAAAAATTGGGATATTACAATCTCCCCACCTTATAATGGCTTGTCCTCGAGACGAGTTCCAAAGCCTCATTGCTCCACCAAAGAGAACAGTTCGGTCCACTGGGCCCACATATCTGACTCCCACTCCGAAGTTTCTTCTTGAACTTTCCCATGCGGCCATAGTACTCGCACTAATGACACAACCGTTCCTCGCAATACAATATCACTGCGATCCACCACACGAACCAGATGCTACTCAAAGGATGCATCAGCCTCAAGCTCCACATCTTCAACATCAACCACATGAGATGGGTCAGGGTGATACCGTCGAAGCTGCGACACATGAAAAAAATCATGCATCCCACCATACCGCTTTGGAAGAACCAACCAGTAAGCCACTGGTCTGATCCTCTCCACAATCTAAAAAGGGACCACATACTTGGGCGCCAACTTGCCCTTCTTTCGTATCCAATGGTGACCCAACCTTGGCGACACCCTAAGTAATACTTTATCACCCACCCCAAACTCAAGAGGTCTACTCCTCCGATCTGCAGACGACTTCTGCCTACTCTGAGATGTATCCATTCGCTTCCTGATTGACTTAACTCTCTCTGAAGTCTCTTGCATGATACTTTTCCCCAACAATTTTGATTCACCGACCTCTACACAACACAATGGAGATCTACATGGCCTCCCATAGAGTGGCTCAAACGGTGCCATATGAATCATAGCCTAAGAAATGTTGTTTTAGGAAAACTCAACCAATGATAGGTGTCTCTCCCAAGAATCACCAATGTCCTAGACAAAAGCTCTTAACATGTCTTCCAACACATTGATCGTACATTCCGACTGCCCATCCGTCTGTGGGTGGAAAGTCGTACTTAGACTCACCTGCATACCAAGTGCCTTCTGCAATCCTTGCCAGAAATGTGATGTGAAACATAGATCTTAGTCCGAAACTATGGTTCACGACACCCCATAAAACCACACTATCTCCTGATCATACATCTCACCCAACTGGTCGACTGTATAGGTCTTCTGAATTGGTAAGAAATGACCGACTTTCGTTAACCGATCCACGACCACCCAAATTGCATCGTTCTTCCACGACATCCTCGGAAGACCCAGAACAAAATCCATTGTTACATCATCCCACTTCCATTCCGGAATGGGAAATGGATGCAACAAACCACCTGGGCGTTGATGCTCGGCCTTCACCTGCTGACAGGTATGGAACCATTCCACAAAGACCACAACTTCCTTCTTCATTCCAGGCCACCAAAACTGCCTTCGAAGATCACTGTACATCTTTGTCAAACCAGGATACACTGCCCACTTTGATGCATAGAACTCTCACATCAACTCTTCCCGCACACACTTTGGAACAACCACACAATCATGAACACAAAAAAACACCATCCACACAGATGGCCCAGCCAAAAGGTAGCTCCCCACCTTTAAGCTTTTCCTCCATGATCAAACACTCAGGATCATCAAGCTGAAATTCCTTAACTCGAATCAAAAGTGTCGACTCCATCACTAAGGAAGTAAGTGTGACCTAACCACTTTCCTCATGCACCACTAGGTGCATTTTTGCAAACAAATCCATCACCCTCCATTCAGTGATGGACTCCTGAACCATCTGACACAGAACCTTCCTACTCAAAGAATCAGCAACACTGTTTCCCTTTCCTAGCGTGTACACCAACTCAAAGTCAAAATACTGGAGATATTCAACCCATCTTCACTGCTGACGATTCAGATCCCACTGTGAGAAGATGTACTTTGAACTATTATGGTGGGTAAACACGGTAAACCGTTCTCCCAACAGATAGTGCCTCCAGCACATCAAGGCGTACACTACTGCAGCCAACTCAAGGTCATGATTGGGATAATTCTGCTCATGGGGTCTCAAATTTCTTGACTTGTAAGACACAATCCGCTCAACTTGCATCATCACAGCCCCCATGTCCGATCTCGGACGCATCACAAAACACAACGTACTTCTTACCCGGCTCAGGTAAGATCAAGATAGGTGCGGTCGTCAACCTCTTCTTCAACTCTTGGAAGGCATACTCAGAAGCCCCCAACCACTCAAACCTAATTCCCTTCTTGGTAAATCCCTAGAGTGGTTCTTCCAAGTGAGAGAAATCCTGAATCAACTTTTGGTAATACCCAACCAGACCTAGAAAACTCTGAACATCAAAAACACTATTGGGATGCTCCCACGATAAAACTGCATGCATTTTTTCTGGATCCAGTATCACACCTGCCTCTGAGATGAGGTGACACAGAAAATGAACCTCACCCATCCATAATTGACACTTTGATAGCTTGGTGTATAGTCGCTGCTCTCTTAGCATACCAAAGACGATGTCAAGATGTTGGGCATGATCGTTGTGAGTTTTCGGGTACACTAAGATATCATCAACAAAGACAACCATGAACCAATCTAGATAGGGGTGAAAGATCTGGTTCATCAAAGCCATAAACACTATCGGTGCGTTGTTCAAGCCGAAAGGCATTACCAAAATCTTAATCAACCCATAACGACTCTGGAAAGCTGTCCGCGGTACGTCAAAAGATCATACTCTCAACTACTGATAACCTGACCTGAGATCAATCTTAGAAAACACCGATGCACCCCTCAACTGATCAAACAAGATATCAATTCTAGGAAGAGGGTACCAATTTTTCACTGTCATCTGATTCAACCATCGATAGTCAACACACAGCCTTAACGAACCATCGACCTTCTTTGAAAAAAGCACGGGGGATCCCCAAGGAGAAGTACTATGACAGATAAACCCCTTATGCTCCAACTCCTCAAGCTAAACCTTCAGTTCCCAGAGTTCTTCCAGTGCCATTCGATATGGTGGAATAGAAACTGGCTCCGCCCTCGACAGCAACTCGATCATGAACTCGACATCCCTCTCGGGTGGTATCCCTAATAAATCCTCATGAAACACATCCTGAAACCAATCCACAACGGGAGGAAAAACAGATTTCTCTCCGCCTTCATTATCATCAAGCATGAGACATGCCACTAGAGCCATATGTCCACTCAACTGCTGACCAATCGGTCCTACACGCCCTACCCGAACATCCCATTTGCCACGATGGACATAAGTGTCACCATCAAGTGACTTGAACGATACTCTGCGATGATAACGGTTTATTGACACCCGATATAACACCAACCAATCCATTCCCAAGATTAGTCCAAACCCTGATATCTCTAGAATGTAAAAATACCATATAAAATGGTTCCCACCAACTTCGAAGGCACACCCCTTGCATTGTTTGATATCTTCAGCCCACACCCCCAACACAGTGTCAATTGACATAACGCCACACACCCTCTCCACGGGTAAACCTAGCGCTACCACAAGTTGATAAGAGATAAAAGAATGTATGGAACCTATTTCAAACAACTCACTAGAAAAAGTAGAAGCTACAAGGATCGTACCTTGAATAGTTGATGGTCCAACCTCACCATCACCAGGCACAAACTGAACTGCCTGAAGCTGACTTGCCCCTCTACCTTGGGCTCCAGCTTGAATGCACTGTGCTGCACTGCCCTGCTGGCTTGAGCGATATTTACCTGGAGTTCCACATCCACCGTCCCTGCCAGTATAGCCCGTGGAGCTCTAACTACATGCCTGATACGGGGCAACTGATCCCCTTCCCGTATCCGGCACCTTCCTTCCACCATCATTCTCACCCGTCTGTCGATGATTCCGGCAGAACCTCTACACATGCCCCATCCTACCGCACGAATGACACTCAACTGGAGGTCGAAGACACTGACCACACATATGTCCCGGCCTACCGCACTAATAGCAAAACACCAGATTTCTGTTCTGAGATGCTGAACCTCTCTTCCATCCACTTTTCACACTTCCACCATGTTGTGAGCTCTCATGGAGTCGCTTTCAATCGTCGGTAGCTGCACCACTCGTCTCTGCCACTGACACCACAATCCCACTACCCGAAGCTCTCTTTAGGTTTCCATCCGAGATCAGTGCCTGATCTACTACCTTTGCGAACCTATTTAAGAGGAAGATGTTTACTTGAGACCTGATCTCATGTCTCAGCCCATCCTGGAATCGCCTGGCTACTACAGCCTCAACCCCTTATAACACTGGGACAAAGTGTCTCAAATCATTGAAGGGACTAGAATAGTCCATCACCGATAGTGATCCTTGAGTCAGGCTCATAAACTATGCAGCCCACTCCTGCCTCAAAGTCTCTGGATAGAAATGCTCCAGAAACTTTTTGTGAAAAACCTTCGACGACATTCCCTCAGCCTGCTTGATTTGAGTCTGAATGTCCCACCAACGCCTAGCCTAGCCTTGCAAGATATAAGCGGCCAACTTCACCTACTTTTGACAGGGGTCTCTAGATGACCCCGTATCGTTTGGACAGACTCTAACCAGAACTCTGCTTCTTCTGGCCCACCCTATCCGGTGAAATTTGGAGGGTGTTACAACTGGAACTCCATGGTCAGCTCAAACATACTCGGTGCAACCCTCCCTGGATCTCGATCCATCATCGGCATAAGGTGAGACAATTTCTCTTGGATCTGGTCTTCTATATCTTCATTTATCACCACATTTTCTTGATCCTCTACTGAAAGAGTGTTCTTAGAAACATCCACTCGTTGCCCAATGGGTAATCGACGCCGTGGTGGCATTTCTCTACAATGCCAAGCATGGGAGTTCAGAACGCATACCACAAAACTATCACGACTTCATCAAAATCTCTTTACTAGCTACAACAACCCACCTTTCATAGGCTAACCCAAAAAGATTTTCCAACTTGTTTCAATCCCTATTACTCCATTTAACATCATTTAACCACTAGTTTTATTTCACTAATCTCATTATTTCTTGGATTCATGAAATGAATGATGCACCATACTTTCCTGCCTCACACACCCACCCCATGCGCATGTCTAATACAATGCATGTCACCTATCTCCCTAGGTGCCTACAATGATGCATGAGTGAAAATTCTCATGTCGTTAAGTCCATGAGCCAAATATCATAAAACAGTCGCATCAAACCACAAGTGCATCACCCAACGGTGAAATATCATCAAATATAACAACACACAACCAAGGACAACATTTCCCACCCAGGGTGACTTGGGTTTTACCTCATAACTAGGTTAGCTACTCCCACGAACGAGCTCATTGCTAAGGCCCGACACATCCTAACCCTTGGATTCCAATCCCAAATAACAAGACCTCAGAGAAGGAGAAGAAAGACCTCCTCTGATACCACTGTGTAACATCCATGACCAGGAAGCCACTAAACCGGTGCTCCGAGCCGGGTAGTTACATGACCTTAAGCGCACCTCCCCATATGCCAAAGGCTGCCGACTAGCAGCGGGGGTCTATGGGGTCAAGTCGGGAGACTATACCCCCTTTTTATTAGAGTAAGCCACAACAGAATAACCAAATAGCAGAAACAATAACCAATAACAAGGAACATCTATGAAAACCATTTCAAATAATAAATATGTCATGTCATACTACAAGTGCAAGAGTGAACAAAAGCCCAAAAATAAAGACAACAGCCAAAAATCCCCAAGATGGTCCTGAATCAAAGTCCAGATCCTCCACCAAGTGCTACCCATGTCCACTCAGCTATCTAGCAAGGACCCTTGCCCTTGTCCTGACCTGCAAACATGACGTCTGCTACGGTACCCAATGGTGGCCCAAGTAGGGCGTGAGTATAACTCAGTAGGCCACCACCAATGGTGTCTATAAAATATCTAGTATAATCAGGTAGTACATGAAAAAAGAAAATGAATGATAAATTCCACGTAATAAATTAAGGTTCCATTAACCAGTTCAGAGCCAAATCCATTGTAATTCCATCACCATCCATTTATTACCATTTACCATCACTTACCCTTATATCACATTTCCATGAGTTAATCACATACATTATGTTACATGGGTCTAAGGCCAACAATCACATGCAAGAGGTTAAACACATCGTTATACTATCTCACTAGGACTAACTCCCTCTTATCAATCATATCCTCACCTCGAAGCCTCAGTCTGGGTGGATGCAACTGTTAGGAGAATAGACACTCCGTCCCCTTTCCTAACCCATGCATTTAGGGTGGAGTTTAGAACCTCAGTCTTCACTTGACCCGTGGGCGTAGATCCTCATTTCATACCCCACTCTACGAATCCATGTGCACATACTTATAAATAAGTAACCATCAACCATCCAAACTATTTCCCTTCGGAAACACTATTCACAACAACCCACATGGGAAACCACATCATGCCTTAACCCATTAACACATTACCATTTCACATCATTTAACCATTTACCCAATTCCCATGTGTAATTCCTATCTAACTAAGCATGGAAAATTAATCCCATAACCTATCTCGTTATGGTCTTCAATCAGTTTACACATCTTCCCATTTAACCTGTTCACCATTTTCATGAATCAACTATTCATTCCATTTCAAATAACCCCTAGGTTATTTCCAAGTCTAGGTGCATCACCTAAATTCTATTCCAAGTTAAACCAATCTTGTCATCATATTTATCAAGGGCTCTATAATTCATTACATCAAGGTCACTTGTTTAATATCAATCCCCAAATCTGGGAAAAGCCGGCACATCCCATGGATGGCCCCAATTAGGTAAAGTCTATCCCAACACATCCCATGGGGATCGTGAGGGTTCCCATTTACCATTTTAAAACCCATTATGAACAAACATTCCTAGGTTATTCAATACATAACCAAAGGAAAACAAGAACTCAACTAAACACGCACAAATATCCAATTAACCATGGGATATAGCTTTGTAGACCACCTACCTCGAAACTGCGGTTGAACGAACTCTCAAATGAGTCCTTAGACCTCGATCCAACCAAAATTTGGAGCTTCAACATAAAAATCACCCAAAAGTTAGGGTTTTAGAGCTTCATAATTAGAGGGAGAGATTATACAAACCCTAAACCAAAAAGAGAAGCAAGGATGGGATTAGCATTACTCGGAGCTTTGATCCGCAACTGACGGCACCAAAAACGCCTTATAATCGAAGGATATCGGACTCTTGGAGGCTTTGGGAAATTTGGTTCATGCCTAGGGTAGAGAGGGAGGAAATGAGAGGAAATCCCTAGTGGGGTTTAAAAGCCCGGAGTGTAAAACTTGTAATTTTTCCCAAAATTAAGTGGCCACACGGTTTGTCTGCACGGTTTGGAAAACCATTTGCATGCCACTTCCTAGTGTGGGAGGGGTCGCGTGATTCATTCACACGGTTTGGAAAACCATGCATAGACCATGCACATGCTTCTGTCCGGAGGAGGAAGGGTCGCACGGTATAGCCTGGGCAGGCCGCACGGTTTACCTGGTCGTGCGCAGACCGTGCGCCCTGGCCGGCCTTTCCCAGATTTCCTTCCTTCCATGCCCCAAGCCCTCAAAACACCCTTGAGGCCTCTCACACATTGAAGAAACATTTCAAATTCCCAAAAACAAGGGGTTTAACCCAAAACACGACAAAAACAGACCATTCCAAAAAACCGAGATCTTATAAATACACAATCCCATTATTTCATTAAAGATCTTTATCATCTCCCATAAAGATATACCCATGTATTACACTTTAGAAACATAACCTCCTAAAACGTTTAATCATAAACTATGTAAAGAAAACATAACAAACGATGATATTAGTTTCCTAGTAAGGGTAAACATGGGATATATTAATCAATAATTATTAGAAGGCATAAGCTAAGAATAAGGGTATGAACTCGTGACCATAAAATGTAAGGCTTATAACCAGTCTTTCAACGTTTATACACATGATTCATGGAGTAAAATAGTATCTTTATAATGAAATTCATCTTAAGAGTGAGAAATCAACATAAATCAATCACAAACTATAATCTAATTTTATATAAGTGAGGCACCATCATAAGTATAGAAAAAAATTAATATGTCAATGTAAACTAACAAGGACATAAAATCATAGAGAATCTAGAATCCCTACCCCTTTCCCATAACATAAAGGTCAAGAATCATCCCTTATTTCCCAGAGCGGATCAATCACATTGACTTCCTCCCCATAGTTGATTTAGAACACCATCATATTTCCCATAGCGGATCAAGTACATCATCTTGTTTACATGAGATATAAATCATTACAAATTGAATTGGAGGGAGATATAGGTCTCACCTATTACATAATCCATCCATTTGTGTGCTATAAAATATTTAAACAATCATCATATCATTATATCATAACTTGTGAAAATAAATCAAGTTTCATAAACATTTCATCAATACATCATAGAATAACACATGGAAAAATAAATGATCTACATAATAATCTCATCATCATAATCATAATCCATCTAGATAATGAATAATTATGATACCATTGGATCATGTCCCAAATAAAACATAAAAAACACAAAATTTTATTGTTATTGATTAATATAATTTTATAAAAAGATCATTAAAACATTCTTGAAGAAAATATCATTTACATTTTGAAATAAATTATTTAAAATATAAACATTTCCCAAATATTAAGAGAAAAAATATTTAAAATAAACCTTGAAAACATGTAAATTAATATTAAAAATAATTTTGTTGTCATAATGGTGGAAATTTCATTCATGTCGTACATGTTAAAATAACGATACCTTTCATATTTTCTATAAAAAGTCACAAATACCTCATTCCAAAAATGATAGGATAATTAATTTTAAACAATTTTGTAAAAACTAAAACATGGGTAAAAATATATTTAAAAATTAATTGTATAATAGAAATAACTTCCTTTAAAACATTTTTAGAAAACATATATATTGGAAGAAAATGGATTTTTGACTGAAGAGAGAAATAAATAATTTTTTGTAAAAAGATTCATTTCGAATATTTACTTATTAAAGAAAGAAAAATGAAAGTAAAACATGTATTATACATAAATAATTATATTATAGTAAAATAAATGAGTTTCTAGGGAGTTAGATCATAATATTTCATCATCAAAAACTTAATAATAAACAATTCTGGTAAACAATGAGACCGTAAAATAAATCTTTCACCGATTTGGTACATTTTATTTTATAATACCTATGAAGGAAAGAAACATAAATGGATATGTAAATCCCTATAATTTTTATAATAATTATTATTAAATAATATCCTGGTAATTATATACACCATATAAAAAAAAGAAGTTGGGAATATGTCATGTGTATCAGAGATATAAAAGTGAGATGAAAATCCCTTACCACAAGTCTCAACTTCATTTTTAAAAGTTTGGAACTCTTGTATAAAAAATATATATTTAAAATAAATCTATTAAATTACAATATTCATATATATATAATACCATATATTATTTAATTATGATCTTTTATTACTTTTTTATTAACAATTCCTTGTTAAAATCACGTTTCAGGTAATAATTTCTTTGTTTTTCATATATGTTTTGGTTTTCTATTTTTATCAATTTTAAATTTATCATAGTTTAATCATATAAATAATTATATAAATTATATAAATATCATTTTTGAAAAGAAGGAAGGATAATATTATTGACGAAGATAAGCAGCCATACATAAGCAGAGCCATGAAGGGAAATTGTCCATCCATAGCTGGTTGACATCGAAGGGGCCTGAGGCCGCCAGCTGATGGGCCACATTGTTTCCTTCCCTTTTGGTAAATGAGAAGGTGCAACAAGAGAAGACTTGGCGTAGCGAGTAGATTCTCCTGATGATGAAGCCAAAGGGATGGCATCCGACATCATTGTGGTTAATGGCATTGATAACAGAGAGGCAGTCCGACTCAATGATGATATCAGCCCATCCATGTTTCGTAGCGAACATCATGCCTACCAGGATGGAAGAGGCCTTAGAAACTACTAGTTCCCAGAAGGCATTATGGGATTCATATTTTGCTGCAATAATCTACCCTAGATGATTTCGCTCAAGGAGGCCGAGAGAAATGGGCCCATCCTTAGGAAGAGAAGCATCCATGTTAAGTTTAATACTCACTTCTGATGGGGGGTCCAATGAGGGGGACAGGAGGGGGTAACACCTAGCATAAAGTTTCCTTTGCGGTCCTTCCAGCACTAAATCCATGAAGTGGCATGTTTAATCCAGAACTCAGGAGGTTGATGAATGTGGTGGAAAACCGAATCATTTCGCTGAACCCAAATGATCTAGTCTAGGGTACAACAAGAGCTTGCATCAGAGGATGAAAGAGGGGAACACCAAAGCATGAGAAGATCAGGGAGGTCAGAGACAAAGTACAGTGAAGCATCCGAAGTTGGGTCCCATTTATTCCAAATTTCCTTGGCTCCCGGGCAGTGAATGATGGTGTGCCAAAGAGTTTCAAGAATATTCGGGTAGAAAGGGAAGGACTCAGCACCGGCCATATGTCAGTAAACAATGAGGATCATGGTGGGGAGGGTTCCTATGCACACCTGCCACAAAAAGTGGCATATTTTTGGGGGGACATTGAGCTTCCAAAGCGCTTTCCATAGTCCCTCATCACGGTCGAGAGAGTGAGTTCCAAGAGCCAGTCTGTACCCGGATCTCACCGTGTAGTCGCCTGAAACATCATTGGTCCAAAAAAGATGGTCGGGGGCTACATCAAGAACACAGGGGATGCTAAGAATATTTTATTGGTCTCTTTCAATAAACCAATCCTAGATGTTTTCCACACACTACCCCGGGCCCTAGTCCGAAAAGAGGCAGTTGACAGTGGCGTCTTCAAGACCTAGTTGGGCAGGGGATGTGGCCCGCATACCATCCTTATCGAAAAGCCAGGGATCAGTCCAAATGTTGATAGATGAGCCATTTCCAATCCTCCAGCCCACCCCTTTCTCCAGGAGATTTCGGGCCCCCCCAAATACTTCCCCATAAGAAGCTAGGACGGGGGCGAAGATAGGATCCAAAGAAGTCCATGTGGGGAATGTACTTGGCATGGAGTACCCATGTACACAAAGATGATGGATGGTTCAAAAGGCACTATCCTTGCATGGCCAACAGTGCATCATTGAACAGAAGAAGGTTCAAAAATCCCATCCCTCACTCTGACATGGGTTTTCAGAGTTTCTCCCAGGACAACCAGTGGGGTCTATTTCTTCCATTGTTTTCCCCCACCAGAAGTTGGAAGTATGAGAATGGATTAGGTTGATGATGGCCGTTAGGAGCTTAAACATAGACATAAAGTAGCTGGGGATAGACTGAATGATATCATTAATGAAGGTTACTTTTCTAGCTTTGGAGATGCTTTTCGGGGTCCATCCTTAATTTTTTTCTGAATTCTATCCACCAAAGTTGCAAAGATTTCGTTTTTGGACCAGCCAATCACCATAGGGAGTCTGAGATACGTTTGGTGTTTATTGACCATATGGATGCCTGCAGATGCACACAACTCATCTCTCTTGGAAAGAGCCACCCCTGCGCTGAAGGAGATTTCTGATTTGTTGTGATTGATAGACTTTCCAGATGACCACTCATATTGCGGGATCGCGTGTCTGATCACCCGTCACTCATTAATAGTGGCTCTAGAGAAATGTATGCAGTCGTCGGCCAAGAAGAGATGTGACACTTGTGGGCTCTCATGGTAGACCTTTGCTCTATAAATAGACGCAAAGCATGCATCCCTGGAAATAAGGTTATAGAAAACATCAACCACCAAGATGAAGAGAAAAGGGGAGAGAGGATCTCCGTGGTGCAGGCCTCGAGTTGGGGACAATCCTCTGATGAGCTCCCCATTGACCTTGATTCTGAAGGAGATGGTCGAGATGCAGTGCAAGAAAATATTTGTCCATTTAGTGTAGAATCCCATTCTCAGCATCACAGCTCTTAGGAATTTCCATTCCACTTTACTATAGGCTTTGGTCATATCTAGTTTCCAGGCCATGGTTCCTTTTTTCGCAGTGGAGCGCATTTTCATAGATTGGAACACTTCATGGGCCACAATTTCATTATCATTAATCATCCACCTGGCGACGAAGGCGGTCTGGTTTTCGGAGATAATACTGGGAAGACAAGGATGCAGCCTATTGACAAGAAGTTTTGAGTAGATGTTATAAGAGACATTACAGAGGCTGATAGGTCTAAAATCCGGGACCACATGAGGTTTCTTGATTTTGGGGATGGGGAAGAGGGCAGTTTCGTTGATGGCAGAAATACTTTTATTTGCGACCCAGATGTTTTTTATCATTTTGCAGATGTCGGGACCGATACGGTTCCCGTATTGTTTAAAAAATAGGGCATGAAAACCATCCGGTCCCAGGGCCTTAGTGGGGTGGATTTGTTTCAAAGCCTGGTGAATCTCATCATTCTTCACATCTTTTGTAAGCTGCCGATTAATCTCATCGGTGATCACGGGTATGATTCATTCTTCCACTTAAACTGACATGAAAGGAGTTCCTGTGGAGAAGAGGTTCTGGAAATATCCTACCAATGCTTCGTGGATGTCGCAGGTGTTAGAAAATTTTCTTCCATAAGTCGTGATAAGCTCATGATAGAGTTTTTCCGATGTGTAGCTGATGTTTTCAGATGGAAATACCTTGTATTAGCGTCACCCTCTTTAATGTGGATGTCACGTGCCTGCATAGCCTAGAAGTATTCCTTAACATGAAGGGCCACGTCCATCTCTCTTTGAGTTGCACCAATCCTGGAGATGATTCCATTAGATTGTGGTTGCCTGAGTATGTTGTGAAACTTCTTTTCAAGGGCATCACAATGCCTATCAGGTTGGTGGAATTTCTTATAACTCCAAGATCTCATACCGGATGCAACCTGTTGGATATTGAGGCCAACATCTTCATGGGAACTCTTCCAACTTGATCGGAAAACATCTTCGCATTCCTGGTATTTTGACCAGAAGCTCTCAAATTTGAAGGGTCTTTTGGGTTGTCGCATACATTCTCCTTGAAAAAAATCAATGAGAATTGGGCAGTGATCCAAATAGTTAAGATCCAAGTGGCCAACATGAAACATGGTGAACAGATTAGTCCAATCAGTAGAACCCAAAAATCTATCAAGATGCTCAGCGATACGGGTGCCTTCAGTGTTTCTGTGGAACTATGTAAATGGATTACCTGTGTACCCCAGATCGACCACGTTTTCCCTTGTGACCACATCATTGAAATTAGACATAGAGGATGAGTTTTGAGTACTTCCACATCGCTTTTCCTTATGGAACATGATCTCATTGAAATCACCACAAAAAAAATAGGGCTATGTAAATCCTGTCACAGCTTTCCCAGAATATCCCATGATTTCACCTTATCAGTATGGGATGGCCAGCCATAGAATCCCACAAAGTTCCACGGTGGGGTGCAAGGTATTTTTAATATTTATATCCACATGGTGCAAGGAGAAAGACAAAATTTTAACATCAATATCGTCCTTCCAAAAGAGACAGAGGCCCCCAAGAATGGCCTTGTCTGGGCACCAGAAAGCAGCCTTAGAAGCCACAATTCAGAGCAATACCATTGATTTTCTTGCTTTCTAGTATGGTTTCAGACATGAAAACCATATCAGGGCGACTTTGAGCGCAATTGCGCTGATGCATGAGAACCGTTCGTGGGTTTCCAAGCCCATGACAGTTCTAGAAAAACACAATCATTGCTCTAGGTGGGGTTGGGTCTCGCCCGCCGCTGCCTTTGGTTCCTCCATACGTGTTTCGCCACTTTTCATTTTCCATATTTTGGTGGGACTCCTCTCCGATTGGAAAGTTTCCGTTTGTCTTTCCCTGACCCTGAGGTTAGGCTCTTCTGCGCGATCATCACTTCCTCCACGTTGCACCCTTTTCCATGTGCGTCTTTTATTTTCAAGAACATTCCCCTCATTAGGGGCTCTGATACCTAAATTTCCGCCTTGATCCGAAACTCAGGGCCCCATTGTATTGGGATTGAGAAATCCCATTCAAGAAAGTGGCCTAGACTGTCCCCAATTTCCCACATTATGTGTTCCGTTCTTGCATGGAAGGGGATTACTTTAATTCATATCCAGAAGGGGGAGCGGGTTAAATTCAACCGCTGGATATCATCTCCAACTTTGAATTCTTCCATGAGGAGGAGCTGATTATCGAAGGACCACGGTCTACCAAGCAAGATTTTGTCCCTATCTCCCTCATTAAAGAACTCGAAGATGATGCGGTTAGTTCCCGCCTCGCGAATAGCCACTCCTGCATCAAGTTTCCAGTTGTTCTGAAGAGTGTTTTTGAGTTCCCCCTAAATATCCAAAATGTTTTCAATGAGCTTTCCCACAAAGAGCAGATACATGTGTTTTTCCAAGAGTGGGTATTCATTTCTCGGTGCCTCAATAGCCTCTTTTTCTTCGTCTATTAGGGACAACCTCTTCCATTGATTAACAAAATCAGCATCCATAGTGCAAATTAGAGGTTGAATGCACTATCCGCCTTAGGGGCTGGTACCTTGCAGATCCCAAAACACCCTCACTACACCCATGACCCAGTCTAACAAATAGGTCTCTGGACCGAAAAACCTCTTCTCAGCCCCTAACACGGTCTACCCACCTGATACAGGCTTCCCAGCCTCTGCGGTCCACACTGCCTAAAAAAATGGTCACTCCCAAGAACCCGTGCCGCACCCCCCCAGTCTTAGCGGGGCAACACACCACGGTGGGACTTCGTGGCTTCACAAAGTCTCGGGCTCTTCTCAGGAATACTCTCCATGTCATTCCTTCGTGGCTTCAATGCCTCAGGCCTTCATGAGAACACAACACCTCAGATCTTTATGGTAAGAACTTAGCGAGACAACCACTATTGCGGTCACACAGCTCCTTCGTCCTTCGCTGTAGGTGTTTCGCTAGTCAGCCCCTACGAGAAATCACCTCACGAACAATAAAATTCGTGAAACCATAGCTCCTCAGGCCTTCACAGTAGATGCTTCACAAATCAAACCTAGCGCGAACACACAAACACCAAAAACCTTCGCGGTAGAAGCTTCGTGAAACCGCCTATTCGTGAATCAACCTCTTCACGGCAGGTGCTTCACAAATCAACCTCTTCTCGAGTGGTCAAAAGTGTTGAACCATCATGGAGGGGGATGCGAGAGTCAGACCCCAAATTCTTGGAACTTCGCACCATCGTGGAAGCTGAGTCGCGCCCCCAATCCACTCCCATCTTCGTGAAGCAGGAGCAAAAGGCAAAAGGAAACCCCGAACAACGAGCGGATGGGTCAAAAGTCTTGGATCCATGATGAATGTGAAGCTTGAGATGTTTGTGATCTGGAATCATTCTCCCCCTCATTGATCTGACACCCACGAGGGATGACGGTGCTGGGAGTGGTTTCACGGTCCCATGGAAGGCCGGACCTTCGCCAAAATGCGGAATAGAACAGGGAAAGATGAACGACTCCCTCCGCGACACAAGGGGTTATGAGAGAAGGAGGAGACTCCCAGGAGTCAACTGGAAACATAAGATTAACCACAAATATTTGAGGAGTGGTGCAGAAGAAGGGAACACGGTCACAGAAGAGGAAAAAAATGCGGCAACCGTGGATGATCCCAACGAACCGAACCGACGCCACAGAACCAGAGCTCCGAGGAAGGAGATGCCGACCCTAGGAAAACCCTAGAAGGGAAACTCTCATCCGTGGAAAGAGACATAAATATCATAAATATTCATTGTATATGTTTTTATTATAATCCAAAAAATATGGACATAGAAAATGAATTACACAATTCATAGAGACGGTAGGTTGTACGTATGCATGAATGTTGTTTCCATTTTATCAATAGATGATTTAAAAGAAAGGAAAATATTTATTCACCATTAAATAATAATATTTATATCATATATGTCATATATATTAATTAAATATATATTTATTACCATAAATGACAAAATAAAATGAAAAATGTATCACATCACTTCATGGGGGCGGTAGTCCACACATACGCATGAGTGATGTTAACATTTTCCATAAAATCAGAATGTAAAAGGTATATGTGATATTATAATTCTAGGAGTGTAATTATTTCATAAATAGAAAATAAATGTGTTAAACCCATCATTATATCCTTCAAATAGAGGTGGTGATGGAAAATGAATTACATCGGTTTCCAAGGCTATAATTATCCAAACACACAATCGATGGTTTTGTTACCCATTTTATGGAAGATGAGATGGATATGAGTTTTTATATTAACATAATAATATATTAGTATGTTTTATTTAATTATGTTATTATATCATCATATTTTTTAGAACATTTTAATGATGTGGAAGAAGAAGTAATACAAAAACGTTCAATTAAGAATGATGCCACTTCTTCGAACAATCTCCTTAGGTTTGCACTAAAAGAATTCTTAAGACGAATTAAAAATATAAATAATGCATTTAGGATGTGG
Source organism: Viscum album (assembly GCA_963277665.1). Classification (NCBI taxonomy): domain Eukaryota; kingdom Viridiplantae; phylum Streptophyta; class Magnoliopsida; order Santalales; family Viscaceae; genus Viscum; species Viscum album. Next base: position 2,104,781,857 of record OY728130.1, on the reverse strand, counting down.
GGATGTATATTAGGAATATATTTGGTCTTGTATTGTCAGAACAAAAAGTATTTGGATTTGTTAATGGGAGTGTATAGGGGGTGCCCTTCTATAAGTTGGGGAGAGGACATGCTTGGAATGTTTCAATAGAAAAAGGAATACACACGTTTTAAACATTAATAAAGGATAAAAATGAATCATTATAGAAAAATTGATGATATAATGTCTAAATATTTCCATAAAATAGGAATTTGACAATTGTTTAGGTAATTTTAACCCTTATCGTTTTATTTTAACATTGGGGTAAACATGTTTTAACCTTATCCCTTTAATTTAATTTTTACTATTTTACTATTAATTATGAAAACAAATTATGTTGTCCTTGTTATATAATATTAATTATGACGATTAAAAATATGGAATACATTTTTCCAATTTTAATTCACATAATTGGAATAATTTAATTTAAAATTAATTCCCCGAGTGCGATGAAAAAGTGGTTTTCGAAAGAAAAAGTATACATAACTGTAGAATGTTTTAATATCTAAATTTAGTAGGAAATTAAGTTTAGTAGAATAATTTGGATAAATAATTATATAATTGAACTAATTTTACTTTTAAAATTATATTAAAATGAAATTTTTATTTTAAATGCTTTCACTGAAAAGGCAACACCGAAAGGGTGCATAGCGTGTGAGCTAAATCGGCTCAATAGGATCCCACCTCAGAGTTCCATATAAAAAATCAGTACAAAAATATGAACATATATAAACATTAAATTACAATTTAATGATAATAAGTTAAATTATTATTATATCTAAATGAGGGTAAAACATTTTCCCATATTTACAAAGTTATAAATAAGCAATGTAAAATAGTTTCAAATAATTTCATATAAATCAATGTAGTCAAACAAAATAATGTATCATATATCTCATAAAATCCAATACAATAAAAAAGAATAGATAACATCACACTAAGAATCAAAGTGGTTCATTCTATACAATATACTCAAACCCAAACATAGATAATAGTTCACATCATGTATATAGACATATGCATTGAATCTAGAGAGAAAAATAGAACCCTAGAAAGTGAACCAACCAATAGTGTCTAAAAAGTACCTAGAACAAAGGGCCTAGGTAATAGAAGAACTCCCCATGAGTTCCCCCCCCAAGAGTATCAATGGGAAAGGACTATTATTACACCATCCAACTAAGAACCCAGGGATACCTATGTTCTACATTTTCCAAGGAAAATCATCAAAATCATGATTTGAAAACTGTTTAATAAATATTTTTCATAATTCAGTGAAAATACCTTTCCCCTTTACCAAAATAAGGGAAAAACCTTCTTTTCTCAAAAACCCTTTTCCACACACAAAATTTGATCATTATATATAATTTATTAAACAATTTATAAAACAATAGAAATCCATTTCTTCCCATATATGCTAGAGACATTACCACATAACTAAAATTTTGGTCACACATGCCCACATTGGGATCCAATAACACAAAATAATGAAAATATAATAACGAAGGCCATAGAATCAATCCTTACATCTCATAATAAATTCAACAAGAAAAATATTTGGTGAAGAAGATAACACATCACATACCTCAAGAAACTCATATGCCACACCCCAACCAACACAAATGTTAGCATCTAGAGGAATACCCCTCACAAGATATATAATGGATCAAGATAATTATCATCAAAGATCAAAATATCCATAAACATAGAACAATGGAGCTACTATGAGTGACAATAATGAAGAAGTATAATGATATCTATCCCAGAGAGACACACTACAACAACCATGATGATCTATCACTGAATGAATAGCTTTCAAGGAGTGGAGATCCCCAAAATCACTTGGGAGAGATCTTAGGTATTGAAAGATAAACATAATTTTGAATTAAAATATAATCACATGTAGAACACCCTAAAAATCCTTAATCTTGAAACATTCATGATTTGAAACCATGTCATGATGTTAATTTATCAACTAACAAAGGATGATGAAAAAATGCAGAGCCTCTGATTAAAAATCCTAAATTCATCCATTTCATTTTGTGAACCCAATTCCTAACTAGTAAAACATTAAATCCTTTAACCAAATCATGAAATCTACTTGGAAACCAATACATTATATGTAATATTTCATGATATGAAAATTCATTGTATCCAATGAATAGTCCAAACTATAAAGAAAGAACCCAAACCTTTTTCAGTATTCTTTAAACATGAGGATAAACTCATAAGGCCTTTGAAAAGTTTATTTCTACATTCACTTAATTCCAACAAATATAAATCCTTAAAAATTAGGTCATTTTCACCCACAATTCTCTATATCCTTTGGAGCCCCAAAACACTCCCAAATAAAAAAGGAAATAAATAAATAGAGATGATAAATACATAAATGAATTTAAGGAGAAGTTACGAACTCCCCACCCACCATAAGACATTCCATACATTTGAAGTTATGTGTAAGAATGGTGTCTTGAAATAGGTAACCACACTAGTCCCTCATCAATGACTCAGGCTCCCAAGTCTTATGAGAATCTGATCGATGTCGACATAAAACATTGACCAATGAAATCAAATTCTCATTAATTACCTTTACTTAAGATTCAATGATCCCAAATATCTTCTCCATAATATAAATGTTTTGATCCAACTCAATCTCTTCCCAACTAAAAACTTGAGAGGGATCAAGATGGTACTTCCAGAGCTGAGATATGTGTAAAAGATCATAAATTCCCGTCAACTAAACTATATATTCTAAAAAAAATCAAGCTTCACAAGTATCTCATTGAAATAAAATGGTCCAAGATATGTTGGATCTAACATTACCAATTTTCTAAGATGATGGTGTCCCAACTAAGTAAAAAATTTCAAGAAATCCTATTCACCATGGAATAACTCCAAAGGAATACGCCGACTATCCGTATATGATTTCTTCTGACTCTACATTGTAACCATATATCAATTTATTTCTTCAATAATCATAGACATCTCATAAACAATACTCAATCCTATAAGAGTTTCCTTTCCCACATCTACACACATAATAGGTGTCCTAAATGATAAACCATACAAATCCTTGAAAGAAACCATTATAATTGAGGATTGATAACAATTGTTATATTAAAACACAAAAAATCTCTAATAGTTATCACATGATCCACCAAAATCTAATACATAGGCATGGAGAATATCCTCAAATATCAAGATATCATGATGTACATGACCGTTTATCAATGGATGATATGTTGCACTCAATTAGACTTGAGTCTCCTCACCTCCTATATACTCTTCCAGAACCATGAGGTAAACATAGGATTCCTATCTAAAATAATGTAATAGGAAACTTTTTGAAACATCACAATATCCTATACATATATCTTACCCAGGTCTTCAAATTTATTTGTGTCCTTGATCAAAATGAAGTGATCCAAAATTGTGTGGCGATCAATCACCACCCATATATAATTCCTCTACTAGGGAGTCCATAATAATCCTGCAAAAAAGTCCTTGAAATCCCCATCCAGTTTTCAAACCAGCATCAAAAGTGGATAAAGCTACCGATAAGGTTTTAGATGCATTACTATTATCTTTTGGAAGGTGTAATAGTGTGACCCATAATCTGTAATGTCATGCTTTATACTCGACCACTAGAATCACCATATCACATCATAATACATATAAAAAGTTCCCAGATGAATTGATGACAAAGAAATATGATATTCAAATAAAACCGATCTTTGTATAGATATTGGGATGAAAAAACAATCCCCAAAATGGAAAATTACACCTGAAGAGAGAGACCAATAAAAATTGGCATCCCGCCATATAGGGTCTCTAAAAATCCCCTAAATTCAGCAAGATACTATTGAACATGAATAAAAAATTCAATGAAAGATGATGATAACCGAATATTGGTCAGAACCATACCTAAAACATCCTCCAGAGCATCAAGGAGAAACTGAGTAAAGATTATCATTAGTTTCCACTCCTCCATTTATTCTAGAATAACCAACAATGGTAATTATCTATTGAGAGTGTCTCCAATGACATTCCCCTTCCCAAGAGTATATATGTTGTAGAAGTCAAACTTATGAAGGTATTCCACCCACCACCTTTTCTAAGAATCAATTATTTCTTGGAACAGATATAGACTAGATGCTTATAGTAACTAGGAACTATGAACCTCTCCCAAGAAATATGGTTCAACCAATATTTAAGTACATACATAACTACTGAAAGCTCTAAATATTGAGTGGGGGTAATTCTTCTCATGAAATAAATGATTAAAAGCTCTGTAAGACACCACATGATCATCCTGAATAATAATGAAACCCAAACCAGTACTAGAAGCATATAATAAAACCACTTTGACCTTAATAGACTTAGGTAAGATCAGAATAAGAGCTGATTTCAAAATCATTTTCAACTTGTTGAAAGAGGACAGACACTTTGTATCCCATATTAATTTCACCCCATTATTGTAAGATCAATCCAAGGTGAATAAAACTTTGAGAAATAAATTATGAACAATTAGTTGTATCTAGAAAGACCAAGGAATATATGAATCTCAAAGACATTTTGTGGATTTTCCCATGATAAGAAAACCTTATCCTTCCTAAGAACTAATCCATGATTAGAAATAACATCTCCCACAAACTTCACTTCTTGGACCTAAAAATTTAATTTAAAAATATTTCCAACTAAATAGTGAATCCTCAAGGATTATTGAACCAAAATAAGATGCTTCTCATGATCACACTCAGATATAAAATAAACCAAAATATCATACATGAACACTACCACAAAAGTATCAATATATTCATGGGATATTATATTCATCAAATCTGTAAAAACTATAGGAGTGTAATTCATACCAAACAACATAAAAAGATATTTACAATGGCACAACTACTCCTAAAAGTCATCTTTGGTATATTAAACCCTCGAACTCTGCATTGATGATAACCTAACATATGATCAATCTTAAAAAAAACTTTTCCCTATTTAAATATTCAATAAAAATAAACTACATAGGGTAAAGGATTCTTATTTTTAATTATTAACCAGTTTAACTTCCGATATTCCACACACAATAGGATTGAACCATCTGATTTCCTGGAAATGGGTGTAGGTTCTTCCCATGGTGAAACAATAAGGAATACAATACCATTCTCTATCATATTATCTTAATTAATCATGATATATTTAAACTCTTTTTGTTCCATAAGATAATATGGTATGAAAATTGGTTGATTATCTATGACCATATCAATTGTAAAATCTACCTCCCTCTAAAGGAAGACTATTGAAATCATCTCATAAAATGTTATGAAAGTCTAGAACAATCGTGGGAACTTCAAAAATGGAAGAAATATCACCAAGCACAACTGCTATAATAAAAAATAATTTCTTTATCTCTAGGTGGGAAGGTCTTCATCAACCAATCCCCAATTCCCATTCTCCCTAACTAACCCAAGATCTCTCATAGACAATAAAGAACAAAACACAACATAGATAAAAATTTACCTCATTATGGTGAGAAATAAGTCAATCCATTCTAATGATGACATCAACCATATCCATGTATAGAATAAGGAAATCATATACTAACACTGCATTAGCTATAGACAGTGAATAAGGACACTAAAACCCCTACTCTTTTCCCTTTCCAAGAGGTGTCACTAAATACATAAGAAAGGAAATGAGTTCCGTTGGATGTTTAAGTATATCCATAAAGTTTCCAGATATAAATGATTGGGAAGCACCTATATCAAATAAATCAGTTTCTATTGAATATAAAAAAAAGATGATACCTCTTAGTATTACTAGACCTTCTTATACCTATTCTAGAAACTCATCCACTACGTAAAGGTGCTTCACTCTTAAGGCTTGTGGCTGCTACCCTAAAGTTTTTGAAGAATCTAACTGTGATATAGTAGCCTTTGGAGTCGAAAATCCTTGACCATAATGAGGTGTAGGAATTTGTTGAAATAAATGTTTCATATGACCATAGATCCCATAAATATTATACATATTCACATGTGTGGAACAAGAACATCGGGTGTGACCAACCATGCCACACTGATAATAGTTCATATCCACACTACTAGATATAACTGAAGGTGTAGAGGAGGCCATGTGCAGAGAACCACCACCACCACTCATACAATGATCATGTCACTTCTACTTATTTCCTTGCACTCCACTAAAGTATCCACCGGGTTGAATATAAGGGGAAAAAGAACCAACATTTCATCTTATATCCATATCTACTAGAATACCCCTATATATTATCTCTATACAAGTCAAATGATTTTTCATAAACAAGTGTGACCATATATCTGGTTGAAAAACCTGTAGGTACTTCTGAGACATATGTTGGTCATTCTTTACCACCTTTGGAGAAAAATAAACAAGCTCCATGAACCAATTTGGGTATGTAAAAACTAAATCCTCCCCCAATTATAAGGACAATAACTCTATATACTCTTCTATCATCAATGACTCTAGATAGAAGCAATGGAATAATAGAGTCTTGAAATCCTTCTAGTCAAATCCTAAATGTCTATCCTCAGGTATCATGGGAACCCACCATCGCCTACTGAGACCCTCAAGTCTTAATGTCACACATGGTACCTTGATATTCTCTGGGATATCCAAGAATTTGTATATCTGATCGATATTTTTCATCCATTTCTCCAACTCTTTGTGTTCATTCATACCAATAAAAGACAATGTCTTCTCATGTAAGAACACCCATAATCAATCCATATCTCCTATATCGCCCGGATATAACTCAACAATTTCATTATAAACATGTATTATATTTTACTCAATAGTAAATATTTCTCATATTATATCCTCAATAATATTATAATATAGTGGATTCTTCTCTTAAGGAATATTCAATGCACCCTCTTGAGGAACCCATGGAGTACATTCTAGAGGCATACCATTGCTCACCAAAGTAGAATAAATGATTTGATAATAAGATAATCATTGTTCAAACAAGAAACCCATAAGAAAAACTAAGATTTAGATCAAGAAAAAAATAATAGACACACATCCCATCATACTATGGTACCTTGAGTCTTTTCATGAAAAAATATATCCATGCACTCACCGAAACGTACCTCTCAAGTATCGATAATCCTATATCCTATCTACCAACTCCCCAAAATTGAGAATAACTTCCTATGATACTAACTTATAAAGAACATGACTTGGATACCCTCTCAAACTGGTAAACAAACTGTACTTCTGTATACCTGATGGTCATTCCCGATCCACTTGTGTTGTTGACTTGATCCTGGGAATCAATAAAAATAATAGGGAATGATTTCTACAAACTTGAATCCCAAATACTTTCATATATATATATATAGTTGATGAGAAGATATAATAATAAGAGTAAAATAAGAAATATATTTCATATCATAAAGTAAACATGATAAGAGATACAACTCAAATTTAGATAAATAATATCCATGGTTAAAGTTCAAAATCAAAGGAAAACTAAAATAGAAATACCTACTCCATGTGACAGCATTGGAAAATTCCACAATCTTACCACCATCTACCTAGAAAATGCTAGAAGAAACCACAACACTTCACTATAGAGCCTTTCCTACCCCTGCATAGAAATACATAACAAGGTCTATGAACCACCGATGGGGTATTTAGGGTGTTATCTAAACAGGCTTAGAAGGATCCCATCCATGTGTTCTATATAAATTCTTTGTACTAAAATCCAAAAAAGGCTCAACATTAATGAAAACAAGGTATGTTAATCAGTTAAACAAATTTTATATAAAAAAATGGTAAACATTATCACCATTTTTTTCATAGTTCCAAATAAGATAGGTAAAACATTTTCAAATCACTTCATATACATAAAATTGGTCAAATTAAATCATGTATCATGTTTTATATCAAATCCAACTCAAAACAAAATCACTTGTAATATCCTAACAAGGATCACACTATGTCAGGATAACTAGGACACTAATATCTAGACATATATAATATTGTGCATCAAGCCTCTAGATATATAAATAAAATATAGACAGTAGAGGAACATCTCAGAATGTAAACCTCATAGATGTTTCTAAAAAGCCCTTAGAATAACATTCCTAGGGATAATAGGAACACCCCATGATTGAACCCCCCCTCCAAAGTGTCAATAGACAAGGCTTATTATAACTCCTTCCACCTACGAAAATAAGTCTTCTCATGTTCTAAATTTTCCAAACCATTGCATCAAAATAATTCTTTGAATACATATTCATAAATACATTTCATAATGCATTCAAAATTCCTTTTTCATTTTCTAAAAAAATGGGAACCTCTATTTTATCAAAAAACTATTTTCACAAACACAATTCTGTCATGCCAATTCAATTGTAAAATAATTTATAAAAAAGGAAATATAGTTCCACCAACATCTGTTAGATATGAAACCACCTACCTCAAACATAGGTCACACACACCCACAATGGGATCCACCATCTTGGACGAATGAAAAGAAAACAATGTAGTCACTAGAATCAATCCTTACATCTCAGAATTAATTTAGTATGAAAAATGGTCAGTGGATAAGAAAACACAACATGTACCTCAAGAAACTCGCATACTACACCACAACCAACACAACTGTTATCCTATAGAAAAATATTTCAAAAAATATCCGGAAATTATCAAGAGAATTATCATTATATATCAATATATCCATTACCAGAGATAAACAATGATAGCATGATCATTGGTAATGAATAAGAAGAATGATTTCTTACCTGAAGAGATACACCCCATCAACAACAATGATCAATGGACAAATAGATAGTCTTGACAGAGTTTAGATCCCCAAAATCACCTAGGATAGCTGCTAGGTATCATGAGAGAATATTTTTGTCGAATGAAAAATGAATCACCCGTAAAATTCCTTAAAAAACACTAATATGAAAACATTTATGGTGTGAAAATGTTTCATGACATGAATTTATCAATTAACATAAGACACTGAAAAAAATTTACCTTGGATTAAAAATCATGGCATCAACCATTTCAAGACATGATCTCGATTCCTGGCCTATAAACCTTTCACTCCTTAAACCAATTCATGAAATTTTCCTAGTAACAAATACACAATGTGTAACATTTCATGATGTGAAAATTCACTGTAAGTAGTGATAATTCTAGAATATAGAGAAAGAACCCAAACTATCTTTTGTGATTTCTAAACATGGTGAGAACTTCACAAATAATTTGAAACATTTATTCTTAGAATCCATTTATTAATACAAACATCCATCCCCAAAAGTTAAGTAATTTCCCCCTGAAATTATCTTCATCCATAGGAGCCCCAAAAGCACCCAAATAAGGATGGAAAAAAAGGAGATATGAGAAATACCTAAAAACGGTAACATGATGTTACATTTACTATTTTTTCACAAAAAACATTAATTGTATTTGGAAGAAGTATTTGTAGGGAATATAAAGCCTTTACTAAAAATTATGTTCTTTTTTATCAATATTTTTTCTCATTATAAAACCATTATGCTTAATTTTAAAAATGTGGTTATTATAGTTCATATCACAAAGTTTAATATCTTGTTTATAATAGTCATGTTCAAATAATATTATTAATAGTATATTGTGGTTCATTAAAAATCAATGTTTCAATTAATGCAATCTATCAAAGAAATTAAATTTATTTTGAAAAAATATATATATATTTTAAAACATGGAGTGTTCCACTCCGGATATCTATCCTGGTCTTGAGTGGACATTACCTAACTGAATTTTCTAGATTCCTAATATGGGTAGGTTGGAATAAGGATTCTATATTATATTTTTGATTGGTTTATGGATAATTTGTTGTGATTTTTGATCTAGTGAGACCTAATTTTTGGGCTAGTGAGAGACCATAGTGACCTTGAGACCCAAATCAATATTTTGGTGAGTTATTGAGATGTGACATGAGAGGGTGACCCACAATAGGGCTTAACTTGCTTTTTTGAGTGACTTTGAGGTGGGGATAATGGTTATATGATCATTTCAGAAATTGATTCATGAGATTTTTTATAATCATGTGTATTATGAATGGTGATTATTTAGATTTTGTGTACTTGTAAGGCATAGGTAGGTATGTTTCCATGATATTTTTCATGGGAAGATATATTTAATGTGTTTTTAGGGATTTGGATTACCTGGGAATATTTGTATAGGTGAGTTAAGAATGGGAGTTGTGTTTAGATTGAAAATGAGTTTCCCAAGGGATATGAATACTGTTAGAGGGTTTTATTATAGTCATGGTGATGATTCATTGGGGTTTTATGGGATCAATCACTTGTAGTGCTGATGATTTTTTGTTGAGACTAGATTTTTGTGGAAGGGCCGATTGATTTCCTAGACCTGTTGATTTAGGATGCACTTCTGAGCGTGGGGACAACATGGGAAGTAGAGTTTTATTTTGGAACCACATCAGTTAGTGTAGAATCATGTTTTAGACCATGGTATAGGTGAGATACTCAGCTTTAAAGAGGTGTTCTATGGGTACACCAAGTCATATAATATTGTCCTACACAAGAGCATGGTCGATGTTTTAAGAATGCGAGAATATGTTTTAGGTTATGTGACTTATGGAGGTGTGATTTGGGTTTTATAATTAGGTGGTATAGGAATGTGCACTCGTTATGATTAAATGAGATCAAGGAAGTGTCCATTGGTTAAGCATGGTTCTTGTTTAATTATGAATGGGTGAGAGGATGTCTATTTGAGGTGAGGACATATGAGGTTTAGGAGATGTTACAGGAACTGAAGCATTGATTATGGATGATAATTTGTGGATATCCCAATATTTTGGGATGGTACCATGAATGGATCAGGTATAATGGAATGACTGATCATGCTTAAACCTTGTAGAAATCATCAAAGATTGGTGTGATGGGGGAGCATGGCTTAGGAGGAGTGACATGCATGTTTTGATGATGAACAAGATACGTTTTCACTCAAAGAGAGGTATAAGTGACGTTATATGGGGGGGGGATAGAACCATTATATTTTAGAGGTTAAGACCCTCAAAGTTGATGGGAACTTGGTGAATTCCATGAGTGAAGTTCTTGTGATCCAGGAGCAAGTAGCATTTAACATTTTATGATAATGTTTGGTTATGGGTAGTTTTGGCCGTGTATAGTCATTACAATCAATAATGGATGGAGTGTGGGCTATATATATTTCTAATTTAATCAAGTAACATAATGACAAGGACACTCCAACGGTGGGAACTATTACATCAATCACGGGTAAGAGACCCTTTTATGGGAAGGTTCATGGGTATGTGAGACTAGTCTGTGCATTTTCATGATGGAACTGGATACTAATTTTGATATAAACATGATTTAATCCAAATTCCTCAGTGAATCCCGAATGTGGTGTTTTAGATGTAATGTTATACTAGGTCCTGATGTGTGCATTAGGATCAATATGAAAAAATAATGATCCAAGGGTTCTTCAGTTTAGTGGCTCACTGGTGCTCATGGTACAACACAATGTAATATTTAGTTGATTGAGTATTAAACCATATAGTTGCACTGGGAGTTGGGTTTAGAATTTTATGATCATTTTTGGATGATCACGGGATACCTCCAAGATTTAAGGAATCATGATAGGTTAGTTTTATAGTGTGTCGTTAAAGAGTACCACAATCTAAATAATTAATTAGACAACAATACAAAAGTGTCTAAGGATGGATGAGCATCATGGACGTATGTCTTGATGATTTATAAATGATAATGAATAGTGGATCAGGTTTTGGTACTTATGGCACATTATATATGGGATTGTTCTATGGAAACTTAGTTGGAATTCAAGGATAAAACATGACCTTTTGGAATTGAATTGACAACCAATGTAGGTCAATATTCATGATTTGTTGATAAACAAGTATTCTTAAGGAAAATTAGTTTTAGGGTGGGGAGGTTGTAAAGACCCCCATCTATAAGGGTGATGATTTAAATAGGGAAAATTGAATTGTTCCTTGTGAAGGACTCAAATTTTAAATTATGTTTTTAAATGGAATATTATGGTTTGAAACATACTAATTGATTTATTTTGGATTATGGTTTAGGTTAAGGAGGTGATATAGAGGCTCAGGTGAGTATTCGAAAGAGTCCTGGGTGGTCGGGCTGTAGATTTCAGTATCAATAGACAACAAACATGCCATTGACCTGCCACCAACTAGCTTATGGAATAGTTAACAGATGGTGCACAGTGGCTGAACCCACTGGCTATCTAGTGATCCCTACTAGAAATCTAGTAGTGTTTTTATGAGGAAATATTAAAATTTTACCCCTTGGTGTTTTATAAGGATGGTCCCTCCTTCTTCCCTCTCTTATGTGTTCTGACTAGGAGTGCTCTCCCTTATAGGTTTCATAAAACCCAATGGAATATGGGGTGGTCATTTATCAGTGATCTACGATGAGTCTTCACCTCAATTTCCCTCTATTCATCCCCTCTTTCCTTATTCTTTGATTTTTGTTCTTTTAGATAGGGATTTGAGTTATGATTCTATCAAATAATAGTAGAATCATCCAAAAATGGTGTGGATTTCATGCCACTGAGTGAGAGGTTGTCCTATGACAACATTTTCATATTTTTTCTTGATGTTTCATTGAAGGAATGCCTCAACACCAAATTTATTGTATTTTTTTTCTTAAATTTAAATTGATTGGGATGATTTACCAATTCCACTTATTATGTATTTTTTTATAGAATGATGTTGGGAGTGTGTTTCAATCCGTTCACAGGTGGTTGGTCACAATTTTTAAAATCAGATGTCACCCGCAATTCTTGGTGAGAGTTAGGCCCATGGATAGTTTTATGATGTCCAGTTGAGTCGATTTGGACTTATATAAGCTCTATTAGTGGGTTTTCAAACTAATAACTAATGGATAAAGAGGATTTTTATTTGAGGTAGGTGGTCATCGTGCATGACCCATGGTAATTCCACATTTTTTGTGGTGCATACGGTATGTGTAATCACCCCATAGGAAGTTGACCTATCTAAATTGAATAAAATGTTCTTAAATGAATAAAAAAACATTAATTAAACTTTTATAACATTGGAAGGAAAAAAAGTTCCAAGGCCTTGTTGGAACTTGGGAGTTGGTTTCCTTTCCTTGACTACCACTGGTCAAGACCTTGATCATAGTTTCCTAATTGAGATACATGTACCCCCTGATTGACATATTTGGTTTATGTATAATGAGTGGCCCTTGCATAGTTACCCTTAGACACCTCCATGTTGAGGCGCATGGTGGATTATAAATTGTTTACCTAGTAGTAATGTATGGACTTATTTGACAATTAAGATCCAAATTACTAGTAGATATGAGTATGGGTGAGCGAGAATCCACGCAAGGATGTGTTATCTCTTGTGGCTTTTCCTTATCTTGATTTATGTTAGGTTGGGTGAGGATATTAACCTTATGTTAATTGAGATGAAATTTAGGCATTATATTTCTTAATAGTGATATTGGTAAGAATGGTTTGAAGAGGCTGGTGGGGTCTTATGATTTTTTTGAGAAGGTTGATGGATGTACTACCCTCTAAAAGATATGAGTGGAGTAGATATAAAAGGAAAAGACCGAGGAACCCATGTGGGGTGTCTATTCAATGACTATGAGACCTAGGGGACACATGGTAGGTTCCCCATTTGATGTTGCAAAGTAGTAAATAATGATTTATATATGGAAATAGAAATTATGATGTGAGACGGTTATTATGATCTTGAGTGGCCAGATAAATTGAAATGGAAAATAATGACATGTTATTTGATTTGTTTATAAATGATATGGTAAATTCCCCATGACATAGTTTTGACTCATGATATTGTAAATTCCCATTGATGTAGTATTGAAATAAATAAAATGAATAAATCTCTTGGAGAAGTTATAATATGGATAATATGATATATTCTCATGGAGTTGACGAGAAAATACTCATGGAGTAGTAGTAATACTTTGGGATGTCCTGGAAATTCTCCTTGGATCTTTAGATAGGGGATATGAACCCTATCACATATTGGGATTCCTTGGAAATTCTCCTTGAGTCATTGGGTAGGGGATGAAACTCCCCACCTAGATTTGAATACTATGGACTACACTAACTGTGAGGCTATTATTGAGCCAATATATTGGGTGGGTTATCCCTAGGTTGTTTATTTCCAATCAACCATGGTGGGTCATCCCCTAGGTGTTTGTTTACTATATATCGGGGTGAGGCATCCCCTATGTTTTTATTTTTATTATACCTAGGTGGGTCATCCCCCGGGTTTTTATCACATGAGTACCAGGTGAGTTTGTCCCAAGTTCTTTATCTTTAGTGTATCATAGTGAGATAGAGCCTTGGGTATTTATATTCGATGGCATGATTACATTACATTCTCATATACACATTGACACTAGTCAAAAAGGAATTATTTTTTATATCGATTAAAAGGAAGAAAATGGCCCCCCTATGTGGTTTCTTATGGTTGACATGATTACACGATGTGCTCAGAGACATTCCTATAGTGGATTAAGTAGGAATTGTAAATCTTGGGTGTTACATTAGAACCTGGGGGTCTTTAATGTCATATATATTTATTGTGAAATAATTTATTTATTTGTATTGATCATATCACATGTATAAAATACATTAAATGGTTTTGTATGTGACAACATTGATGGTTCTCTATTGAGTTATGTATTCACGCCATGCATGGGTGGCCATGTCACTTGTGTACTCGAGCGTACATAACTTAGTTTTAGGTTAATTTCAGGAAGAGGATCAGTGTTGTATGATTGGGTTGTAGCATCTATGGTTGGATGTGGTGAGTAGATATGAGACTATATGTATAGTGTACAAGCCTCAACTCATTAATTTCTTGGATTTATCTTGTATTTGGGTTTTCCTAGTGGGAGACCAGTTATACATTCCTTCTTGTATGTTGCATTTCATTATTATAGAAGGTTTTATGTTGTTTAATTTTGCATACACTGAGGGATTCTTATTATTGTAAATGAATCTTGGTGATGTTATTAATATTGAACACTCTTATATGGGGGTATATTCTTCTCATGATATCATCTTATACCCATGGTTCTATTTGGTGACCTCCAGAATATGAGGAGGTGTGTTTGATGTCCAGTCAACCTCGGTCTAATTACTATCCAGAGCGAAATGAGTTAGGATGATACAAAATACACAAATTCTAGGATCAATGATAATGAAAAAATTCCCATAAATAAGGATGTATCCCTCAAGAATATGGGGTTATATCTAGAAAATATTAGTTAACATCTTAATGTAGAGAATTTGGTTGCTACATAAATAATCAATCTGGAAGAAGATTTTTTAATGATAAAAAATGAAAAAGAATTTAGTAATTATGAGTTATTTAAAGCCTCATTAAATAAATAGAATAAATAAACACCTCATATTGGGAAAATTTTAAAAAAAACTTTTTGAAATTAATGAATAGAAATATGAAGCAGATATTGATGGGTTGATGAGAGAGAAATTTTATAATGATGAGATATAGTGAAGATATTTAAAATCAACAACAATATGTGGTCATGGAAGAATACTCATAAATACGGTTGGCCTACTAGTAAACTCTAAATTTATCCAAAGTTTACAAATTATGGTTATCACCTTAAATAAGAATAATGATTGTATCAATGAAAGGAAGGAGGTCCACTTTTTTACATGTGTATAAATCAAAGCCATTATATTGAAAAAGATATCAAGTAATGTCTTTAAAACCTCCTATCACATAATACATGAGTGGTAACCTAAGATAATGACATATTAATTAAGTGCTCACTATGAAACAATACAAATATGTTTTAAAAAATATAAAAAAAAATTGTTTTTAAGATAACTTGATAGTGTGTTTTTGTAATATTTTTAGATGCGATTTTATTTAGTTAGTTCTAAATAATTTAAGCCTTACAATTTTTCATATTTTACCATAAAAGAAAATATTAAAATTTGAATTTATTTCATATAATGGTAAAATTATGGTGTTTGTTAAACATTATTTTGATTATTAATGCTAAAAATCATCTCTAATTGAAATTTTATAGTGCGAGGATCATTATTTTCAGAATTTCATATCATTAGTCTCATGAATTTCGTTATGTATAAAATATAATACTAAAAAATACTCAATATTAGAGCATGAATATTTCTCAACCCTTCCTTTTTTCATTTCTTGGATGTTTAGGGAGTTCAAAATGTTTTCTATGAGCTTTAGGGAGTTGGGAAATTTTACATTTGTTTTAGTAATTCTATAATTTTTGGCTAAATTATTTTTTCAAAATATTGGGTATGGGTTATTCACATGATAATAAAATATGCTATAATGTTAATAATTTCACATATTAACAAAATTTATTATGTTTCAAAATAATTCCTTATGCATTTATTAAATTATATTGCATATCTTATATATATTTTTGGTATCAACTATATTTTTAGGCATTTATTTTATCATATATATATTATATTTATATAAAATGAAATTTGAAAAAAAAAAGATAATAAAAAAGTGAAATTGAAGAAGAATGTGGAATGCCACATTGATGCAGCATGTAAAAAGCTTATGATTTATTAATTTTATATAACACAAATGAGATGAAAATTGTTTATTAAATATTTAATAGAAATATAATAATTAAAATGAAAACTATGGGATTAATCATGAATGAAAACAAGGGAATTAAATTGATATAAAAATAATTAGAAAATGATTCAAAGGAAATAAAGTGTTTACCTGTATGAATTAAATTAATTAAAATTTTTAAATAAAACATGATATTTATAGACCATCACACTAGGAATTAATGTGTAGGAACATAAGGATGATTAAAAAATGGAAAATAAATTTAAAAGTGGTAAATAAGAATGATTTAAAATTTAGTACAATCTGCTTAATATAAACACATAAGATGATAAGTGTTGGATTCGAGGATGTTAATAGAATTTTCATTGCAGTTTTCACTCATAAATTATATTCATGGTTTTATTAATTTTTTTAATTAATTAATTTATAAATTTTAGTTGATAAAATGAAAAAATGATTGTGTTAAATAGAAAATTGATTATTGGACTTCTATACCGAAAGGGCTAATACATTTTATTCTTTTCTTATTATATTATATGCTTCGTCAGTGACATAATCACTATTCATTGATATTTATTGTCCTTGTATTTGTATTTCTAGGTGACATTGATATATTTAAAGTATTTAAACTCTTTATATGTTATTATTGGAAACTTGGTATGGTTGGAATGATGTACAGATGTGAAATATATTATTTTTATGGCATTGATGTAATGCAGTATTGATGGGATAATGAGAATAACATGGAAAGTGATAAGATTGTGAGATGACTTACTCATGTAGAGAGCCTTATTTAATTTCATTTAAGAATTTACATGATTTCTGAATTTCTAAATGCATGTTATTTATTATTAGTTCCCCTTAGGTTATATTTAATGCATGTAGTATTAATGACATCAAATTCCTTTTGGATTGAAAGAAATATCTCTTTTCTTCTTGGTCGTGGGAGGATTGAGGATGAATATCTTTATAGGAAATTTGTTCACAATTATTATAGCCATTTATTTATAGTCCTAGGATTAGAGTTTAATATTTAATTAATTTTCCAAAGGACCTTAACAACATATTAAACTCATGATAAACTTCATATCATTTAATAAAATAATATTATTATTTTATTTCAAGGCATCCACTAACCCATGGAATTATAAATATTTATTTTATAATCTTCTACACAAATATTTATCACTGTGGCTAAAACTCAATTCATCCATCCTCCTAATAATTTATTTAATTATCAAATAAATATTTAAATAAATATTATACATTCAATAAATAAAATATATATTTGATTCATAGTTAAAAAATACATATTTATTTAATTTTCACATAATTAAATAAAATATTTATTAATGAATAAAAAATATCGATTGAATTGAAAATACAAGAGATAAATAAATATTATATACTCGCATAATTAAATAATTATCTCATGAATAAATATTTATTTAATATTTTGGATTGTTTAATAAATCATAAATAAATATTAATTCTCAGCCAAGAGAATAATATTTATTCCAATTACTCAATAAAAATCTTTCGACTAATATCGATAGAAACACTTTGTGTGTGAACCCCTAAGAATCTTCCTTAGTATCATTAGGTTGGTATGCTTAAATTCCAAGATTATTTTCTAGTAACAATTCATGACCCCCATAATGGAAGAATATATATCATAATGATGATAAGAACATAAAAATTATCCTTGTGTAATATAATAACCTTTTCAAAATATCTCATAATGTAGGTTGTTTTCATGAACTAATCTAGATATCACGGTACACTAATACCCAAGTCGGCTCTAACAAAGCCCAATGAGTTTTCCAAATCCCGAAGAGTTGGTGAGTAGTACCCACTGTCAAGAATATGCCAAAAGTGAATAGTTTTTCCATGATAATAAACAAAAAACATTAAAAAGTGGAAGAGAAAACAATAGATAGTACATATGTCAAACACTCATCAAAGAGAAATGTACCATACATGTAGGTAGAAAACCCAATCAACACACCATTTAAAAGATAATGAAACAACATTCACCAAGACAAGGTCTCAAAATCCCCATGAAATATGTGGACCATAGATCCACCGGTCACCGAAATCACCGAAGGTCCTGAGAATCAAACACACCTACCACCTTGAAGTGGTACTTTTCCTTTTTATGGACCTAACATAGCACAATTTACAAATGTTAGAATGAAATGGAAGGGTGTGAGAAAAAAAACCTGGTGGTAATCTACCAATTAGTCCATAAGTGAGTCCATGAAAATTAAACCATTTATGCTTCAATTTAAATAATAACAATGGATAAAAAATCATTTTCACATTTAACATTAAATACATTATTTCAAATATAAAAGACGTAAAATATATCAAAACAAGATTAAATGAACATTTTTCATAAAAATAGATGGACTGAATAAAACAGTTCTCTAATCACTGGAACAACAATAATCAAATTAAACATATTCCTTGAGGCTAGTTAGTTTCAGGATTTAGGATTCTCACACTACTTAGTCAATTATCATTGCTCAAGTGTGTAAACACTTCCTTAAGTCTAAGTTTATTGGGATAAAATCAATAAATACTCCATTCAAGGAAAAATCAGTGTGAACTCAGTTTTGTTAGAGTTTTTACCATCAATCCATTGATAGGGAGTCAATGTTAAAGTGTGTTTCTTTTAATCACCCACTAACAACTCAGGATCACATGTACTTTTAATTAATAAATCATTGTAAAATCAACCCAATTAAATTCAAATCTTCTTTCACATTTCTAATACACAATTTCAAGATTAAACACACCATTTCAATTTGGAAAACCAAAATAAAAATTTTATATCAAGCTCAAACCTCAAAATAACCTTTCATTTTAAGAAATTTTTTCCAAATAATCTACATCAAATCATTCTGATCTATTTTTTCAAGAAATAAAAACATTTTTTTCGAAAACCATTAAAATATATTTTATTTCAGAAATATCATTCCCTTGAAATCAATCATCAAAGTTATAATAATTCATGGTTTAGAAATCAATTAAAAATAAATTTCAATTAAAATAATATATTAATATTTTTATTGTAGAGAAAATCATTACAGAACCCCCGGAATTTAATCACATGATCAAGGAATCACCCAAATAGAAACCTCCAGTGGAAATTTGAAGGTGGGGGATATCAAAGAGAAATAAATAGAATCAAAGTCCATTAAAATAATAATCCAATCCATCAAATCGAGGACTATATCCCCCAATAACAATAGAATATATCACTCTATAAGAAGCTGATAGAAGAATAAGGGAGGATTCCAAACAAGGGAAGTTTCACTTACTAAATGAAGATTAAACACATCAATCAACACTTGTAAATAAGAAGTTGAGATGTTGGAGGATCCAAATCACCTCTTGAGAGTCTCCGAAAGCCAAAGGGTAATATTATAGTTGAATGAGAGAAGAATGAAATTTAAAACATGATTTTAGGATTTTAATCTCTTAAATATTATACCATGACATAGGCCAAAATAACATGATGAAAAAGTGATGAAAAAAGGCCAGAGCACGGTGTATTGCAAGAGACCATGATATTGCGGGGTTGGTCAAAACCACATCTAAGAAACATGGTGAGATCCACACCATAGATCTAGAAAACAAAGGAAATGGACCATGAGATAAGAGGAAACACTACACCATATTACATGAAAACTAATAAGGGGCTATGCCATGACCTCCCATCAACATCAAAACCTAGAAGAAAAAGGTAGAAGCACAAAAAATGCACCCCAAGCCTCTAAACCATAGCCGCCTTGACCATTATATAGTTATTCCAAAATGGATGAACCACCAAATACCCCATCTATAGGCTCTATGCTATAGCCAACTCCCCATGTTCCAGATTCCTGAAATAGAAGAATCTCTCTGAGGCTTAATGTTGTTGTCATCTAATCCACTCCACAAGCATATTGTAAACACTTCATCTCCCTGTAAAACTTTTAATTAGATTCAAAAGATCCAGAAAATACCCAGAACAACATCCAAATAAAAACTAACAAGAGACAAGGGATAGAAAGCACCTAAAAGATGGTAATAAAATTTTATAATACCCCCACCATAAACTCTTTTTACCCCAAAAAATACTATCAAGAAGAATCCATACCAAAGAGATAATGTCATTTATCTCTCATCATTGCCTCATTATCCCATGTCTCATGAGAATCAAAACCATGCTTCTATAAAACCCAAAACTAGGGTATATACATTCCATCAAGAACCATTGTCTCCTAATCAAAAATCTAAATTAGTTTGTCAACCACAAAAGAATTAGGTTCTACATCAAGGTCTTCCCAACTCGAGACATGATATATGCCAGAGAGATACTTCCAGAGTTATGATACATGAAACACATTACGAATCAGAATCACCTAAGGTGGTAAATATAAACAATAGAACACCTTTTTAAACTACTCAATGATATTAAATGGTTCTACATATCTCAATGCAGGTTTTCCATATTTTCCATGTTTTCAATGACCCAACCGAGGTGAATCTCTCAAAAACACCTGGTCACCAACCAAAAACTCTAATGGGTGTTTATAATGATCAAA
Organism: Viscum album; assembly: GCA_963277665.1. Taxonomy (NCBI): domain Eukaryota; kingdom Viridiplantae; phylum Streptophyta; class Magnoliopsida; order Santalales; family Viscaceae; genus Viscum; species Viscum album. The sequence continues at coordinate 2,104,760,581 of OY728130.1, read as the reverse complement.
ATAAAATTTATAGTTATTTTAAGCCTTCACCATACTATATCGAATCAAATAAACCATAGTCATCATCTCTTTGACCAAAATAGGACCAACCAGGAACGTTTCACTAACCTCTAACCAACAAAAGACCATACATGGACTCTAAGGGTGTTATCTAGATGGACGATTGGTATCTATTTTCATAGGAAAACTCAACCATTCCCAGGTGACTATCCCAAGCTTTACTAAATTTGAGGATGTAGGTGTGAAGAATATCTTCAAAAATTAGTATAACTCATCTATCTAGCCATCCATCTAGAAATGTTATACCTCTCTCACACTAACACAAGATCCCATGGAATATCATAGGCCTCACCAAAAACAAGAAGAGAAACATAAGTCACCATCAAAAACTATAACAGATGGAAATCGTTGTAATATGATGATCTATTGTACATATCAGCTTCCTAATTCCTCAAAATCGGTTGTTGCACAGATTGGTATGAAGTGGGCTGGTTTGTCCAGATGATTGTTTACTACCCATATTACATTCTTTGCTTGAGGGTTGTAAGACAACCCAACAATGAAATCCATTGAAATCTCATCCCACTTCCAAGTCAGCATGGGAAGAGGCTGAAGTAAAAATGAAGGTTTCTAGTTCTTAGACTTGACCTCTTGATAGGTATAACAATAATAAACAAAATCATAAATGTATTGTATCATCCATGGTGTCACGACCCGTCCTCGGGGCCCGTGCCGTGACTACCCCAAGCCCACCTTCCACAGGCCAGGGGCTGGCGACTAGCACCAAAGGTGTAAATCCCGATAACTGGGAAGGCATTGCCTTTAAAAAAGTAACAAAACACCATAGAGTACAAGAGGAATTAAAACACTAAGTACAAAGAATGTGCTGAAAAGTAAATGGGCCAGAATACAAACCCAACTAGAAATACAACTACAACGGAACAAAAGTACAACAAAAAAAGACAACAGCTGGAAGAAAGGAAGCAGCTCCTGGGTCCTCCTCCTCAGATCCAACCTAAAGGGTAGGTACAGATAGCTCATATCCTCAATTCTCTCACCCGTCAACCCCCTCCGGGTGTCTTCTCGCCGTGAAGTCCACCTCCGAATACTGACTCGTCGGGTGGTCCACCTACGGGTACCATCCAGTTCTCGAACACTCGGCCTCCGTCAGCACTGCCCGTCATCTGCAACCAACACAACGTGGTGCGGGCATAGCCCATGCAGGGGTGAGTATAACGATACTCAGTAGGGACCCCGAAACCCTCAAGGTCTCTCTAAAACCAACATGTATAACCACAAAGAAGATCTCAACATATAACCTCTACTTAGGTATATGCCCATACATATATCTAATTTATCAAGTAACCCATCTCAATCATGAGGAAAAAAAAGATTATGAAATCATCGGATAACCACTACCTAGGTATATGCCCATACATATACCTATGTTATCAAGTGACCCTTCTCAAACATGAGGTAAACACAAAGGTCAAAGATTCTTCTCAAACTAGGATTTTAATTATCGAAACCGTAACTGCTGATGAGTCCCTCTCTGGAGTGTACAGTGATCCTGTCACAACTCCGAGGTACTCCTCACTATCCTAAGACTACTGAGGCACTCCTCCTGTCGAGTACCACGAGTCTGCCACCTCACACAGTAGTGCTCCTCCGCCATGGGTCTGCCACCTCACATAGTAGTGCTCCCCCTCATAGCCTACAGAGGTACTCCTACTGTCGAGTACCACGGGTTTTCCACTGCACACAGTAGTTATCCTCCGTCATGGGTCTGCCACCTCACAATGTAGTGCTCCCCACTGGGCTATGCTAGTCACACCGAATCGAATCGGACAAGCAGTCATCGGTCACAGCCAGCTACACGGTCTCCGTACTCTGTATGCTCATCTCTGGGAGGGTCTACTCCACGAGCTACAGGTCGATACTCCAAGTATCACAAGTCCCACTAAGAAGTATCTCAAAGTACCGCCTCGTCATAGGGGTCTCAACGCAATAGACGGTGTGTCAATCGGACGCCCGGTCTGTGAGTTATTAGCCTTTTAGTCCCAGGGGCCCAGTTGGTTTTGCGTGCGAACCAAATCGGCCGTATCTCAACTATACCCCGAACTCTCAAAGTGTATACTCATAGGGACCATTTCTCAATGTGATCTCCAATGCCACTGACAGTTTTTCAAACGGATGTCCGGTCTGAAAGATATCAACTTTTCCATTCTAGGGGCCCGGTTGGATTTCGGGTACAATCCAACTCGGCCATACTCCAACTGTATCCAAACCTTGGGAGAAGTATGCCAAATGTTCCATCTCCTTAAGAGGAATCCATCAAAGTCGACGGCATGTCAATCGGACTTCCGGAGCTCAAGATATAAGTGTTTCTGCTCCGAGGGCCCAGTTGGTTTCTTATCCGAACCAACCCGGCTGAACCCAAAGTTCTTCTAAATTTTGAGTGTAATATACCGAAACGACCGTCTCGATACAAGGATTTTTACGCAACTGACAGCACTTCGATTGGAGGTTTTTATCCCATGTTATGGGAAAAAGACCAAAGTGGTCCGAAAACGGGGGGTCTGGGCCCGGACCGACCCGGCCCAACCCCCCTAGGTTGGCCCGAACCGGGACGACCCGACCCAGGTCTGGGTCTGACCCAGCTGGCCACGGCCTGGCCCGGCTGGGAGCAGCCTGGCCTGGCTGGCATGGCCAGGCCCGGCCTGGGCGAGGCCCAGCCTGGCTGTCCGGCAGGACAGCTTGGCCCGTGGCGCTGGCTCGCTGGCGCTCGCCAAGCGGCATCGCAAGGGGGGATCACCCCCTGGACGAAACTATAGCCCCCGTGCGGGGGCCGCTCCCTATTAATGGACACGGTGCGATGCCGTGTCCCTCTGGTCCCGTGCGTCCATGGGACCAGCCATGGCGGCCCCTTCCCGGCGGGGCGCCGGGCACCGCCGCGCCGGCGGGGCGCACCGGGGGAGTCTTCCGCGGACCACCGGACGCGCTCCGGTGGTCCGTTTTGCTTGCCGCTTTCGCCAACGGTCCTCCCGGGACCCGATGTTTACTACGGCGGCTTCAAAACGCCTTCGCGGACCGCCTCACCATCGTCCGTCGATCCGCACTTCGACAACAAACTACTGAGTCTTCAAATCGCCCCCGCGGCCCCAACTCCGCCCACGGTTTCGTTCGGCCTCAACGGCGCGACGCGACGGCACCGCGCTTCTTCGCCGGGTTCTTTATCGTTTCCGCATAGTGCAACGGCACCGTGCTGCCTTTCTTATGCCGCACCAAATTTAAACAGACAAGGGGGGAAGGAGGGTCGGCCAAGTTCGTTCGATCCAACCTCCTCCCGTTAGTATGATAACATGCATCCCAAAATGAAACCAAGAAAGGCGACAGATGAGATCACGATCAACAATAAAATAAGCCCACACAACTTCCCGAAACAAAATATTCCCAACCCACAAGTAAAATGCTCGCAGATCAACTGGATAATAAGTTGATTTGTGTTTTTTGTTTTTTTAGAATGAAAGAATCAAGGGAAAAAAATTATTCTCAAACATAATTCCCTACCTCAACGTTGTCGTTGAACAAGAGTTCATCACAGAAATAACCGTCTTGAAAGAAGAGGATCGTCACGGAAGATAAGGATCATCGTGGACGAAACGTCGCGGAAGGAGCATCATTGATTTCCGAGGAATTGGTTTTCTTCGTCGGAGATCGGTGCGTTCATCACGTTCTTCACATTCTTCGTCGAAGAAGAACGCTTTGCTCTAAATCCCCTCCACTCCACAAGTTCCAATAGAAATAAAATAAGATTTGTATTATTTTATTAATGCACATGAAACGTTTGAATCAAAAGAAATGAAACGAACAATTAATTCAATGAATTAATTGTAACGATTTAACCGCCCAATTTAATGAGGCGTTTCTTAACCAGAATAAACGCACAGTTTGACTTCATTAAAAAAGGGGGTGTGGGTGCGTTACTTAGAGGGAAAGAAACGGTGGGGATCGTGTGGGCCCCACCTCACAAATATCCTACCATGTGGGTAGGATATTGTGGGTCCCATCTTATCCGCTTAACTTAGGTTAAGCTGCTTTAAGCAAAATAAAATAAATTGTTGCACCACCTTTATTTTATTTCTTACCTTAACCCCAAAAAAAATTTTAAACCACACCTGAGAAAACGCAACTCCAGAAAAGGTGTTCCTAAGCAATTACTGGGGCTACGGGTTCATCAGTGCCCTCAGATTTCAATTCCGAGCACTGGTTCAAAAGTTAGAAAAACCCACTCGTTCGTTCACTGAACGTACCCGAGATAAACTTCGAAAAAATTATTCCGGGCACACCGGGCCTCGGAATCAGGCGCCGTCAGAAACTGTGTTCTTGTAAAATTCCAAAGAAAATTAAGAAAGAAATTTCCTTGAAATTTACGGGTCTTTACATTACTCCCACCTCAGGGCTTTACATCCTCGCAAAGCTTTAATACAAACTAGGGTTACAAAAGTGGTACTGAGCATGAATCTGAGCCTTCCACTCCCATGTGCTTACCTAGAGGTTCTCGTACTGCTAGTGAAAGCGCTCTCGAGGAATCAACCATTCTCGTAGGACCCGCTCCAGTCGATCCTTGATCCCCACTAGAACCTCCATGAAAGACACCTCATCTCCATCGTCCATCTCCCCATTGTTGATGATATGTAAAGGATCACACACGTATCTCCTCAGTTGAGATACATGGAAGTCGTCGTGAACCTGGTGCAACTGAGGTGGATGGGTCAAGCGGTAAACCACCCTACCTACCCAGCTGAGGACCTTGGAATGGTCCACTGATCCTCGGAGATAACTTGCCACCCTGGCCACATCTCCGTAAACCTCATCAAGGTGAGACCCATATAAGGACGTGATCGTCTTCCTCAAACTCTAGAGGTCCCCAATTCCTATTAGAAATGGAACTCAAAATGACTGTTGCCATGAGGGTAAGGTTGACTGACTCAAGAGTGATCAGTCGCACCATCTTGTGCATGAATTTATCCTGTGCTTCCTGGGGTTTCCTTTTCGCTGACCGAGGAAAACCCATCCCGATGTCATAGTTAAACCACAACCTTTTTTCCTAATACCATCAATTTGTTTATGAACTGTGATTGCCCAGTCCATACTCAAACCAACTTCATAAGGCCTCGACGCTGCCACCAAGAGATTCCAACCGAAACTCTCGCCTCGAGGGTCTGACAACACTGTCGGTGGAAGTTTGATTATAGAGTCTTCTCCCAAGGTATCTCCAGACGTGAGGGTAAAGTCTACGGCTTACCAGAAACTCTAGGTCTGGGACAAGATTCGTGGAAGGAAGGAATGATTTGTATCAACTCCTGTTACTACGGCAGATAGTAGTGGACACATACTATCCTCAAATCATTCTTAGAGCCATCGGGTCACTCTCCCTGACCGCACGCAGCTACCCTCTTCCCCTGCCCTCCAACTCCCTGATCCTAGTGGGGACAACTAAGGAGGGTGGTTGTAGCATGTTAAAACGCACACCACCTCATGCTTCTCCCCTAGCTCTGCCTCCACGTCTGCTTCTTCGCAGACTCATCTCTTCTTAAAGCTTCCACTTCTTGAAACATTTAACATGCATGAGTCTCTAAGACTGTTACAAGTTTACTGTTTCTTACTGCATTGTGCAGTCTTCATCCACTCCGGGGTGATCTGCACCTTCTTTGCCTATGATCTGAAAGAGCTGCTAAAATTTCTCCTTTGAAGAAAAGAGAAACTCTGTCTCATCCCCTGGATGAAACTTGTTCATTGCCTAATATAGTCAATCCAGACATGAATGATGTATTCATGCCATGGAAGACGTCGTAAGGCCTCGACGTTACTACCAAGAGATCCAACTGTCACTCTCATCTCTAAGGGTTGAGTCGCACTGTAGGCATCAGCCTGAGACCACTGGGTCTCTTCCAGTAGGAATATCGAAAGTGAGGGTCAAGTCAAAAGTTTAAACCAGAACCTCTTAGTACTCAAAATGGAAGGACAAAAATGTCACAAAGGTAAGTGTGTTTATATTATTAGAGCTCATGGTACAAAGAAACAACTGTAACAACAACAACATGGAAATAGATATATACCACTAGTTTCGATCCTGTCCACTCACTTCTGGAGCTCCGTAGTCGTAAGATTCTGCTGCCTGAAGCTGAGATCTCCCATGTCCACCTGTTCCCTGTGGTCGGGGTGGACCTCTTGGTGGTGGTGGTGGCAACACCTCGAAGCATCGTCCACCTCCAGCTGTACTTCCAGCTCCCCTCCCTCGGCCTTCATCTCCTAGAGGTCTGCCTTGATCGAACCTCTGCCTCTGCCTGGGAGGTTTTTCATTTAAATGCTGGTCATCTGCATGGAAGGTTGGATAGTCACATGCCATGTGACCAATCCCGCCGCAGGAGTAACACTACATGGGAGGTCTGGCTCTCTCATTCCCCTTGGTGCCTCGCACTACCGACCCTGAGTCACGCGGTCGACCACCTGTAGGTCTGGTCCTCTTGGACCTCTGCGTCATCTGTCTACTGCCTGCTACAGAAGACTCTACTGCATGCCAGCTAGTGGTGGGTCCTACTGCTGGAGACTGCTTAGCATGGAAACTCTACACTAATAGGGCTCGCTCCAACACCCCTGTCTGCATCGAAATGCGGTGAGAAACAAAAGAAGATCTAATCTCTATCCTGAGCCCCTGCTCGAAGGTTCGGGCCCTAAAGAATGGGTCCCGTACCATATCTGTGGAGTATCGTGAGAGGTCTGTGAACCTCGCTGAATACTGCACCACTGTCATGCTGCCCTGCCATAGCTAAAGTAGCTCCTGTATACGCACCGCTCGAAGTGTGGCTGGTACAAACTCTACCCGGAACAGGCTCTCGAAGTCTTCCCATAAAAGTGTAGCCTCGTCATGCATCTAAATCATTATGCTCCACCATCTGCCTGCTGCTTCCTGATGAAGGATGGCAGCAAGGATCACCAAGAAGTCTGCTGGCGTCCCCACTAGCCTGATGACTCTCACCACAGCCTCCAGCAAATCCTCAGCCGCCAGCGGGTCTGTCTCTCCCCTAAACCTTGGTGGCCTCTGGCGCTGGAACTCGTGCAGTGCACTCAAGCGACATGCACCCTCTGCTGCTGGGGCTGGTGGCATTGGTGGACCAACGGGTAGTAGTACCACCGGTGCCTCCGATGGTGCCTCAAATAGGATAATGCCCTGTACTGAGGCCACATCGCTTGGCGGGCTATCAGTACGAACAAATCTCGGGGCTCTACCTGGTCATCCGTGGGGAGGCATACTGAAAGCAACAAACATGACACGGTCAAACGATTTATACCTAGTGAGATGACCTGGTTTGAGCTGAATTTTAAAAACTTCTGGAAACACACATGCAATCAGTTTTTTCGTGCACAAAGTCAAAAATCAGTTGTCAGGGTCCTAGTGTATGGATACGTCGGCCGCCCGCACCAACACCGGACTCCCTGAACTAAAAACCACACTTGGTACTCTTAACACTGTCGCTTTACAGAAAGAAAATATCAGAGTTATTAGTTCTGCGGTAGAACCGACTCCTCTGATACCAATTTTTCACGACCCGTCCTCGGGGCCCATGTCGTGACTACCCCAAGCCCGCCTTCCATAGGCTAGGGGCTGGCGACTAGCACCAAAGGCGTAAATCTCGATAACTGGGAAGGCATTGAGTTTATAAAATTAACAAAACACCACAGGGTACAAGAGGAAGTAAAACACTAAGTACAAAGAATGTGCTGAAAAGTAAATGGGCCAGAATACAAACCCAACTGGAAATACAGCTACAACTGAACAAAAGTACAACAGAAAAGGACAACAACTGGAAGAAAGGAAGCAGCTCCTAGGTCATCCTCCTCGGATCCTACCTGAAAGGTAGGTAAAGATAGCGCAGATCCACAATTCTCTCGCCCGCCAACCCCCTCCGGGTGTCGTCTCGCTGTTAAGTCCACCTCCGGATACTGACTCGTCAAGTGGTCCACCTCCGGGTACCGTCCAGTCCTCGAACACTTGACCTCCGTTAGCACTGCCCATAATCTGTAACCAACACAACAAGGTGTGGGAATACCCCGTGTAGGGGTGAGTATAACGATACTGAGTATGAACCCCGAGACCCTCATGGTCTCACTAAAACCAACAAGGATAACCACAAAGAAGATCTCAACAGATAACCTCTACTTAGGTATTTTCCCATACATATACCTAAGTTATCAAGTAACCCATCTCAATCATGAGGAAACACAAGATTATGAAATCATCGGATAACCACTACCCAGGTATATGCCCATACATATACCTAAGTTATCAAGTGACCCTTCTCAAACATGAGGTAAACACAAAGTTCAAAGATTCAGCTCAAACCATGATTTTCATTATCGAAACCGTAACTGCTGATGAGTCTGTCTCAGGAGTGTATAGTGATCCTGTCACAACTCCGAGGTACTTCTCACTAACCTAAGACTGCTGAGGTACTCCTCCTATCGAGTACTGCGGGTCTGCCACCTCACACAGTAGTGCTCTTCCGCCATGGGTCTTCCACCTCACACAGTAGTGCTCCCCCTCATAGCCTACAGAGGTACTCCTCCTGTCGAGTACCACGGGTCTAGTACCTCACACAGTAGTGCTCCTCTACCATGGCTCTGCCACCTCAAAAATTAGTGCTGCCCACTGGGCTATGCTAGTCACTCCGAATCGAATCGAACTACCAGTCATCGGTCACAGCCAGCTACACGGTCTTCGTACTCCGTATGCTCATCTCCGGGAGGGTCTGCTCCACGAGCTACAGGTCGATACTCCTATTATCACAAGTCCCATGAAGATGTATCTCAAAGGGCTGACTCGTCATAGTGGTCTCAACGCAATAGACGGCGGGTCAATCGGACACCGAGTCTGTGAGTTATTAGCCTTTTCGTCCTAGGGGCCCGGTTGGTTTCGTGTGCAAACCAACCCATCCATATCTCAACTATACCTCGAACTCTCAAAAGGTATAATCATAGGGACTGTTTCTCAAGGTGATCACCAACACCGTTGACGGTTCGTCAAACGGACGTCCGGTCTGAAAGATATCAGCTTTTCCGTTCCAGGGACCCCGTTGGATTTCGGGTACAATCCAAAACGGCCATACTCCAACTGCATCCCAACCTTAGGCGAATTATTCCAAAAGTTCTGTCTCCTCATGAGGAATCCAAAAAAGTTGACGACACGTCAATCAGATGTTTGTAGCTCAAGATATAAGCGTTTCCGCTCTGAGGGATCGGTTGGTTTTGTATCCGAACCAACCCGGCCGAAGCCAAAGTTCTCTGAAACCTTGAGTGTAATATACCGAAACGACCGTCTAGATCCAAGGATTGCCACAAAACTGACGGCGCATCGAACAGAGCTTTGTACCCCACGTTATGGGAAAAATACCGAAGAGGTCCGAAAACGGGGGGTCTGGGCCCGGACCGACCCGGCCCAACCCCCCCTAGGTCAGCCCGAACCAGGTCGACCTGACCCGGGTCTGGGTCCGACCCGTCTGGACGCGGCCCGGCCTAGCTGGCACGGCCCGGCCCAGCCTGGGCGTGGCCCGGACTGGCGGTCCGGCCAGTCAGCTCGGCCCGGTGCGCTGCCTCGCTGGCGCTGGCCAGGCGGCCGCGCAAGGGGGGACCGCCCCCTGGACGAAACTGAGGCCCCCGTGCGGGGGTCGCTCCCTTTCAACAGACGTGGCGCGATGCCGCGTCCCTATGGTCCCGCGCGGCCACGGGACCAGCCGCGGCGGTCCCTTCCCGAGGGCATGCCGGGCGCCGCTGCCTCCGGCCACCGGCGCCGCCGTGCCGGCGGGGCGCGCCGGCGGAGTCTTCCGTGGACCACCGGATGTGCTCCGGTGGTCCGGTTTGATCGCCGCTTTCGCCAACGGTCCTCTGGGAACCCAACCTTTACTACGACATCTTTAAAACACCTTCGTAGACCGCCTCACCATCGTCCATCGATCTGCACTTCGACAAAAAACTGCAGAGTCTTCAAATCACCTCTGCGGCACCGACTCCGCCCGCGGTTTCGTTCGGCCTCAACGGTGCGGCGCGACGACACCGTGCTTCTTCGCCGCATTCTTTCTCATTTCCATGCGGTTCAATGGCACCGTGCTGCCTTTCTCATGCCGCAACAAATTTAAACAAACAAGGTGGGGAGGAGGGTTGGCCGTGTTCGTGTGGTCCAACCTCTTCCCGTTAGTATGATAACAGGTGGCCCAAAATGAAACCAAGAAAGGCGACAGATGAGATCATGATCAACAATAAAATAATCCCCCAAAACTTCCTGCAACAAAATATTCCCAACCCTCAAGGAAAACATTCGCGGATCAACTAGATTATAGTTGATCTGTGTTCTTTGTTTTCTTTAGAATGAAAGAATCAAGGGAATAAAATTATTTTCAAACATAATTCCCTACCTCAACATTGTCATCGAATGAGAGTTTGTCGCGGAATTAACCATTACATAAGAAGAGGATCGTCGCGGAAGAGAAGGATCGTCGCAGAAGAAACGTCACAGAAGGAGCGTCGTTGATTTCCGAGAATTTGGAATTCTTCACCGGAGATCGGTGCGTGCATCGCGTTCTTCACGTTCTTCGCGTTCTTCGTCAAAGAAGAACGCTTTCCTCCAAATCCCCTCAACGCCAGAAGTTCCAACAGAAATTAAATAAGAGTTGTCTTATTTTATTAATGCACATGACACATTTGAATCAAAAGAAATGAAACGAATAGTTAATTCAATGAATTAATAGTAACGATTTAACCGCCCAATTTAATGAGGCGTTTCTTAACAAGAATAAACGCAGGGTTTGATTTCATTAAAAAGGGGGTGAGGGTGCGTTACTTAGAGGAAAAGAAATGGTGGGGATCGTGCGGGCCCCACCTCACAAATATCATACCATGTGGGTAGGATATTGTGGGTCCCATCTTATCTTCTTAACTTAGGTTAAGCCGCTTTAAGAAAAATAAAACAAATTATTGCACCACCTTTATTTTATTTCATAACTTAACCCCAATTTTTTTTTAAACCACACCCGAGCAAACACAACTCCGGAGAAGGTGTTCCTAAGCAATTACCGGCGCTGAGAGTTCATCGGTGCCATCAGATTTCAATTCCGAGCATTAGTTTAAAAGTTAGAAAAAACACACTCGTTCGTTCACTGAACATACCTGAGCTAAACTTCAGAAAAATGATTCCGGGCACACCAGGCCTCGGAATCAGGCGCATTCAGAAACTGCGTTCTTGTAAAATTTCAAAGAAAATTAAGAAAAAAATTTCATAGAAATTTCCGGGTCTTTGCACAAGGACACCATTATATTGGCCAAATATCATATATTATATTCATGGTACTAGGGTGCACCACCAATAGGGAACTATCGAATTACCCCACCATATATTTTCTCATAGTAACATTATATTATACCAGTTATGGAATCATAGTATACCCTCATAAGAAAAAAATCACTTGATGATGGTCTCTTAACCATAAAGAGAGTCCCTAAATACACATAATTCACCATAAAACTATTTCTCCAAAATAATCATATTAAGAAGAGGTGAGGTAAAAAGAAAACTTTCTAGAAAAATATCAAACTCTTATTCCCAAACTCCCAAATGAATATGATAAAAAATATTAATCATGTTCCACTCTTCTAAATATTCTTTCACAAAAAGAGTTATATGTTTTCTACTCAAGGAATCAACAATTATATTACCCTTTCCAGGGGTGTGGGTAATGTCAAAATCAAATTATTGTAGGTATTCCACCCATTACATCTATCAAGGGTTAATGTTTTCTATGAGAATGTATAACTAAGACTTTTGGGATTAAAAAAGATGGTAAACGTTTCTAAAAAAAAGTTAATACCGCAAACACTTAAGGGCATGCATCCCAACTTCGAGTTTGAGGTAATGTGTTGGATATTTCTTCTCATGTGGCCTAATGTATCAAGAACCATTGGACACCACATGATCACCCTATATGATAATATATTCCAAATATGAACCTGATGAATTACAAAAAACCACGTAGCCTTGCCTAGCCTTTGTAAGGGTCAATACTGTTATGACCCCCTCCCTTTAAGGACACCACAATGATGGGAGAGAGAAAATCACCCCTGATTCCAACCACCAGTAAGCCCCAAGTTGGCAGCTAGTGACAATGGTATAAAAATACATTGATATTGGAGGAATTAACCTCTATAATAATATGGGATTAGGATATAAGATGTATCATCTGAAAACAACTCCAATACGTAATATAAAAGAAATCCAAAACTACCCCACATGAATATATAAATAGAACTAAAAAAAGTAAATGTATCTAATATAAATACCCAAAAATAAAGCTAAAGAAGTGACACAAAAACTATCAAGGATCTGAGAGAGTAATATCTAGAACAGTCCATGTATTCATCATATAATCCTAAAAACAATTTTATAAATGCAGTGTGTGCATACACTTATATGTAGTAGGAAAACCAAGGTCTCTCATGCTCATGTGAAAGAAACAAACTAATGAACCTTTGAGAAAACAATAGAACCAAACAAAACCTATAAATATATACTCGCCATTCCGACCTCACGAAGGTAAAATAACCAAATAACACAAAACAAGTAATATAATATAACTGTAATCACATTGATAAGGGTACTCACACAACTTTCCCACTGGTTTGCCGCTCTCACACCGAACATCGTACATCTTTGAACTCGCATCTCTTCTATATACCACACCATCCACAATAAGTTTAAAAACACACCACACCTAAAGACACCTGATCTCACCACCCCAAAAGAACATATCCATATCACACATCACCCGAAGAAACCTGGACTACTATCCCACAAGCACTATCGCGTCTTGTTCGAAAAGAATTGGGCATTCAAGTCTCACCCACAAACACCTGGTCTACCACAACCATCATCTAATTCTCTAATAGAAATCTGACTATCACATCCTAAAAAATACCTACCTCACCTATAAGAGAGTTCAAGATAATGTAGGTACACATCCATTCGTACTCCTCACCCGATGTCGGGGAAAACACCACCACATGAATATGCAGGTGTCACCATATAGTTCTCGATGGGTGTAGGGCGTGTATAGAAATAAAAAGAATATACAATTATATATATATATATAGTATCCAACACTCAAGACCAAACCTTGGGTTCACAAAAAACCAAGCAACTCACAACACCATCACCTTTGCTTCCACCTCTAAATGCATAACCCCACGCAACAAGCCAAAAGCCATATTCATGTTTCCAACCAAACTCATTAATCATCTCATTATTTTCATTATTTAGCATCAACTAAATTAAAACAAAAAAACCCACCATTTAATTAATCATTAACAATTTTCACCTCAATAACTAATCCAACACATGTCATTTCAATACATATCAGAAAATTATTTATTCCATCACTACTCAGGCATCTAGCACAAAGAAACCACCACCTCACAACCCCTAATTCACATCACACAAAACACCTCGCTACCCCAAAAAGCACGGCCCATAAACCACCTCACTACCCCAAAATCACGCCCAAAAATACATTCGACCCACATTCCCAAACCACACATCACCCTCCCAAAAGAACGAACAAACATCACAACACATAATAGTCATTTAACAGATTTTAAAAACGTATTTTAACAAATTACAATTTATTTTCGGGGTGTTATCACCCAAGACACAGTCATGGGGTAAAAATTTCATTAGTCAAATATAATTAATTCATCAATTTCCATTTTTGGTAGATATCACAAAAATAACTACTAAAGTATTAATATCTACACATATATCCAGCATAAACAAAGTCCCCAACAACCAAAATTTTTAGTGGGACATCATGTTCGTATAATTCATAATAGAATAATAAAAATAATGATGTAAAAAAATGTTATTCAAACCCTGTTTTACACTAAAATTTTAATTTAAGCTAAAAAAACCATATTTCATTGGTAAAAAAGTAAACCCTTCCATCATGATACACAATAAAGAGAAAAAAGGGATTCCCCAGCTGAAGGAAGCTTGTCGACTCTCTACGCACCACAGGGTGAAGAAGAATGCCCACAAACCACAACTATACAATGAGAAAACATTGATCAACCTATATCAAAACCAAATACATAAAAATAAAATCCAACACACACCCCAATCTGTAACAACATCTCTATAGAGGACCCCTGAGAGAAGAGTGAAAGAAAACCTACCAAGAAGAAGAAAGGACTTACCAAGAATTTCCAAGGAAATATCACTGGAAAAAATGGATAAAATAGAGAGGAATATGGCTTGAAGAACTCCCCAAGGAACCTACGGTTCTCCCAAAATGAGAGAAAAAAAATCCATGCCTAATAAATGAAGATTCAACAAGAGAGAGCTTTTAAAACTACGATGCATTTGGGATTTTCATGACATGTAATCTCTTTTAACGTCGTTCAATACTTAGGGTTCAGTTTCAAAAAAACACATCACCTTTTATTATTTAACACCAAAAATCCACATGTTGTGAACTGGCCTCATACAATCCATGAAACACCATTACACGTCATTTAATACACTTATCTAGCATATATTTCTTATAGCAGTTCTGTTGTGCCTCTATCTTCCGTGAAAAACTCCTAGAACCTCCCCTGAACACATATAATAACTAAAACTAAAATAAGTAATGGACCATGAGGGAATTAAGTGTGAAATTAGATAACTCTAAAATGATTCTATCCCTCAAGAATAAAAAAACCTAAAATAAAAGGGGTCTGAACAACCACCCTATGAAATACCTTTCAAGGGTATCATCATAACTCAAATTCTAACACCATCCAAACACTCAAACCGAAAAAAATAGACTTCCCAACCACATCACCATTACCACAATCTGTTTCATCTCACACAACCACACAACCAAAAATCCACTTCACAACCATCTTAAACTCCACATACCCGAAACCAACAATCGCAACAACCAATGAACCATACCATCCCCAACACATGAATTGGGGAATTCCATCTTTCATGTGAAGATAATATCCATTCTAGGATGCACTGACTCACCTACATGGGTTTAATCACATCATATATAATGTGTCTCTATTAGGAATTTGGTTACCTCCTTCTTATATGTCATGAATTTATCACCCATCGCATCACACACATCACAAACCAAGGAAAATAGCTTGTCTCATAAAACAAAAATGATACAAACACCACATCACAAAGAAAAACAACGAAAAGAAAAATTCAAAACAACTCCGGGTACTGGGCATGCATCTTTATCTCTCACTCACATGTACTCTCCTCTAGGCCACCATTCCTTCGCAATACCTAAACCAAAAAAATAGTTATCCACATCGTGCCTTCTCTAGCCGATCCTAGATCTCTATTGGTCATTCCAAAAACGTTTCTTCATCCTTGATATCCAACTCTCACAAGTCAATGACATGGGAGTCATTGTGAAAATACCCAAAAAGATGAGATTTGTGGAAGAAATAATGGATCCTCTCCAACTACAGTGACAATGACAACTGATATACCACCTCACCAAACTTCCCCGACACCTCCAAAGGACCAACGAATCTAGTCGAATGCTTACTCCCTATACCAAACCTCCACTACCCACATCGAGTTGAAACCTTCAATAACATTAATTCAACAACCTCAATCTCCTAGGGCCTCTTTATACTATTGACATAAGAATTATTCTAATTATTTACTGCTTTCATCATCTCATGAAAAAACTGAAGTTTCTCTATCATGCTCTGTACAACATCGGGCCTAAGAATGACTGTCTCACCAACCACCATCTTGAAAAATGGTGAACAACATGATCTCCCATAAAAATAATCAAACGAGGCTAGGAAAATGGAAGAGTAATATCTCTTATTATAAGAATAATCTACCAAGGGATGGTTTCCTACCCAAGATCCATCAAAGTCCAAGATGCATGCCCGAAACATATCCTACAATTTCTAGATAGTACACTCCATCTACTCATATGTATGAGAGTGGAAAGTGGTGATGAGACGTAACTAAGTGTCAAAATAAATCTTCAATACCCTCCATAATCATGAGGTAAAACATTCATACAAATCTAAGATAATGGATTACAGAACTCCATACAACCAAACCACCTCATCAACACACCTCTTAGCCAGAGATTCCACTGTTCTTGACTCCATGATTTCTATGGAGTGGGATGATTTCATTAATTGAACCAAGACCACCTAGATATTATCACAACCACTCTGATATTTGTGTAACCCTATGATGAAATCCATCATAATGTCATCCCATTTCCACACGAGAACATCTAATGGATAACACAAACTACCAGGAACATGATGGTCAGCCTTTATCTGGTGGAAAAACAAGCACATTCAACTAACTCTTCCACTATCCATTACATGCTGGGCCACTAAAACTATATCCTCAGTCGGACTCACATCTTAAAAAATCTCGGGTGTACCACCAATGGTGAGATATGAAACTCATGAAGTACTCCATTGTATATAGCCAGAAAAATGAACAATATCTCAATGAAAAACACCAGGTTCAGGCCATCCTCCGATCATCCCTCTGGAGCATCACCTTGGCCTACATGATCAAACATCACCTCTTCTTCTGAGTCTCCCCACTAAGACTCCACCAACTACTACATCAGAGAATACTACAACATTATTTGAATCAAAAATACTATACCACCAACCATATTTGAATCTATGTGCAAGGATAAATACTCCTCCATTGTTCTCCAAGAATCCCTAAACACTAGAACACCACCCTTCCCCAACTTTTTTTCTCAAAGAATAAGTTACAACATTACCATTTACCGAGGTGAATGAGATATCAAAATAATAATCATAAAAACTCTTCATCCACCTACACTGTTGAAAGTTCAAATAACATTGAGAAAAGACATAAGTCAAGCTCTTGTGATCTGAGAAGACCACAAAGAACTCTCTAATGTGAACCTTCCACCATAAATTCTATGAAAACACAATTGATAATAGCTCCATATCGTGGGTGTCATAGTTATGATTGTTGTGGATGTAATTTCTTAGACCCATAAGAGATCACTGCCTGCTGCTACAATAGAATGCGAACTATGCCAAGATAGGAAGTGTCACAAAACACCGCAAACATTTCCCCTTCCTTAGGTAATCAGAGCACTAGATCACTAACCAACATTCCCTTTCGGTAATCGAAAACTGACTGGAACTTATCAATCCATAAAAAATCTTGTTCTTTCTTGGTCAAAGATGTCAACGGGACTAAAAATCAAGAGAATTTGGGTACAATCCTCTTATAATAGCCTACACGACCGAGAGAACCATAAACATCTTCCACATTGTTGGGTGTTGAACCAGAAAAAAATACTTCAATCATCGATCGGTTTGCTGGTATACCCTACTAAGACACCACATGATTTAGGAAATACCCCTTTCATGTAAAAAACATACACTTGGAAAGCCTTCCATAGAGACAGTGGCACCGAAGAACATGAAATATAGTTTTGAGATGCTAGACATGCTCCTCCCCTTAAATTGAGTAGATTAAGACATCATCGATTAATACGACAATGAACTAATCTAGGAACTCTTAGATAATAGAGTTCATAAACCCCATGAACATAGCTGGTGAGTTCGTAACACAGAATGAAATGACAACAAACCCGAAGTTCTCATACCGACATCTGAAGGTAGTATTTAGGATATTCCCCTCCTTCACCCTCAACTGGTGATATCCAAACCATAGATCGATCATAGAAAACAATCCCACCCCTCTAAAATAGTTAAAAATATCATCTATCCATGGAAGAGGGAAACTATTTTTTACAGTCACATGATTCATCCTTCGGTAGTCTATACACAACCTCAAACTATCATCCTTCTTCTTGGTGTTCAACAATGGAGCACCCCATGGCGACACACAGGGCCAAATAAAACCCTTCTATGTCAAATAATCTACCTGAAATCTCAATACCCACAACATAGAAGGTTTAATATGATAAGGATCCTTCAAAATCAAAAAATCTCTGATCTAAAATTCTATCCCAAACTGAACATCGCGTCGAGGGGGTGGCATCACAACCTCCATGAGAAAAAAAGTCAAGGAACTCCCCCAATGACGTTATGAACCTCTACCATCCCAGTGTCCATTAATGCCTTTGAAAAGTCATTCAAAAAAAAGATAGGGCTATACACACCGACTACCCACCCAATAACCCCACTCACCAACGAAAACCACATGTTTTCCATCTAAATTCGAAAACATGACACTTATCTAGAAATAGTTGATAACAACATAAATTGATTGCAACCAGTTTATGTTGAGGATAACATTGTATGGATTCATATATAGATAGAAAGTATCCCAATAGGACTGATGCAGACCCATCATCAGTCTACACCCCCGGCACACATCAAACAAGTTGTTCTATCCTACTAATGGCATATTCAACACCAAGGGAATGTTAACCCTCTAAAAATCTAGTCTCATCACATGGGATAGTGATGGTGTAGTAAAGGAGTGTGTAGTTTTTGAATCAAAATTGGTGCAAACAAGTGTACTAAAAACTTATTTTACCTATGATGATCTCAAGCCCCTCTCGAACTATTTCCTCCACTATGTGCAACTGACCACACCCATATCATCTACCCCTTTGTGATGACCACCTCCAAGTCCATGCTATGTTTGTGGTCCCTGAACACATGGAACATCCCGAGGTCTGCCTCTACCTACTCCATATCCCCTTGGTGAAGTAAAAAACCTAATACCCATGTTGTTGAAATGCTCTCACTGCCAACTACTATGGAGGTTAGCGCTGAACCTATCCACCTCCACCAAATTGAGCTAAGGGAACCACTTGTTACAAGTTATTGAGATGGATATGAACCATAAAACCAAAACAAACTGGTATAAGGCTCCTAAGAAAATCATGGAAACCACTATCCCTAAAAGGACAGAAATTGATTTTCTAAGGTTGACTCCCTAATGTTAAAAATCTCAATGTTCCTAGTGCCTGAGACCTTCCACTAACAACTCTTATCCTTGAGGAACCTACTCGTTCCCCACTATCTTCCATACATACATGCTACCCCACTGAAGAGAATGAATATTCTATATATTTTATGCCTCCAAGGTTGACTAATGGAACTCTGCCTGGAACTCCTTCTGGAAGTCTACCCATAAATCATCTTCCTCCTTCCTCTCTCCCAGATACAACATCCACCACTAGCACACCACTCTAGGCATCTGACTGACATCCAAAGGGATCCAATATGCCATCAGTGCCCAAATCCAACTGAATGTGATCTCGATCTCCTCCATCCAACTCTTTGTATCCACGTGTTAAACAATTCACTCATACTTTCTCAAATCCTCTCGATGGAAATCACACAACTTCCTCTACCACCAATCCTACTCATCAACTAAATCAACCCTACAGTGATAAACCAGATCACCTTGTTGAACCGAAACATCTTGAGAAACATGTGAACAATGAATGAGAGCCATAATTGAAAGGGAAAAAACATCCTAATACCATTAGTGTGGATTTTAATTATGATTCATTATAGCTCATGTAATTCATTTTTTATCCATTTAAGACATCCAAAATCAACCCAATTAAAACTAGAACACATGTTATCATGATGCATGTACCTATGCTATGTATCTACCATACTAACAGGTCCACCTCACTTTTCCCTTTAATAAGCTCAGATTTCATGAACTAGATCATAGGGGGCCCTAAAATCTTATCTGTTAGCTAGTCTACCTGGCATATGTCATGAACCAATGTCAAATGGAACTGTTTCTATACCAACTCATGCAATCCTCACTTTTACTAACTCTAAAACACATCATATCTATCAACCACTACTTTGATACCACTATGTCATGACCCACAACCTCTAAAGATACCTCAATGAGGGGAGAGAGATGATTACTTCAGATTCCCACCTCGAGTACGCCCCAGGTTGGAGACAAGCACCAGGGGTATAAAATTGTTGTGATATGGGAGGCAATACCCCCCCATAATAATATAAGATTGAGAGATATGATGGATCATCCCAAAAAACACCAAGACATAATATAAATGGAATCCAAAATCATCCCACATGTATGTATAAAGAGAACTGGTGCATATTAAAGTCACCAATGTAAATAACCTATAGTACAGTAAATGAAGCGCCATAAAAACTATCATGGATCTAGGATAGTAATTTCCAACACGGTCAATGTAGTCCTCTTGGAAGCCTAAAAACAATTTTATATACAAATTGTGAGCATATAAGTATACTCGGTAGGAAAACCAAGGTATATATTGCACATGTGAAAGAATCATACTAATGAACCTATGATACAATAGAAGTACAAAAAACACCTATAAATGTATACTAACCAGACCAACCTCACCAAGGAATGCTCACCAAATAATACAAACCGAGTAATTTAATATAATAGGAATCACAACGATAAGGGTACCCTGCACCACTTTCCCATTGGTATGCTGCTCTCACACCCAACTTCATATGTCCTTGTGCACATATCTCTTACGTATACCACTTTTCTCCATAAGAAAAGTCACAAAAAACCATGCCCAAAGTCACATTGGATTGATAGACCACAAGTACGACCATGTCACACCTTTCCTGAAAATACATGGGCTACCACCACACAAGCATGGTCACATATCATCTAAAAACACCAAGGACGACACATCTCGACCAAAAATACCTAGGTTATCAAAATCAACTTATATTACTTAAAAAACCTTTTAGAATAATATAAAATGAAATATATACCTGTGCTAGAAGAGATCAAAAAAATGAGTAGGCACCCAGCCATCCACACTCCTCTTCATATGGTAGAAAAAACACCCCCATGTGAATATGTGGGTGTCGGTGCACAGTTATCTATGGGAGTGTGATGAATATAGAAATAAAAAGAATATTTAAGTATACATATATAGTATCAAACAATCAATCCCAACCCATGGGTTCACAAAAAACTAACCAACTCACAACACTATCACTTTTGATACCACCTCTAAACGCATAACACCACCCAACAAGCCATGATCCACATTCATGTTTCTATCCAAACTCATTTAATCATATCATTCTTTTCATTATTTTTAATCAACCCCATTAAACCACAAAACACACCATTTAATTATTCTTTAAACATTTTCATCCCATTAAACAAACCAACCCATGCCATTTAAATCATTATTAAACAAACATTTATTCAATCACTACTTGGGCATCTAGAATAAAGAAACCACCACCACATCACCCCAAAAGCATGGCCCACAACCACCTCAATTCCCTAGAATCATGGACCACAAACCACCTATTCTCCTCGAAATCAAGACCCATAAACTATCATCCCTACATTCCACAACCACACATCACCATCCCAAAAGTACGACCAAACATCACAACACATCAAGAACATTTTACAAATTTACAAAGAGGATTTTAACATATTTTACTGCATTTTTGAGGAATTATCACACAATACATAATCCTAGAAAAACCATTTCATTATCTAAATATAAGTAATTAACCAATTTCTATTTTGGGGTGACATCACAATAGTCACAATGAAAGCAGCAATGTCAACAAATATATCAATTGAAAAAAATCCCCAAACAACAACCATTTTTAATGGGAAATCATGCTTGTACAATTTATTATATCACAATAATAATAAATATATAAAAATAAGTTATTCAAACCCATTTTTACCCTTAATTTTCAATTATCCGATTATATTTCTTTACTTTAATCCAGCATAACCATAAACCATAGATAAAAAAAAGAAAACACCTCCCGCATGATACACAATAATGAAGAATGTGGGATTACCAACCTTACGAAAGATTTCCGACTCATTGTGTACCACAAGTAGAATAAGAACACTTTCCCACCACAAAAACACCATAGGAAAAATCATATGAAATTACACTGTAACCAAGGGTCATTAAAACACAACCCAACACACTCCCCAAACCATAACAACATCACTGTAGTGAATCCATGGGAGAAGAACAGAAGAAACCTAACATGTGTAAGAAAGGTCTCACCATATATTTTTTATGAAAACCCACATCGACCAGTGGATCAAAGTGGGTGAAATAATGCTTTAAGAAATCCTCCATGTGCCTAGGTTTCACCCAAAATGAGAGGATGAAGAATTCATGGAGGGATGAATGAAAATTCAACTAGAAGTAACTTTTGAAGTTGCCCCATAATGGGGTTTTACATGACATGTAATCCTTTTTCCCATAATCTAATCCTAAGGTTTATCCAAATTTGATGTGCTTATATTTCTTACAGTTGTTCTATTGCACCTCTAGATTCTACCGATAAATCCCCAAACCTCCCCTGAACAGCTCCAATAATAAAAAATATAAATTTAATGGCCTCGGATGGAATAAACCATTAAAAATACTGGGAAATAATTAAAAAGTCCCATAAACTCATCAAAATAATTATTAATTTCTATTTCCCAAATATACATCACTCCTTTACCAGTTAGAGCATTCATTTGTGAATCCAACTTCGAAAAGTTTCTCAAAAACCAACAGAAATACCCCACTAATCCCAAGAATCTCTAAATATAGAAAACATTTTGTGGTTGTTCCTAAGTCATAATATCCTTGAGCTTATTAGGATCAATTGAAATATAGTGTTATGAGACCACGTGTCCCATGAACTTCACTTATGAAATCCAGAAATTACATTTTGTTAACTTTCAATAAAGTTAGAGATCTATTAAGATCCGTATGACTTATCTTAGATGATGTACATGATCCACCTCGGGTTTATAGTAAAGCAAGATGTTTTCCACAAATTCCACCATCAATGAATCTAGATATACATGGAATATCATGTTCATTAGTTCCATAAAATCTGAAAAAGAATTTGTTATACCAAAGGGTAAAACAAGGTACTCATATTGGACACTCCTACTCTAGAAGATTCTCTTTGGGGTGTAAGATTCTCTGATTATAAGATGATGACAACTAGACTAAAGAACAATAATTGAGAACCACTTAACCCCCTTTAACTGATCAAATAAATCATTAATCTTGAGAAATAGACACTTTTTCTTCACCATATCTAAATTTATTTTTTTGATAATAAAAAAGGTGATGTTTCCCATCATCTTTTTCGAAAAAAAATAAGTGCCACACAAGGAGAAATACTCAATAAAATGGAGAATTTATCCAACAAATCATCCAAATGAGTCTTTAACTCTTTTATTTTAGCATGCACCATATGATAAGAAGTAATAAATACATGTTAGGTACCTACTACCTATTCAATAGAGAACTCTACCTCCCTTACTGGTGGTAGGAAATAATTGTTCGAAGTAAAAACATTCGAAATGTCTATGACCACTGGAGGAAGATCACTAATAATGTATTATTGCTCCAAATCCAAAAAAAATGTGAATTTCAGTCTCCCCAACATCAAAAGATCTATTATGGATCAAAAGGACCTCGGACCACATTCAACATGGAAAACATGTCATGCCTCACAACGTGAAATAAAGGAGACCCGCCAAAGATAAAAGTCAATTCAAACTTAATTGGAAATCACCTAATCTGAATTACATTGAGAGGATTCATATAGAGGGCTAAAAAATATCATTTGATTTTGATCTCCCATAATTAAAATACATGATAAGGTAATTAGAGACACTTCTCCCACTTCATTCTGACGGGTGTTTCAATATCCATCAGATAAGGCATAAGATCTATATGAATACACTGAAGATTAAAAATATTTTTCAATACAATGAAATGAGATAAACTGATATAAAATAATTCAGTAACAAAAGATAAATCTATTTTGATATTACCTCTAACCATCACGGTATCTGTATTAGCTTATTATAGAGTCTCTTCCACTACATGAAGAAGCTTTATTATAGATGCTAGAGGCAAGAGTCCCTTATATATTATGCAATCTTAAAGAAACAAAGTATAGTTAGGCGATGATGATATTATTCCATTATACAGGGAAACAAATACATAGAATAAATGTTTTTGGTGGAACGAGATACCACATAAACAACAAATATTGGATGACTCAGTACAAACTTGCTTCAAATACCCAAACATGAAACATAGAAATCCAATCAATGGGCCTCTTCTAGACACCATTGAAGGTCTGGATGACTTTTGCTATCAATATCCTCCATGAGGTTCATCATGTGTCTGATTTCATATAAAGAAACTAACATAACATCCACTAAGGGTATGAGAAACCCCTATCAACCCTAACATACTATTAATCTCAAGTTCATCTATAAAAGATCTTTACAACACATCCACATAAGAATATAACTTCATTATAAAAACATGATATTGAATATTCGGCCGAAGATCCATCTAAAATATTAATGCCTTCATCTTATCATTTGTTACTACCTCAGTATAGAAATAAAAATTTCAACAACATGGTTTTCATATTGATTCAGGGTTCTATTTGCTTGCTGGAGGATGAGAAAATCCATTGAATATTCAAAAATCTTGTATTATGGATTAAAATAAGTGGTCAAAATAACTCTAAATTCATTCCATTACAAGGATTCATGTTTCTTCACTATAACCATTGAATGCCACCACCTCTTTATATTCCCTTGAATCCTGAAGGATGTGCATTTCACATTAATTAAATTAGGTGTTTCCAAAAACTAAAAACTAAGCTCAATATTTTTCAACCCATCCTCTACCATTTGAGGATCATATGATACGTGAAAAATTTGTGGCTTCTTTTGAAGAAACTATTGAGTATAATCTCTAGTTTCATCCCTTAGAGGATCTAATACTGAAGCCTAAACTGGAATTGGTTTTGGTACCTATCCCATAGCATGGAAAAATCACACCGCTATCTCAATGAGGTTCTAATAATGTAGAGGATTAAATTTACATGGTTTATTGAAAGATACCTCAAGAGGTTAGTTCAAACATCTTCTTGGGGGAATAATAATTCAGAGAATTAGTAATCATCACAAAAACATCATCTATGATACTTTGATCATCAACTCAATCAGGAGATACATGAATATAAACTCCATCCAATAGAAGAAAATTTTTCAGGGGTTTAAAAATGCTCAAATAAAATGTGGAAAAGACTATTATCAAATCAATTTATTCATCAAGGATATATTTCCCAAATACCCATAGTGAATTACGGCTCACTAAGATGAGAAATGGTTATAAAATCACTTGTAACTACCCCTTATGTCATGAAAATCTTACCATTTGAATTTCAGTAAATCCCAAACTACATATTGACATCAAGTAAGGATGTAAAACCTCACTCCTCTAATACCATTTTTTCACAAACCAACCAAAATACCATGGTACACTGATAGAAGAGTCTTCATTGGCATATCCCTGGGGCATTCCCATTCCCCCTTGGTTAGTGAATAGCACCTGGAATCAAGAATAAGTTAAAAGGATAAACTTTTTCCATGAGATAAGTGTTAAACAATGGAAGATAAAGTAATACATAGTCAGTGGGAATCAGTCCCAAACTACCATTGTGTGGTGTAATCATCCATGGGAAAACCCCTTGCAATAATTCATGTGGGTTTCTTTCTATAACAACCTAATACATCTAAAAAAGATACCTTCAAAAATGAAATAATGATAATCTATCTTACAACTTCATGTTGGATTCCATTAAAACCAATATTGATCAAATTGAAATGGATCTTGAGAAAAAATGTCATGATGAGCTATTCAAGAATATTTAAAAATAATAATCATCCTTTCAAGATACTCTTATAGAAAGAGTTATTAGCTCAAGAATGGTCTAAAGCTACCTAGCTAAATGACGGGGATGAAACACAAAATTTTTTATAGACTTCCTAAAAGAGAAAAAATAATTCACTTCCCCTAATATCCTGCTTTAGGTTGTTATATTCACCACCAATATTAAAGTAGTGGGAGGTATGGATGATTCATATTTTAAATTTTTACTTACTGGAGACGATCCTCGCACGTTAGACGATAACCCCAAGGGAAATGCTAATATTTATGACTCCATCCCCCAATTTTCTTCCAATTCTACTAACCATTCCTTTGAGAACATCATAGAGGAGGAGATCTGAGAAGATATTTCCTATCTTAACCATGAAATAATTCCTTGACCTAACAACTTCCTTTTTTCGTTCTATGCAACATTCTAAGACCTAGTTAGGGGTAATCTTTTTTAATTAACCCATGATTACTTATGGGGAGGAATCTTAACTTGGGTGGCCTATGAAACCTCAATAGTTAAAATCCCAAAGGTGAAGGATCCATCATTACTGAAAAATTATAGACCCATCAACATGTTGAATTTTTCATAAAAGGTTTAAGAAAGAGTTATCATTAGAAAGCTCTTGCCTCACCTTCATCAATGAGTCTCCAAGGAAATACAAGGCTTTAATTGAGTCAAGTATTCTCATGTAGTTGTTACCATGGAATAATAAATGATTGACACTATTAATTGGATGACCCCCATATCCAACATAGCTATAAAAATGGACATGGACATGGTCTAAGATAGGCTCAAGTGGGGTTTCATAATCAGGGTGATGGCTTTCATGGTCTTCCCTGACTAGGTTATCAAACGATTCTTGAGGTGTTTTAGATTTTCATGGTTCTCAATCATATTTATGGATAGGAAATGTGGTTTCTTCAAATTTATAAATGGGATGAGGTAGGGGCCCATTATCTTCTATAATATTGATATTATTTCATGAATCCCTTAGAAAATATATTGTTAGAGTTATTTCCAAATGCATTATCCACCATTTTGTTGTAGGCCTCACCTAAACAGAATCAAAAGACATCAATTCACATATGAAAAGGTAATTTTTACTTATGGAATCCATATATACCTTTGATAATTCATCCTTATTATGGATGGTTATTTCAAATGGATTGGGAATATCATTAATCGGGGGAGAGCGGTGTGTTCATTTTGTAAAAATGCTCAGAAAGATGTGGAAAAAATATCAAGTACAATCTGGGAATGAAAAGAATACACTTCCCCAAGGAATACATGGGATCCCCAATATCCCCAAAAATGTTTCTTGTTCTTAAATTTGATGATATGGTTGACCAAATTGCCAATTTTATCCTTAATTGGAAGAACCGTTTTCTTTATTTTAGGTGCCTCATCAACCTCTTCAACTATGTTCTCATGTTCATCCCCATACACATCCTATTTTCCATAAAATTTCATATTAAAATGATTAATTACATTGAAAACATCATTTTTTATTCATTTTTGATACTCACACTAAAAGGATGTGTAACACCCCAAGCTTCCTCGGTATGTTTCCTTTCGAATATTGCAATGACGTGCATTATACGCAACTTCGAGATTTTAACACACCACAACCAATCAAACTAGCCGTTATGAATAGTAATACCTACTTTTTGAAATTATATATATTTTATATTTCAAAATGGACTTCATTTTTGGATTCGGAGTATCGAATTTAGCCTAAGGTGAAATTTTCGTACTTTTCGGATAACTTTCATATTTTGATGAATAGTGAAAATTACTAAATTTTAATTAAAAACAACTTTTTTAATCAAAATAATTAATAGTGATAAATTATGAATTTGAGTGGTTTTAAAGTATATTTATAATATATTTTTACCATTTAATATAATGTTGGTCATTGGACATAATTTTACAATTAAACCGAACATAAACAAGTGTCAATCTTTTGATAGTTATTATCTCTTAAAAACACGCTTTTTGTTTTGACAGCGGGAATTAATTTTAAATTAATTTCTGCCACTTCTGTGTTTTAAATTTAGGAAAATGGATTCCATATTTGGAATCAGGATGTTCAAATTGTGTAAATAGGTAACTTTTATTTTTAGACATTTTGAATAATTACTGCGGTAAATATTTTATTTACCATGGTTAAGGGTAAATCCGGTAAATAAGGGTTAAACAATAATTATATATTAATACTAAATTACCCTAAAACGTGTCTTAACCCTATTGGTTGATACATGGTCGACCATGGTCATCTTTGGGTCGATTTTGGGACCCCATGGATCCACTTGTAAGTGATAATGACACTTTATTTTAATTAAGACAAAAATGACACAAGCATATATCTTTTTGAAAACCAATTGTTACATAGGGTTATATATGTTGGATTTTAGATTATAAATATTCATTAGAAAGATAAAAAGATTTACTACATAATGATATTTTATTTATAATTTTTAGACATTAAATAATGTATTTTATTTATGACACAACGATGATGCAGTAATTACTATAATAGTGAAAAAATAAAATAATTGATATTATAAATACCCAAATAAATATAATATGAAACTTTTAATGAATTAAACTAATTTTATAGGATAATATGATATATTTGGATTGATTTAATTGACTTTTTTCGAAGTAATCAATCTTTTATGAGTTTCACAAAAATCAACTATTGAATAGTGTCAAAATTGACATAAAAGAGTTCTTAAATCAAATATTATATTATTAATTGATATTAAATTCCTAAAAAACTAAGGTTCGTCCAAAAGACTTATATCATGATCGTTTCATCATTAATGGACCACTTGGGGGTCTCTTGGATGTATATAGTAAGTTTATTAACCATATAATATAAAAATACAAAGAGACATTGTAAAAGTGAAACTAATTAACTAAGAGTTAATACTTAAAGATAAGGTTAATATAATGACCCAAATCTTTCTAAATTCTATTGGTTGAGTTTTTTCGACCCATCCCCACCTTAAAATTTAAATAATAAACTTTTGAGCCATTATAAACCGAATATGAATTTATTATAAATTAATATTTCTAACTTTTCCAAAGGTGCCCCTCACCCCTCTTATAAAAGGGCACTCCTCCTTCTCATTTCTTCACACCTTCAAAGCCCTTTGGTTCGGCCAAACCCTGCCCAAATACTATCTCAACTCCCCTCACTACAACCTAGAGGCCTTATTTTGATCAGAAATCCAACCTAAGGATCCCTTTTGATCAAATCAAAAGGAAGATCCCGAAGAAGAGGTAATGTTTTCACCACCCCTTTTCAAGTTCCTTTCTTCTTCCACTTCCTCTTTATTTGTTATTACCATTCTAAAATAATAACTCCAGTATCTCACATATGCTGTGATGTTATTATAAATATGGTACAACCATATTCAGTATTCTATCCACCCTTTGAATAACATGTCACCATACGTGCGTACGTACGGCTTACCGTCTCCACGTCGTGGTGTAATTGTTATTCAATATATTATTATTTGGATGGGTATAATAATGATGTGTAACTCATGTAAATAATAAATATAACATGTTAATGATTCTGTATATATGATAGACCATCCATTTATATATTATTTTAATATCAAAAGAATGATATTGTCGCTCGTGCGTACGTACGGACTACCGTCTCCACGAACGTGATGAGATTCATTCTCCATCGTATCCATTCAAGTATAATTATCATTTTATGATTTAAAAATGATTTATAAGGACATGATATCATTCTAGATATGAATAATATACATCCCATTAATAATGAATATGGCTCACATAACAAAGAATATAAAGTAAAATGAACCCGTTAACACCCGAAATGACGATAATTCTAAGATATTATTGACAAATCAATGTTAAAAGATCATATATGATATCATATTAAAGTAAATGATTCTTGTATTATTAAATAACAATTATTTTACCATTATACAGGATTTAAACCTACCATCGACCAAGGAAAAGGTACAAAGTAAGAGATTTTCTTATCTCACTTTCAACTCCGTGAGATTTCCATTGTTCGCCACTAAATTATTGAAAGTGGTGTGTTGTGTACGGCCATTTGATATATATTATCATGATTCTCTTTATATTCATGTTATTCTGTAAATAATTTTGGTGGTTATTGACTTTTGGCCATACGACTCAGTTGATTAACATGGTAAGGAGTTTCTTATCTCACTCTTAATTTCGTGAGAATTCCATTGTTCACCACTTAATTATTACATGTGGTGTATGTGTACTACCCATGATTGTATTCATTGTTTAATATACATTAATTTATGGGTACTTACATAGTCATGGTATGATCCTTCTTTCATGGTTGTATGTTTCGTAAGTTACCAAATCGATGAGGGAATTTGACATTTCAATTTCCAGTCATTCGTCTTTACGCATATTTCATTGATTATATTACTCCAAGATTATGTGTGGAATCACTATTCATTGATTTTGTCATAATTTCCACTCCCCTTCCTGTGGATATACTTTTGATACACATAATCACTCTATTGATAATTCTCAAGTCATTAATATGAATTTGATAAGAGTAATTTTAACTCTTTCACCATTTGTTGAGTTAAACATGCAATTCGTTGGTGTTGTTTCTACAAGAATATGTGCGAATATCCTTTGATTGTTTTACACTGAATATTCAATAATATATAGTGTATTTATATTTTAACACATAATTATGTCATTGATTTATCCTTAACCTAAGGATACGACCTTTATGAGAGATTTCATCTCAATTTACATTCAATTGGGACTTCTTTGTTGATATACACCAAATCACCTTTATGTGGTGTATATAATGTACTTTGACATAGTATATCATGAATCCATTTATTCTCATGATATCACAAAGTTTTTATTACCTCAATTATTTGTACTCAAGTGTCTCTCTTTTGGTTAGAATCTCTAACCAAAATACCATTTTAAAATGTTTTAAAGACTTATTCTTCTAAATATTGCTCATTAATGTCCATGTTTTAAAAAAATGGTTTTAAGGATTTATTTATATGGACATTAAAGTTTTAAAATTAAAACTCCTTTTAAAAGTTTCAAAGTGGTATGGGACACATTGAATCAAAAAATCTATTTTTAAATGGCTTCTTGACAAATAGTGTGCCTTTTAAATGATTTCAAGAAAAGGGGGATATTTCCCTCAAATAGTTTTGATGATTATTTTCATCTATGTCAACATCATTCATTATTAATGATTGAGGTTAATGTGATACAATACAATCTTCCATATTGTATCAAATGAGTTATGTTTGACTATGGATGTTCTATTTTATACCATTCATGGTTTGTGGTTAATGTATTGACATTTCGTATGCTAGTTTTAATACGAATGTTTATTTTATGCATAAACCTATTCATATGAGGAATGCATTGGACTTAATAAGTGACGGGTGGAGCCCGCTATAGCTCCTCGATGCATCGGTAGGTCTAATGAGACAAACTAGTGTCTTGGCACAAGGCCTTGGCAAAATCTTATTTGTAGTCTCGGCACGAGGCCTTGGCTATGTGGTTATGATAGTCTGGCATTATGCATTCCATCATTATGAAAGTGGTTATTGATATTGCATGTGATCATTCGACTAGTAGAATATCCATGTGAGTAAGTAAATGGCATTATTTCATTTTATTTATGCCATACCATGTTGAAAGTTCATGTTTAAAAGGCTTTTGTTTTAGTTATAAATTGCCTTAAGTGTTTATGATTATTTATGAAAGCTTCTGCTATAATGTTATCCTTACTGAGCATCTGAGCTCATCCCTTTCAATGTTTTATTTTTCCCAGGATTATGAAGAAGTAATTTATGTATGACCTGCAGGGATAGTATGAGGGGATATGAAGACAAGATGTTTTTTTATGATGTAATGTAAAAATTTATGGATGTATCTAGTTATTCCAAGTCTACTAAACTAATCGGTCTTTCGAGACTTGATCTTTCTCGTGATCATGCCAATGTTATGTAATAATGCACCGACTCTAGGTAACTAGGGTCGGGGCATTACAGTTGGTATCAGAGGAAGTTTAGTACAAACCTTGGAAGCTAGATATAGATAAACTCTGATTAGAGCACGTAGACCTAAGATGAACTTTTAGGATTAGTATAAAAGAACTTCCTAGAATTTTGGTATTGTAGAGATTTTGTGAGTTTTCCGAGCAATACATCCCTGTCTGGATACGAGCAGGTAGAGGCGGCTCTGGCACAGATGTACCTAGGGGTAAAACCCGAAAACACCGCTTTGAGCTAGACTCGAATGGGAACTGGTGCACGACAACGGGCCTTGCTGCACTCTTGGTTACGACACTCCCGGGGGATATGCTTCGGATAATTTACATTTTCTTTACAAACCGATTTATGTAATATATATATAAGATGGGAGTAAATGACCTTGGTTAATCCTAATATGTTTCAAATTGAGAATATGGTGACATTTTAATCTCTAAATGATTTTACGAATACTATTACTCACACAATGCTTTATGGTTTTAGTCAATGGATGGATTCCAAGGAAGTCATAGTAACTTTGAGAATGATCTAAAAGGTGGGAATAGTGGTGGAAATGAGCAAAAAAATGGAATGTTGATAGGCGTAAAAGATATCGTCTTTATGCCAAATCAGTTTTCCAAAAATATGATCAACAACATATATATTAACCAACTCCCAGACTCAACAAGGAAGAGAAAGGTGATAAATGATAAGAGCTCTAGCAATGGAGACCATGGAAAAAAGAACCCTCAATTTTCATCATGCAGGAAATGTGGAAAGAGACACCCAGGAAAGTTTCTCAATGGGACAACGAAATGTTTTACGTGCGGGGAGGAAGGACATAAAGTGAAGAATTGTCGAATAAAAATGAAGAGTACTATGGAAGAAGATAAAAATGGTCCCAAGAGTCCATTTACAGTCATTTGCCGTAAATGTAGGGGACCTGGCCATTACCCGAGTGAATTTCCTATTCTATAGGATATTTTCATGGTCAAAGAAGAAGCTATGTGGAAATAAATGGTTGGAGAAAAATTAGCACTCCTTGTTGATGGGTTTACATTGGAATAATTTTCTCTTGTATTTGTAACCCCGCAGTTTGCCATGTGAGAATGATATTTGAGGAAGAATTGTCTCTTCTCTTGTGGATATAGGTATAAATAACCATTTGGTTTTATATGATCATTGGGGTTTGAGAAAATGATAAGTTATTATAATTTGGGATGAAAATGCAAAGTATGATATAACATATGTGGTTAAATTATGTTATTTTGAGGAATTTATTTCATCTTGGTAATATAATAAAATATAGTTTTTGAAAAAGGACAACACGTAGACCGTGTGACAACCCATCGCGTCAGACAAAGCTGTGGGAATCGAACCCACAACCAAAGTGTGATTGGGATTTATCGCCTACCACTGGACTACGTGAAGTCCCTGGTTAGTGTGAATATTTTTTTTGTTAAATGATTTTATTGATCAATAATAAGATGATTTTGGTTCTTATGTCTTATCAAATGAATACCCTTGGTATAGGAAAATTATTTGGTGATTAAGTGATAAATGTTATTTTGGAAGATGTTCGCTTTGTTGGGAACACTATATGCCCAAGGAAAATAGAATACAATGGGGTTTCATTTGTAGAGTAATGGTGGATTTTTATCTACGTTTTTGTTGTTGATTTATAGTGATTTGGGTTATTTATGGAAATGATTAACCTATAACAAGAAATATGTGATAATGTTAATTACTTTTAAGTATGTGACTTTAAGAGTATTTGATGTCATTTGGAGATACAATGTAACATGGGAGACTACATAATCAAATTCTTCTATGTTTTGGGTTTCAATATTAGTTTGGATTATATTAAAGGATTTTAAGGATAATTGGTTATTGAATGGTATCTATTTAACTTTGGGGTATTGTTGGTTTAATTTTAGAAATTAAGATTAGTGCATATTTATCTCAATAAATATCCTTTTGGGGGATCATTAGATCATTCACTAACCATTTTGGTTTTTATTAATCTTCAAAGACAATGTAAATATATGGTTTATCTTGCATGGATCATGTGATTCTATAGAAGTTTATTCTAGCTCTTCCAGTGTGACCAAGTCTTCTTGAATACTCATCGTTAAAAAAAAAATTGAGTTAGTGGTGGAAATTTATTAAAGAATGAAAATCTACTTAAAATGTAAGTATATCTCATAATGTTCTTAGTCAATATCATAAATGAATTCCTCTTCCTTATGTAATGTAGCTTAAAAAAATGTGTTGTCCGTTTACTTTCCTACTTGGACACAAATGGTCGTTTGTCCCAACACAAGTTTGTGGTTTTCTCATTGTTAACTTTCTCCTGATCATGATTTCTATCCATCTCCATCAGAACTTGACACTTAGTTTATCATCCATATCCATGTTTTCTTACATGGAATCCTAGTATGGGTTATCTTGGATGACCCTTATACCTCTCTTTCTTTCTTTTAAAGTGATAGTTTTATTGACTCTTTTTCCGATGTGGGACTTTCCATTATATTCCCAAGCAAAGTTTTAAAAATTGCGAGGATGCAATTTATTGAAGGAGGGGAGAATGTAACACCCCAAGCTTCCTCGGTATGTTTCCTTTCGAATAATGCAATGACGTGCATTGTACGCAACTTCAAGATTTTAACACACCACAACCAATCAAACTAGCCGTTATGAATAGTAATACCTACTTTTTGAAATTATATATATTTTATATTTCAAAGTGGACTTCATTTTTGGATTCGGAGTATCGAATTTAGCCTAAGGTGAAATTTTGGTACTTTTCGGATAACTTTCATATTTTGATGAATAGTGAAAATTACTAAATTTTAATTAAAAACAAATTTTTTAATCAAAATAATTAATAGTGATAAATTATGAATTTGAGTGGTTTTAAAGTATATTTTGAATATATTTTTACCATTTAATATAATTTTGGTCATTGGACATAATTTTACAATTAAACCGAACATAAACAAGTGTCAATCTTTTGATAGTTATTATCTCTTAAAAACACGCTTTTTGTTTTGACAGCGGGAATTAATTTTAAATTAATTTCTGCCACTTCTGTGTTTTGAATTTAGGAAAATGGATTCTATATTTGGAATCAGTATGTTTAAATTGTGTAAATAGGTAACTTTTATTTTTAGACATTTTGAATAATTACTGCGGTAAATATTTTATTTACCATGGATAAGGGTAAATCCGGTAAATGAGGGTTAAAAAATAATATTATAATAATACTAAATTACCCTAAAACGTGTCTTAACCCTATTTGTTGATACATGGTCGACCATGGGCATCTTTGGGTCGATTTTGGGACCCCATGGATCCACTTGTAAGTGATAAAGACACTTTATTTTAATTAAGACAAAAATGACACAAGCATATATCTTTTAGAAAAAAAATTGTTACATAGGGTTATATATGTTGGACTTTAGATTATAAATATTAATTAGAAAGATAAAAATATTTCCTACATAATGATATTTTATTTATAATTTTTAGACATTAAATATTTTATTTTATTTATGACACAACGATGATGCAATAATTACTATAATAGTGAAAAAATAAAATAATTGATATTATAAATACCCAAATAAATATAATATGAAACTTTTAATGAATTAAACTAATTTTCTAGGATAATATGATATATTATGATTGATTTAATTGACTTTTTTCGAAGTAATCAATCTGTTATGAGTTTCACAAAAATCAACTATTGAATAGTGTCAAAATTGACATAAAAGAGTTCTTAAAACAAATATTATATTATTAATTGATATTAAATTCCTAAAAATCTAATTCTCGGCCAAGAGACTTATATTATGATAGGTTCATCATTAATGGACCACTTGGGGGTCGCTTGGATATATATAGTATGTTTATTAACCATATAATATAAAAATACAAAGAGACATTGTAAAAGTGAAACTAATTAACTAGGAGTTAATACTTAAAGATAAGGTTAATATAATGACCTAAATCTGTCTAAATTCTATTGGTTGAGTTTTTTTCGACCCATACCCACCTTAAAATTTAAATAATAAACTTTGGAGCCATTATAAACCGAATATGAATTTATTATAAATTAATATTTCTAACTTTTCCAAAGGTGCCCCTCACCCCTCTTATAAAAGGGCACTCCTCCTTCTCATTTCTTCACACCTTCAAAGCCCTTTGGTTCGGCCAAACCCTGCCCAAATACTATCTCAACTCCCCTCAATACAACCTAGAGGCCTTATTTTGATCATAAAGCCAACCTAAGGATCCCTTTTGATCAAATCAAAAGGAAGAACCCGAAGAAGAGGTAATGTTTTCACCACCCCTTTTCAAGTTCCTTTCTTCTTCCACTTCCTCTTTATTTGTTATTACCATTCTAAAATAATAACTCCAGTATCTCACATATGCTATGATGTTATTATAAATATGGTACAACCATATTCAGTATTCTATCCACCCTTTGAATAACATGTCACCATACGTGCGTACGTACGACTTACCGTCTCCACGTCGTGGTGTAATTGTTATTCAATATATTATTATTTCGATGGGTATAATAATGATGTGTAACTCATGTAAATAATAAATATAACATGTTAATGATTCTTTATATATGATATACCATCCATTTATATATTATTTTAATATCAAAAGAATGATATTGTCGCTCGTGCGTACGTACGGACTACCGTCTCCACGAACACGATGAGATTCATTCTCCATCGTATCCATTCAAGTGTAATTATCATTTGATGATTTGAAAATGATGTATAAGGACTTGATATCATTCTAGATATGAATAATATACATCCCATTAATAATGAATATGGCTCACATAACAAAGAATATAAAGAAAAATGAACCCGTTAACACCTGAAATGACGATAATTCTAAGATATTATTAACAAATCAATGTTAAAAGATCATATATGATATCATATTAAAGTAAATGATTCTTGTATTATTCAATAACAATTATTTCACCATTATACAGGAGGTAAACCAACCATCGACCAAGGAAAAAGTACAAAGTAAGGGATTTTCTTATCTCACTTTCAACTCCGTGAGATTTCCATTGTTCGCCACTAAATTATTGAAAGTGGTGTATTGTGTACGGCCATTTGATATATATTATCATGATTCTCTTTATATTCATGTTATTCTGTAAATCATTTTGGTGGTTATTAACTTTTGGCCATACGACTCAGTTGATTAACGTGGTAAGGAGTTTCTTATCTCACTCTTAATTTCATGAGAATTCCATTGTTCACCACTTAATTATTACATGTGGTGTATGTGTACTGCCCATGATTGTATTCATTGTGTAATATAAATTAATTTATGGGTACTTACATAGTCATGGTATGATCCTTCTTTCATGGTTGTATGTTTCGTAAGTTTCCAAATCGATAAAGGAATTTGACATTTCAATTTCCACTCATTCGGCTTTACGCATATTTCATTGATTATATTACTCCAAGATTATGTGTGGAATCACTATTCATTGATTTTGTCATAATTTCCACTCCCCTTCCTGTGGATATACTTTTGATACACATAATCACTCTATTGATAATTCTCAAGTCATTAATATGAACTTGATAAGAGTAATTTTAAGTCTTTCACCATTTGTTGAGTTAAACATCCAATTCGTTGGTGTTGTTTCTACAAGAATATGTGTGAATATCCTTTCATTGTTTTACACTGAATAATCAATAATATATAGTGTATTTATATTTTCACACATAATTATGTCATTGATTTATCCTTAACCTAAGGATACGACCTTTATGAGAGATTTCATCTCAATTTACATTCAATTGGGACTTCTTTGTTGATATACACCAAATCACCTTTATGTGGTGTATATAATGTACTTTGACATAGTATATCATGAATCCCTTTATTCTCATGATATCACAAAGTTTTGATTAACTCAATTATTTGTACTCAAGTGTCTCTCTTTTGGTCAGAATCTCTAACCAAAATACCATTTTAAAATGTTTTAAAGACTTATTCTTCTAAATCTTGCTCATTAATGTCCATGTTTTAAAAAAATGGTTTTAAAGATTTATTTATATGGACATTAAAGTTTTAAAATTAAAACTCCTTTTAAAAGTTTCAAAGTGGTATGGGACACTTTGATTCAAAAAATCTATTTTTAAATGGCTTCTTGACAAATAGTGTGACTTTTAAATGATTTCAAGAAAAGGGGGATATTTCCCTCAAATAGTTTTGATGATTATTTTCATCTATGTCAACATCCTTCATTATTCATGATTGAGGTTAATGTGATACAATACAATCTTCCATATTGTATCAAATGAGTTATGTTTGACTATGGATGTTCTATTTTATACCATTCATGGTTTGTGGTTAAAGTATTGACATTTCGTATGCTAGTTTTAATACGAATGTTTAGTTTATGCTTAAACCTATTCATATGAGGAATGCATTGGACTTAATAAGTGACGGGTGGAGCCCGCTATAGCTCCTCGATGCATCGGTAGGTCTCATGAGACAAACTAGTGTCTTCGCACAAGGCCTTGGCAAAATCTTATTTGTAGTCTTGGCACGAGGCCTTGGCTATGTGGTTATGATAGTCTGGCATTATGCATTCCATCATTATGAAAGTGGTTATTGATATTGCATGTGATCATTCGACTAGTAGAATATCCATGTGAGTAAGTAAATGGAATTATTTCATTTTATTTATGCCATACCATGTTGAAAGTTCATGTTTAAAAGGATTTTGTTTTAGTTATAAATTGCCTTAAGTGTTTATGCTTATTTATGAAAGCTTCTGCTATAATGTTATCCTTACTGAGCATCTAAGCTCACACCTTTCAATGTTTTATTTCTCCCAGGATTATGAAGAAGTAATTTATGTATGACCTGCAGGGATAGTATGAGGGGATATGAAGACAAGATGTTTTTTTATGATGTAATGTAAATTTTTTTGGATGTATCTAGTTATTCCAAGGCTACTAAACTAATCGGTCTTTCAAGACTTGATCTTTCTCGTGATCATGCCAATGTTATGTAATAATGCACCAACTCTAGGTAAATAGGGTCGGGACGTTACAGGATGTGTTGTTGGGCCTCATGGGATAGGATGGAGAAGGAGACCAAGGTCTATGGTATCAACCCGATGAGTGATAAAGAGACCATTCAGTGCATGAAAGAAAAACTAGATTCAGAGAATTTAAAGGCCAACATCTCTAGGATAATTTCACCTTGAATAAATAAAATATTGGTTTAGAAGATATTAAAGTTAAAATCAATATTTTAGGGTAATCACTCCATGTTCACATCCTCAAGATTTGATTCCACTTGTGATGGATAGAAAAAATAGTGATCATAATTTTTGGAAGCACAAATGGGTGGGTAACACTCTAAGGTTCCTAGGGTTATCTACCGCTAATATATCCTTTTATCATGTTAGAAAATGTACCACCATCATCCAAGACACCCTTAATATTTTACAATACAAGATATTCAATAGTATCATATTGACGTCAGACCTGGAAAAGTTTGTTTTCATGGACACTACATTATGTATCTTCTCTTTAAAAGAATAAAATTAATTTATCCATGAAAACCATGTATCATAAAAATATATAGGTTTCATATTGTGAAAATATATTCTATATATGTTCAAATACCTCATTTGGTACATTTATAATCATGATGTCTCAACCAATGAGGAGGTTCATCGTAAGGGAGTGTTGCTAGCTTCCAAATTCCACTACAGTCATAATTCCAAGGGAAAAATATCATATCACCTTTTATTTAATGTATAGTGGGTAGTTTTAGTGTGGAACAAATTTAGTGATCTATTTTGGCATTCCATTCGGTGGGCCAACACAATGGACTTCCTCTACACCTAGTTCAACACCAAAAGAAGTAGTAAATAGGAGTAGATGACATAGGCTATGCTTTTGGAAACTGAATTTTGGTGCATCTAGAATGTGAGGAACAAGGATGGTCTAGAAGGAACCCACTAATTGCATTTGGATTTTGTTTTTATGTCTATAATATTGGATTCAAAACTTATCAAAATTCTTAAATGTTGGGATCTTTTTCCCTCCTTGAGAGTGTTCAGGGACACCAGGAGGACTGTAATATCTTCATAGAACCCTATTACACACGGGAGATGGGTCTGTTGGAACCCACTCCTAAGGATTTAAATTCAATGCAGATGGTTTAAGTAATCCAGGTTCTATTTTTAGAGGAGGGGTTGTTCGGGAAACCAATGGTTTAGTGGTATTCATCTTCAATAGCTTCTATGGTCTGAGGGACTCATTAATGGTAGAAGCATGTTCCATAACCAACGGGCAGGAGATGTGCTACTCTGAATGTAATGACTCTGATTTTAAATGTATTAGTTTTGGATATTATATGGATTATATTTGAGACCAGGCTCTAAAACAACATGTAATTCCATGTCCTGGTGTCCATAGAATTAATTTTCTAAATATATTAAATATATCAAATAGCACAAACATGAAGTTTCCCGAAAAAGTGGAATAAATCACACAAAGGGGATTGGATCTGAAATCTAAGGGAATCATTGATTTTAAAACAAGGTTTTTACCATATGAATGATGTAACCATTGTCACGGTGAGGCGTTTGTGAAAAAAGTCATCATTGGTGTAAATGAATAAAAAAGTACTTTATTTTACTTATTTGGACACAGGTAACAAATTCTCTTATATGTATAAGGTTATGATTCTTTCATCAGGGTTGACTGCTCAAAACTCTGAGATCTATAAGATTGTTGGAGATCATTATTGGAGAATGACAATAGATATAGATTGAATAGTGGATCATTGCACCCACAAACTTCATTGATCATGTCAATGATGGTAACAGAACACAGTTCTTCATCAATGATCAATCCAAACTCCACGTAGGATGTTTGATTTATGTTTTCCAATTTTTTTTTAATTTTCGATGAATGAGTGCCAATTCCATTAATATAATAGATACACTCATTTTAATTAGATTTAAATTGATGTAAAATTATTTTCCTTTTTTTATTCATCCTTGATTGTATTTTTCTATGACAATTAATTGAGGATAAATGAACAATGGTAGAGGTTTGTTTGTCAAGTTTTTTGGATTTTTTATTTCTTCCCCAAGTCTTTGTATGTTAATCATTTGTGTTTCTTTTGGACCATGGTTCAAATAATACCTTGTATTTGATCATTTCATGGTCATTATACATCACAATAGCTTGATACTATAGGTGCAGTTCATGATCTATAGTGTGATGATGGTGGTTGATGATCAGAGGTGTATTGGTTGGGTTTATAGGTTCCCTGCTTCCTAGTTTTTATGCATGATGATAAATGGGTCTTTGGATAATTTTTCCAGTAGATATAAACAGAAATTCTATACATTGACGATGGTAAGGCTTGGATGACCCCCAATCTACAAGTTCTATCAAGGGTGGTAGCTTCAGGGATGTGGAAGATGGTGCATGGGAAGATTTGAAAGACATGGAAGATCATAATAAAAAAAATGTTTATTTCAACATTATATGTTATATGGGACCTCCAATATGTTGTTATATGGTTACGATTTGTGTTAAATATCACACACCATATTAAATTTTTACATTTTATGTGACCCTTCTATGATGGCTTGGCATGTACTTTGGAAGGCACATAGACACAACTATAAGTACATGTCCAGTGGAACACCATGTACGTCAACACAAAAAAAGCCAGGTCTACCCCGTTTGGTACATGGGAAAGGATAAATATACATGAACATGGATAGATGGTAGAGGAAGGTGATGAGAGACATCTATATTCCATGTGTTTCACTCACATGTCATGTATGTTTAGTTTTACATTCAAAGTGAGACTTTTCCGTAAGGGTTGACTCAGGGAAAACGGGACACGCCATGTATGCCCATAATGGATGTTTGTAGCCATTCATTTCTTATTCCTTGAATAGTATTGGTTGAGTGTGTTCCCTTGGTCCATTACCATTAGGGTATAGTGAATAATTACATTCACTTCATATGATTGTGATCCCCTCTAGAGGAAGAGTCCCAGACAGAGTTTGTGGTATCCCTCTGTGATACTGGAGTGTTATCCTCTATCATATTTATACCCTAGAAATGCTATATGGAATTGGCATGACCTCCATGAGTAGTACATTGATCCTCCAGCTAGTGTTCTATATCATTACAATTTGTGGAATCATTGACATGTGATCCCCTATATAGCAGGTTGATCTAGATTGCATTCGTGGTGTCCCCCAACATTTTTTGATGTTACCGCCATCATATTATCAAGGTATTCTTAGACCAGTGATCTTTCATAGGTAGTCCCCAATGACCATGACCTCGTGGATGAGTGTCTCTAGTGATAGCATGTCTCTTGGAGTAGATTCTCATAGACTGAGTGTTTCTTCACGCAGAATCTTGAAGCTAGTAGTTGGTTATGATCACCAGGTGGCCAATGTTTTTTTCTAATTATATATGGGTGTTTTCTATTATTATTTTATTTTTATATCCTTGTATTGACCTGAATATACCTGATTCTTCATGTTTAGTGTTTTTTGGGTGTCCTACTGGGTATTATTATACTCACCCATGAATCCATTTTCCCGCACATGTCATGTATTATAGAGATGAAAACCTTTAAAAGGTGTATTTGGAGGATATGGGGTTGGTGGAGCATAGGTAGATCTTGTCAGGATGAGGTGTTTCTTGAGAAATTGAATTTTATCTTATTACTCTCCCTTAGAAAAGGTTATAATCTTCATAGTTTTTGGTTGGTCTTGTATTTTCCCCCATTTAGTATTTTAATATCATACTCTGGTAGTGGGATTATAGATGTATGCATGAATTTTTTTAGTTGTTTTACATTTCAACATTATGTGGGCTCAGATATTTGTGCCTGTGTATAGGTACATTTGGATAATGTCTCATATTTGTTGTATATACCTACTCGGTGTTGGTCTTTAGCCCCTATACTATTAGAGGCAGGCTTGAGGTAGTCACAGGTCAAACCCTGGTTGGATGGGTCATAACAGAGTTGTATTAGAGTAGTTGGTTCTACCATAGGACCAGATTCAGTGAGATTGGTTTGGGAAAATAATGTTTAGTCTCTTGAGTTCGACTTTCAGGCTAGGGACTCCAGTGTTAGTGTAGTGGACAACATATCTATACTAAAGGACTCTCATAATCTTTCTTTCAACTCAGTACATGTAGAAATTGGTTATAGGGAAAATGTTGGTACATGCATCTTATGTGAATGGTTTATGTTTTCCATGTCCTTCTTGAGTTAGCTCCCCATATATAGTCTTTTTTCCTTGGTAAATCTTTTTTTATTTAAGGATGCCCCCATGAAGATAGTCAGCCATGATTCCGTGGCATGATCTCGAGGATAGTCTATTTAGTGATGAGGCTTTAGTGTAGGGGCCTGCATTAGAGATATAACCTCTCTGTAGTTTTCCAGTTATAGCACCAACCGTTGAGAAGAAACTAACACAAAAAGTTCCATATGAGGATGAACACAGTATTATTACATTTCATGAGTTCCGGAGGTAGAAACCTTCAAGGTTTCATATTGAGATAGAGCCCTAGGTGTATGAGTACTATCTAGAGGCAATCACTCACATTTTTACCTTGTTTGGATGCATGAAGATTAGATAGTGGTCCTCAAGGAGAGTCTTTATTTGGGCTCTGTTGTGTAATGGTGGAGTTTAGATACATAGTCACCAGATGAGAGAACTCTATTCTGGACAGACTTTGAGCATCTCTTCCGGGAGTAGTTCTATCTGGGAATATTGTGATTAGTTCTTATACTAGAGTTTA
Source organism: Viscum album (assembly GCA_963277665.1). Taxonomy (NCBI): domain Eukaryota; kingdom Viridiplantae; phylum Streptophyta; class Magnoliopsida; order Santalales; family Viscaceae; genus Viscum; species Viscum album. The sequence continues at coordinate 2,104,716,813 of OY728130.1, read as the reverse complement.
TGTATCTCTAGTAATGAAATTTGACTATGGATTATTACTCATCGTGGATTATGGATCTCTCACATTACTCCCTGGATATGGTGTGGGGTTCATTATTTAGTGAAAAAAACATTGATCAAGGATTATTATAGGATATTAGGTCCCTAGTTATATCCCTATCATTCCCACCAATGCGTGTGTGCTTGAGTAGTCCTTGGTGGTAGATAGATTCCTACTAAATCTGGCTCCTATAGTGGCTTATGGTAGTGGGTACCCAAATGTTGATCCCCCAACAGAAGAAATATGACAAAATTAATAGGTATATAAGCATGTTAGATGCTTCCAGAGTTGATCCCAAGACACAGGGTCCGCAGAGTAGGGCTCTCTGGATATCTCGAATCAGTCGAGGGAGAGGTTGTGTGTCTCCTATGAAGTCAAGGAAATACAACTAAGGATTATTCGACCTATTTTACAAATGATTAAGAGATGGTAAAGGGACCACCAATGAATATAAATAGGTAGTATCAATGTGTTTCTGAGGGTGGAATATATGATAGAGGGGCTAAAAGAGAAGTGGGAGGTGGTCAGAGGTTTGACCTATTAACACCACCACCACCAGGTGGTCCATGCTAGGTTCATAGAGATGGTGGTCAGGGATGAAGCTAGCTACAATATATAAAGTCTTATGACCTAGATACTCTAGATATGATACAAGGTATAATATGTGCATTTTTTTACTTTATATTCATTATTGATAGACATAAGTGAGAGTCATTACATCCTTTCCACTTCTTAGGATTTATACATAGAGATTATAGTTGATCTTTCGATTCGACCCAGATGGCTGGAGACTCCGATGAGCGTTGACTCAATGATTTCACACTTATGATGATAGTGAAACTTGATGCTTGGCGGTACGAGTTTTTTATGGGATATATTTGTAGAGTCAATGAGGTCGTATGGCATCATCTTAGCTATAGAATGACTATCAATAGTTCATGCCAAAATTGACTATTGTAGGAGTAGGATGCAGTGTATCCGTTATCATGGGACTAGGTTTTCCTTTGTGGGTGAAAAGGAAACCATGATAGAGTAGGATAGTCTCTAACATTGGATAGTGAAATAGATTACACACCATTTTGATAGAATGACTATTGGAGAATTGGATGTTATGGGATACCAGTTCTCTGTGGTGGTGTATGAGTATGAGGACATCTTCCTTGAGGACATACTGGGATTACCTCCATGTTGATAGATAAACTTCTTCATTGACAAGCATCTTGTTACATCATTGATATCTTCAATAACATATTGGATGTCTCTTGAAGAGATTCATGAAATGAGGTTGTAGTTGGAGGAATTTCATGAGAAGGGCTTTGTGAGACCCATTGTTTCCTCTTATGTATCACCAGTGTTGTTCACCAAGGAGGATTAAATCTTGAGGTTATGTGTGTATTACCAATGATTGAACCGAGTTACTGTGAAGAATATGTATCCACTATCAAGGATTGAAGAACTCTTTGAGTAGTTGAGAGGGGTGCGATGGTTGTTGAAGATTGACCTCAGATTAGGCTATCACTAGCTGGAAGTAAAAGATTGAGATATATAGAAGACTAAATTCAGATGTCACTATGGTCACTATGTGTGATTTTTTATGTTTTTTGGTGTGAAAGATTCCCCCAAAGTGTTCATAGGAATCATGAACCATATCTTTCTACCCTTATTATATTGGTTCATAGTTATCTTTATCAATGATTTCCTAGTGTACTCAATGTCTGAAGAGGAGCATGCAAGACACATGAGGATAGTCTTGGACACACTATGAGAGAACCATCTTTATAGGAGGATATCAAAGTGTTAGTTTCAGATTTTTGATGTTAAATTTATAGGACATGTTTGCCTTAGAGGTAGGAGTAGGAGTGGTTTTGATGAATGTTGGGGCAGTGCTTTCCTGGGAGCCACCTAAGATTGTTACTAAGGTGCGTAGTTTCCTTGGGTTAGAAGGGTTTTATCAGAGGATTGCAATCAATTTATCTAGAGTGAAAACAACCTTGATATCCATGACTAGGAAGGGGAATCCTTTCATGTGGATAAAAAGGTTCTAACTATATTTGAAGATATGAGGTAGAGATTGATGAGTTCTCCCATATTGATATTTCTAGAAGAGGGTGTACGGTACATAGTGGTTTGTGATCCACCAGGGACCAGACATGGTTTTGTTTTGATGCATAGGTTGTATGTGATGGATTATGGTTTGCATTAGTTGGGACCACATGATCAGAACTGCATGACCCACAATCTTGAGTTATCAGAAGTTGTTTTCTTCACTAAAGATGTGAAGACATTACCTGATGGGAGAGTGGTTCATCATACACTTTTAACAGAATAATATCAAGTATATATTCACTAAGATTGATTTTAACATGAGATAGTGGTGATGGATTGTGTTACTCTTGGACAATGACTTCAAGATTTTCTATAATCTTTGGAAGGGAAACATGGAAGCATAAGCTCTCAGTGGATGATTTTATTCTCAGTTTTTGACCGAGGCATTAGATCAGTTAGCCTCATTGTAGTTTCCCTTGGTGTACAAGGATAATGATTCATATCTTTGATGGTTGTAACACTCACCTCTTTCACAGTGTTTTAGGGATTCTCAGTGTGGAGATACAGAATTTGAAACCATATGTACTTAGATATCCATAAAAAAAATTTCTGATGGATATTCTGATGATGGGGAGAACACTATCCTTTTTAGAGGACAAATGATGGTACCTTTGACATTGAAAGGTGAGTTGATGTGGGAGTTTCATACACCCCCATTGGTGGTATATCCATGTGAAAAAAATTACCAAGATATCCAAAATTAGTTTTTGGTGGCCAGGCCTGAAGTGTTGAATTGTAGAGTTTGTCTCTTGATGCCTCACTTGTCAGCAAGTGAAGGTTGGGAACCATGTTCTAGTGGGTTCAGCTCAACCTCTAAAGGTTCCAGACTTGATGTGGAATAATCTATCCATGGAATTCATGAAGGGGTTACACATTCATGGAGGGGACACAATTACATCTGGGTGATCATAGACTGACTCAACAAGATTCCCCCAACCATACAATTCAAGTGAATGGTTTATTAGAGATCATGGGATGACTCTATATGTATAATATAGTCTAACTCCATGTAGTTTACTCAATGATCATTTCAAACCAATATGATTTCTTAACATCACAATTATGAAGTGGATTATAGGAGGCCTTTCAGACTCATTTATACTTGACCAGAGTGTTTCACCCCCAGATATATAGCCAGACAGAGCAAACAATCCATGTATTAGGGGATAGGTTGTGGCCTTGAATGTTGGACTTTGTCTATAGTTGGGAGGATCATCTACCCCTAGTGTATTTTGTAACAATAACAGATACCATTCTACCATTAGTATGGCATAATTTGAGGCTTTGTATTGGTGACCCTACAGGTCACCTCTTTGTTGGACTGATCTAGGAGATTCCCCACTCATGGGACTAGAGTTTGTGTGAGTCACTACAGAGAAGGTGTAGGTTATCTAAGAGAATATGAGGACTGAACAGAGCTATCAGAAGTCTTATGTGGACTGACGATAGAGACCTATGATGTTTGAGGAGGGAAACCATGTGTTCCTGAGGGTCTCACCTCGATGTGGATTGAGGATATTTGGAAATAGTGGTATGTTATATCTGAGATTCATTAGTCTTTTATAGATACTACGTAGAGTTGGAGAGGTAACGTACTACATAGATATTCCACTTCAATTGGATTAGGTACATGATGTTTTCCATGTGTTTCAGTTGAAGAGATACATGCATGACTCATCACATGTTATAGACCGGCGATATCTATACATCGAGGAAAAGAATACCTTGTAGATTACTTGATATAGATTGAGGATTTATAAAAAAGGATACATCATGGTAGGTCGATTCCCCTAGTGTGTGTTCAGTTTCATCATGGGAATATTCAGGAGAGCACCTGGGAGCTGGAGACCCATATGCGAGCCTAGTACCTTAATCTTTTTAAGTAGGTTTTTATCTTCTCGGGACCCAAATCCCTAATGTGGGGATAATGTAATGAATCATACTTTCCATGTATTATTTTTGGATACTATTTGGATTATTTTCAAGACCAAGCATTGAGACGACATGTGATTTTGAGGCCTAATGTTCCCAAAATAAATGTTTCAAATGTATTATATATTTTAAATAGAACATGTGCAAAGTTTTCCTAAAAGAGTGGAATTAAACCTCAATAGGTCCCAAATTAGAAATATGAGGTCACTATTGACTTCAGAACATGGGTTTTACCCTTGGTGTGATAGAATGTTTGTTAGTGTGGGGTGTTTGTGAAACATTCAGCATGGTCATAAGTGAATAAAATGAATGAATGAATGAATGATTTAATTTGTTTTATTTATTTTGATGCAGCGAACAAGGTCTCCTATATGTATATGGTTTTGATACATTCCTCAGGGTTGGCCGCTCAGACCCTGGAGATATAGACCACGATTGGAGAACATTATTTGATAAAAATGATGAATATAGACCTAATCATGGATCATTGCACAAACATAGTTCATAAATCTCATAAATTATGGTACCACAACACCGTTCTTCATAAAAGATTGATCTAAAGTCCAAGTAGGATGTTTGATTTGGGTTTTAGATACCGTTATTTGGTCCTTGATGAACACATATCAATTTAATGAAAAATTGGATACACGCAACATCAGTAGATTTAAACCAAGGGAATTATATTTTCTCACAATGTTTTATTTATCTTTGATTGTATTTTTCTATGTAAATGAATCAAGGAAGAACAAACAAAGCTCAAGGTTTTTTCCTCATGTTTTTTTATTCGGGATTCTTTACAACATTCTTCGTATGTTCATCATGATCATTTATTTTGGAACATGGTTTGACTAATACATATTATTCAATCGTTATGTGATAGTTCTTCGGTGAAATAGATCGATACCATAGGCGTGGTTCATGGGCAATGGTGAGATCGAGGTTTAATGATGATTGTGGATGATAGGAGGTGCATTGGTTGTATTTTCAGGTTTTTTCTTATTTTTTTTGATACACAGGAATATATGGTTCGACAGATCATTGTTTGAGAAAATCTGTACCCGGATTCTCGATGGAGAAAATGGAAAGGCTCAACTAACCCTCGATCCACACGTTCTAGTAAGGAAGGTGGATTTGGAAATACATAGGAGTACAAGAAGGATGATTCGATTGATATATAAAATGATGATCAACACATCTTGTATTTTAGGATTACAAACCGTTTGGAACCCCCCTGGATATGGCACTAGGGTTTAAGATGGAGTTAAATATTACACATTTTGACTCGGTCACATGTCATGTCACCCCTTCGTAACGTCTTATAGTGTACATCGGAAGTTACATGTACATGACCATAAGTACATGGCCAGTGGAACGCCGTGTACTTGGAGACAGACATGGCCAGGTTTACACGGTACAAAGGCATGGATAAAGATACATTTACATCACTAGGTAGTACAGGCAGGTGTCGGGCAACCTTTACATGAAATGTGTTTCACTCACACACCATTCATGTTGTGGTTTACATGTTGTGTGAGGATTTACAAATCGGGAAGACATGGGGATAGATATACATGTTTTGTACCCCTAGTATTTTCCATGTACCCCCTTAAAGGATGTTTGTAGACCACCATTTCTTTAGTCTGGACCGGTCTTGGTTGAGTGTGTTCCCTTGTTCCATTAAATTGAGATTATTTTGTAACATTACATCAACTTCACAAGATTTTCATCCTCTCAAAAGGTTGAGTCTGAGAATGTGTTTATGGTGTCCCATTATGATACTAGAGTATGATCCACTATCATCATTATTGCCTCGGTGGGGTTTATATAATTGGCATGACCGGCTTGACCAGTGCATTGATCCTGTATCTATTGAGATATATTAATGAAAGCATTAGTGGCATTGTTGGAATGTGATCCCCTGTATAGTGGGTTGATCTATATTGGGTTCTTGGTATCCCCCAATGATTCGGCGCATCACTCCTATATGAGTATTAGGACCTTCTAACACCAGTGAGCTATCATGGGTGGGGCCCATGATCTTGACCTCTTGGATAAGTGTATCTGGTTAAATCATGGATCATGGAGTGGATTTTACCAAAAAAAGTGTTGCTTCATGTAAAATACTTTTCCTGATAGTTGGTTTTGACAACCTATTCAAACAATGTCTTTCTAGAGTATATCTGAGTGTTTTTCATTATACATTGATTGATTCATCCTTTTATTGAGCTAACTATACTTGATGGTTCATGTTTAGTTTTTTTTGGGTGTCCAAATAGGTATTGTCATACTCACCCCTTTACAGGATCTTTCTACACATATCCCTTATTATGCAGATGATGGCCCATTAGACGGTGTCCTAGGAGGATGTAGAGCTGGTGGATAATATATTGATCTTTTCATAATGAGGTGATTTATGGGAGTTTTAATTTGATATTAGTCCTCAACCTTGGAGCAGGATAGACTATTTACATTTTTTGTTTGGGATTTTAATTGAATCCTTTTTTTCTTTTAATACTTCAATGTCATACTTTGGTTATGGTATTATAGATATATAGATGCATTTATTTTAATTATTTTACATTCCATCATTTTGTGGGCTTTTAGATTTATTCATGTGTATAGGTATATTGGGATAATTTCTCAAATTTATGGTATATTACTACTCCATAATGGTCTCTACACCCTCACCTATTGGTGGTAGGATTTGGTTAGTCACATGTTAGACCCTGATGGGCTAGTTCACGATACTCTAGGCATTAATTTTCCCTCAATCAAGATCTATTATTACTTTTTTAACTCCCTTTAGGAGAAGATGAACATCCCTTGGTCAATATCATATCATTGGTGTATATTTCCAATCTTCATCAATAATTAGGAATATATTCTTTACATGTGGAATGAAGCGAACAATGTTGCAGATTTTTTGGCTTCTTGGGACTCTCAGTAAAACACTTTTAATTCTTTTTCTATCATGGGGTTCCCCATGAGTGTGTGGGGATTTTCATAGAAAATTCCCTTGGTTTTCACATATTTATACCTCCCTCAACTAGTTGTATTTTCCCCCAATAAAATTATTTATGTTGGATAGATGGTATGATAACCACTCCTCAAATAGAAAAGTACCACAAATATGTATATTAAAAAATCCAAATGGTGATTTATCGAAAATATAGTGACACAACACCCAACAATACACTATCTCAAAATCCCTTTGTAATATGTAGACCATAGATCCACTATCCACCGCCATGAAAAAAAGGTCCCATGAATCATGCACACCCACTACCTATAAGAAGAATTTTTCCTTTTCATATAACTTGAATAACTTAATCTACAAACACCCAAAGGTAAATGCTGAGTATAAAAAAATATCATAGTAGGATTCCCTATAGTGTTCTTAGAGATTCCATGATAATTTAATAATCTATGATTCAATTTTAATAAACATAAGTCAAGGAAAACCATTTTCATATATAATATTCAATACATTATTTTAAATCAAGAAGATTAAAAATATATCAAAATGAGATTAACTGATGATTTCCTAGAAAAATCGAAAGAAAATGAATATAATAGTTCTATAATCACCAACATGTAATAATCAATTCAGATTAGAGCCATTTTTATATGCCCTGAGGATAGTTAGTTTCTAGATTTAGGATCCTTAAACTACTTGGTCAATAAACAAAAATCAAGTGTGTGTGCACATCCGTAAGGCCCATGTCATTGGGATAAAATCAATTAACACCCCATTTGGGAAAAAATAATGTCAAACTCAGTTTAGTTAATGTTTTAATATTCAATCCATTTATAGGGAGTCAGATTCCTAGCATTATTTTCCTAATCAACTATTAACTACTCTTGATCAAGTGTTCTTTCATTTAATCAATCAAGGTAAAATGTAATCAATTCAAATAAAATCACAATTTATAGTTCAATTTACCAATTTCAAGTTTCAAAATTCCATTTTAATTTTGTTAACCAAAACAAATATTTTTTAACATGTTTTCTCCATTTAAAATTATTTTTCATTTTAAGCCATTTTTTCTCAAGAATGAACATAAAATCATTACAAGACATATTTTCTGAAAATAACAACATATTTTCAATGCCATAGAAATTTTTTTTTGTATCATAAATCTAATTCCATTGAAATAAATTATCAAAACCATCCCAAATTTAAGGTTTAAAAAAATTGACAATACATTTCAATTAGAATAAGAAATTAAGGATTGAATTATAGGTAATTTCATTATGGAACCACCTTCCTATAATCACATCATCAAGGAATCACTTGAAATAATAACCTCCAATGGATAGATGAAGGTGAGTGATGTTAAAGAGAAATACCAAGTATTATAATCAATAAAAACAAGGATCAAATCTATAAAATTATGGTTTAGATCCACCAACAACAAGAGGATACATCACTCTACAAGAAGTTGAGAGAATAATAAGAGAGGATTACAAAAAAAGAAGTTTCACTTATTAAAGAAATATCAAAGGAATCCACCATCAAATTGATTTGATAGCAAGATAGGTTGGAGGAGCCAAATTTCCTCTTATGATACTCCAAAATCCAAAGGATTAGATTAGGATTAAATGGGATAATTATAGAATATAAAATGAGGGTTTGGGTTTTTTTACTAGGAAAAAAATATATCATGACAAAACTCACAATAACCATGACACATAACTGCTAAAAAGTGAAAGACTATGGAGTAGTGTAAGATACAACACCACAATGGGTCTAATCAAAACCATGACCAAGAAACATAGTGATCTTCACACAATAGATCCATAAAAATAGGAAAGGGACCACAACATAGGAGAAAATACTACACTACAGAACTTGACCTCTAATAGGGGGTGACACCACATCGTACCGTCCAAAATGTAGCCATGATGAGAAAGATAGAAGAACCAAAAAATGAACCTAAATACACCACATAGCATCATCCATTCCCATTTTGATGTTGTTACCAGAATGGAAGAACCACCAATGTGTCCATCATGTGGTTACATACTGTAAAAATACTCACCACACAATAGTTTTTCCTGAAATGGAAGAACAACCCTAAGTCTAAATGCTGCAGTCATCTCTTATATTCAATATCCAGCCACACCATGATACTACACTTCTCATACATGGTTCCACTCCCTATATAACATAATTTATTATAATAATATCCAAAAAAAGTGACCGAATATAAAGAATAAGAATCACCTGAATGATATTATTGGGGTGTTATAGTTGTACGCCCATAAAATCAACCTATATACTTGATATATCTTTATTTTAATATCTAAAATGAACTCATCTATTCACCATGACCATGTAATTTAATGTTACTATTTCATTTAAATCAATGGGATTAGATATTAACATCAGTAAATATGGAAGGCAAAAAATCCTTCGTTGACTTATTCATTAATATCATATCATTCATGTGGAACCTGATGTATCATACTTCATCGTGAATATTTGGAATCACATTTTCCATCCATACATAAAATTAAGTGAGTCATTATACACATTAATAATAATATTAAAGTCTGAGGATCATTACACATGCACATAGATAAAAATATCAATGCTATACAAAAATGTGAAATTCTTACTGAGGGGTCTATTCTTATAATATATCATATAACAGATCACCAAGTGTAAAATTTATGAGATAAACTCTCATCTTCTTATGAGTACTCACAATTTATGGTCAATATACCATGTGTTCCATCATAGAATGTAATCAAACTATAGAATAAAATTTTATAATATCATCATATAATTTCAAAATTTTCATCATAACGGAGAACTATTATGAACTTTTCAATGTGACAAGTACTCTAGTACATTATCAAATTAAATTAATGTAGAACATCAAACAATATGTAATAAGATGTTTTATTAATATTAAATTACTTAAATATAAAAGAAAGATAAAGTATAAAAAGTTGGTTCTATGACACCAATTCCAATAGACTCCCACATAGACTGGATCCAACAGCTAAAACATTTCTGTTCGTTGACTCTCACTAGATGATCATGTTTAGGATGACTTAAGGATTTAGTTATGTGGTTCACTACATTGTCTTACATGGAAACTATAATCACCAAAACAACGTCTCTATGATATAAATCCATAATGAGATAACATTTCGAAATTATGTTATATATATTTTGATGTGACCTTAGAACCTTTGCAAGAGCCACAACTATAGTATTATCATAATAGAGTGTGATGGGGTCTTTACTATTAGGAATCACTTCAAGCTCTTAGAAAAAGTTTTAGATCTATGTTTCTTCTTTGTCTACATTAGAAGCCATGATATACAAAAATTTCACTATAGAATCAAAAACCATGGATTTCGTTGAGATTATATATCTCATAACACCACTATTGAAAGTGAATATTTATCTTAATTTAGATTTGAGATTGTCTTGACCTATTATAAACTAGAATTTGTATATCCCCTAATGACTAGCTATTTATCTCCACTATTGACCGGGAACACATCCTTAGTATGACTTAGACACTTAAGAATATGATGGAATACCATATAATGGTTGTCACTTGGGGCAGCCTTATATCTTTATAACACACCTAAGGAGTAGGTTACATCTTTCCTGGTATATAGTATTATATACACAATTGACACAATGGATGACATGTATAGAGTCTTTTCCATAATTTGTCTTTCCACATGTGTCTAAGAACACATTTTATGGGAAATATTAATTCCATTTGACACTCAGAACAATCCCCTATTGGATTGTTCCATTATAAATCCCGTTAGTAACTTTTCAATGCTTGTAATTTTACTTTGTCCCAAAATCCTGTTAGATCTATCATGATAGATCTTAATCCGAAGAATATATACTGTTTTTCCTAAATCCTATATAGAGAATCAAGTGTTTAACCATGTTTTAACCAACTATATTATTTTTATTTTGTTTATATTAAGTAGTATGTTAAATACACACACCATCCAGAAAATGAGCGTACTCCCATTAAATATCTTAAATACACAAGGATAACATTTATTCTTTATAAAATTGAAATTCTATTGTGGATTCATCAAACTGAATTTTCCATGACCTTAATTTTTTTCTTTAGTTCATAAACGTATATCTGTAACTTGCATAACTTATTGGAATCATTTAGTCTCATAAACCCTTCTGTTTATGTGATATATACATCTTCCATAAGGTTACCCTTATGGAAAATTATTTTGAAATATTTCTAAAGAATATCATATTCTTGGAATTCTATTAAGGAAAGTATAATTCTGGATGATTTTAGCAGAGAAACTGGTGGAAATTATTCATCATAGTCTATGTTGTTATGTTGTTTGATCCATTTGGAAATTAGTCATGCCTTATAGGTGTTAAATTTTCAAAAAATGTTCTGATTCTTCTTGAAAATCCATTTTCAACCAATGATCTCTACATATATTGGGGGATAATCCAAAATCTAAGAAAATTAATACATGGAATCAATTTCAAAATTCATAGATTATTTCAATTTAGTATCTTATGTTAAACTTAACACTTCCATATAGGTTATATTTTCATTATTATATTCTAAAAATGAGTCACCATCCTCAATGACTAGAAATATTTTTTTTGTTCTCTAACCTCTCTTGTACTCTTATATAATACTTCTATCTCAATAACATCTTTTTCTATGGGTATTTGTGGAATCTGTGCCTATGTAGATTTTTTTCTATCTTGATTCATGACATCATTTAACTCAATATCATTCCCACTATATCATTTGAATATATTCTATCTCTCAATTATTATGTGTTGTCTTGATACTATAAAATATTTTATGATAGTTTATATAGGTAATTCCCTTTAGATTTTTTTGAATTTATTATAAAGATACACTTAGTTCTTCTAGGTATTATTTTGTTACATAATGATTCCTTAAGAAATGCTTCACATCCCCAAGTATATAATTGTGAAAAATATTATCTCTTTCCACTTCATATAATGAATGAAACCCCATATTTCACTTTAGTTTTTACTTATTTTAGTGTCTATATTTTTGTCTACAACACATACCCCCAAAACTATAAAAGTTGATTTTCATGACTCGTCATTGATCTCACTACGTCTGTCAAAGTAAAACCCTCCATTCAATAACATCATTCCAATATGGAGTATAAGGATGAGTGAGTTGGTTTAGAATCCAAAAATAATATAAATAATCAATAAAGTATTTATTAAGATATTATCCACAATGGTCAAATAGGAGTTTCTTAATTTTCTTTCCAAGATTATTCAAATATAAATTTTTATATAACTTGAATCTATCAATATAATCTGAATTATACCAAAATAAGTATATATATCCATATCTACTAAAATTTTCAATAAAAGTTATGAAATATGAGTACCCACTCCTTACTTCAACTAGAATTGTTCTATAAACATTGGTATAAAACGAAATCAAGAAGCTCAATAGAACCTTCAAAATTTCCACTAAATATGGATATGGTGATTTTACCTTGTAAACATACATGATATAAAAAAATTGGGTTTAGTTCAAATGCATCCAAGTATCCATCTAGGTGCAATAGGGTTAAATTTTTTTACATGACCTATTTAGTGATGGAATAGTTAGTTGTGGTATCTATTATGTGAAATATTTTTTTTATCAATTGACATTACTTGATTCATGTAATCCAACACATAATGAATAATATTCAATTATTCCTTATAATAAAAAATTATTACCTTATAAATAAAATAACTCTTATTCCTAAACTTTGAAATAAGTCCATATGTATCCCGTATATACATATAAATAATTTTTTTAGAAATTGGAAGAATGTAATAAAAATATTTGAAAACCAAACTCATTCTAGTCAGTTAAGTGAGCTGGTAGTATATAATAGCCACAACAGCAAGTATGGTTCAATTTGTTGCTCATCGACCCACCTCAGCATGTAAAATCTCCCAAAATATACGTGGTTCCTATACGTGAATATAAATGTGATCACAACATAAAATATATAATACCCAATTTATAGAAAAAAATAGATTATTCGTGATAACAAATTCACTTGAATAGTCCCCTTACTTCTTTTACTATGCACAACTTTTATTATAGGTTCCCTTTATATCACATGAAAAATAAATAGTGTTATGTTCCCTTTCTTTTCACAAGGTCCCCCTCTACTATGAATGGAGTTATGAAGAATCTTTATAATTTGAGTAACACTAGGAGATATTTTCCTAGACATTCCTAATATTAACAAAAAAATAGAAGGATTTTCAATCTTTATATCCTTATCAACTTGGTGAAGCAGAGTGAGAAGATCGGGGACATACTTCTTTATTTTGATCATATTGATGTTTTACACAAAAATATAGAATCTCTAAGGGAGCAATGAAATAATGATATCAATATGAAATTAGTCAGGACTCTTAAAACATAAAACATATAAATATGTAATGTAGTCCATGGGTTTGACTACAAGAGGCCAAGATGGAACACCTTCTCTATCTTTTATCATGAAGAGTGCCTTGGAAATCTCCAAAATTTCCTATCTAGATCACTCCTGATAAGTATCACAGTGATACATGAGAATGCTATAAGAATCCATGTTTTAATGTGACATCATGAGTACTACAAAAATGGATGAAATAATTAAAAAATTAACATATAATAGTCTACTCAATTGTTTTTCATAGACAACTAACTCCTCATCGCTTTCCTATTTAGGAGGATGATTAGGGATTAAGGATTCTATCATGTAGGATTTTATTCACGGTACAAACCAACCTGTAAGCATCTAAATCGTTATTATAAGGTACATCCAGTTAGTAGATGTTATTTCTCTGAATCTATCATCAGATAATTTGGTAGATAACATTTTAATTAATATACAAAAAAGAGTATATTATTATTACCTTACTTGATTACAAAAATGTGAAACATAATAATTTTAATTTTAATTATGCCTTTAACTATTTTATTATGTCTTAAAATCTATTACCAATTAATTTTGAATATCCTATCATTTCGAAATTTTAGTGTTAATGATCTTAATTTACATTTTCAAAACCCATAGTTTTACCGAATAAGTTATTTAACAGTATTTAGGAATGATTCCTTGCCAAATTTGATCTTAAATCTCTATGATCCATTGAGTGGACTCCCCAATCCTAAAATAATTTTTTATTTCCTAAAAACATTCCTCCAAGAAACACAGTGTCCTTATTTCGTAGTCAACCCTTGATGATACTCAGTTAATTTGACACAAAACATTTGTTTTAACACCTCTCTAATTTAAAAGAACCCAGAATTTTGATAGAAAAGTACTTTTAACTATGGTTGTATCTATAACATATGTAATGGAAGGCTTAATCCAAAATAATATATAATTGAGTGTATTTTATTACTAGGAGTGAACTTCATTATTTAATACTTTACATGTCTTGTTGACATTAAATGAATTTTAGTTAAGTGATAAGCCATATAGAGATAAAATATTTACACATGATCCTTTTAATTTTAATTACGCATTTTAAAATTAATCCACTTATTTATGTGAAAATGTTATTTCATTTATAAAATAAATCATGCAACCAAAATAAAAAAATAAATCATGGAATGATCATGAACATTAACTGTTGGTTTTTCATAGATTGAATAGTACAAAATCCCTTGAAACTAGAGGAATAACTCCTTCAGTCAGTCTGGGATGAAGTTGCAAAATTCTTTCGTACAATGTGTTTTCATTACACACATGTGAAGGAAATATGAATAGGGAGTTTACATAAAAGAAACCATGGGAATACAGGCCCATATATAATAAATGGGAAGAGATGACTCGAAAGCCGTCATTTTAATTTAATAACAATAATTACAAAAACTCATGAAATAATTAAATTGAAAGGAAACCATACACATGCACAGGTCAGTCTAAGCTCATGGTCATCCACTTTTTAAATAAATATTCATTTAAAATAACTGGATATATTTCATTTTTATTCATTTTTATAAAAATAGGGAATATGTGAATTAATCCAATTAATTTAATAATTAATCTACAAATATAATTTTCTTAATCTCCATCCAATCAATCTTGGAGATATCCATCCATTTTGATTTTAAATAATTTTAATAAAAAAATTTATTTAAAATTTAATATAATAATTACACCTATTCTACCAAAGAATAATGGAGAATACCTATTCTAACTACTTGGTCTGTATTGAGATCATATACAGTCTACTCATACAGTACATAGAACACATATTTTATCATGTAATTACATGATGTGTATGAGTCAATTAAATGACACATGAAAATAATGTTAATTAACAGCATGTGTAAGGATTTTAATACACACAGAGTAGTCACATATTGAGACTATAC
This sequence comes from Viscum album, assembly GCA_963277665.1. Classification (NCBI taxonomy): domain Eukaryota; kingdom Viridiplantae; phylum Streptophyta; class Magnoliopsida; order Santalales; family Viscaceae; genus Viscum; species Viscum album. The sequence continues at coordinate 2,104,701,337 of OY728130.1, read as the reverse complement.
ATAGTATGTAGTTAATATTTTATGTAAAAATAAATTAATCATTTAATATTACATAAAAATTATCATATTGAATCCACAAGTCAATAAATGACACACAAAACACATAATGATTAGGATTAGAAAGTAATTAATTATTTTAATTTTATTCATTAACAAGTAGGGTACACATATTATACATCCATCTATACTCTTAATATATTCTGTATCATAAGATTTTTATACATGTCTTGGGACTATGAATGTATATCTGTATAAAAATTTCATAGGAGCAATAATTTTACATGTGGTATAGGCTGTGTAAACTCCTTATTACAAGATTTAAAATTTATGCTTCTAGTAATAAATTCACAAAATCGATTGGACACTAAGTCATTCACTATGAAAACTCATAGACTATATAGGATGTAATCATGTTACATAGTGTGTAGTATAATGAACTATGTTCCATCCTACCCCCAGAAACACGTGGTGTGAATTTAATCCATGTCATGTGTATTTGATGCATGATGCTATAAATTAATTCTAGAGTCATCCTAATGATTTTAACATGGGTACATGATGTGTACCTTTTGGATACATGCAGTGTACACTTGTATTATCTGAATAGACTGTTTGAAACTTCCATATATGTTGTTTATATGTTATTCATTAATTTTAAATCCAATTTGGATTATATAAGTGAGAAACAAAAGGTAGGATGAATAGATATCAATTATTGGATTACAGTTATGAATTTTATGGAATGAAATCTAAAAATTAAATATAAAAACAATTATAAAACTATAAATATTAAAAATTTAATATAACCACACTCTGATACCACTTATTAGTTAAGAATATAGAAGAAATGGAAATTGTGACTATAGAAAACATAGATTTTTTCAAATTTAATGGATCATCTGCAATGTAGATGTTGTGAATGTCATGAATAGTGGGAAATTTTTATAATAATATTGAAAAAAAACACCACAATGAAAATATTATCTTTTTCAAGTTAATTTATACATAATTTTAATATTAGGAATAAATATTACCTCGTCCTTCATATTTTTCTTCATTGATGATGTTAGTCATTAAAACCAGATTGGTGTAGCCTCATTGCATTGTGAGAATCCAAAATAGATCCCCTCTAATAATGATCCACATTTTCACCTTTGATCTCTGAACAAAATCGATGAAATCTCTATTGATAATATGACTAATCTATCATCTTACATTATTAACCATGACTGCTTTATGTTCTATTGAGCTTGAACGGGATTTCTTTGGTTCTTCTCTTTCTTGAGTGGATGATTGGAGGACGAATATCATTTGGGGAAAGTTGTGCACAAGGATTAAACTCTCCCTAAAAGAGATATTTGTCTTATTATATACATAGGGTTAGGGTTTAATATTTAATTAATTTCTAAAAGTTCCTTAATAATATATTAAACCCATGATAAACCTCTACCCATGTAATAAAATAATAATTATATTTTATTTAATGGTTTCAGCTAACATGCATAATTATAAATATCTATGTTTCAATACGGAAAATAAATATATATCATCAGACCTAAAACATAGTTTGTTCATCCTATTTAATATTTATAGAATTCTCAAATATATATTTAAATGAATATTATTTATTCAAAAAATAAAATAAATATTATATTCATAGTATGGATAATAAATATATATTTAATATTCACTTAATTAAATTAATTAATTATTAATTAATAAATTATATATTATCATGGGATTAACAGATATCAATAAATATTATATATTTGTATGATTAATAAATTACCTCATGAATAAATTTTTATTTAATATTTTTACCATTTATTAAATCCTGAATATATATTATATTTCATTCAGTAGAATAAAATTTGTTTCAATTGTTAGATAAATAACATTTAATTGAGATCAATAAAAACAATTTATGTGTGACCCTCTAGGCCTCTTCCATTGTGGCGTTAGGCGGACTTGACTAAAGTCCTAGATTATTCTCCAGTAATGGGTCAACGAAACTATAGGGTAAGATGATATGTTTAAATGAAAACAACCATATACAAACTGTCACTATGTAATATAATTCCTTTGTCAAGATATCTCATCAATCTGGATGCATGCCCATGTCATCAAACTATATGATTCACATGTATTTATTTAACTATCTAAACTGAACTTTTATATACACATTATCCATGGAATTTAATGTGTTAGTTTTATCTCAACAAAAGGGATGAGTTATCAACTTCTATAAAGATGGAAGGGGAAAATCCTGCCTATAATTATTCATTAATGAAACGTCATTCATTACACACCCCATGCATCCTGCTTCACTGTGAACATATGGTGTCATAGTTTTCATCAATAACTAAATTATCATAAGTCAAAATATTCATTAATATTAATCTTAAAGTATAAGTTTCATGAAAAAGACTTATAAATAAGAATATACAATGACATGAAAACTTCTTGAGTTCCTACTATTGGAGTTGATTCCCTAGAAATAAATTCTCTATACGTTATAATAACATGTATTCATAGTTGTGTATATTAATAAACAAATTATCACATCATGATTTTTCTTTTTCATAAAATAGTGTGTGATAACCTCGAAAGAGTAGTTGTTATCCTAAAAGGTCATAACAGTTCCCCACTATGACGAGAACCCAAAAGTGCTACGAAACTAATCTTAAATATATTTTCTATATTCGGATGATATTATTCCAGAGGAAAAAGTGATATATGATATTAGGGGTGGAGATTCATAGGACATAGAGGCACCTTTTCATGATGTATGCCCTTGAAAATATCCAGTGTAGGATATTATGAGAATGAGACCCACCATTAGAAAATCCACTTTTATATGTGTATTTGGAAGTTCCTATCTATGGATGTGAGTATTGATAATAAAATTATTATTATTATTATTAATTAATATTATATTTCATTCAATTTTATGTATTGATGAAAAACATGATTACATATTTTCATGGTGAGGTAGGATATGTTAGATGTGTCATGAGTATTATTCTAATTATGAATAATGCATGAAAGGGTTTGTCCCTTCTATTCTTTAATATAAGTTGATATCTCAGGCCCTTTGATATAAATTATATAAACTAAATAAATCCATGTCCATGGTGTTCTATAGTCAATTACATTTTTCAAAAAGCCAAAGAAAGATACATTGAACACATAGGTTGATGGAACTAGAATGCAACATGCTTTATTAGAGATATCATGATAAAGGGATAATATTATACAGTAAGCATCTTCATGAAGTATTATATTGTGGTAGAATTAACTTATTTCTCTATGGATTCCTTGGTGTGTTTTTAGATGTCAGATTTTGACTTTTTTCTTCTTTACCTAATTCCATTGAGAAAGAGGCCTAGAGGATCACACACTAAGTGTATACAGAATCACAGTTAAATAATGAATTATGATTTATTATTTAATAAGTTGAATAAATATTTATCCGAAATTTGGTTTAATAATTATTCATGTTTGGTTGATCACATATATTTTCTCACCAATTATCGAAGATAATATAATGTGATTAGAATATGTAATAAATATTTATGATCTATTTATTGAATATAATATTTATTTATTTATTAGAAAACAATAGAGATATTTATTTAATAAATAAATAGTAATTATTCTAGGATCGATAAGGGAGTACCATGTTTAATGGTTCTATGAGAAATAATATATAATGAATATTATTTAATTAAATAATATTTAATTTATTTCACATGGTAAGTGCATGTCAATGAAATAATAATGTTATTATTATTTTATACATGGGGTTGCACAAGAGATTAAATAAATAATAAGGTGCACCTGTGCAATTATTTATTTTAAACCTAATGATATTTAAACCCAATTATATTATTTTCACAGAGTCAATTCATTTGTTTGTGTGTGCATAATAAATTTGTAAAATACTCTCAAGGCATTGGGACATCCCTTCTCCAATAATGATCCCAAAAATAGAGAGCGATCATTCTCCACCTCCCACTCTCACGTTTAGAGAGATTAAGTAGAAATCATTGGAAGTGATTCTTGTGGTGATCAGTGGCAGAAAACTCAATTGATATGATCTTTTGTTCAAGAACATGGAGATTCCTACAACAATGTTTAGAGATTTCTGGAACACATGTTGATCACCACTAGAGGGAATCTAATTTTTATTATTATAATGAAATGATGGTATAATGCATATCTTTTTTCATATCCATCAATGAGGCAATAATTCGAAAAATTTCATTCCTTAATTTATTAAATTACTTATAAATAGTATGTGATGATCCTCTCTATCGAACTAGATTTTTATCCATTAATTGTTTTCATTGAATCAATTCCATTGATCATGAAATTTATCGGTATGTAAATCTCATATTTATCATCAATCATGAAATAAAGAAAAGATGGTCATTACCCATTGCATGCTTCCATTACATCCAAATCCTACAAGTGGTATTAGAGCAGTCAAATAATTATTTACAATAACATAAATATCATTGATTGAATTACAAATTTTTCATTTAGTTTTCAATTCATGTTCAATCATTCTTTTAATCTAAATGACAAGATTTTCTTTATCCTCTTTAACTTCCCATATATCTAATAAAAATGATTAATTTTATGAATTAAAAAAAATCAAAGATCTCACATGGAGGAGAAAAAAATCCCATCTAGATAACACAAGAGTACACACTGGGTAACAAGAATTAGACAGTGTGTACCAGTGTTCAATGAACCAATAATTAATTCCAAATTTATTCAAACCTTTTGGATTTATTACACATGGTGCATTTAATTTCTTACGCCATGTTTTGACTGAGCCAGCCTGGTGCACCATCTACCAGAGTACACACTTTGTAGCGTACATACATTACGTGTAGTACTTTTAAGTCATAGATGGACCATGTATTTTCATACACAACCTACCTAACTGGTGACCATGTAATTTGGAGACCACACACCATGTTGACTATTTTACATGTTGTGTACTCAAATCATTCCATATATCACAATAGAAAATGGTGTATGAGTATAATACATGTTGGGTTGATTTGAACGGGTATTCACCATGTTTCATATAAGGTACATTTATGTACATAGTTAATTATAAATAAATTTTTTAAAATTATTTTGGATAACTTATTAAATAAATTCATAGGATAATTAAGATAAAAGAATTGATAAATTAAACGAGATAATTAATTGACTCGAGCATGATTTATCTTAATTAAAAATGTTTAAGAATTGAATTCCAGTTTTATTAAATGCATAATTCATTCCATGCACGTGGATTATGATGATCATATACCAGACCTCTGTATAATATTGGATTCATTTAATATATTATTAAATTAAAATTTTGGACTTCATTAAATCTAACGTCTTATTAAATAAGGTCAAGTGTTTGATGTATTTTATGTAAACCCATTGTTTCTCTCACCTATGTGTGACTAAAAACATATGTAATGGATGTAGCTCCCAAGATAGTGTAGGTGATTCATGTTTGGTGTTGAGGAGAAACAAATATAAGAGAGATACGTAGGTAGACAGGTGGAAAGATGTAACATGAACCTTAATTGGATCAATGTGTTTTTTACCTAGGTAAATGGTTAGTTTATCAAATGCAAGATAACCTAACCATTAGTAGAATCCCATCATCGTACCACTTTATTATTTTATTTATATCAAGTTTCATGGTGACTTTATTATTTATTTTTTATGATTAAATAAATTAATGAATTAACATGCATGTAATATAGATCTAAAATAAATTGGATTATGCAAAAATATTATCTAAGACATTTTAAATAACTTATGTAAATCCACATAATATTAACAAGCATGTTATCAAGATAATAATTGTAAATTTACATATAAAAGATAAAATACCTCATTTATATATTCATTCGATATAGCCTTCCACTACTTCAGTTAAAAATGCACCCTAGTTCAAAGTGTTTGACCAGCCAAAGTTGGGGTGCTTTCAATTATCAAAGAATACTAACATGAAGTTTTTGGTTAACTTAACTTAGTTCACATCAAGGGTTTACTACCAAAGTAGGAAACGGTGTAACAGATAGTTATGGGTTTAGGAAATCCAATTTAAGTATTTAAGAATTGGGGAGTTCACTAAACAATCAAGGAACTATGCGTTAATGTAATTGGTATTTGGAATGCCTAACAAAAACCGTTCAAATTGCATGACCTTCCAAATTTTTGATAATAAGGAGGGTAATATAGATCATTTAAACTCGGATGTCCACGAAACATGATATTCTAAATCCAATGGTGACGTATATTGGGTTTTGATAAATTAGTGGGATATTAATAAATATAATATTTATTTATTTGTCTAAATTTTATCATATAAAGTACTAACATTAGGCTTATATAATTTTTATAGAAAACAATAAAATGAATTTAGACATATCAATATAATCCATACATGAGAAGGATAACCTTCTCACTAACAAAAATTTCAGAGATTGGAAAAGGCACTTACATGTTATCCTTATCCATTAAAGGAAATTGTACGTGCTTTAAGAACCAATTCCTAATGCACCGGGTAATGAGGCTAGTGATGAAGAGTTTTCTCTCTATGAGAAACATTTGAATGATGCTACTGATATTCAATTTTTAATTCTATCATTCATTACTAGTGATATTTTAAAGCCACATGAGGACATGACTGCATATATCATGATGTCTTACCTTTGGGTTCTCTGTTAATAGATGTCATGAAAAGAGAGATAAGTGATCTCCAATGATTTTTTTATAACTAATATATGAGATTCTGTGCCATCTGGGACACATGTAGGTATGATTATTGGATATATTTAATTCTTAGACATATTAGGGATTAATGTGTCATATTATTTGGGTAAATATCTCATAAATTCATCACATCATAATACCTTCTATGGTTTATTTTTAATTACAATATGAGCAATAATGAGAATAGTCTTTCCAAACTTTTTAATTTGATTATTTGAGTGGATAAGGACTTGGGGAGTGATAAAACCATGGTACTTATAGTGTATAAGAAAATTAAGAACAATGAAAAGTGGTCCAAGACTCATAGATATTGAAATTATCCCAACACCATCCTTTCAAGAAGAGGATGATCCAAATGTAGGGTAATAACAAAGAGGCAGTATGTTTTTTCATGTGGTGAGCCTGACCATTGGAAGAATAAATATACTCTAAATCTAAGAGAAGATAAAGGATAATTAATTATATTGTGTGATATTTTAATATCTACTCATTTGTTATTAAACACAACTTGTGTTATTCACACCTGTATCCAAATGCATGAACGAAGCAGATTACAAAACATTTCTAGAGGAGAGGTGGATTTTGAGACTTGATAATTGCATGAGGCTATCTACTATTTCTATTGGTGACTAACATCATTTTTTTAAAATTATAATGACTTCAGTTTTAAAATATTTTTATTATGTAAGGACGGTAACCATGAACATATTTTTTGTATCATGCCTAGAAACAAATATTTTTATTTTCAAATTTAGAAATAAAAGTCATTTAATTTATAAAGACAACATATGTTAAGGTATAGAAAATTTAAATAATGGTATTTATGTATTAAATAATGAAAATCAAGTATTTTCAATTGATAAAAAAATCATGTTTTCATGTCTCATATACCACCCAACTATGGAATCAACATCTTGGACTTGTAAACAAGAAGCATTTAAAAAATATCTATCAAGATGGTTATTTATAATCATATGAGCTAAAACCATTTGAAAGATTTCATGATTGTTTACAAGGAAAAATTTACAAACCAATATTATATGGATATGTGGAAAGGGCCAAAGTGATTCTAGGATTGGTACACACTGATGTGTGTGGACTATTTCTAGTAGATGTTGGATGTGGGTATTACTACTTCATAAATTTTATAATTGACTTGAGTAGGTATGGTTATGTCTACATGATGAGGTATAAGTCTGAGTACTTTGATAAATTCAATGAATCTTATAATGATGTATAGACTCAACTTGGATATAAGATAAATAATCTTCTATCTAATTGTGGTTGTTAATATATTAACAAAGAGTTTATCGATTTTCTATGGGATTTTCGGATTATATCTCAACTCATAAAACTTTACACACCACACTAGAAAGGTGTAAATGAAAGGAGGAACCATACCTTGTTAGACGTGGTAAGGTCAATGATAAGTTATGTAGATCATCTATTATCCATTTTGAGGATATTCATTAAAAATTATTCCATACACATTAAACTGAGTACCAACTAAAGTATAAAATGGAATTAACTTCGAGTTATGGAGTGGAAAGAAACCTATTTAGTCACATACATGTGCATGGGATTGGGAGAAATTTTCTAAGTCCTACTTAGTTAATAATCTAGAACCCCGAATAAAAAAGTGTATCTTTATAGGGCATCCCATGAAAACAAAGGGACACTGCATATACAACCCCTTAGATAAGAAACTAATTGTCACTAGACAATCTATCTTTCTTGAGAGGGAGAACATCCTCAAAATGGATAGTGGGAGATATATTGAAATCATTGAAATTTGTGATCAAGATACAAAATATCTAGTATAGGAACAAATTCCATAAATCCCCATGGAAGATAGAGTTCATAAAACACAAGTATTGTGTAGGATCATAACAGTGGTAAGAGAACCAGAGAGATATGGTTTTCTAACGATAGAAGATGGTGAATCATTATTGGTTGACAATTATGAACATATATTTTACAAAGAAGTAGTAAAGATCTCAGAAGCTGGAATATGGAAAAAATCCATGAATTCTAAAATGGATTCCATGTATCAGAACCAATTTTGGGTTATAGACAATGTTATAGTTGATGGAAAGCCCATTGGGTGAAAATGGTTATTCAAAAGAAATCCAAATGTGGAAGTTAAAGTAAATACCTATTAAATCAAATGTAGTAGCTAAAGGGTTTAAAAACATCAATTAATTCACTATAATAAAAAAATTCCACTAGTTTCCATGTGAAAATCCATCAGATTTATACTTGATATAGTATCTTACCATGGGTATGAGATTTGGAACATAGATGTCAAAATTGTGTTCCTTAATGGTAACCATTAAGAAGTTTTCTATATTACACAACCATAAGTGTTTGTGACTCTCGGTGATGCCAAAAATATTTTGAAGTTACATAGATCCATTTATTGATTAAAGAAAGCATCCATGTCATGGAACATTTGATTTGATGAATCTATAAAAGAGTTTGGTTTCATTAAGAATTAATCTGATCTATGTTTTTACAAGAGGTTTAGTGTAAATGTAGTCATTATCCTAGTAGTATATGTTGATGACATATTACTTATTGGAAATGACATACCAGTCTTATAGTATGTTAAGAACTGGTTAGACAAGTGTTTCTCTATGAAGGACATAAGTGAAACAGCCTAAATTCTCATGATTAAGATCATTCATGATATATCCAAGTGGTTTCTTGGACCAAGTCTATGTACATATGAAGACCAAATACTAAAGATATTTAGTATGTAAAAATTCAAGAGGGTTTGATTCCTATGTCACATGGTTTACATATTTTTAATAAAATGTTTTCATAAAATATTATGAGAAAGAGAGAATGATTAAGATCACATTCGCTTCAACAATAGGATCAATCATCCATTCCATGTTATGTACTAGACATTAGGTTGCCTATGCATTTATAATAGTTTGTAGATATCAAGAAGATATAGGATAAAAACATTGGTATTCCCTTAAGGTTATCCTTAAGTATATGGAAAGAACTACAGATATATTCATGGTGTATAGAGGAGACATGGAGTTGGTCATCATAGGTTATAAAGATGATAGTTTTCTGACAGATCAGAATGATATAATGTCACTATCATAATATGTATTAAATCTTGATGGAGGAGTTATTAGATGTAAGAGTTTGAAGAAGACAGTTTTCACTAATTATATAGTGGAGTCTGAGTTTATATAAATTTCTGGTGTAGCTAAGGAACCCATTTGAATATGAAACTTTTTCCAAGAGCATGATGTTGTACCTAGAATCAATGGCATTATCACATTATATTGTGATAATACTGTAGTGGTGGATCTTGTAAAAGAGCCAAGGTCACAATAATAAACAAAGTACATACATCAGAAGTATCACATATTAATGGATTCTTGTCAAAGTGTGAATTTATAGTAATTATAGTACCCACAAAATATAACATGGAAGACCCCTTGACTAAAGCACTATATTAGTATAAGCATGAGTATCACATAAGAGCTAGTGAACTGAATCTTGTTAGAAGTTGGCTCTAGTGCAAGTGGGATTTTGTTAGAGTCGGTTCCTTAAAACCAACTTCTATATACTTTATGATAACATGTATTCATGGTTTTGAATACTAATAAACTACTTATCACATCATGATTATTCTTCTGTAAAATATAGTATTTGATAATGTCCTAAGATTAGTTGTCGCTCTAAAAGGTCAGAGTAGTTCCCCTCTTTGATGAGAACCCACAAGTTCTATGATAATATTCTTAAATATATGTTATATATCCATATCATATCATTTTAGGGACAAAAATTATAAAATCTATCAGTGATGGAGACTCATAGGACTTTGAGGCACCTTATTAGGGTGGTTTCCCTTGGTAATCACTAGTGTAGGATATTATGAGAACAAGACCTACCGGTAGAAAATACACTTTTATATGCTTCATTGTATTTTCCTATCTACAAATGTGTGTATTCATCCTTATAATTTAAAATTATTATCAATTAATATTATAAGTCATGTACATTGATGTGTTGATGAAAACATTGATGAAATATGTTCGTGGTGAGGTAGGATACATTGGGTGAATCATGAGTAATATTTAAATAATGAATAATGAGAGAAATGATTTATCCCTTCAATTTATTAATGTATGTTGATATCTTATCCACTATTTTTGAAACAATATATCATAAATAAATAATTGTTCATGGTGTAAAATAGGCATGTTAAATTTCAAGAAAGTCAAAGAAAGATACATTGAGAACATAGGTTGATTATACCAACAAAAAACCTGATTGAATAGAAATATAATGATAAAGGGATTATATTACATAGTAAGTGTTTGTATGAGGTATTTTTTCATTATGGAATTAATTTTTTTTTTCTATGGGTGCCTTGTTGTGTTGTTAGATGTTAACCTTTGACATGGCTTCTTTAATAAATTCCACTGAGAAAGAGGTTGATATGATCATACACTAACTGTTTATAGAATCTCAGTTAAATAATATATTATGATTTATTAATTGACAAGTTTAATAAATATTACCCCCGCATGTGGTTTAATAATTATTCTTATTTTATTAACCACATATATTCTATCATAAGTTATTCGAGAGAATAAAATGGATCAGAATATTTAATAAATATTTATTTTCTATTTATTGAATATAATATTTAGTTATTTATTGGTTAATAAAGCAGTGATATTTATTTAAAAAATAAATATTTATTATTCAAGGGTATATAAATATTTTTGAGGAATAAAAGTAAGAGTTTAATATTCTGTTGAGAAATAACATGCATTGAATATTATGTGACTAAATAATATTTCATTTAATTCATAAGTTAATCTCATGTTAAGGAAATAATAATATTATTATTATTTTACGCATGGGGTTCCACAAGGTATTACATAAATAATAAGGGGAACTTTTAGAATTATTTATTTCTAACCCTAGTGACATATAAACCCAATTATATTATTTTCATTGAGATCCAATTCATTTGTTTGGGTTTTCACAATGAATTTAGAGACCCCTCTAAAGACTTAAGAGCACCCTTATCCATGAATTCTATGAGGAACATAAATATATCTACCTCCAACTCCCACACCCAAGTCTAGAAAGATTAGGGAGAATTATTTGGAAGTGATTCTCATGGAGATCAATAGAGGAAAATGCAAGTGTTGGGATCTTTCATGATAGCACTAAGAGATTCATATAGAAATTTTAAATGATTTAAGGAACACATATGGATCACTTCTAGAAGAAACCTATTTTTTATTTCTATAACACAATATAGTAAAACATAGATCTATTTCCAGATCAATGAATTAGAAAAGCATTAGAAAAATTTATTTATTTAATAGATTAAATTAATTATAAATAATATGTGATTATCCTCTCTCTGGTACCAGATTTTTATCAATTATTAATTTTATTGGATTTAATTATGTTGATCAAAACGTTTATTGTTGCGAAAATCATGGATTTATCATTGATCCTGATGAAATAAAAATTCGGGAATGAACCATCATATTATTTCACAATGCCTGGAACCAACATCTACTAGTAGGTCTATTCTTATATTATCACATGTTGGAGATTAACAAGTGAGAACTTCATGAGATTAAGACTCATTCCCTTATGATTACTCACACCTATAAATCGATAGATTATGTGTCCCATCAAAGATTCCATATATCAATAGAAAAATATTTTAGAATATCACCATATAATTTCATTGTTCTCCTCATATCAAAGAACTTCTATGAAAATTTAAATGTGATTGATAATCTAGAACATTATAACATTAATATCACACATAATAATAAACAGTATGTAACAAAATATTTTATTAATATTTAATTCCCCAAAAATACATTCTATTTTAATTATAAACCATTTATTCTAGGGCACCAAAATCAATATTCAATAAGAGTATATAGTTATTTCGTTTCCCCATATTATTTATGTTCTATATATATCATTATGTTATTTAATGTATTATGATTCTCTGCCTGATTTAGTTATGGTAGTAACTGCCCATATTTTTCCCCGGGTTCTAAGTGTATTCCCAATATCCATGTTATAGAGGTTACATTTGGATAAATGCTAACCCTACTGTTCTCTATCTTCTAGAAGTAGACTGAGTATGTGATCTCTTTTGAGCTGTGTTGGCTTAAAGTAATGGGGGGTGTAACCATATGGGTTGTAATGGATCTCAGTTATTGCATAAAAGTATATTTAGGATTTGGAGGACCATGTTTATATGATATATTTTTATTACATGTTCCATAATACATATACTATAATGGGTATAGGTGTCTTGAATATTTACGTAGGGTAGTGATGTCTTACAATTTATACATATGGGGATGCAATGATGATGTGGATGTGATGAGTTGCACGAGGTGGATGATTGGGTGATGATTTGGTTGGGATATGTTTTATTAGATGAGAAATGTGATTATGGATGGGATGGGAGAATTGAGATATGATTCATTGGGGTTTAGGATGATAGGTTTAGTGGGAAAGTGGTAGTGGAGTACCCGATATATATAAAATCTTCATTATTATATTACTTTACGTTATGTAGAGAGTTTGATCCTTGATGAGGTGGGGAATATAGTTTATCTGAAATATTTGATGATTTGATCTCTTTATTTATTAACTCGGGATTTATTATGTTCTTTTCAAATTTTAATGAGAGTTTTTTTTGGGGATCCAACTAAGTATCCTTGTATGTTCACCCCTATATATGTACCACTACTATTATTCATATCTATAGGTGGGAGTTTTTGATCATGTTTTTAATTACCTTCTCATTGTATTAATTATTTGTTTTTTAAATTTTTCTCTATTCTATAGAAGTGGTTTGTAGTTTATTTCTAGTTTGTAGTAGTTTTTTTTGTATGAAATTACAATCAGGTACTTGTTTTGTTTATTTATTTATGTTATGGAATTGATCAATAGTTTATTAACTTTCCAAGGAATATTGAGGGTAATATCTCCCATTATTTTATATTCCATACCTTTAACACTAGTATTAAATTTGTCGATGGGATTCAGGGGTCACACACATCTTCACTACAAGCCTGGTTGCGGTATCAATATGGAAAACTCATGATAGGGAAGTATCAATATTTTGATTGAGTAAAACAATAATGTTTTTGGATATAAATTATTGATGATTTCTTAGTTTATTAGAAAAATAATATCAATTGGTCTTAGTACATGATGTAAGTAAGGTATACTGGTTAAGCCCGAAAATTTTTGGGGGTCCCTATGATCTGATGTGTTGGCCATAAGTCTACTAAATGTACTGAGTAATGTGATGCTACATGTAGGGTAGAGACCTAAGTAAGGATAATGGTTCATGGTTGTCTAATTTTGAGATTGAATTTGGTAAAAAATTATAATTTTAATAATACTTATGTAATTAATCTTACATGACCAATAATATTATTTTAGGGAGTCCCTAATAGTTTTGATTTTATATTTATGGCTATAGGTCGATGTCCTTATCTTGTTTGTATTGATGATGTTTAGCAAGACACACCAATAGATTTCTTGAGAGTTGAAGTAAACAAATAAAAAATTAGATAGATACACATCAAGAGTTTTAGTGTCATATCCTAAAAATGTATGGGATATCTATTTTTGATGTAGAGGAATATGTTTGGCTACAGAAGATAGGGATTATTTCTATTTTGATCACTTCTCCAAGGGAAAACTGGATTCTTTTTTCTGTTAGTATGATACATAGGGATGATCCATAGTGGTTATTATTATTTCAAAAAGATCATAAGTATTTAGAAGTATCTTAGGGGATGTTTCGTGATTATCCATTGGCTTAGATTCACTCTTCGACCATGATGGTAACCCACGGACAGAAGATGATTTCCCTATTCTATGGGAGATCTAGTGTGCACGAGTTTGGTATTCAATTCAAGAACAACCTAAGTTACACCACTGATATTTTTATGGATGAAAAGGATAGTTAATGGATTTTTGAGGAGGTTTTATTCCCATATATTAAGCTATAATGACTCATAATTTCAATGTATTATTATTTGATGTTATATAAAATATTTTCAAGACCATGTACAGAGATGGTATGAGATTCTGGGGCCTGAAATTCTTGGAAGAAGTGTTTGAAATATATTAAATATATTAATATCACACACATGAAAATTTCCTAAAAAAGCTTGAATAAATCCAAATGGTGTCCTAAATTAGAAATTCAAGGACACCATTGAGTTCTGACCATGGGTTTGACCTTAGGTGCACCGTAACATTTTTTGGTGGTGAGTGTTTATGAAAATGTTCCACAAACATGAAATAAATAATATTTATTTATTTCATTTCATGTAATGCAGTTACTGGAATCCTCTACTTATACCCTACTATGGACAATATTCATGGTTAGCTGCATAACCCTAAAAATCAAGAGGTATCATTAGAGAGATCATTGGAGGAGAACTTGGCGAAAAATAATAGGTCAAGGCTGGGTTGAGGATTGTTGAACCAATAGAGTTATAGGATCTAATTAATTTTGGTAATAAATAACCTTTATTCATCAATTGTAGATCCAAACTCTAGGTAGGATGTTGTTTTGAGGTTTCCACCCCCATTCTTTTGTCCCGGTCAAACACATATCAATTCTAGAAACAAAAATTGATTTGCGCATTAAAGTTAGATCAAATTAATGGATTTATTTTTGTTTGTTGTGTTGATTATCCTATTTTGATATATATTTCATTGAATAATTCTCAAGGATGAATGAAAAAAATATTCTGTTTATTCCTCACAAGTTATGGATTATGGATTTCTCCCCTTGTTTCTTTTCATATTCATCACAAGCATTTACTATGGATCATGGTTCAACAAATACCCAATATTCAATCATTGTGTGACCATTGATCAGTGAAATAGATCATTACCATGGGTTCAATTCATACATGAGGGTGTTATTGAGGTGGAATGACGATGGAGGATGATCATAGGAGGATCTAAATGGATTGATAGATTCTAATCTTCCTGGTTTTGTCATGTGGAAATGGATTGTTCAATAGTAGTGTTTTATTAGCAAATATGATCCTAAAACACAATGATCAATATTGGAAATGGTCAAACAACACTAGATATTTGATTTTCAGCAAGGTATGTGGCTCTCATGATGTGGAAGATGATGTGAAGGAGGATCCAGGGGTTTTAGAAAATCTTGGGTTACACAACATGTAATCCAAATATTCACATCTTGTGGGACCCCCTGTACAGTTCTTGGGTTTCAATAGTGGGTTAAATATCATAGACCATGTGACCCTATGATATGCCAAGTCGCATGAGTTGGTGGATCTGCCTATATCTTAGAGGATACCAAAAAAGACCAATTGTACATGGGGATGACCATGTGTACATGGGTTGGTACATGGGAATGATCAAAGGTAAACCTGAAAGGAATGATGGTATGGGGAAGGTTCTTGGAAATATCTACATGTCGTGCACTATTTTTACATGCCCTTTATGAAGATATTTATATGTATTTGAGGAATCACCACACGTGAAGACTAAGTGTTGGTTTGACTTGTTTTTTACCCCATATACACACCTTATACCCCTTTGAGGGTGTTTTAGCCCTTATTTTTTCAATATGGACTATTATTGGTTGAGTTTATTCCCATGGTCCATTTCCATTAATGGTATAATGATTTATTACATCTATATCTTAGAATTTTGATCCCTTCTAGAGGATGAATCTTAGATATAGTTTGTAGATTCCCTTTATGATATTGGAGTGTGATACTCTATAATATTTAAAACCTAGGTAGGTTTTGTGGAATCAATGTGAAATCCATTAGTAGCATGTTGATCCTCTATCTAACTGGCTATATCGGTATGGTTCATGGTGTCATTGGAATATGATCCCTTAAATATTGTATTGATCTTGATAGGGTTCATGGTGTGCCCAAGCAGTCTTGGGTGTAACCCCCTATCAGAGTATCAAGGTCTTCTGAGAACAGAGATCTTTTATAGGTGGGGCCTAATGATCTTGACCTCTTGGATGAGTGTCACCAGTGGTGGAATGATTTTTGGAGTGGATTCTTTGGAAACGAGCAGTGGTTCGATTAGAATCTTATGGTTGGAAGTTGTTTTTTACCTCCTGGTGGTGTGGTGTCCTTATTGGCTAAATCTAGGTTTTCTTTTATTTCAATTTTGTATTGAATTATTGCTTTTAGTAGACTATTATTGATGATTTGTGTTTACTGTATTTTGGGTGTCTTATTGGTTATTATTATACCAACCTCTTTATGGGCTCTGCTTACTCATGTCGTATCTTTTAAAATAATAGCCCATTTGATGGTGTCCTATGAGGATAGAGAGCTTGTGAAACCTAGACTGAGCTTGAAAAACAAATATGTTTTCATGGTACTTTTATTTGATTATATTCCTCATCCTTGGAGAATGTTGGACTCTCTATAGATTTTGGATAGGTGTGTATTTAACCCCCTTTTGATTCAATAAATTACAGTTATTCGCGGACCATGGGATTAGAGATATATGAATGGATTTGTTTTTGTTGTTTTAAATTTCTAAATTGTGTGGTCTTGGTGATGTGTGCATGTGTATGGGTATATTAGGACAATTCCAACCATTAGTAGGATATTCCAACTCAGCACTGGTCATTAGACCAGAGCGATTGGTGGCAGGCTTGATGTAGTCATGGGTCAGAACCTGGGGGGTCGGGTCATGGAATCATTGTATAAGAGTAAAGTCAGATCTACCTTAGGGCCAAAGTTTGTGAGATCAGTTTGGGGAAACAATGTTAATTTTTTTGAGTTCATCTTTTTGTCTATGGACTCTAGTATTGGTCTGGCAGCCAACGTATCCAAACTCCAGGGCTCTGATTAACTAAATTTGGAATCAATACATTTAGACATTGTTTGCAGGAAAAAACATTGGTATATGTATCATATTGGAATGATTTGTTGTTTCCATTTCATTATTGAGTCATATTACCATATATACTATTTTACTGTGGTACATCTTATTTATTTTGGGATTCCTCTATGAATACATCCAATAAATATTGCACTGTTTTATCATGAGGATGATCCACCAAGTGAGGAGGCTTCCATACAGGGTCCTATAATGGAGATAACACCTTTGGGTGGTTTACTAGCTATACCACACACTGAGAAGCAACTAGAAATGGAAGTGCTAATTGAGTATGAATACAGGCTAAGTGCAGTACACTATTTTCAAAGGTACTGACCTCCCCAGATATAGGGTGATATTGACCCCTAGGATGTTGAGGATTGAATATAGGCAGACACTTGAGTTTTATTTATTGTGAGGATGCATGGAGACTAGAAGGTGGTACTCATGTTGAGTCTTATTTAGGGATTTTTAGGGTGATGGAGGTGTTTGGTGACTTAGTCACATAACGAAGTAGCTCTCGCCTGTTCAGAATTAGATAATCTCTTCAGAGAGGAGTTAATCTGAAAATATTTTCATTAGTTAACATTTGAGAGCTTCTGCATCAACACTGTTATAGTTGGACCATTGGAGAGTATTTAATGAGGTTTACTAATCTCTAATTATACTCCATGGATATAGTTCAAGATCTATTTTTCATATCATAGAACATTGATTAGGTCTTACACTAAGATATATGGTATTTAATTATATCTTTCTGCATTCTAAGTAATTATAGAGTGCTAGAGAGAGCCTTAGTGGTGGAGAGATTCCTAGAAGAGTTGGTGCTAAGAGTGAGTGATGTAGTGGTAACCCAAGAGATGATACCTCAATAAAAGGTAGTCGATGATATTTTTAGGGATTCAAGTATGTTAGATGCTTCAAGAGATGATCCCATGACATAATATCTACATCAAAAATCTCTCAGGATGGATCAAATCATTCAAGGTATAAATTGTTTTTCTCCTCTGATGGTCAGTGAAATCTGGCTTGAGATTGCCTGACCCATTCTATGGATGATCAAGATATGGTTGAGGGACCGAAATGGAATAGGTATAGGAGGGAGAAGGGTGGTCCATAAGGTAGTGGATGTAGAAGATGGGCCAACAGATTGGCAAGTGGTGGGAATATGTTTTACCTATTCCCACCACCACCCCATGTTGTACATTCCAAGATCAGGGAGCAAGAGGTTAGGGAAGAGGCAATATGCAGGATATAGATCATATGAACTCAAGTCCCTAGGGATGATGCAAGTTAAAATATATGTATTTTCTACCTTAGATGTAATATTTATATAAACTATTGAAATCCATTCCTTTCTTTCCACTTCTATAGTTTGATAATTAGTGATTCGGGTTGCCCTTTGGCTTGACCCTTACGATTAGAGACTAAGACAGGTGGTGACTCAATGATTTTTCACTTATTTTGATAGTGAGATCTAACAATAGGAGGAAATATTTTTTATGGGATCTCATTGTAGTGGTAATGAGTCCTTATGTTGTAATATTAGGTATAGACTGTTTACCCACAATTCATGCACATATTGAGTATTTTAGGTCGAGGATGCAATGTGTTCATTGTAATGGGATGAGTTTTTCCTTTTTGAGTGAAATAGAAACCTTCTATGATTACTATAAGATTAATAATAGGATAGTGCAACCAATTTCTCAACAATTCTCTTACATGACTCTTGGATCAGTGGATGCAATGGGCTACTAGTTCACTATGGTGGTGGTAGAGTATGAGGATATATATCCTTAGGACATTCCAAGATTACCTTCATATCGAGATCTAGACATTTACATTTATTTACATCTAGGTATGACCACAATATGTTCACCATCATATCACATGGATCCCATAGAGCTTTTTGATATGATGTTGTAATTAGAGGACTTGTGGGAGAACATCTTTTTGAGCCCTAGTGTTTCCCCACGCTTAGCCCCAGTGTTGTTCATCCTGAAGGGGGATGGGAGATTAAGGTTAGGTATAGACAAATATTATTTAAACTAGGTGAATATGAAGAATAGGTATACATTATTAAGGATTGATAACCTCTTTGATCAGTTGATAGGGGTACGATGGTTCTCAAATATTTTCCTCAAATAAGGCTCTCTGCAGCTACAAGTACAGGATAAGGATATATTGAAAACAACATTCAGATGTCGCTACGGTCACTTTGAGAAATTGGTGATATCTTCCATCATGTTTAACACCCCATCAGTGTTCATGGGACTCATGAATATGATATTTTATCATTTTTTGTACCAGTTCATGGTGGTATTCATCAATGAAATCCTAGTGTACTTGATTTATGAGGAGGAGTGTGTGAGACACTTGAGGATGTTCTTGGACACCCTCTTAGAGCATAATATTTATAAGAATATCTTGAAGTGTCTATTTTGGATTTGATATTTCTAATTCAATGGACATGTTGTCTCAAAGGAAAAGAGTAGTAGTGGACCCAGTAAGTGTTAAGGAAGTGCTTGCTTGTGATCAACCCAAGAGTGTTACTAAGGTGCAAAGTCTCCTTAGGTTATAAGGGTACAATTGGAGGTTTGGTGTAAGAACCTCGTTCTTATTTTTGAGGTACTAATTTCTTCATTTTACTTTTCCTTAGGTGTTTTTTAGAAAATAAGGAAAGTGGGTAAAAATCCTAAATTTTTGGACTACACACTGTGTACTATTCCACACGCCGTGTACTTTGGTCGTGTGGAATGAGTACACAGGGTGTGTAGCCATGTTGGCGATGAAGGGTGTAAAAAACAGCTACACGCCATGTAGTGGGTATGTACACGCCATGTATTCAGTCAGCTGGCATACAATAAGGTGGTGAAGGAAGCCACCAGCTGGGCATCATTACATACTGTGTAGTCATGAATTACATGTCATGTACTCATGTCGACAAATTAACTGTGCCAGGTAGCCGCCAGAGGAACAATTAAATGAAAAGTACATGTCGTGTACATGAGATGTACATGCCGTGTAGTTTGTTTTTTTTATCTTAAAATTGGCAGTAGCCTCCCCTTTTCACAAGTAAGGCATAGAACATGAGGAGGAGTTATAAGAGAGGGCCGAACCTTTAGAGATCCCCCAATCGAGTACCGAGAATCCATTTTCTGCACCGTCGATCTCCCTGGAACCGCACAAGGGAGTTCTTCCTCCTCCTTGTGTATTTCATGCCAATTATTCCTCTAAGGAAACTTATTTGAGTTTCAATGAGGTTTTCTTTCATGTCATATCTACGTTGTTCTTGGACGATTCGAGGATCGTTGTTCGGGTATACCGTTCTGGGGCGTTTATGGTAGGTGGTTTGGTGTTTAAATTTCAACTATTGTGCATTTTTGTGTAACTTTGAGCTATGATCCCATGTTGGGGTGTCATGTGGCTAAGGCCTTGGATGTTTTAAATAACTAGAATTGTATAGGTAATTAAATGTGATAATAAACTGTTGTTTGGGATCGCTTCCTGGATTCAGGACCACCCCGGGGGTGCGTTACTCTGTTTAGCCGTTCGGCCAGGATACCTGAGGGTTTGAAATTGTAATAATGTTAATTAAATCGCCTTGAGAGGAATTTTATGTGAATTTATTATTTTCATGTTGGGCATGGACCGGTTACTTGCGCCTGAGGACATGGTTCTTTTTAGCTGAAGGGCATTGTTTGTTTAGCCTGAGGGTAAGGTAATGCTTAGCCTGAGGGCAACGTTCTATTTCACCTGAGAGTAACATTTCATATTACTGAGGGTAGGGACTTTTGTGCCTGAGGGAAACACTTTGTGTGCCAGATAGAAATATTTTTTATGCCTGAGGGAAATGCCTGAGGGCGAGATTCTGATTACCTAAGGGTAAGGGTTTTTCATGTCTGAGGACACTAACTATTTAGATATGAAATTCACTGTGGTGATTTCCATAAATTAAATGATGAAATGAATAATAAAATGTCAATTTAACTAGTAAATTTAGTTAATTTTGAGTACTACTTACCTTCTTGCATTTTACTATTGCACACTGTTGTTGCATGTTTACACACAGTTGAGCACGGGCCTTTGGTGGGTGCTTACAGGGATTTATTTTTCACACCTTGTTTGGGTCATGTATTCAGCCCAAACATATTACGTTTCATTAGGTGTGGATAAGGGAAAGGGTCCCTATACAGGTACTTGATTGCTACTAAGGAGTAGGGGAGCATAGGACCGGGCTTAGGCTCATGATGCTACCATCTATGTTGTTTTGTTTTGTTGTACTCTATATTATACTGTACTATATTGTTGTGTAACATGTTCTTGCTGTTTTCTTAAAACTTGAGACATATTGCATCATTATATATATAATTGTTAGTTATCTTTTCCTGCAGTTGTTCATTTTAAATATGTATGGTTTATTACTTCCGATGTTGTTGTATGTTGTACTTTTGTTTCCACTGCACTACACTTTGACAAATGAGGGAATATTTTCCCCACAATCAGACCTGGGCCCTTGCTGCTAGTCGGCAGCCTCCGACATTTGGGAAAACCAGCTTAAGGTCATGTGACCAACCGGGTTCGGGGAACCTGTGGAGTGACACCCGGATCCGGGACGTTACAAAGTGGTATCAGAGGAGTTCTTTTCTTTGACTTACTATTTCCAGTCTTAGTATGGGATAGGACGGAAACAGTAGTTGGTAATAAGCTGTGTCTGGGCGTAGCTAACCCATGTATAGGGAAACTCTAGTGTACCTCATATTTTTTTGCAATTCTTCTGATTTTTCAAGTTTTAGAGTTGATTTTAATTTCACCAATGGGTGACACACTTGTGATTGTGCTGGTTATATTTTATCCATGGGTTCTATTTAGTTGCAACCCGATTATATGAGGGTATGCCATCTCATGCATCATTTAGGCACATGCTTGGAATCACATGCTATGCATAGTTCCATACCATATAGGCGCATTATAAATTGCATGTTGTTGTGATAGTTGTTGTGCTAGAAAAGCATAATGTTGTGATAGCTACTTTGATAAATACCTGCTATGTGATAGGGTATTTTTGTGTGAGCTAGTTTATAGAAGGGACACCAAACATTGGTTTTTGGGGAAAATGGGCCCTCATTGACCAGAATTTG
This sequence comes from Viscum album, assembly GCA_963277665.1. Taxonomy (NCBI): domain Eukaryota; kingdom Viridiplantae; phylum Streptophyta; class Magnoliopsida; order Santalales; family Viscaceae; genus Viscum; species Viscum album. The sequence goes on along the minus strand of OY728130.1, from coordinate 2,104,678,454 downwards.
GTGGATAATTGACTATTTATCTTGTAAGAATACATATAAGATGCCAAAATTTGATTCATGGGGATTATGGGCCCTCACTGATCAGAATTTGACACTTAGGTGTTTTTTTCCGTATTGTTTAGGTTCCTGAGTAGTTTCAGTGGCCTACAGTATGGAAACCCCAGGATACATTCCGTGTAGTTCCTCAGACACACGCTGTGTGTTCTTCTGTTCAGAAAGAAAAGAAAAATTTTAATTACACGCCGTATAGTCTCTTCCCGTGTCATAGAGCGTGTGGGAAGGGACACGGGGAAGGGGAAAAGCTTGAGAAAGACATTCCGTGTACTAGATGTACACATCGTGTAGGGTTTACCAAGAGTCAGCCTGTGTAACTAACAACACAGACGGAGGAGACCTTAATACATACACGCCGCGTCCACTAAGGAACATGTCGTGTAGTCTGGCCTGGGGACCTGGCCGTGTAACTAACAAACATGGGTTGGTGTCACATCTTCTTAAACATCCTGTGTACCTGAGGGACACGCCGTGTAGTCTTGATTGGTGACAGACCATGTGGTACTGGCCATGTGGCTAGGAATACGGAGTGGTGTATACGCTGTGTGTGGGTGTAACACACCATGTAGTATCAAGCTGAGTAGTCGGTCGTGCCACGAATGACACGAGAAGTTGTAAATTAAGCCATACATGTCATGTAGATTATATACACGTCGGGTAGTCTTGTTGAACAGGAGCCGTGTGGCATAGCTATGTAAAAGGACATGGGCAGGGGAAGAGAAGTAAGGTACTTGTCATGTAGTTAGTATACATGAGTTGTAGTCTTGTTTTGAAAATCCTGAATGCCTTCTTCCTCCTGTTCCCTTTTTGGTCCCCTCGTTTTTCAGACTGTGATAATTTTGATCTGAGGTGTGCATTTGACCTTGTAGAGTCATGCCGCCGAGATGACCACACATTGTTCTCCTGGAGAGCGGAAACTATTATACTCTAGAGATGGTGGGCCTTGGGGTACCAGTGGATCCTCCAGCAGAGCCAGATGCGGCACCAGCCATTATACCAGACACAGGCGTGGAGGCGCAGTTCCGTGAAGGCTTTATGCGGTTCATGAAGACATTTCAAGGAGCACCGCCGGCTGCCACATCTATGGCTGAGCTGACTCGTATCTTCCAGCATCATCATCCGCCTACGTTTTTAGGTGATGGCGGACCACAGGCTGCGGAATCTTGGATGGGGTCTATGTAGACTATCTTCGATCATCTTGAGACGCCTCCAGGGCGGAGGGTAAAGCTCGCGATGTATATGCTGCATGATTTCACCAAGAGGTGGTGGTATGTTACCACTCAGATAGAGCACTATAAAGACATGTAATGGGAAGATTTTAATATGGCTTTATATGATTTCTTCTTCCCAAATATGCTGAGGGTAGATAGAGCTCGAGAGTTCATGAATCTGCAGTGGGGCGCCATGTCGGTGATGGATTATTCTGATCGCTTCACCGAGCATCAGTGTTTTTCACCCATTCTAGTTGGTGATGAGACGTTGAGGGCTAGACACTTTGAGGATGGTCTTCGTTATGACATCCGAGCACTGGTGAATGTTTTCAGATTGCCTTCAGTATATGCTATTGTGAACCAGGAGCTGATTACAGAGAGGAACCTTTGAGAAGCTATTGGTGTGGGCCAGGGCTATTCGGCACCAGTTTCTGGTACTATTCTTGCTGGTAAGAGGAAGAGACATATGAGTTTCCCTCACGGTGGCAGTACTAGCCAGGTAGTTTCTTCAGGTGGCTCGGTATTTTGCTACCAGTGTGGTAGAGAGGGGAACAAGAGACTGTAGTGTCCATTTGACCTAGTGGAGTGCTGAGCTTGTGGCAAGATGGGTCATCTGTAGCGCTTTTGCAGGGTGTTTTCACCAGTGGCTAGTGAGAGGGGATTTGTGCATACTCCTCATGTGGGAGAAGGACCAGCAGCTTATTACCAATCGAGAAACTAGAATACGTTAGGGCGTGCAGGAAGAGATGGTGGTCATGGCCTTGGTAGCCAGACACCCAGATCTCAGAGGTAGTAGGGCAGGACAGCTCAGGGTAGCCAGGCTCTGTCGCAGGGCCGTGACACTGGGCAGACATATGCAGTGCAACAGACCCTACAGGAGTAGGATCCCAGACCTTATACTATCAGAGGTACTATTCTAGTAGCTTCTGTCTTATCTTCTGTACTTTTCTATACAGGTGCTACACATAGTTTCATATCTGTTCCTATTGTGGAGATCCTTGGGCTCTGTGTTTCTTCATGTTCTTCTACTTTTATGATGCTAGACACTCTGTTGGGAACTAGAACGGTTGGTGTGCGTCAGTTCAAGGAGGGCCCCCTTGATGTTGTACGGTGTCACTTTCTATGGTACCTCTATGTCTTAGAGATGACGTGCTATGATTTCATTCTCGGGATGGACTGGTTGGTTCTCTTTCGAGCCTTTGTAGACTGCTATCATCTGAAGGTGCATTTCACATCACTTGAGGGTGGAGAGTTTCTACACAAAGATGAATGGGATGTTCAGGCAAGTCGAGCTAGACCAGAGCATCGTGGGCGAGGTGCTGTGACAGCCCAGATTGTGGGCTTATATCTGGATGATCAGGGGACTTGTCAGATGGATTTCCCTCTAGTGGTTGATCATTTCAGGGATGTCTTTCTGGATGACTTTTCGGGTCTACCTCTAGAACATGAAGTGGATTTATCTATTGAGCTTGTTCCAGGAGCAGCAACGATGTCCATTCCTCCTTATAGGAAGGCTACACCAGAGTTGCGGGAGCTCAAGAGGCCGTTAGAGTAGTTATATTCAAATGGTACTATCTGACCCATTACTTCTCCTTGGGGGTTCTCTTGTCATGTTTTCTAAGAAGGCAGACATTACCCTCAGACTCTGTGTAGATTATCGAAAGCTGAACCAGCTGACGGTCAAGAACCGACATCCCTTGCCAAGGATTGATGATCTTTTTGAATCAACTTCGTGGAGAACGAGTATTCTCGAAGATTGACATGAGATCAGGATATCATCAGCTTCGCGTGAGACCATCGGACATACCACTTACAAACTTTCTGAGAATATACGGTCTGTACGCATACTTGGTTATGCTGTTCGGACTCACGAACACTCCCGCAGTTTTCATGGCTCTAATGAATCGTGTGTTCCATCTGTATCGAGATTCTTTTGTGGTAGTATTCATGGAAGATATCTTGGTTTACTCTCAAACTCAACATGACCATGCCACCCACCTTGATATTGTATTGAGTACATTGAGAGATCATAAGCTATATGCTACGCTCTCAATGTGGAACTTTTGGATGGACCAGATTCACTTCCTGGGTCATATCATCTCAGAGGAAGGAGTTGCCGTGGACCCAGAAAAGGTGAGAGCAGTAGTTTCCTGGGAGCATCCTAAGAAAATTTTTGAGATACAGAGTTTCTTAGGGATGGATAGTTACTAAATATGCTTTATACAGAACTTCTCCTGCTTAGCAGCGCCATTTTTGGGTTTGACTAATAAGGGTGTGAAGTTTATTTGGTTCGAAGCTTGCGAGACAACCTTTTAGGATCTGAAAGGAAGGTTGACATCCGCACCAGTCCTGATACTTCCAGAGCAAGGGAAGATCTATACGGTTTACTATGATGCATCTGGTATTGGACTGGGAGTAGTCTTGATATAGGGCGATCGAGTAGTTGGGTACGAGTCTTGACAGTTGAGGCCACATGAGAAGAATTACCTGACGCATGACCTCTAGTTGGCTACAGTTATGAATATGTTGTGCTGTTGGAGACATTATCTCTTGGGGGAGCATTTTGTGGGTTTCACCGACCAAAATATTCTCAAGTATATATTAACCCAGTATGACTTGAACCAAAGATAGTGAAGGTGGGTCGAATACCTTCAGTCCTTTGACTTTGAACTTTACTATACACCAGGTAAAGGTAATGCAGGAGCTAATACACTGAGCATGAATACTTAGATACAGGCGGTGTAGGAGGCCAATGGTGAGTGGCGGCTTATGGATTTGTTATCTGAGATGCATTTGGAGGTGCACGACAGTCAGGGTCAAACCTATATTTAATCATTAGCTGTGACTTATACCCTATTTGATAGAGTGAGGATGAGACAACTATTTGATTGAGAAGGCCTAGTTCTACGAGAGTTGGTGGAATGTGAGGACCCTCACCTTGGTTGGACGATAGGCGTGGATGAGGTACTGTGTTTCCATGGACGAGTGTGGGTTCCAGGGGATATACACGATGAGTTGATGTGGGAGTTTCATGCATCATCTTGGGAAGTTCATCCTGGGGTTACCAGGATGTACTGTGACATGATACGTCAGTACTGGTGGCCGGGTATGAAGAGAGAGATAGCTGGTTTTGTGAAGAGATGTTCCACCTGTCAGCAGGTGAAGGTAGAGCATCAGAGGCCAGATGGACTGTTACATTAGTTACCCATCCCAGAGTTGAAATGGGATGATGTCGCGACGGACTTCATGACTGGGTTTCCAAGGTCACCTCGAGGCAATGATGCCATGTGGGTTGTCATAGACAGACTCACGAAGGTAGCTCACTTTTTTCTGATCAAGGACACCATCGGAGTTGACGAGCTCGGGAAGTTGTATATCTGAGTGATCGTACATCTCCATGGGGTTCCTAGTTCTATTGTTTTAGATAGGGATGCCCATTTTACATCTCGTTTCTGGTAGAGCTTTCAGAGGGCACTGGGTACACAGGTGCTTCTGAGAAAAGCTAACCACCGTCAAACTGATGGCCTGTTAGAGCGTACGATACAGGTGCTTGAGGGAATGCTGTGTGGATGCATCATAGAATTTGGGGGCTCTTGGGAGAAGCACATACCCCTGGTCGATTTTTCCTATAATAATAGTTTTCAGGAAACTATTGGGATGTCACCTTACGAGGATTTATAAGGTAGGCCATGCTGATCACCGTTGTGCTGGTTAGAGGCAGGTGATACAGCTTTACTGGGACCACGTCTCATGCATGATACTTCTAAGAAGGTCCAGTTGATTCAGAAGTGGATGGCTAGCTCATAGTATAATCAAAAATCTTATGCTGATCGCCGCAGGTGACCCTTGGAGTTCTTGGTCGGGGATTAGGTTTTCTTGCGTGTTTTGTCGAGGTTGGGACACTGATGTATCAGGATACAGGGTAAACTTTCACCGAGGTATGTGGAGCCATTTTAGATTCTGGAGAGAGTAGGGTTGGTTGCCTATTGGTTGCAGTTACCAAAGAGGTATCGGGCCATGCATGACATCTTCCATGTATCTCAGTTGTGCTGCTATCATTCAGACCCGTATCACTTCTTTCAGCTGGAAGAGGTTGAGATTCAGGTCGATGTGTCCTTTGAGGAGCATCTGATTCGTATCGTGGATAGGAAAATGAAGGTTCTCCGAGGCTGGTCATTTTCTCTCGTACGGGTGCTATGGAAGCATGGCCGAGTGCATGACGAAACATTGGAGCGGGAGACCGACGCACGTACTCAGTGGACAGAGTTATTCTGAGTGTTATCTTCACCACCCTTGGAAGGGCAATTCGGGGACGAATTGATTTAAGGGGGGATGTTTGTAAGAACCCGATTATTATTTCTAAGGTACTGGATTCTTCTTTTCTCTTTTCCTTAAGTGTTTTTAAGAAAATAAGGAATGTGGGAAAAATACTAAATTTTGGGACTACACGCAATGTACTATTCAACATGCCATGTACTTTGGCCGTGTGGGATGAGTACATAGGGTGTGTAGCCATGTTGGCGATGAAGGGTGTAAAGACTGACTACATGCCATGTAGTGGGTGTGTACACGCCGTGTAGTCAGTCGATAAGCATACAGTAAGGCGGTGGAGGAAGCCGCCAGTTGAGCATCATTACACGCCGTGTACTCATGAATTACACGTCGTGTACTCATGTCGACTGATGAATAGTTCCGGGGTAGCCACTAGAGGAACAATTAAATGAAAAGTACATGCCATGTAGTTTTTTTTTCCACTTAAAATTGGCAGTAGCCTCCCCTGTTCATTGGGAAGGCTTAGAACCAAAGGAGGAGTCGGAAGAGAGTGCTGGACCTTTGGAGATCCCCCGATCGAGTACCGGGAATCTGTTTTCTGCACCATCGATCTCCCTGGAACCGCACGGGTGAGTTCTTCCTCCTCCTTGCATAGTTATTACCAATTATTCCTCTATGGAATGTTATTTGAGTTTGAAAAAGGTTTTATTTCACGTCATATCTACGTCGTTCTTGGAAGATTCGAGGATCGTCGTTCACGTATACCGTTCAGGGGCATTTACGGTAGGTGACTTGGTGTTTAAATTCCAATTTCCATGCGTTTTTGTGTACCATTGAGCTAAGAAACCATGTTGGCGTGTCGTGTGGCTGAGGAATTGGATTTTTTAAATAACTAGAATTGTATAGGTAATTAAATGTGATAGTAAATTGTTGTTTGGGATCACTTCCTTGATCAAGGACCACCCCGGGGGTTCATTCATCTGTTTAACCATTTGGCCAGGGTTCCCAAGGGTATTCCATTGTAATAATGTTTATCAAATTTTTTTGAGAGTAATTTTATGTGAATTGCTTGTTTATATGTTGGTTATGTCACGGTTACTTGCGCTTGAGGACATGGTTCTTTTTAGCGTGAGGGCATTGTTTGTTGAGCCTGTGGGTAAGGTACTGCTTATCCTAAGGGAAAAGTTCTATTTTGCCTAAGGGAAACATTTCTTATTCCTGAGGGAAATGACATCTATGCATGAGGGTGACACTTCCTATTCCTAAAGGCAATATCAGTTATGCCTAAGGGAAATTCCTGAGGGTGAGATTCTGATTACCTGAGGGTAAGGGTTTGCGTGTCTAAGGACACTAGCTGTTTACATAGGAAATTGATTATAGTGATTTCCTTAAATTAAATGATGAAATGAATAATAAAATGGAAATATAACTGGTAATTTTAGTAAATTTTTATTACTTCTTAGTTTATTGCATTTTACTGAGGCACACTGTTGTTTTATGTTTACGCACAGTTGAGTACGAGCCTTTGGTGGGTGCCTACTGGGATTTATTTCTCACACCCTGTTTGGGTCATTTCTTCGGCCCACACAAATTACGTTTCTACAGGTGTGGATAAGGGAAAGGGTCCCTATACAGGTACTTGATTGCTGGTGAGGAGTGGGGGAGCATGGGAGCAGGCATATGCTCGCGATGCTAACAGCTGTCTTGTTTTGTTTTCCTGTACTCTACATTGTATTTTACTGTATTGTTGTGTAACATGTTCTGGATGTTTTCATAGAACATGAGACATGTTTCATCATTATCTATATGACTGTTAGTTATCTCTTCCTACATTTTTTTATTCTAAATGCGTATGGTTTATTACTTCTGCTATTGTTGTATGTTGTAAATTTTATTCCACTGCGCACACATTGAAAAATGAAGGCATAATTTCCCCACTATCAGACCTGGACCCTCGCTGCTATTCGGAAGCCTCTGGCGTTTGGGGAAATGCGCTTGAGGTCATGTGACCAACCGGGTTCGGGGAACATGTGGTGTCGCACCCGGATCCGGGACGTTACATTTTTAAATAGTTTATATAAAGTGGAAGCACCCTTTAAAGTTTTGAACTGAAAAGGGAAGCCTTTCATATGGATAAAAATGTTCTAGTAGAGCTTTCAGGAGTTGAGTCATGGGTTGATGAGTTCTCTCATTTTGATATTTATAGAGGAGGGTGTAAACTATATAGTGTTATGTGATGCATCAAGGACTAGGCTCGGTTGTGTTATGATGTAGATATTGGAGGTGATTTTCTATGGCTCACATCATTTGAGACAACATGAGTAAAACTACACAATCCATGATATTGATTTAACAAAATTAGTCTTTGCACTAAATATGTGGCAACACTACCTAATGGGTGAGCAGTTTATCATATAATATGACAAAAAGAGTATAAATTATTTCTTCTATTCGAAGAATATTTACATGATATAGATAAATGACTAGAGTTCCTCTAGTACTATGAATTTTATATTTTCTGTACTTCTCTGAAGGGTAATGTGGTGAAATAAACTATCAACCAGAGATCTAATTCTTAGTTGTTGGTTGAGGTGTCTAAACAGTTAGCCTCTTCATATGTTTCCTTATTGGAAAAGGATAGTACTTCATATACACAATTGATGGTTGTTACCCCACCACTTTTACAGTGTTCCAAATATTCTAAACATGTATATATCAACTATAATACCTTACATTCACATATATCCACTGGAAAAACTCATAATTGATATTATGAATGTTGGGAGCATGATATCATCTTCAAAGGATGGAAAATGGTACCTTCGATTTTGTGGGGTGAGGTGAAGAATAAGTTTTATACGTCCACTTTGGTGGTATATCTAGTTGTTTAAAATATGTACAAGGAAATCCAATTTCAGTTTTGGTGGTGAGGAATGAAGAGTTATGCTACATAGTTTCTCTCTCGGTGCCTCACTTATCAGTAAGGGAAGGGTGACTACTAGGTTCTAGTGAGTTAAACTAAACACCTTGAGGATCCAAAGTAATAGTGGGATTACATACCCAAGGAAATTTTGATGGGGTTACCAAATATTCTCATGGGACACAATGCCATCTAGGTGATTGTAGAACCACTCACCAAGTTGTCCCACTTCATATACATTAGAGAGTAGAGTTCAGAAGAGATATTGGGATGCCTCTACATGTTAGTGATCATCCAAATCCATGGAGTTCCCTGAAATATAGTTTTAGATAGTGACACTCGCTTCACATCATGATTATGGAGATGGTTGTAGGAGGCCTTTGGGATTCAATTTCACTTCAGCATTATAATTCACCCCTAGACTGACTGTAACATCCCATTATGGACTTATCAGGATATAAAGTGATTTTATGTTGTGTAACTAGGTTACTCACCATGTAATAATTTCTTGGTATAGGTTGTGATAGGGGATTCACGTTTTGAAATATTACACATCAAGAATGGTGGTTTCATGTCATGAATATTTTAAATAATGGATTTTTAATCCAAGGAAACCGATTTTATGGTGTACCTATCCAATGTGTAATTCATGATTTGAGTGGAGGTTTCATGTTGTGTAATGTCCCACATACAATTTTAAAAGATAGCGTGTGGTTGTTTTGTTTCAAATCCTTCTCCATTTATTGGTGTCTCTCAAACTAAGTAAGTTCCATGGAAATTTTGAGAGACTCAACCCCTTCTTGGTTGATCCGTTTGACACTCGATTCCATTTTGGATATGGTGAGTCTCTTTGGGTATGTAACCTTTTCGTTTCTCTGTTGATTTTGATCATAGTATCACCATTGGGTGGAATCTTTGGATCTGTTGGTCTAAGGTTAGTGATTTTTCTAGGATTCATCTAAGATCCATTATGTGATCTAGTTTTGAAGGCCTTTCCTTCCATTAGTTGTGGTGTGGTGGGAGTTTTTATTTGAGGTATGTGGGTTTCCTCTCGTCCACTAACCCCTTGACTTCTAAATTGAATATATATTGATTTGGATTTGATTCTATGGACTTTTTTTTATGGTTTTAGGTTTCATTGATTTTGGATTCTTTTTACAGGAGTGTGTGAACTAATTTTTGAGGTAGGTGGTTCTATCTCTATCCTATGTTGATGAACCTAGTTATCTTTCATTAAAAACTTTTTTATATATTTGAATTGGTTTGATTGTTTTTTGTGTGTTGAAAAGGTTTTTTATGAAAAATGTTTTTACCTGGTTATTGATAAATGGAGTGAAATTGGGTATTTTCAATGAATTGAAAGGGAATTTGTGAAATGGTTTTTAAAAAATCAGAATGAATTGTGAAAAAGAGTATACAATTTACATGGGGTATTTAGGTGGAAGGTTTATATTGGGGCCATCATCTATTGTTTTTGGATTATCGATGAGTTTTTTCTTGGTTACTTCCTTTATTTCTTAGGCTCGTTGTTCTAGGGGACCAATATTTAAATTTTGGGGGGTTTACTCAGGGGGTATTATTCTACTTCCTAGGACTATATTCTAGGATTAAAATTTGTGCACTTTTTCGATTAATTGTATTAATATTAGTATGTGGTCTAAACCTACAGCATTACTTGGTTTTGTGATATCTGTGCTTTTTTTTGATTGCTTGGATTTAGGAGTTTTCCTTGATATGCATGATTATGCTTATGAAAAATGATATTTAAAATTTTCTTTGAAATTTATATACATTTTTTGTTTAGAACTGTGGAAAAAGAGAAATTTTAACCATGTTTTTTATAAAACTTCCTCACTAATTATCATGCCATGTTATATTTAAAATGAGTATACATGTATTTTTATAAAAAGACTAGTTATGGAACACCTAGGTGGGATCCTACTGACCCTGTTATATTACACCCTACAAACCTCTTCGGTGGTGCATAGATCTTTGTTTACCTTTTAGTGCAGGGAAAGGCAAGGCACTGTAGTGAGGCAGTGAGGTTCATGTCATCTCGTAGGGTAGATGGTGGTGATATGGTGGGATTATATACCTACCATCATTTGGACAAGCTATTTGGTTTTTAGTTCATTGAATTTGGACATGTATTTGTGTTTTTAGATAATTTTATAGTTGTTTTTTCTACTGTTTTCTTATAGTTATGGAAAATATGTCTTCTTTAGCTTCAATGATTTCTTATTATTTTGTATATGTGTGTGTGTGTGTATTCCATGTGGTTGTTCTAGAAGGGAGAAATTGTTCCCACTATTGTTTTTTTCAATTCTCATGTACTTGTTTCCAGCTCGTGGGGATCGGGAATGCCCTTCAAGTATGTAATGGAACGGGTCAAGTGCTAGGTTTGAAGGAAACCCATGTCGGTTTATTAAAATTAGAAATCATAGGAGGTTTTTCCTCAATATTCCATGTCTTGGGACATCTGTTAAACTAAAGATAGGACATTTAGGACATGATAAGTGTGTTTTGATAAGATCCAGGCCAGCTCTTGTAGTAACGAGGCTCAAGTTACCAGGGTACATTGCGATGTGTATCTCTAGTACTTTTTTGTTTTAAAAATATATAATTTTTCTTATGGTTTTTCAAGTTTGAACTGAGATTTGATCTTTTGTCTGATCATTCTTATGTTTCAGTGTGCCTTAGTATTCATCGGAGACATCTTCCATGAGTTCCTCCGGAAGGTGCAACAGATTCTCCACAAGGAAACCCACAAATAAATTAGAATATCATAAAGACTATTCTACGTGTAGTTCATGTTGTTGGTCAAGGTGAAACATGAGTTCCAAATGTAGTGCTTAAGGTACAATTAGGAGATGGAGCAGAGAGATATCGATCTCAGGAGTTCTTACATGAGATGTCACCATGTTTTAAGTGAAAGAAAAAACCTCAATAGGTGGAGGAATGGATGGACATGATTGATCAAATCCTATACTTTTTGGAGATACCTATGAATATTAGGGTGAAGTGTGGGGTGTGTTATACTTGAGGTCATTGGAAAATGATGGTGGGATTTTATATTCCATGTAGACAGACACGTGGGCTTGGATTGGACGGTTTTCAAAACCCTGTTCTTTCAGCATTTTTACCCACAAACCTTAATTGTATAAAAGTCTATATAGTTCCCATATTTACAATAGGAAGATAATTTTGGGTCATAAAACACCAATCATTTTTATAATCTTGTTCTTTTTTCCCTGAATGTGTTGAATAATGATCAGATAAAGACTCAGAAGTACCTTCAGGGTTTGAAACAAGATATCAAATTTCATGTGTTTATGCTGAATATTTCGACCTATGAGGAGACCATAGATAGAGATTTTATGGCTGAAATGAATATGGTATGAAAGGTTGTTTTTTTTCACCACTTCTCTTCTATAAGTTGGAAGTATCAGTGGAAATAATGGGAAGAAGAGGAAATAACAAGATTATCGCAAGAGTAGTGGAGGTGGGTCTCAACAGTGGTCCTCCTCTGCACCAATTATTACAGCAGGTAATGTGACTTTGACTTTGTATCAGTGTGACAAGGGAGTACACACCCGGTGTTGTTGTCCTATGCTCATGAAGACATGCAGTTTGTTTGGATGTGTTGGTCACTTACAGTTCTTCTTTCAGGATACGACTATTGTTTGTTTTGTTCAGGGTTTGTTTGCTAAAAAGGCTACCATGGTGCTGTAAGAATCATTATGGACTATACGGATCCAGACATAAGCCTCAAGACTGAAGTATTTTCATTAAAAATATTTGTGTCCAGAGGAAGATAATGTATGTCGTGTAATAGTGAGAGGTACTATCCTTATTACATCTTAACTAGAAATTTCTTAATTTGATATTGGTTCCTCCCCCTCATTTATATCTACACATTTTTTTTGATTTTCTCAATATTTCAAGAGAACTAATTTCTTTTACAATGAATTTAGAAACACCTATTGGTACAAGGATATAGAATGGGTTCAAGTGTCCTTCTTGTTTGTTGACAATATCCAATACAGTATTATTCTATGGTTTTCTCATTCTTAATTTAGATCTTTTTGATATCATTATCGGTATGGATTGGCTTGTCGCTCATCGAGCAAAGGTTGGTTTTTATAATCGTAATGTTTTTTTCTTACATCTGATTGGAGATCTCATTTGTTTCAGGCAGACTTAGACATGAGGTTAGGTCATGGAGGACTTTCCCACTTATAGCTCTAGACTTTGTTGTCTAATATTGTGTTTGTGCCCAATAATGTCTCCCTTGTAATTGATTTTCTTTTTGATGTTTGAGACTTTACTAAAATTTTCCCAGATGACATCTCCAGTCTTCCCCTATAGATAGAGATGAAGTTTATGATTGATCTAGTTCTAGGTACAAAAACAATATTGATACCTTCTTATCATATGGAACTATCAGAGATGAAAGATCTCAAGATTCGGTTGGATGACCTGCTAGAGAAAGGGTTTTTTCACCCTATCATTTCACCTTGGGTAGCACCTATACTATTTTCTAAGAAGTCATATCATTCACTTCATTTACATGTGGACTATAAAAAGTTGAATCAGGTGATGGTTATGAAAAAAAAAAACTGTTTTCCTAATGTGGATGATCTATTTAATCCGTTTATCAAGGGAAATTGGTTTTCACATATCAATCTTCAGTCGAGTTATCATCACCTTAGTGTTTGGGAGTTTGATATATCGAAGATATCTTTCAGGAGAAGGTATGGCCATTATTAATATTTTGTGATGCATTTTGTTCTAACTAACTATCCTATCGTTTTTATGGATATGATGAATCATATATTCCATCAATATCTTGACACTTTTGTGGTAGTGTTTGTGGATGATATTCTGGTTTATTCCAAATCCGAGAGTGAGCATGAGCACCATGTGAGTTTGGTGATGGAAATTTTGATAAGTCACCATTTGTATGGAATGATGTATAAATGTATTTTTTGGATTAAATATGTGATGTTCTTGCGGCACAAAATTTCAAATTGTTCCATATCATTTGATCCAGGGAAGGTAAAGGTTTTTTTGTCATAGAAAGAACCATAGAATGTCATTGAGATACAAAGCTTCCTTGGTCTTGCTGGATACTACCAATGGTTTTCAAGGACTTCTCTAAGATGGAGTCACCATTAACTACTCTTATTAGAAAACTAGTGAAATTAAATTGGGATGCTATGTGTCATACTTCGTTCAATGAAATAAAAAGGATTCTTACATCATCACATATTTAGATCTTACCTGAGCTTGGTAAGAGTTATGTTGTTTTTTTTCGATGCTTCAGGTGCTGGTTTGCGATGTATTTTTATATAAGATGACCATGTGGTAGCTTACAGATCTCTTCATCTTCGACCACATGAAAATAATTACCCCACTCATGATTTAGAGCTTGTTGTAGTCAGACATGTGTGTATGTTTTGGTGGCACTATCATTTTGGAGAAAGGTTAACAATATCCTCGGATCATATGAATGTAAGTATTATATTTTATAATAATGACATGAATCCCAAAAAGAGACAATGGGTAGAATACCTTCAAATTTTTTAATTTGTTATCACCTACACCCCAACAAAGGGGAATGCTTCTGCAGATGGTCTTAGCAAGAATGTATTGTTAGAGGATATCTTGTAATTGAAGGATGAGTGATACATTATGTGGTTTTTCACTCAGTTGCACCTAGATGATCAAGAGGATGTTTCAAGCATGGTTCTATCTATCATTTAGTTATCATCATCTCTCTTGGAGTCTATCTTGAAGATTCAACAGTAGGATGATGAGTTTCAAAATAGTTTATAAAGCCATTATGGTGGGGATGCCATTTCAAGTTAGTATATTTCTTCAGATGGCATGCTTAATTTCAGAAAAATGATTGTCATCACAATATCTGTGATGAGTTTAGTATTTTTCAATTATCATTATATGTTTAGATCTAATGATGGTGATTCTTAATGGTGAATATGATCTAGGGGATATCATAGTTCAAAAAATGTAATTTATTTCTATTTAATTTTGTGTTTAAATTTATGCACATTTAAGGGATGTAGTCTTCCAAGGTGTATGATACATGGTTTCATGTATTTTTATAATAATTATCTATTATGACTGAATAAAATGTTTTTAGTTTGATCAATATCTTATATAAATTACTTCCTACTCAGGTTCAAATATTTCAATAGAATTGAAAAACATAAGTACGAATGATAGAAACATAGTTTATAGAAATAAAATGTGTCTTAAAACATGGGGTGTTACAAGATAAACATAAAAAAATTATAGTTAAGGATAATACATAAAAGAAATTACTTAGTGAAATTGAAAATATGAAATATATATATAAGATAATTCTCCCAATAAGAGTATTATGTAACATTTTGTATTTATCAAATTTTGGGGATTTCAAGTCAAAAAATGAAGAAACTAAAATGTAAAATTCTCAAAATGAATAGTTAATGACTTAAAAAAATTCTATTTTTTTTTTATAAAAACATTGTATTTATTCTCAAATTGATCCCTGTGAAACCCATCCCCCCAATTATCATGGTAAAAATTCCATGATGACTTCTAGGTTGATAATATTTGTGAGATAAACTACCTAGAGAAATATACACCCTATCCCTTTACATGTGTAGATAGACTATAAGAATAATATAATTACACTAAAATTATAATAAGATGGAAAATAATAACTAGATGGCTATACATACTTTTCTCATTCTTATTTTAAATGGTCTTTAGATTGTTTCCATCATCCCAGGCTTGATTTAGTTTATGAGTTTTCTAAAAATTATATATAGTTTTAAAAAATTTAATTTTCTTCTCTTTGTGTGTTGTTACCTTATCTTTTTTATTTCGATTTTTTAAATTATTATTATAAAGATCTCATAAATGGTATGATTTAGACATGGGGATCAACCTTATTGAAAATTTATGGTTCTAGAGTTCATGTTTTTTTTATTCTAGGGATTTGGGAAATTCAGAAGTATAGGGTAGTAAAAATACATTGATAGTATTACCCTATTTTCTTTCACATATATAAAAACATTATATCTCCTAATACTTGAAACATTATTGTGTAATGAGATCAATGGTTTATGTTGTGTGTGGACTCACAGTTATGATCAATTTAATATGATTATGGGTAGATTAATTATGAGCTTCATTGAGTGTTATTTCTAATCAAAAAATACTTTTTGGTGATGATGTGTGTAAAAAGTTAAAAAATACGCTATTATTAGGTTTAAGAAATCATGGTAGTGAGGTAATAAAGGATCATTATTGTTGAATCTGAGGGTGCATCCTTTAATTAAATTTATTATTTTCTATACTCTCATTTTTATAACTATTTTTATTTAACCATTTTCATTTCAACCCTAATTAAAAAAACCAAAAAATATATGTACATGAGTTTTGGGTCTTATAGGACTAGATCCTTGATATAAAAACATATTGGTAACACTAATTTGTACACAAGGATTTTAAATTTGAATTTAACAGCCCTCCACAATGGTGTCCTATCATCCATACTCCCCACAAACTTGGTTCATCATTACCATTATTTATAGGATATTCATATCATTATCACCCAACTTTTATAGATAATCATGATTAAAATTTGATGTTATTGAAGTCATCTTTTAGAAGTGTTATATCATTTAAACTCTCAAAAAGCGACACTATTTCAAATTTGACTCATGTGGCCACCTCGAATGAACAACATGTTATATTCTATGCTCATTCTATAAAACATGTGCAGAAACTTATATTTTCTATCTAAAAAATTGAGATTAAATCTTTCCTTGACCCTAGTATTTGACATATCCCTTCTGACATTCACAAGTATCTAGTCTCAGTTTTGGTGTTCACATCATACTTTCCCACTATATCAATATTCTCATAATTAGTAACATATTCCTTTTAAAATATTATATAATTATAATTTCACATAATCCCCCTCTCAAATTTTGAGTGGAATAAAACCTTGGAATCAATGATCAATGACTATAGAAAAAATGAAATACTTCGAAATAAGTATCATTTTTCTTTAGTCAAGGTGTCTATATAAATTTTTCATTTAAAAGAACTTTTAAATTTTGATTTCTTTTTCCAACAATATTTCTTCATGTTCCCCTTATTCCCATTATTCTAGCATGTGGATTTATTCCCGGATAACTTCCCTCATAACTTCTCGCTCTTCGTTATCTCATTCTTTTGACATTGATTTTCCCTTCTACCAGCACATCCTCTATATTCCACACTGAACACCATTTCAATATCACTATAGACTTCCTTCATCCAAATATCATCATTCAAAAAAACTTCTCAAAATTATTTAAATTCCAATTCATTATTTTAACTAAAGTTACTAATATTTTAAACCATCACATCACAATATTCTTGAAGTGATGAAATAAGAATTAAATCCCACATGATTTTAGTGAACTCAACCTTCACTAATTCAAGTTATCTTTAAATAGTATTGAGAAAATTTACATGATCATCTCACATCCTTCATACTAACATTATAATGAAAAAAAATCATTTCAATGTGAGTACGTTTTTTATTTGGGAAGGCTTCTCACACATGTTTTAAATCTTCACTATAATTTCACTATTTTTCCCCTCTGAGTTGTACAATTCCACATTCTATAACAACATCATTCAAACTAATACAAGTTATTTTTGGTCAATTATTTAACATTAGTATTTTTCTATTATATCTAGATTCACACCCTAAAATGGAATCTTAATCTCTTTATAATAATGATAGTCTTTAATTATCACTCTCTTGAATCTAAAGTTTCATCAGTCAAGATTCTAAATATAAATCATTATTTACCACAATTTCATTCCTTCAGAATCATTAATCCCCAAATTAAATAAAAAAAACTAAGGAAGAACCTCTAATGGACTTCAACCAAGAACTGATATAACTTGGTGTGCTATGAACACAAATTCAAAAACCCCTTCTAGAACATCACTTGTAGAACATGGTCAAAAGTTTTAGAGTTTGGAAGCACCAAATTACAATATCTAGAAAATCATACCATGATCTAATTACTTATGCTATATCTCTTTGATATCCTATTGATGTTATTAATTTACACACGTGGTAACACAAAATAACTCATGTTCACAAAAAATAATGAATTAAAAGGATTTACATTGCTTGGAACATAATAATATTACATATGAGAAATACTATTACTCTTTATTACTAATGGAAAATAATGATTATAATATTTATAATAAAAAATAAATGATATCATCTCTATTATAGAATATTCCCATTTTTATATGAGATTTTACCTCAATTAGATCTAAAAAATTAAATTTAATCTAGAAGAAGTCAAGAGAAGGGACCCTATAAACAAAAGATCATTCAACCTTGATTAATAGAATAATACAAATATGTCACTCTAAGGAAACCCATGAAATAATCTATAAATATAATCACTATTTAATAAATCATACATCCCCTGATTTCAGTCATCTAGTTAATAAAAAAATAATCCAAAGATTTAGCACTTTTATAATATTCTACCAATGAAAATAAACCAAAATATAACTAAAATTGGTCGATAATGTAATAAAACGTTAAAAAATATCAAAACATAAAAAAGTGGATATAAATACTTTAAATATCTTCATGAGAATAAAAATTATGGAACCCCTTGTAGAGCCTCACTAATGGAACAAGGTGAAAAATTAAAGATTTTTGTAGAACCTAATTGTAATGTTTGAATGATGGAAATAATTTCAAAACACACACACTAAATCACCTTCATATCCTTCAGGTGTTCTAGAGCACACATAATAAGAAACAAAAAATAATTCACACTCATAACTCATAAGAATCGAAATGGATTTATGTTGTTAGCAAAAAATCTTATTAAATGGGGTAAACACAATCACTCTTTATTACTAATGGAAGAAAATAATTATAAAATTTCCAATACAGAAAAAATGATCCCACCATTCTATTTATAAGAAATTCCCATTAGTAGATATGGTGTTACCACTATCTAATCTATATATCCCATCTACACAACCTTTAAATCAATTTAGGTGTCCCTCTATCCAGTCAAGACCACTGGCTAATGTACCAACTCAACTTTCCAAAATCTGGCAATCAATACAACAGAACTATTAAACCTTACATAACCCTCATGGAAATTTTTAAATAGATTTTTCAATCCACCATGATAATTTTGTACATGTAATTTAGAGTTATTCCTTTCTGATCTAGTGCTCTTTATAGACTCTATCATCCAAATATAGAAATTATTATTTCTTTCACGAACTTCCACTCTTTCTATGGCTTCTAATTAAGGTTTTCCTTGGTTCTGTTATCCATACTTTCATATAGTTCCTCTAGTATAATTCATGAATCATTACTTGTATATTGTATATTGACTTATGCATAAAATATTTTCACTAAAAACTAACAAACTCCCAATTTAAAATTATTTTCTTAGCTCCATCAATGTCCTTTGCATCATGTTATCATTTTATAATTTTTTCTTTCTTCCTTCCATAACAAAAATTAGTGAGTCTCAATCATTTATTTTTTGGACAACAAAGTCCCACTGTCTCCAACACCTCTTCCTTAATGAGTTTTCAAATTAAGTGATTTTTCAATTAAATGTTTTTGGTCTTAATTTTAAACACAACATTATCCATATTATTTAATTCCTTCCATTTGCCATATAATTACACACTATAAAATTTCTTTCTTCAAAGGTATTTAAATAATCCCTTCAACCATGTCATCTATATCCCTATTTTTGTTATCATAATGTACTCTACTTTCATTGTTCTTTTCCCAACACATAATACATTCTACAGTTCTAACCGAAAACCAATTAGTGAGAGGATGAGTAGCCTATCCATGTATGCAGTTTTAGCGACCACTCCTTAGGGTAACTAATGTAGGATTTGGTTTTCACCCAACTCATATCATTTTTATACTCAATTTGATATTCAATTATCGTAAATAGACACCCCAATCAAAATTTATTATTGTTTAAATCTTAAATTTCATTTTAAACCAATACTAGATTTTTAATCGTGATTAAGGGTCATAATAATGCTTTAAAATATTTTTAATGTCAAAATGAAACATTTTTCAATAGTCCTAGAAAGTGGAACAATTATTAGACTATATACCCACAAATAAAAATTAATGCCTCTAAAAACAAAACACAAAGTTTGGGTTTTCAATTATGGGGACCATTCACCACCCACTATCTTACCTAAATTCATTTAGGGAACTGTTTTTTATACTATATAACCAGTGATAGATACCATGTAGGTATTGAAATCACCCAATTAAGAACTAAATTTCGTAATTTTACCTCAAAAATAAAATCCCAATCATTTAACATCAATATATATCAAAATATGTTGATATATAATAATAATTATTTGAAAATTATAGAATTTTAATCATATTCCCCTCCAAACCCCAAATTCAAATATATTTCAACCAAACCAATCAAATCCAATACCAATAGCCATAATTCAAAATCATTTATACAAATATGATAGAAACATAGAATTTTCCAGCTATATACATTTTTTTCTTTTTTAATGACGATGTTAGGAATAGATATGTAGTTGAATATTGGTGGATATGTTTTGAAAATTTGGTTATTATAGAAAATAATGATTGGTGGTTTCACCCTATTTTCAGATGATTCATGGAAATAATAATGGTCCAACTATAGTTTTGTTTAGTTGTTTTTCGTTCTAGGTTTATAGTTTAAGTTTTCCACCTCCATTTTAATAAAGGTTTATGTCATGGAAATTTCTTATAGTAAATAGTTGGATTTTTAGGTAGGCATGTTTATTTAATAAAATCCATTTAATCCACACGGAATGATAAAATGGAAATTTTTTGTGTTATAGTTCACAACAATATGTTTAATAGAACATTATACCTTGGTAGAGATGTGGAAGAAGCATAAAAATGGTGAATGCAGGTGATCTATGGAAAGATGGATCAAGGTTTGAGTAAATATAAAGGGTTTATTGTGTATTGGATACCATTATTCAATAGTGGTGGTTAAAAAAATTTATAGAGTATAATTCATAATGATTTAAGAGGTGATATGGCCATATTACTCGTAGTGGATTTCAAATATTCTCTAACCAACTAACTGTGACACGGTCTGGACCTCACCATGCTTTGGTGTGGTAACCTATATTTTTAAAATATTTTTAACTTCTATCTTATCTCAATTAGACTATTTTGGTATCTCTCAAACATTAGATGTTCTTAGGTTCCACTTAAGGTGGTATTTCATGCTTGTGGTGGATCTAAATCCATATGCTTCATGTGATCAATCACTTGTGATCCAAGGAGACATTTTCTTCATAAATTATTCATTATTACCTCATATTTTATTCTCATAAGGTTATTGTAAATATATATCCTTATTCTTGTTGATGTTTAATCAAATTCTAATTGTAGGGTTGATGTTTATAGTTTTTACATGTAAAACGTTTTATTTTGTTGTTGTTTTATCATAACTTCTATCTCATTCCTCTATTTTTTTCTTAGGTTTCAATTGAGTTTGGGGAATCAAAATATATCTCCATTTTATGTTAAATTTGAAATTAACATGATTTTATTTTTTTAGGTTTAATATTTGAAATTAATCTAATCAAGATAATATATGTATAGTGAATGTATAAATTAGAAAGTGATATGAGAATTTTTTACATTATTCATTGTTATTATTGATATCTCACTCTCTCACAATTAAAAATTTTATTAAGAGGAAATAATTCCAAAATAAATAAGGATATCGGAGGTGTTGAATTCCAAGGTCCTACCCATGAACTATATTATTACAATTTGGGGGAAGGAAACTAGAATTTGAGTAAATTCTAAGAGATTCCTCTTGATAATACTTAAAATAAAGATTGTGGCCACCATGTTCCTCCCACTTCTGGTATAAAAAATATAAAATCCCTAATAAAGGATATCAATGTTGGTTTTGATATGGTATGTAAAAGACTAATGGGTAGTAAAATTCCTTAATAAAAAGTCTACCAAAAAGGAAGAGTCAGTTTCAACTTCAATCAGAGCAAAACAATAAGGCTTAATAAGTATGAGTCTACTAATCCCAGAACAGGCTTATACTATAAATTTATTACCATTTCCATAGAAATATATTTGATTTGTGACAATAAAACCCCTAGTATCTCAAATGATACCCCTTTCCCTCATGGTTCCATTATCACATACACCATCCATTTTAAGTTTAAGGCCTAAACGATGTGTTTTCCAACACATTTTCTTTTCTGGTAACCTACATTCTCCAACTATATCGTCTTGTGTGTTAGTAGGACATAACTTATACAGGTATGTGGAGATATTTATTCCCTTAATCATATAAGCAAGGCATATAATAATAGAAATAGTTTTTTACTTTTAAGCTCAATAAAGTGTTATTCAGTGCATGATGTCACAATGCATTACATGCTTCCCAGATCCTTCTAAAACCGATAGTGATACAAATGCTATGAATATTAATTTCATTAGGTATTCCCTTATAGTTAAGAAACTATGTGGAAATTAAATTGACCAAAAACCCCAACTCAAATTAGATCCCGACATAACTCCCAAGTAACAACTAAAATAACTAAACCCACATTCCATTATGAAATAGATGAGACATAACTTTCGTTATTGTTGAAGTCTTATCTAAATGATTGAGGTGCTAATAATGTTGTAGTGATTTTATTTTCCTGATGATATGATGCATAATATTAAAATTAGTAAAATAAATTAGTGATGGTAAATTGTAAAGGGTTGTAGAAATATTTAATATATGTTGATTTTGTTTAAGTATAAATAATAGAGTAAGTGATAATTCATGAATAAATAATGATTTTTTCTTAATTATTATTTTCTATAATTATGTTTTTTTGTTTTTGTTAGAAATAATATTGGTGAGGTTCCATGATTTGGTATAGGTAGGGGGTTCTTGTATTTATTTAATATGGTAATTCATGATTTACCACCATGAGTATTTGTATAGGTGGTGTTGTGGTTGTTGGAATTGTTTTTTTGATATAGTGGTATGGAAGATTGGGTATTATAATTTCATAGTTATAAATTAATATGTAATGATAATGAAATAAATGATTAAATAAATATATTAAATAAAATATGAATATCTTGTGGTGATAATTGTAATGTACTAGAAATAATAAATATATTATTTAGGGATTTTTTAGCTTATAGATGAAATGGTGGTTGATTGATTAAAATATTATAAATAAATTTTCCTAGAAAATAAATATTTTTGAATATAATGAATAAATATAAAAAAATCTAAAGATTCTTGTTTTGAAGAATGTTTGAAGTCATGTTTTAATGATTTGTGTTTTTTGTGTGGTTAAAGGTCGAAATATTTGCGGGAATTGTTGGCGAGATTATGGTTTGATGTCATAAAGGTGTTATATAAGGAATATTAAAAATTATTTGTCATTCCCCACCACCCATGTTGGTTAATGTGATTGATTCCTATATGAGTCCTTGAGTTTATTGTGTTTTAACTGATATCTTGAATCTGGGTGATATGAATGGTTGTCTAATCCACCATTACACTCTTTAATAAAGACAATTTATATGTTGTGATGGATAAAAGTTATGGTATGAGTCAATGTGGGGATGGTTGGATGATGAGGTAGTAGTGTTGTTATGTTGTTGTGTCATTGATGTCGTTATATGGTTATGTGGTATGTGGTTCGGTGTATATTGAATTAATTAGATCACAATTTTGTATTTCTTTCAGGTGTGATATAAACTAGTTCAGTGGGGAAAAAGGTTTGAATTACCATTCAATATATATCATTTTTTTATTTTATTACTATCATGGTATGTAGTTTTAGTGAGTGAGCCCTGTTGTGGTAACTGTGATCCTTTTACATTTTTATGAGTGGTTTTATAGAGTTTCCTACTTAGTAAAATTGTAGTTCCACACCACTATAATAATTTTTTTAATAAACTTTCAAGGCATAACTAGTGATCAGGCTAGATTTTACTAGCTTTGGGTGATCATGTTTCCATGACTAACCATCAGAGAAGTTAAATTTTTCTATTTGGTATAAATTTTTTTTATGAATGATATTTCATGTATAATAAAATAATTTTATTATTTTTGTTATTTAGTTTGAGTTTATTTGTTTTTTTCATTAGTTCCTGATATTTATGAGATTAATTCCTCCCATTTTTATGTTTTACAACCTCTCAGCTAGTTTCCAACCTTTGTAACATTTAATTTGTGATTCAAGATTCTCACTCAACATAAATAAGGGATAAGGATGGGTTCTAGTAGGGACATGTCATGAAATAGTTGTATAAGAGCTATGTATGAGATATATGAAGAATTTTATAGTTAGGTACTAGTGTTTATTGCATTGGTTTAGTGAGGAAACAATGTTATTTGATCTTAGTATATGATATAGGAAAGGTATAATGGCTAGTTAGTAGATAGGGATCCTATGATCTAATGTAAAGAGTTTAAGATTACTACACATACTATGGTGATATGACACAAATTATGGGGCGAAGAACCTAGTTTTCTCTTGCATCATTCTTCTTTACACTTGTGTTTCAATTATAAAAAATTTTATGGATAAAAAATGATTTAATTAAATGATCTTAAAATGGTATGTATATCCTAGGAATATGGGTTATTTTGTATATATGGTTAGTATAAGGCATCTTTGTATATTAAATGTTGGGGTGGTATGGTAGAATGATCCATTTGATTGTATGAAGGATGATCTTGAGCATGAGGATTTATTAATGAGGTAATTTAATGAGTTCTAGTGTCATGTATTGATAATGTATGAGGTTATTGTATCCAATCTAGAGATAGAGTGGTGATCAGAGGATCTTGATATTTATTTTAGTCTAATCCATGGTAGGAAAGAGTATTTTATTATGTTTTCAATTATTTTGTTCAAAGGATCTAATTTTTAATTTAGTATTCTACTTATTATTGATCATGAGGAGTAATATGTATCATTGGACATGTTCTATTTTTATTCCTAAGTTTATTTTTTCACTCAGATGTAAATGTTGGTGTGGTGATGGCTATTTGTTTTTCTTGAATAGGGAATATTGAGTGTGTAGGAATTTGGAATTTGATTCATGGATCTTCTTTTCTGTGCTTTTAATATTCTTCGAGATAAGGAGAACGGAACATGGAATTTTGAGTAGTTGTTTCCTTCAAATATTCAAATACAGGTTAACCATATTCCTTTTACAATGTATCTTCTGGTGTTATAAAAGGATGAGATGATATGTAAGATGATTTCATGTACTGGGATATCTTAAGAGTGAATCCATCTAAACATCCTAAGGAGTTAATTTATGGATAAAGATTTTCAATCTTCTTTAGAGTCGGGGTTTTGGATAATGGTAAGTCGGTCTCAGCAGAATTCATTACGTTTATATAGGGATATTATTTATTAGGCCTCTATTATGAGATTTGGTATGTGTTTCTTTTTTATAGTGGTTATAGCCATTGAAAATTAAAGTGTATAACCATCCTCACTGGTTAGTGTGAGGAAGATGGATATCAATATACAAACTTGTAGAAATAGTTTCATTTAGGACCTAATTAGCTTCAGTAGGAACCTTAATATTTTGGGAAGTAGTGAGAAGACAAATCTAGTAATGGATCAACTATAATGTTCCCCATCAATAGGGATATAGGGCTCAACAGGATCATGGTAGTGGACGTTATAAGGTTTAGAAAGGCATATGAGTTAGTAGTTATTATAAATCAATTTATGATGTTAGCCCATTCCATAAATATTGATAACGTAATTTTTGTGATTATTGATTGATTAATGAAGTTATACCATTTTTTGATGAATCAGACCATCACACCTACTAAATTTAGCTAAAAATATTGGTCACATGGCCTCAAATGTGCCTCTCCATACACCAAATACTGCTGAATAGTAGTGGGGGTTGATGGTGGTATAGTGGGGAGACTATACCCTGATGGTCAGAGTGAAGAAAAATGGTAATTAATGTTTAAATATCAAATTGATGGAGAAATAATAATAATGAATAAGGTAGAGAAGACAGTAAATAAAATATTATATACAAATAATCAACTCAAAAGTTGAAATTAATCCCATAAACAAATGACGATGGTGTATCTCTACAAAATGATAAAATTGGCATACATGATAGAAGGAAGACAATACAATACATTGTATGAATAATAATAAAAAAGGCCAAAACAATTATATTAATCCGGAGATCTAGCACTACCATGTTATACCAAACTCACATATTAATACAATAAGTCACACATCCATAAACATATCCCCCTCTTATCCACACCTGCAATTATATAATCTACCTAGATGCCATAGACAGTTCAAGCTGGGTGTAAGATAAACATAGTATGTCACCACCAACGGTGTCTATAAAAATATAGTATATGAATTTAAATTGTAATATTGTGCAGTTATAACAATGAAAAATAGAAATAAATATAATCCAATTCGATCTCATGTTCTTCGAGGAAACCTAGATACCAATACTTTCTTTATCCTATATTGGATGTCTTTTATCATGTTTTAAATTTGAAATTTTGTCAAGGGATAATGGAATATAATACTACTGACCATGTGATGTAATAAAAGTAATAAGGAGAAAGGATCCAAGGATATAAGAAGGCATCCCCAATCATAGATGGTCTAGATATATCATGATACATAGCCATGATTCCTATAAATAAGGTTCTAAGTGTAATCCAAGAAGAATACCCAAGGCATTCCACTAGAAATTTCTATAACCGATTCCATGGATCAAGTCCAAAGTAAATCCTAGGCTAACATGAATAGATCCCAAGGAGAATAATCCATGGTGTTTCATGTCCTATGGAAAATGCTGAATCCAAGGAGTGCATCTGAGGAATTCTAAAATTCTGATTATTAATAGGGATCCAACAATATCATTTCGGGCATCCACTAATATAAAAATTCCATGTTTCAAGGTGGGTATCTCGCCTGTATGTCGACCCAATGAATTAGAATTGCTTTCTCTATGTGCTCAAGGAATTCTATTAAGAATCCAAGGTCAGGTCATGTCTGACCATTCCTATAAAGATGAAATGGCCCATATGTTGAAGCTACGATATACAAATATTTATTAATATATTTAGATGTAATTATATGAATTTTAATACTCATGCTAATAAATAATTCATTAGGATCATTCCATTATCTTTCATCCTAGGTGAAAAGGTCAATAAGGACATGAAACCAATTTTGAATTCAAAGAAAATTTATCAAATCCAAGATATATCTTTAAGTATACATATAAATACTTTCTTATTTAATTATTACTAATTAATTTAAGGTAAATAAGGACTTTCTATAGTAAAGATTAAGTTAATCACACTTGAACGATGTCCCATGTAATCATAATATGGGTCACTAAAGGCATAAAAAATAGCTCACCCTACTTAGGGTCGTTAACATTGAGGTCTTAACCTCCAATAATGTATATTAGTCTCATTAGAAATTTGTATTAAAATTTAAATTATTTAAATTTAAAAAAAATGAATTTAAGGTGAAACACCTGATGAAACCTGTGTGTGCACAATGATAAAAATTTATAAATGATTAGACTTTGAGGGATATGTCCTAGACCACCTAAATTATACTGGTAGTACTCTTCTCATCCAGTGTTGGCCCTTGGTTTGGTATGGATCAATAAAAAATGGAAAAAAAGTTGAAAAACTAGAGAATAGGGAATATTACTTAATAATAAAATATCATCATAGATATGAAGAAAAATGAATAGTGTGGATAAAGGTGTGAGGATCTTACTGATGACTATACAATATGATAGATGGATCACAAATCAGAGTCTTTATAGAAAGATGGGATCAAATCCTAGCTTATGTCATTGAAATAAGCTTCCTTGGTGGATCTCTTACTATGAAATAGAAAAGATAGGAGAGAGGGTAATAAAAATAAAAAGGGTTATACCCCTTTAAAAAACTCACACTATTTACTTGGTGTATAAATTTTACTAATCATGTAATGCTCTCCACCTCCCCCTCAGAAAAAGTACAATGTGCAGTGTGACTATCCTGGAAAACCAAATTCATGTCATTTATTAAAATAAACACTATATATTTAATACACATTGAATATTTAGTCTACATCCAAATTCCATCCCTATGCAAATTTCCTCCCAAAGATAAACTAACTTGTATATTGGTGTAGTTTCCAAGTATTAGCCAAAAATGTAAACTCAACAAGTGTTTAACCAAAAATTAAAAAAAATATAACCCATAGAAGAACCATGATCTTATAGTATCCCCCTTAAATTAACTCATCCTAGAGTTTTGTTTCCAAGGGTGGTAAAACATCATCTGAGAATTACTCTAGACACTAAGAATATACCTGGGCCCCTCTTTCCCATGTCTCATCATGTACACAACTATGCTTCCATAGCACCCGTACCAAATGAATAAACTTATTTCAAAGATACATCGTTCCACAGTAAATGATGTGAATGGGATACTCCTAAAAAGAATCATCATTATCCAATTAAAAATTCATTGGATCAAAAGTATGAGATGGGTTGACATGGTAAAGGTGAAACTATGAATCATAGATGATGTCATGCATGGAATAGTACCTCTAAGGTAACTACAATTGATGGGATGTTAGCCTGACTCTCTCCAATATATAAAAAGGCACAAAAAATTAGTCAAAAACTACGTTACCTCTATTATTGTCTATTCTCAAGCCTTGGTTGTACTCAAATGAAATAATGATCACTATCCTCAAACTCTGGGGTTCATCAATTGCAGTTGGAATACAATTTATATCTAAACCGAGAAATAGTCAATCAATTTCGAATCAATTTCACCTAATAAAAGTCCCTTGCTTGAGAAGAGGACTTAATAGCACAGTATCCCCTACCTCTAGCTAGCACAGAGGCGAACAACATGGTCTCCCATATAAAGTCTAATATATAGCCATCTGTATCATCTCCTGATAGTTTTTATTGTTGGAAAACTTGACAAAAGGTATATATGTCTCCCAATAACCTTTTAAATCAATTAAACACACTTGAGGTTGGTTCTATAAAACCTATATAGATTTTTATGACTGTCCATCGATCTGAAAGTGAAAATATGAACTCTGAATCAACTATGTACTCAAATCATTTTATAACCCTTCCTAGAACCTCGATGTAAAATGAGAATCCCCATCTGAAATGATAGTACAATGGACCTTATGTAGGTGTATAATATAATGGAAATGTATTATTTTCTGCTCATCTTTTGATATGGTCTTCTAGATAGGAATTAAGTGGGATACCTTCAGGATCCTATCAATAACTTCCCAAACTGCATCACTATATTGAGGTGAACTCCGTAAAACATTCATAAAATTCATTATGACATTATCTAATTTCAAATTTGGGACTAGTTTTGTTTGTAAGAATCCAGAAATCCACTGGTACTCTACCTTAATCTTTCTATATGTGGAACATATTATGATAAAACCCATGACCAGACATTTCATCCCAAGCAAACAATATTGGCATTGTATGTCGTGATACATCTTGGAAATCCCTAGGTGCACTACCCATTATAAAGAATGGGACTCTTTTATCATTTCATATAATATATTTTTAGGTACCCAGATACACCCATGTAAAAGAATGATGTTTTCTCTATTGACCAACCAATATAGTAGTGGGTCTACACCAGAAATACATTCCCTCAGGACCAAGCCTTTAGGATTGGAGTACTACCTTCTCTTCATCCTATATAGGAATGAAGAAGTAACTACTAATTCTATAAGAAAAGGATGAAAATTAATCTATTAAAACACCATATTAAAATCATAAAGGAGGTCCATCAACTTCCCTTCATCACTATATTCTTGAATGGCATGTTCCTGAGACATCTGGATCTATACATTAGCTATTGAAGTTCATTTTCTAGGCATATAGGCAATCTTAATTCAAAAATACTGAAGATATTAGACCCATATTTGTTGTTTTAGATTTATTTCATACGGTATAACTTTATATTTTAGTCTCTTGTGGATTTTAATGACCACAAAGATCACTCCTAGAAAATAATGTACCTTAAAATATAAGGCATGGATAACAATGCTAACTAGAGATTGTATGTTAGGTAGTTATACTCATGAGGCCTCAATTTCCAAGACCTATCTTCAATAAATCAATATTTATACATTATTATTGCACCTATATTGATACTTAAGGTATCAAAAAATAATATAAATCCTCTTACAGGATAAATAAAAATTAGAATCATGAATGAGGTAAGTATTCACATTAACTCCATAAAATATCCCTCACACGATTCAGACCAGATAAACATGATCCACATATTGGTTAAGCTTATAATATGTGATGAAAGATGGCATTAATACTTTATATAATTCTTTTAATATCTGGATATCCCCAAGAGACTCCTTATATCAAATTCATTCTAGGGATGCTCTAATGAATCAATGGAACTCACCTTCTCTAAGTCAACTGATACTCTTGATTCTGATATAATGTGAACTTGGAAGTGAATCTTGTCAAATCATAGGATGAATTTGGTGAGTTTAACGTGAAATATATACTTTCTTAGTGTATAAAAAACAATTTCAAGGTGTTTTGAATGACCATGTCAAGTCTTTGAGTACACCAAGATTTCATCCAAAAAAACAACCATGTAGGAATCTAGGTATGGGTGGGTGGAAAACCTAATTCATCAATGCCACGAAATCTATGTGCACACTTGTGACAATAAAAAAAATGAAAAATAATCATATAATACATATATACTATAGAAAGTTGTACATGATATATCTAAAGGTATAACATATACTTAATGATAACCCAAAATCTGATTAATTTTAAAGAAAACCTCTTCATATTTGGTCAATGTGGTCGTCTATATGATCCAATGGATATCATTTCATAAACGTATGCATGTTTAATCAGGGGTGATCTATTCAAATCGTGACGGTATTGACCTCCTTGTAAGAAAAAAGGGCCGATGAACCCCATGGTAATGAAATGGGTCATATATAACTCTTATATTACAATTCCTCAAGCTACCTATTAAGATCCTACAACTCAGTATTAGTAATCCAATAAAAAGGAATGGATATCAGTGCTACTCCTAGAACTAGGTAAATAGAGAAATCCACCTCTCCCTTAGAGGATAACGAAGAAAAAAATACCAGGGAAAGAATCCCCTAAATGATCTAGAACTGAAGTAAAATCATCCCAACATAATCCATTATTCTCTATATAAAGGAATGCCTTCTAGGATGTCACTCCACCCAACCCTTGATACTCCGGTCTGGCTCTACTTCCTTGGACATCTCATTCACCCTTGTAAAGATAACTATAGAATATTGGTGATGTAAATGACACCCTTATATGGTAGCAGTACCCATAAGTATGATAGAGAATCAACTAATCTATCATGAGAATTACATCTAAGCCCATCATCTTGAGGAGAAACTAATCTTATAAGAAATGATATCTACCTACCTTTAAGGGGAATTACACACACTATCATACACTCTCCAATTTAAGTACCAATAGAGTATAAATTTTTATCATTCCATATAAATACTGAATTTCAAGAAAATAACTTTCCAAAATTGATATAGAAATAAATAAGTGTGAGACACATTTTTTGAAAAAATAAGATATGAAAGTAGAGGATACTAAAATATTTCATCATAATATAGATGGACCTATGATATTATCATTAGATATTATTTGTCCACATAAATCTTTCATGATCAGTGTACCTGAGCTATGGAAAGACAAATCTATGCATGTTTACTCTACTGATTATGAAAAATAGAAGTTTGGATACCATGTCTACGACATCCTAAATGGCCTTATCGGATAGTCGTACTCCAACTTCATGCCTATTGTGAAGTTATTGACCCTTTTTAGAAAGGGGGCTCATGTAGATCATATTACACTAGAAATAGATAGAAAGGTCTAGTAGAACCTATGAAGATGTACCAATTGGAATAAATCCATCTAATCAATTGGGAATCTATCTTAAAGAGGCTTCAAGTGGCCTTTCTTCCCACACTGATGGACAACTATTGAACTACTACTGTGGATTCTATTTCTACCACTTCCCTACTAAGAAAAATCTTGATAGCATTTCTAGAAATTGGATAAACCATTTCTCTATCTCAGTACTAAAATAATATGCCTTGTACCATTAGTTTCCCTCAAATTATGTTCAAAGACAAGGGATTGATTCAATATTTCTGTGAAAATAGGTTGTATAAATGCATTTACCTAAGATAAAATGGTATATTTAAGCAAATCCATGAAGCACATCTCCTGATAAATCCCATCTCTATCCAGGGTCAGTAAAAAACATTGATGCTCTATAAAGGGAGTTGAATATTCAATGATGTGTATATTTCCCTGATCAAGATGTTGGAAGTATCTGACTTTAGTAACTCCTAGAATCTCATGGGAGAAGTTATAGAAACTAGATTGGAATTTCACACATGTCATACCCTAGTATTGATCACCCTGATTTAGAACATCCCACCCAATTTTAGTGGAATTACAAAGTATTTAATTAGAGATATTTACTCCCCCCTTGGGAGGTATCTCAATTTTCTCAAAAATCAATAGCATGGCATCCACCCATGACCCCACATCATGAGGACCACCATACCATGAAAATGTGGGTGGTTGTTTCTACTGAAACTCTTAGGTCAACTCTTCCATGAAAGAGGCTGGTCATGGAGCCCCCTACATAGTTTTCATAAGGTAAAATAAACCCTCAATAAATTGGACATCATCACCCACATAGGAAAAAATAAGAGGTGTTGCAGGTGGCACTACTAGAGGTAACTCTAGTAGCTCAGGGTCACCACCTGTGGAGCATGGTCATCACCACCATCCCAACACATGGCATGAGGATATTGCAGTGGAATGGATCTATAAATTCCAATAATAAACCTTAGATATAATTTGATAATTTATAAGATCATAGTTACAAGAATATAGTAGTTACAACCCTTTCTATACAAGAGACACACCCATCTTACTTCTCATAAATCTAGGTCTCGATGTCATAAAGTACTGAGATAAAAAACTAGAGATGTTGCCTATATCCCACTACTCATGTCAGGTCTGAGTAAAGTTCCCTATTTCTTATTAGGGTTCCTATATATAGTGAATCAATTACAAGTTATAGAGGTACATGTACTCTTTAAATTACAAATGAAATTCATGTATTCAAAATCAACAAATGTTTTAGTCAATGAAACCTCAGTTTCCTAAGTCAAACATATGATAATTGGTTAGTTAATGTGGAATCATCAAACTGTATTGTAAAACACTATTTAGGTTTATAAAAACACATTAATAACAAATTATTAAATTTTCCTTTTCCTGTAAAAATTTTATTCACATAACAGTGATATCAATAAAGGAATATACAATAGATATAATTTATTCAAGAAATGAAACATTCATAGAATGGAATACTGCAAGACATTTTAATCCTATAAGGTTCCTAAAATGATGTGTGATTAATAATTCCTTATTGTAATAAGATAATGAAAAAATTTACTCCAAAATTATAATAATTAAAACACCATAAATCACGTGTCACCAAACAGTGGAATTAGAACAACGTTAATAGGTATAATAAAAAACATCAAATCCCATATCATAAAATTTGGATTTTTCCTTCTGTGTGCATTAGATACTCTTAGGCATAGGCACAATCTCATTAATAAATTCTTACACATCCGAATCTATTTTCTATAATCCCAAATAGTATGCAATAGAAAATAAAGCTATGATACCACATTTTGACATCCCATCCCAGCTCACCTAGTAACTGTAATCACACTGGTTGGCCATAATGACCTCAAGCATGCTTCTCTGTATGGTAGAGGCTATTGACTAGCAACAAGAGTCTATGGTGGTATTGTGGCGAGACTATACCCTCATGATCAAAGTGTATCACAATGGTAAATAATGTATAAATAACCAATAGTGGAAGAAATAATAAGACTAAATAATGTTGTCGAAATAATAAACAACATATAATAAATAAATAGTCAACTCAAAATCTAAAATCAATACCATATACAAATGATAATTGCATGTCTATAAAAAAATGACAAAACAACCGTATATGGTAGTTGGAAGACATTATAATACCCAATATGAAAAAGATTAAAAAACACAAAAAACTTTCAAAACATCTTGAGATATTGATAGGTTATTTTCTACCATGATCTCATCCAAATACAAGAAGTCACATACCCATAAGTATATTCTCCCCCATATCCACACCTTCAATCATATAATCAACTCAAGTACCATCTGCATCCCAGAAATAGTGTGAGATAAAATCTGTATGCCACTACTAACAGGGTCTATAAAAAACATTTCTGTGAATATAAACTATAACAGTGTGCTGGTATATCAATGAAAAATAGGGAATAAATATAATCCAAGTTGAGATCATGTTCCTTTTGGACACCTGGTTTCCCATACCCACTTTAGCCTATGATGGATGTCTTTGAGCATGTGTTCAATTAATGTTTAATCCAATGGATAAGTTAATATAAAACCTGTGACCTAGTGATGTAATGATAGTATTAATGAGAAAGGATCCAAGAACATAACAAGGTTCCCTTGACTATAGAAGGTCTTCCTAGCTCATAGTACACAACCATGCATCCATGAAATAAGGGGATAATTGTAATCCAAGGGTCATCCCCATGGAATTCACTTGAAAGATTCTCTACCTAATTCCATTGTCAATGAATCCAAAGAGTTCATAAATGGAATTATAATATTTTAGAGATGAGTATGGATCTTACAAAATCATTTTAGGCATCCACTAATAGACAAAATCTATGTTCCAAGGTGAGTATCAACCATGGAAACTGGCTTAATGAATCAGAATGGCATCCTCTGAGTGCTCAATGCATTACCTTAGGATTCCAAGTATGGATCAAGTCTATCCATTAAAACAATTATAAAAAGGTCTATATGTAGTAGGAACCATATAATCCTATTTATAAATATATTCATATATCATCATTTGACTTGTAATACTCATTCCAATTAATATTTCATTTGGTTCAGTCCATTACATTTCATCCAATGTGACAAGGTCAATGAGCAAATGCAACCCATTTCATACTAACAGAAAAATTATCAAAGATTAGTGATAACTTTATATATTGATATTAATACTTTCCATTTAAATGATTAATAATTCATTTAATGTAAATAAAAACTTACCATAGTAAAGGTCAAATCATGAACACCCAAATAGTGTCCTAGGTAACCGTAATATGGGCCAGGGAAAAAAATAATACACCCTACATGGGGTGGTTAACATTGAAGTCTCAACCACCAATGATTTATATTAGTCTCAGTAAATATTTTTATTACAATTTAAATGATTAAAAATTAATTATACAGATTTAAGGGGAAACCCCAAATGAATCTGACTTTTTCACAAGGATAAAAAAATATAAATGATGAGACATTGATGTATAAGTAATAGATCACCCACCTTAAGCTTGTAGTACTCTCCAAATATAGTATCAACCCTTGGTTGGGTCTGGATTAATTGAAAATGTTGAAACATATTAAGAAAATGAAAATATTGAATATGAGATCATAGAAAAATAGAATAATCGATAGGAAGAAAAACAATAAATGGATCTAATGGTGTAAAGAGCTTACTGATATCTATCCAAGACAATAGATATATTTTTAATTAGAGTCTAGATGGAGAGATGAGATAAAATACTATCATAGGTCATTGAAATAAGTTTCATAGGTGGAGATCATGTTGTGTGATAGTAAATAGAGCAGATAGATTGAAAAAAGTGTTCTTCTACTTAAAAAACTCACTACATTTACACAATGTTAAAATTTAACATTTCATTTATTGCTTGGGTCCCCACATCTATGAAAAATCAACGCATGAGGTAAAAAACCTAGAAAACCCAAATCATGTAATTTATTAAAACACATGTTGAGTATTTAACATGCACCATGAATTTTTTCTGCATCCAAATTCCACCCCTCGGCTACTTTCCTCCCAAAGAAGAATGAACCATCATAAAAGTGTGATTTCCATGTCTAAAAAAAAGATGACCTTAATAAGGGTTTAACCATAAATTAAAAGGATCTTGACCTCATAGAAAAAATGGCATATTACACATTTCTTATAGATCAAGGAATCAAGTGTGGAGGATTCTTTATCCAATAAATATGTGTAAATTTTTGTGTGGATTCACATAGTTTTAGAGATGTTTTTTCATGATGTAGATTATCAATTTACCTCTTCAGTGTTGAAGATTATACAATGTTTTTTTCAACATATTTTGTGTCTTAGTTCTACTTTTAATCCTTAGATGGGTGTTAAGTTGAACTCGATAATCCACATTATATAGGACACATTACAAAAATGTGTTTTCGATTTTATTATTTTTAGGTGAATCATTTTCCATTATTTGTTTTTTACTATAATAATAGTTATCAATAAACTATTGGAATGTCTCTGTTTGAGGTGATGGAATTAAGTCTGTGCCACCAAGGAGGAAAGAAAGGAAGGATTACTCTTACCTTCCAAAGCCGGTAAATACTAGGTCTTAATCCAAGAAGGAAAGAGGAGCAGTTCCTGTGTCTAAGAAAGGTCATTCACATTCCATCAAAGTGGACTGGTCACTAGAACAGATGAACCTCAGAGAGCAGTATGCCAACCTCTTGAAGATATATGAAATGAACTCAGAATGGGAATCAACTACTATAGATGAAATCCATGACTATGGTGGTGGGGAAGGTTATGAGTATTATGATAAGTAAGTGTCATGATTTTGTTGGTACTGATGTCTGGATGCGGGAAAGATGTTTTCCTGCGTCCTTTGTTGTGCACTTATGTACGTATTCTTTTATTTAATAAGTGGTTAGGGTATTTCTTCCTCTGACAGACTTTCTGGGTATGGTATGTTTTCCTTATTGTAAAAGAAATGTCTTTTCCATTATGGTTATATCTAATATAAAGGTATGATGATATCATTAATAACTCATTCCCAAGAGAACTGTAGCATCTGATTGTGTTATATTGTATAGTTTTTTTGTATAAATACTAAAATTATATTACTTACAAAAACATACTATGATTAATATATGAATTTTAATGTTATGTGATAATAATTAGGATATTATATGCTTGTTTATCATTGGTTGTGTATGTTTCATATTATGAAATTTTGGGGGAATGTATTTATTTGATGGGATTAAAAATAATTTTAATTGTAGCATTACTCAAAAAATTTATAACATTCATTTAAATTCTAAAAAACTCAGAAAGTTCCACTAAAGGATTTATAATATGATTGAGTTATTCATATGGGAACATTCATTCATGTGATCCTATTACAAAACTGCCATGGGAAATTCTCTCTATTTATCTCACATCCTCCTACCTTAACCACCTAGGTTACTAGCATAACATGGTAAAAATAGGTTCCAACCCAAACCATTGGGCGATTCAAACAAAATCATGGATGTATTTTGGAGTGAGTAGCCTATTTTTTCTCCTCAGATATCTTTATCGAAATATAATGATAAAATATAGGATTAGTAGATATCAATATTTGAAGTTATGTTTTTATTTTATTTTATACCAACATGGATTCAATTCCCAATAGTATAATGATTTTGGAAAAGAGGTTCATAATGTATTCTGCTACATTAAACAATAATTGTTCAATCTATATAAACACTTCAATGGTATTTGGGATTTACTATGCTTCTTTGTTCTCTAAATCATGTTTAAAGGGAAAAAATAGATGTTTTATTTCATGAAATTCAATATGATGCATATTTTTGAAGTAAGTGTTCTTTTATGATAATGAATATTATTAAAATTTGTATACATTTTTAACTATTCCTGATTTTATGATATATGATGTCATATGTCACAATAGGATCACCTTATACTATATATTATATCGACATAGTGAAATTATTTAGTTTTTTACATGTTGTAGCATATTAAATAGGAAGTTGTATCTTTTTATTATCTTGAATACGATAATCCATGAGGTTCAGATCATATGTATAATATTGAGAAAATGGTAAAATATGACCCCACTGGGAACTGAAAGGGTTTTTTTCTTCCAATCATAATCAATGATATAGGCTAAGTACTAGACAGTGACTTATGATATGAGGATATTATTGAATATGATAGATAATATGAGATTATCTATCATATTTTATGACCTAACAATAATAAAAAAATACAGGTCAAAAGCCTTATTATGGATTATGATATAACTTATGTTGTAAAATTTGATATATACATGAAAATGTACTTTTCATATATTTTAAATTAATAATTGATTAGATAATTTATAAATTGATTAATAATTATAGGAATATTATATCTAGGGATATTTATTTAATTTATAAACTTTTTATAAATTAACTTATTAAAAAATGTTTATAACATAACATTAAAATCTTATAAAATGTTTATTAAATAAATATCTAATATATTAATACCATTTGAAACTATATGGATTGAATTTTAATTTGTATATGAATTGTTTATTTCTAAATAATAAGATTAACTTTTAAAAGTGTTTATAAATTACAAAAAAACAAATTAAGGATTTTATATTAAAAAATTCTAAAATTCTTATATTATTTAATTTAAAAGGATCAAATTATGAAATTACAAATTTCATAAATTATTAAACCATATAAAAATGGAGATTTTGATATTTAATACAATCAAGGTTTAAATAATATTAAATGTGTAATATTCTAAATGTTTATAGAATAAATTAATGACCTATTTATAATGTGTTTACATTTCAGATATCATATATTTATTGTGAATTCTATAAAAACAAATAATATGAAAGAGTTCATTTTATATATAAATCTAAATAGTTTATATTTTTATGGAATGTCCAAAACAAGTAGCTAAATTATAATGAGTTTATAGTTTCTTTATTTTTGATTTATTCATAATGGTATATCTCATGTTTAAATTTATGAATTTTTTATTTATTTATCCCATTCACTTCTTTATCCATAAATTCAATTATTTATTTTATGAATGGTTGTATTATATACATTAAAGCATTAAAAATCTTCTATAAATTCTCATACATGAACATAAGAAGTTACATGATATGAATAACAATTGATTTAGTTTTCTTCATCCTTAAATTAGGATTGTACTATGTTTAGAGCTTTAATTAAGATGTTTACTATAGTTTATAAGAATTATGTGTTAGAATTGTGATGGAAGTGAGGACCCTTTTGAGTAAAGTAACCATTGGTAAAGGGTTTTTGGGTAACACCAAATGATTTCAATGTAAGTTATTTTCTTTAAAGTAATTAAATAGCTTGAGCTATACACAACCCCAAGTTTGAGCGGACCACGACTTACTAAAATAGCCATTCAAAAAA
Source organism: Viscum album (assembly GCA_963277665.1). Lineage (NCBI taxonomy): Eukaryota > Viridiplantae > Streptophyta > Magnoliopsida > Santalales > Viscaceae > Viscum > Viscum album. Next base: position 2,104,639,393 of record OY728130.1, on the reverse strand, counting down.
TAGTTATGAACAGTAAAAACTTAATTTTGAGTCTTATATACTCCATAAAATTTTAGAATCCAAATTATGTGTTTCTTAGACATAATATAAGAAAAATTCATTTTTTATGATAAAATAAGTAGTTTTCAAAAAAATAAATTTTACGACCTTTTAATGGAAAACCCATTTTAAAACCAATATTTAACACTTTTATATATTCAATTTAATGAAATTAAATTCTTATTTAGAATCATGACATAAAAATTTATTTTGGATACATTTTTTGTAGTTTTTTGATAACTTTCATATTTTGATGAATACTGAATACTACTAAATTTTAATTGAAAACATCTTTTTTAATAGAAATAATTATTAGTGTTAAATTATGCATTTGAATGGTTTGGATGTATAATTAGATTATATTTTTATCATTTAATAAACTTTAGTTCATCATAAGTGATTTCAAATTTAAATTTGACATAAGCACATGTCAATCTTTTGATAGTTTTTACTTTATAAAAAACCCTATTTTCAGTTTTGACAACAAGAATTAATTTTAAATTAATTAATTCAACTTATCTGTTTGTAATTTGGTAAAATAAAATTCATTTTTGAATTAGTAATATCAAAATTATCTTAGGGTAAATTTTTGGTAGTTTTATGAAAACATTCAATTTTGGATGAATAGTGAAAACACGACATTATAGTTTAAAACTGACTTTTTATATAAATAATTATTAAATTTATTTAAATTTTGTTGGTCAGAGTGGATACTCAAGATGGGGTTGAATTGAGTTCCAATTAAAATTTTAGTTAAAAACTTTATGATTAAAATCCCCCAATTCAAAACAATCCAATTAATTAAGGCAGTAGAGATATAAATGTTTAATTGCTCAACAAGTTTCTCTAAGGTTGATTAGTCCTCAGTTGAATCAACTTAAAAAATTATTCATCTTTTGAAATAGGATTACTGAATTTAGCACAAATACACACTAACCAAAACTAACTATCTGAGTGAATATAAAAACAGTTTTCTGTCTTTGAAAAATATATGCAGGAGATAATATAAAATAGAGTACATGAAGATTAGAACAATAACGTAAACAAGAGGTTCAGTATCAAGACGAGACTTAATCATCTCCACTTGGTGATTACCTACCACAAAGCAGTTTATATAAATAACGTTGATACACAACCTATATCGGGATTTACGACTATGTTAACAAAATGTCCAGGTTCTACAACCCCTACCACAGTTCTACATGGGAAAATAAGAAACCAAGAAACACATAGATTCTTCCACAGTTATGTGTGGGAAACAAGCAACCAAGACACACAATGCTTCTTCGACAGTTATTCTTGGAAAATAAGTGTTGAGAGAGTTTTGAGTGGGGATTTTCAGTATCCCCCAGTTAAATCACATGAGACAATGTGTCTGTAACAAACACACACTGCTCAGAAATTTAAAATAAGAAACACAGTAGAGCTAAATAAATTAGGGTTGAGATTAGAATTCTCTATGTTTTTTAAGTTCAACTCTTGACTCCTTAAAGTGTGTGATTTGAAGTTTGAGTCTATCTCTGGATGTTGTCTCCAAAAAAGAGTGTCGAAACTTTCAGGTACTGGCTTCCAGGTATTGAGATGTTCAACTTCTTGGTATAAGGGAGTTGATGAAGAACAATAGGAAGACCTTGAGTAAGTTCTTTTGTATGATCTCAGTGAGGCCATTTGATTATCAGAGTGAGCACTTCAAGAGTTCTTCTTTATTCCCTTTGTTTTCTCATGGTGTGTGACAACACACTTTTCTTCGCAGCTTGGCATCTTCCTTTTTTTCTCAGTACCACTTTTTTATATCTTCCTTCCTTAGTCATTTTTATTTATATTTGAGGTCTGACAATATGAGAAAGTACATCACGTGCAATATTTCTCATACCCCGTACTATCATGATATGGTCTCCTGATATGTGTAAAAAATTTATTAATTAAGTCATAAGCATTAATGTTAGAAAAATGTGATCGTTAAAATAATCATTAGAATTGGACAAATTATAGAGTAGAAGAGTATGGTAGACTGGTAATGGTAGCCTGTCAATTGGAAAAATCTTCCACATCAAGATTAATTAGCAGTAGACTTCCAATAGTAGGCTTGTCCAGTAGTACACTTATCCAAAGGTACACTTGTCTGACGATAGACTTGTCCAATGGTAGACCTGTCCAGCAGTAGACTTGTCCAACGGTTTACCTGTCCAGCGGTAGACTTGTCAAGTGGTAGACTTTACCAGTGAGATCTTCCGCAGTAGACTACTTAACAGTATACATCCATTAATATGTCTAACAATGGACTTCTAACAGAAACTCTTTTGTAACATCAACCTTGTCACAATAGTGACCTATCACATTGACTCACCATCTGTAGGCTTCGGTAAGTACTCCAACAGTAGGAAATATAACAGTGACCTTGTACTAGTGACTTCCAACAGTAACTTTATAACTATATCTCTTATAATGGTAACCTTAATCAAAAAGGTATTCAACAGTGACCTTTTCACCAATGACTTCATGCGGTAATTTTCAGTTGTAGGTTTGTGAACGATGACCGTGATAGTGGCCTGAAACAGTTACCTCTTACCTATGACCATTGACTTAGATACATTTTATACTATAAAAGGATTCTAGTAAATCCATGAGTTTGAAATAAATTGAAATAGATTTTCAAATAACGAACCCATTATAGAATGAAACATGATTTGGGATTATCGAAATAGTTGAGTACAAAAATCAACCACTTTTTGAAATTCACAAATTATTCCATTAAACTTTACAATAATTATAAGATTATCAGAGATAACGAAAATCAGAGGAATGTTAATAAAATAAATAGGTGTTACATATTAGCCTATCACAAATCTATCACACATGTAATAGCAGAGATTAATGTGATATGGATATTGAATTACTTTGATTGTATTTTATCCCCTTTATTATTTAAAAAATACAATAAGAGACAAAAAATAATATATGTATTAATGAAGTATCATTACAATATTCAAATAGCATTATAAAATCCCTATCAAAAGATACAATCAGACTCAATCCACATCAGAAATAAGAAAATACTCCTTCCATTTGGAAGAGGAAGAGGGAGGGTCAGTAGGTGGAGGTGGAGGCTGAGGGATAACATCAAGGATGGTAGGAGAAGATACAAAAGAAGCATCAGTGTCTCTGGAGGGAGTGACACTCTAAGGAATCATTGGAGTCAAGCTTTTAATGTCATGAGCATGAGACATGATTGGAGCAGCACTGGCCGAGGCTGAGGTAGTGGAGGTAGAAGGTAATACTAGAGGAACAATAATGGATGTACAGTCCACAAGGAGGAAGGGTAAAATATGTTTCCTGAAGTCCATGATAATTCTTCCACCTCTCTCCATGGAATAGATAAAGTCATCCTTATTCTCTATAAATTTATCCAAGGAAATAGTCAACTGTCACAATCTGCTGACCAGATCCTTAAAAGATCTCATGACAGAAGGAATCCTCATGTTTTCCAAGAGCAACATGAAGTGACCATCGATCCGATGTTTGGTATAAATCCTTTTTTAATAGTAATAAACTTGATCCTTGATGGAATTTTGATCTGGAGAAGCTTCCCTTAAATAATTTCCCACAAGGGTATGAATTCCCCTGGTAAAAAAATGACCTGAGAGTCTGAGGCACAAGCAACAAAGATCTCTTCCACTTCTTCTATAATAATGGATCTGAAAGCATCAATGTCATGTGGAGAAGAGGCTGAAGTGGAAGCAGATGCACCTAGAGGGGCCACAGTAAATGATACTATTTCCTAGAAGGACATGGTCCGACCACTGATCAACCTCTTCACATCATCATCATGGTTCTTCACATGAGCTTTCTTGGACTTTTTAAAGTCCTCAATGACAGCAACCATCTGTTGCACTACAACTTTGAAATATTGAATATCCTTGTCTAGCTAATCCCTAGTGGTCAGAAGAGAAGTCAAGATCATCACTGATTTATTAATAAGCTCTACAGACTCTAAAGATTCACTCATTTGACTCTAACACTACTTTACTTCCTGGCGCAGATTGGATTGAATGCTGGATTGAATTTTGGATAACTTAGATGTTGAATGCTCTTGAACTAGAGCAACATCCTTGTCCATCTTAGAGGACCTATCCTTAGAAATTCTGTGCAGGTAGGATTTAAAGGATTCATGGTCTTCCTTACTGACAATGTCTTGAAAGAATTAGATTTCTGCAGGTATGAAAATGAAGTTAGAAATAGAAGGCACTGAAGGTATTCTGGTGGGCATTTCATATTCTCACTCATCATAATATAGAACCAACACTAGAAACCCAGGGTCCTCAGACCACCCATAAATTTCATGAAAAATAGATACTAACCCCTCTATAGTAGGATGCTCCCCCTCACAGGGAGCTACATCATGAATATTCACCTCTTCATCTTCTATTCTTGCAACCACTTCTGTTTCTTCCTGATCTATTGACTCACTGGTAGTGTGATCCAATGCCACTACTGAATCATCCACAACCTCTATTGCATCAGCAGCAGACACATCCTCTTATTCATGATCACTTACTGACCTTTTTTGTAATGCCTATCAGTGGAATTATACTGATATCTTATCCTTCACTATCATCAGTGGATGTCCCATATATCTCATGGTCTGAATGACAAGATTCAACAACTTTTTCCTCTTCTGAGGTATCTATGACAGTAATATGAGCCCCATCAAATGCTTCTACACTAGTTTATTCATCCTCATTGTCCCTTAGGATATATTCTCTCCTTGGTAAATCTCTTGGATGACTGGGCTCTCCAAAAGCAACCATTCCAACTATAAGACTGTCAGGTAGATCAGGATCACTCCAATCATCTATCGGAGAACCCTCTTTCTCAATTTCCACAAACTCCTCTACTTATTCATCAAAATATAAAGGTTCTACTTCCTCACCAGGCTTTAGACCTGGATCCCTCTTATCCTTTGTCCTAGAAGGATTATTTATAGGCTCAAACATCTCATAAAGATTCCCTTCATCATTTACCCATTCTCTTCTCAAGGTATTCCAACAGATTTTCATGAACTTGCAGACTATATGAGATACAAATACTGTTCTTGGCTATAATTGTTTCCCCTATATCCCCAAAAATTCCCTTAAACTTAAGTATCACAAAAATCGATTTTGCATGAAATAGATCATTTGATTTAGAACTTGTCTTAGTCATGTCTTCCAACAAAGCCATTGGAAACCCTCACGGGTTTATCTTATGTCCATGATTCAGCACATACAATATGAATATTTCTTGATACTTCAATACAACAAATTCCCCCCTCCTAGGACTTATCACATCTTGGATAAACATGAACATAAGTCTATCCTCTCCATTTATTTTAGTATAAATAAACTTTATTGGGGTCTCATTTCTTGTCAGATCTTCCAATGCTTTCTCATACCCAAAAATATCATTGTCTAGAGGAATTAATCCAGAGTAGTAGTCACATATACCCTCATAATGTTCAATTAGACATTCAGCCCACTCAGCAGATGAAAATCATAAATTAGTTCCATTTACTCTTGACACCAGTCGATTCTCATCATCTGACTTTTTTAATTTTACATAATTGTAAAATTCTTTGACTATCCTCAGTTAAGACATACCATTATTATTTGAAAAGCACTCAACCCATCCTTGAGTCTCTAGTGCCACCAACACTAAGGAGTGTCTCGAGAGAAACCAATCTTCGCTTAACTCATCTTTAGCCACAATCATTCTCTCTGACAGATGTGGGTTAACATGCTTTGTTAATATATTACAGTCACCACTGGAATCGACTCGAGGTCTCTTAGGCCTAAGAACTTCTACATAATCAGCCAACGGTCTCTTGAGTCTTTCCATTGAGAATCAAAGCGGTTTGAGGGTTCAATGAAATGTTAGGGTTTTAGGATTTTGGGAGTAGGGGATCGAGAGTGAGGAAGAGTGTGGATCGACATGTGTTTGTGATCTAATTTTATCATTTAGGGATCGAAAAAAAACAAATTGAGAAAAATAATATTAATAAAAAAGTTCAGATTCCCACATAAAATATGATGTAATGGTAATGTCCAATGATTTGGTACCCAACAGTGAGGTTCTAACGGTGATGTGCAATGGTGAGGTTCTAACAGTGAGGTGCAATAGTGAGGTTCAATAGTGAGGTGCAACAGTGAGGTTCAATAGTGAGGTGCGAGGGTGAGGTTCTAACAGTGAGGTGCAATAATGAGGTTCAACAGTGAGGTGAAAAGGTGAGGTTCTTAGAGTGAGGTGCAACAATGCGGTGCAACGGTGAGGTTCTAACTGTGAGGTGAAATAGTGAGGTTCAACGGTGAGGTGCAACGGTGAGGTTATAACTATGAGGTGAAATAGTGAGGTTTCCTATACTAAAATTAATCATTAGTAACTCATTTTTGATGTAGTTTAACCTCTCAGAGTTGAAAGGATTTTTGAATATATCATCCAATTGATGTTCAGTGCCAATTAATTCAAGAGTGATATCACCTTTATGATAATGATCTCTTAAAAAGTGATGTATTACATCAATATGCTTTTTCCAAGCATGAGATACTAGGTTTTTCGAATGGTTAATCGCACTTGTATTATCAAAATTTATTGAGACATGTTTGCATTGATATCCATAGTCTAGTAAAGTGTGTTTCATTCACAGAATTTGAACGAAATAATTACCAGCAGCTATATATTTAGCATCGGCAGTAGATAATGCTACAAAATTCTGTTTCTTATTACACCATGATACTAGTGATTTGCCTAAAATGTGACATGTTCTAAAGGTTAATTTTCTGTCTAGCTTGTAACCAATAATGGCAGCATCTGAATAATTTATCAAATCAAATGATTGTCCTATTCGATAAAATAGTCCCAAGATGGGAGTATATTTGAGATATTTAAAAATCCATTTAACTGCAGTTAAATGAGATTCTGTGGGATTATACTGATAACAAGCACACATGCATACACTGAACATAATATCAGGTCTGCTAGTTGTAAGGTAGATCATACTCCCTATCATACCTCTATAGTTGGTTTTATCAACTAGTTTACTAGTTTCATCAACATCCAAATTAAAAGTGGTACCCATAGGTGTATCACTACTTTTTCTAATATCCAAACCAAAATGTTTTAGAATATCCTTAATGTATTTACTTTGAACCAAAATAGTGAAATTTTTATATTAAAACATTTGAAATAAAAAGAAAAATGTATGTTCCCCCATAAAACTCATTTCAAAATCATTTTGCATTATATTGGAAAAATTATTACATAATGAGTTTTTAGAGGATCCAATAATTATATCATCTACTTAAATTAGTACTATTAAAACATATTTGGAAATCCTTTTAATAAACAAAGTAGGATCAACTATCCCTTTAGTAAAACCTTTTGAAATAAGTAAGGAACTAAGTCTTTCATACCACGCTCTTGGAGCTTTCTTTATCCCATATAAAGCTTTAGAAAGTTTAAAAACACGATATGAAAATCAAGGATTTGTGAAGCCAAGGGTGGTTCAACAAACACATCTTCAACTATATACCTATTTAGAAACACACTTTTAACATCCATTTGATAAATTTTACAATTTTGATGAGCTGCATAAGCAAGTAGTATCCTAATGGCCTCTAACCTAGCTATAAGAGCCATGCTCTCCTCATAGTCTATTCATTCCTCTTGACTATACCCTTGTGCAACTAATCTAGATTTTTTTCTAACTATATTTCCAGACTCATCAACTTATGTTCTAAAAACCCATTTAGTGCCTATTGTCAAAGTGTCCTTAGGGTTTTCCACTAATTCATAGATTTTTTTTCTTTCAAACTGATTCAATTATTCTTTCATATCTATCATCCAAAATTCATCATTTATAGCATCATTGATATTTTTGGGTTCCAACTGTGAAATAAAAGCTTGATGTTCAACCTGGTTTCTTAGAGAAGATGTAGTTTGTGTTCCCCTATTTAGATTAACTACAACAACATCTAAAGGATGTTTCTTAAGAGTCATAATACCTCTAGAGTGGGTAGAACTATATTCTTCAAGGTTGTATGTTGGATCAAACTCAACAGATGCAGATTCTGAAAGATTCCCAGAATTGGTCATTTTCATAGGGGGTTTACTATTATTATCATTAAGGTCAATAATTGACATATATTCCTCAAGATATTCAGGAGAGGTTTTAGGTTCATGTGGATCAGTCTCATCATGTTTTACATGAAATGACTCTTCCACACATCTGGTTTTCTTATTGAATAATCTATAGGCTTTACTCGAGATTGAGTAACGTAGGAAAATTCCATCATCACTTTTGGGAGAAAATTTGTCAAGATTATATTTTGTATTAAGGATAAAGACTTTGAAACTAGAAAATCTAATGTAACTGACCTTAGGTTTCCTGTTGTTCCAAAGCTCATAAGGTGTCTTCTAAAGAACAGTTCTATTCATGTCTCAATTGATGGTATAACAAGCTGTATTTACAAATTCATCCCAAAAACATTGCTAAATCATATTCATTGAGCATTGTCCAAGAAATTTCTTGAAGGGTCCTATTTCTTCTTTCTACAACTCAATTCTGTTGAGGAGTTCTAGGAGCATAGAAATTGTGACTATACCCATTATGTGAACAATAAGATTCTAACTCTTGATTTTCAAACTCACATCCATGATCACTCCTCAAGGTCTTAATTCTAAGTCCACTATGATTTCATATAGACATGGAATACTTAATCAATTAGGAAAAAGCCTCACATTTGTGAGCTAAAATGTATACCCATGTATATCTAGAAAAATCATCTATAAGAACATAAACATAGTGTTTCCCATTTAAACTTGAAAATCTTGATGGTACAAACAAATCCATGTAAACCAACTGAAGTGTTTGAGAAGTAGCAACTTATTTCATTAGTTTGAAACAAACATTGTGTTGTTTTCCCTTTTGATAGGGATTACACACTTTGTCATGTGGGAATTCCAATTTAGGTAAGTCTCTAACTAGACATTTGGTAGATATTTTCTTAAGTGGGTGCACATTATAGTGTCCTAATCTTCTATGACATAACCATGATTCCTCGTGATAATCATTTAATAAAGAAACATTTTTCGAGGATAAGGAATTTAAATAAAAAACATACACATTTTTAGTTCTACTTGCAGTGAATACTAAATCATTTTTGGAATTAAACACATTGCATGCATCATTCTCAAACATGACATTAAAACCATCATCACACAACTGGGAGATGCTATGTAAATTGTACTTAAATCCCTAAACATGGAGTACTTTGTAAATTAATATTGTATTAGTGTTTCTAATATGTCCTAAGTCGACGATTTTTCCCTTTTAATTGTCACCAAAAGTTACATCTCCACCATCAACATTTATTAGGCTCTTGAAGAAAGAATAATATCTTGTCATATATTTCGAACATCCATTGTCCAAGTACCTTAAGGTCTTACAAGAACACCTTAGGAAACATCCCTACAAAACTGAGTAGGCATGGGGTAACATTGGTACCAAAATTTGTTTGGGTCTAAAGAGGTTAGAATGTAAAACTTTGGGAACCCATATTTTCTTTATCGGTTTCCTAACATAAAATTTCATATTCAAAGGCATAAATAGTTTGTTCGGTACTTTAGCAAATTGTTTTTCATGAAATGGCCTAGAAAATGAACTAGCTGTGAATTGTCCAGATTTTTTAATAAATTTAGTTTTAACGATCCTTCTCTATCCTGGTTAATACCCTATACTAGTTGTATATTTTGGAGCAATTTTTTTCCTAGAAACTGAGTGAAGATATCCCTACTGGCAGTAAACATATCAAGATATTTTTTTAATTTCTCATTGGATAATTTTAATTTTGTATTTTCTTTTAACAAATGGGAGCATTTTTCTTTTTAAATATCTGGATTTGACTTATAATTTTCATTAAATAATACTATCTCTTTAATGATTTATATTTTTCCTTGATCTCAATAAAGGTATCCTCAAGCATTTCACATTATTCAAATAGTTTATCACTAGTCATATACTCATCATTATGTGACTCAATCTTATTCCTAGAATAATATGGATTATGTATAGGATAATTAAGTGTTACCTCAGATGTTTTTGTCATGAAACATAATTTGGCATGATTGTTCTATTCACTATTAGAAGCATCATATCCATGGGAGCTTTCATTTGAAGCACTCTAAGTAGCTTTCATAGCCTTTTTATAACCGTTTCCCTTATCTTCATATTTGTTCTCAAATTTCAGCTTAGGACAGTCTGCCTTCACATGAACTTTTCGTTTGCACTCATAGCAGATTATTTCATTTGAGTTGTCATTCCATTTTCTATATTTCTTCCATTGTACTTTACTATCATACTTTACCATGTAGTTTTACTTCCTAAATAATTTCTACATTTGATAGAACTTTTTGAACCTTCTAGAAAGATGAGCCATCTTCTCATCACTATATGAATCTGACTCTTCACTAGTTGCACTATCTACAGGAACTTGAAATTTTTCATTGTCTTTGATCTTTGAGGTTGAATTCTTGAATGATACTGAATTATTACTTGGTTATTCTCATACTTCTTGATTCACCTTAATCTCTTCTTCATACATCATAAATTTTTCAATTAGTTTCTTTACTGGTATCTTGCTTATGTCACATGATTCTCGGATGGAAAAAGAATTTCCCCTCCATCTTTATGTTAGGCCTCAAAGCAGTCTCATGATTTAGTCCTTGTTGTCCACTAGTTTCCCATGTAGGCTCATGGTGCTCACTATTTCATTGAACCTGAGATACATTTTAGAGATATGTTCATCAGACATTATTTTAAAATTATCATATTTAATAGTGTATGTATTTAATCTCATTTCTTTAACATTGGTTGTTCCCTCATGAGAAACAACTAAAGTATCCCAATTTTCATATACTGTTTTACAAGAAGATATTCTATTGAATTACACATCACCTAGAGAACAGTACAAAGCATTCATTGCTTTACAAAAATTATTGTATGTGTCTTTAGTCAACTGAGACCATGTGTCTCTAGTAGTAGTAGGTAATACATGTTTTTCTTCAATTGTGTCGCAAATTTCAAGTCCCATGATCTCTAGATACATTTTCATTTTTAATTTCCACTAAGCATAGTTATTACCATTAATGAAAGGTGACATGTTAGTAGCAGCACCCTCAACTCTAGTTTCCATAGTTGATTATAATTTAAAGAGCTCAAAATTTAGATATGATAGAAATTTTTTTATCTTTAAGATACAACTAAAATCACAGTTGAAAATAATTTTAAAACGTGAAAATTAAAACCCCTATGATACCAAATGTTGGTCGGAGTGGACCCTCAAGAGGGGGGGGGGGTGAATTGAGTTCAAATTAAAATTTCTAATAAAATATTTATGATTAAAATACCCCAATTCAAAAAATCCTAGTTAATTAAAGCCGTTGATATATAAATGTTTAAATTCTCAAGAAATTTCTCTATGGTTGATTAGTCCTCAGTTGAATCGATGTAATCACTAATTCAAATTTTGAAACAAGTTTACAGAATTAAGCACATATACACACTAACCAAAAATATGTGTCACAGTGAATATAAAAATAGTATTATGTCCATGAAAAATATAAGAAACATATAAAATAAAGAAGTGTACTTGAAGATTATCACAACAATGTAAATAAGTGGTTCAGTCTCAAGCCGAGACTTAATCCTCTCCACTTTTTGATCACCTGCCACCAAGCTATTTATATAAATAAACATGATACACAACATGTATCGGTATTTAAGACAATTTTTATAAACTATCCAGGTTCTAAAACCTCTAACACAGTTTTATATGGAAAAATAAACAACCAAGACACCGAAGGATTCTTCCACAGTTATGTGTGGGAAACAAGCAACCAAGACACACAAGGCTTCTTCCATAGTTATGCATAGGAAACAAGAGTTGATAGAGTTTTGATTGGGAATTTTTAGTATCCCCAGTTAAAGCACAGGAGATAGTGTGTGCGTAAAAAACACACACAACTCAGAAATGTAAAATAAAAAACATAGTAGAGCTTAAGAAATTTGGGTTGAGTTTAGAATTATCTATGGGTTTGATGTTCATCTCTTGATTTCTTGAAGTGTGGAATTTGAAGTTTGAGTCTATCACTGGAAGTTGTCTCCAAAACCGAGTGTCGCAACTTTCAGGTACTAGATTCCAAGTACTGAGATATTCAACTTCTTGGTACTAGGGAGTTGATGAAGCACATCAGGAGAGCCTTGAGTAAGATCTTCAATATGATCTTTGTGATGCCCTTGGATTATCAGTGTGAGAACATCGAGAGATCTTGTTTCTTCCCATTGTTTTCATATGGTGTATGATAGCACACTTTTATTTTCAACTTGGCTTCGTCCATTTTGGTCAGTACCTCTTTTTTATATCTTCCTTCCTCGGCCTTTTTCTTTCATATAAGAGGTTTGACAATAGGAGGAAGTATATCACGTGAAATCTTTCTCATACCATGTACTGTCATGAAATTTTCTCTTTATATGTGTATAAAAAGATTTAATTATTCCAGAAGAATTAATGTTTGAAAAATATGACCATTAAAATAATCATAATAATTTAACAATGTATGGATTAGAAGAGTATAGTAGACTGGTAACGGTAGCCTGCCAATCAGTAGCATCTTCAATAACATGCTTAATCAACAGTAGACATCCAATAGTAGGATTCTCTGGTGGAAGACTTGACCAATGGTAGACTTGTCCACGGTAGACTTTTCCAAAGGTAGACTTGTCTAGTGGTAGACTTGTCCAGTGGTAGACTGGTCCAATGGGAGACATTACTAGTGAGCTCTTCCGCGATAGACTACTTAACAGTAAAATTCTAGTATTAAGTCTGATAATGGACATCTAACAGAAACTCTTTGTAACAGCAAACATGTCACAAAAGTGACATATCTCATTGACTCAACATATGTAGTATTCAGTAAGTACTTGAACAGTATGATTTATAACAGTGACCTTGTACTGGTGACTTCCAACAGTAACTTTATAATTGTAGCTCTTATAATGGTAACCTTCATCAGTAAGGTCTTCAATGGTGACCTTTTCACCAATGAATTCAAGAGGTATGGTTCAGCTGTAGGTTAGTTAAAGGTGACCATGACAGTGTCCTATAAAAATGACATCTTTCCAGTGACCTTTGACTTAGATACTTTTTATACTGTAAACTGATTCCAGTAAAGTCATTAGATTAAAATAAATTGAAATAGATTGTCAAATAACTAACCCATTATAGAATTAAACATGATTTCAGATTATCAAAATAGGTGAATCAAAAAAGTTTATTTTAAGTTAAAATAGATATATAATACAAATATAAGTTCAATTTAATTCAATGAAGTCATTTTATAATAAAATTCAATGTATTAAATTTTGTTGAACTTTTTATCATCTTTTACCCACATTCTACAAGCTTTTAAAAAATTCCCATAAAATTCAATTTTACTGCCTCTATGAGTTGTATTTCAAAAATCTGAGAGACATGGTTGACATAAGTAAGTAAAATTTTATAACACCCCGAGCTTCCATGATACGCTTCTCATTCAATAATGCAATAGCGTGTGTTGTACGCAACCTCGAGCTCTAACACACACCACAACTAATTAAACTAGCCGTTGTGAATAGTAATACCTACTTTTTGAAATTTTATAAATTTTATTTATCAAAATGGACTTCATTTTTGGATTCAGAATATCGAAATTATCCTATGTTGAATTTTTGGTATTTTTCTGAGAACTTCTAATTTTTTATGAATAGTGAAAAATACTTAAAAACAACTTTTTAAATCAAAATAATTTATAGTGATAAATTATAATATTTAGTGGGTTTAAAGTATAATTAGAATATATTTTTACCATTTAATCCAATGGTGGTCATTAGAATTAATTTAACATTAAAATTGGACATAAACAATTGCCAATCTTTTGATATAAATTGTTTCTTAAAAACAGGCTATTTGTTGTAACAGCGGGAATTAATTATAAAATTAATTAATACAACTTATATGTTTGGAATTTTGTAAAATAGACATCATTTTTGAATTCAGAATATCAATTATAGCTTAGGGTGAAATTTTGGCCTTATTCTGAAAAACATCAATTTTTGATGAATAGTGAAACCACTAAGTGGTTGTTAAAAACTGATTTTTCGTTAAAATGAAATATTACCACTTCTTTGATTTGATTTTCAAAAATCCAACATACATGGTTGTCATTAAGAAGTAAAATTTGGTTCAATGAGATTAAAATAATTTTTTGGTGAATAGTAACTTTTAAGTTCTTAATCGCGATTAGAGGTAATTAGTGTAGTTTAAGGTTAAAATAATGTTTTAATAATATGAGATGAGCTTGACACTTGTCCTACTCCTATTGGATGAGTCATGGCCGACGAAGACAACCCATGGGTCAACTTGGGGACCCCATGGAGCCACTTTAGTTGGAAAATGACATTAATATATATATATATATTTAATGTTAAAATTAAATTGACACAAACATGAGTTGTTTTACTAAAACAGTTTTTAAGTGGGGTTACACAAGTACCAATTTTGATTATAAATATTCATTAGAAAGATAAAAATATTTCCTACATCATAGTATTTTTTTTATAATTTTTATACATTAAATAAATTAAATTAATTATGACATCATGATGATGCAGCGATGACCTCATTATTTAACGATTTAAATAATATGGAAAGATAATGTAAAATCCAAAGCGTACACTTGTAAAAAACCTATTGGATGAGTATATTTCAAACCCTTATCATCTTATCCTCGAATTATATAAGTGTGGGACCTCTAAAATCCGAAAATCATTTTATAATAAACTGACATTTCTTTACTTTCCAAGAGTGCCCCTCCTCTCCACTTATAAAAGGCCCCCACCTCTCCCACCTCATTTACACTTTCAAGCCATTTGGCTCGGCCAACGTCTGCCCAAATACTCTCCCAACTTCCCCCTATTACTCCTAGAAGCCTCACTTTGGGCAGAACGCTTCCCAAGGAAGCCTTTGTCTCAAATCAAAAAGAGTTACCCGATTTTGAGGTAATGTCTTCTCTAATGTTGTTTTGTTTTATTTTTCTTCTCCAACCCCCTAAACTCTTTTTATTCATTTATTTTGTAACAACACCAGTATCCTCAATATACTAGGATGTTTTTATAAGAAGGATTCGAGCTAAACTTACAGACACCTACATCTAATGGTTAAAGAACATACGGTTTCTGTGGATGGCGAATTTCTGCCTCACGAAACGATGATTGTTCAACACTCATATAACACCTTCAATGGTGGCCATTATGATGTCACTATTTTTATATATGATATATAATATGTTTATGTTTTACTTATGCTTCTGTATTTCTCATTTATGGCATACTTTATGATTTCCATTATGGGTAAAATGCGATAATTTCATTTTAGGAAGTGCGGACTACCGCCCCCTCAAAGTGATTTGAATTTTTAATTCCATATGTGGGATGTATAAAGGATGGATTAAATGTTATTATGCACTATATTATACTGTAATTATATTATACATTTATATCATTATGATTTCATTCCATTAAATAGGAAATTGAAATGAAAGTAGCGTTCATGCGTACGTACGGCTTACCGTCTCCATGAACGGTGCATTTCATTTCATACCTCTAAATGTTACGTAATATTATAAAAGAATGTATATACTGGATATATAAGATATATATGACATCTAAATCATGAATATAATTCTAGAGATAATGGATATTCTACCACATAAACAACTTGTAATTATAATAAGTTTATTGTTGACTCAAGTACCAAAGATCGACAAAACGACCGTTATTAACTTAAATAATTACATAATGTTCATATCATTGTAATAAGTGATATAAAAAGGATAATGAAATTGAAAATGGTTCTTAATAATTTATATATTAACTCTAGTTTATTATTCAGGAGGTTAAAGAACATTTGAGTCAAGTCAGACACGAGATAAGGGAATTTCTTAACCCAACTTCCATTCTTGGGGTTAATATCCTACTTTCAAATTATGTCATGATATTATTATGTCCTATTTTGTATTTTTACTTTCTTTATGTGAACCAATAGTGAATACACATAACAGATATATTTTATTTTAAAAATGACCTTTTTAAGGACTTCGTCTCAATCTCCTTTCATTGAGGCATATTTGGTTTTATACACAATTTTCTTTTATACGGTGTATAATCCCCTTTGACTTTTACGTTTATTCAAAAGGAATATTTTTATATGAAGCGTTTTGCTAAACGACAAAAGGGAATGTTTTTTCTTTCCGTACTTATGCGGCAACAACGACTTCTCCGCTGCCGTGACCATTATTTGAGTTTCGGCTTCCTCTACAAGCCATCATTTTTTTTATGAAAAATAAATACAAAGTTTTAACTTTCTTTTATTTTGGTATTGAAAATGGTTTTGAAAGCGTTTTAATCAATGTGTTGTATTGATATCTTGTGATTGAAATGTGGAAATGTTATTCATGTTTTATGTGATACGATTATGTTATGGTTTATGATATGCTTAAACCTATTCATATGAGGAATGTATTGGACTTAATAAGTGACGAGTGGAGCCCGCTATAGCTCCTCGATACATCGGTAGGTCTCATGAGACAACTAGACGTGGAGTTGGCCGAGGCCCTTTCCCAATTTGATTTATGGTTTTGGCCGAGGCCTTAATCATTTTAGACGTCTTGGCCGAGGCCTTGACAAAATGTTTCAGAATGTCCGGCATTATACATTCCCTCGTTATGAAAGTGGTTATTGATATTGCATGTGATTATTCGACCAGTAGAATATCCATGTGAAGAAGTGAATGGCATTATATCATTTTAATTTTTCCATATTATGTTGATGTTCATGTTTAAAAGGCTTTTGTTTTAGTTATACATTGCCTTAAATTTTTATGTTTATTTATGAAAGCTTCCGCAATATTGTTATCCTTACTGAGCATCTGAGCTCACCCCTTTCAATGTTTTAATATTTTCCAGGATGTGAAGAAGTATTTTATGAATGACCTGTAGGGATAGTAAGAAGAGGATATGAGTGTGGACTATGGAGACTTTGTTAATGTAGTTTTTCACTTTATGATGTAATGTAACACTTATGAATGTATCTAGTGTTTCCAAGGCTACTAAACTAATCGGTCTTTCGAGACATGATCTTTTGTGATCATGCCAATGTTACGAAGTAATGCACCGACTCTGGGTAGCTGGGGTCGGGGCGTTACAGTTGGTATCAGAGGCAGTTTAGTACTAACCTTGGAAGCTAGATTTAGAAAAACTCTGATTAGAGCACATAGCCCGAAGATAGACTTTGAGGATTAGTATAGAAGAACTTCCTAGAATTTTGGTATTGTAGAGATGTTGTGAGTTTTCCGAGCAATACATCCCAGTCTGGATACGAGCAGGTAGAGGTGGCTCTGGCACAGATGTACCTAGGGGTAAAACCCGAAAACACCGCTTTGAGCTAGACTCGAACGGGAACTGGTGCATGACAACGGGCCTTGCTGCACTCTTGGTTACGACACTCCCGGGGGATATGCTTAGGATAATTCCCATTTTCTTTACAAACCACTATGAACGGTTATGAGTATATACTTCCTCAAATAAAACCTTTTTATGATTATGGATTATATCCATAAATAGTTCAATTTATGAAAAGTGTTTTACAAGTATGGAATTATGTATTTTGATTCATAAACTAATCTAGTTTATGCCATTGTTTATAAATGGCACCTAGTGGAAGGAATGGAAACCGTATCAATACACGCACTCCGTGTAGGGATTTCCCTCCTGTTCAAGATAATTATTGTGGATCTGGAGATACAACTGGTGCTGATCCACTTATTACCATACTGGGAAAACTCACTGAGGTTATGAATAATAACCTTACTCGTATGGAGCACCCTGATCCGCAACGTGGAGGATCAATGCTAGACCGTTTCATGAGGCAACAACCACCAACCTTCAATGGGAGTACAAATCCTATAGTAGCTGAGCAATGGATAAATTCCTTAGAGAAAATATTCCATGCCTTGGGGAGTAGTGAAAGGGAGAAGGTTGTCATGACAGTTTACCGCCTCACTGGAGATGCCGATCAGTGGTGGTCGCTGATTCAAAACACAAAGGAAGATGATGAAGTATCGAATATGGAATGGAGGGAGTTCAAAGAGCTTTTCATAGAAAAATACTTTCCTCATGACCATCGAGTAGATATGGAAAGGCAATTTCTGAGTCTGAGGCAGAAGGAGGATGAGAATGTCGCAAAGTATGAGGCTAACTTTACAAGGTTAGCGAGGCATGCTGCCGATTATATACGTAACCCAAGGAGTACGATTGATCGTTTCTTTTATGGGTTAAAACCATTTCTCCGTCGAGCTTTAGTATCACAATCATTCTCATCATACGAAGATATTGTCTCGTGTGCTATCAAGACAGAAAAGGAATTCTCTAAGTCTTATGACAACAAAGTAAAGCAAGAGAAGAGGAGAACGGTGTAACAAGAGACAGATAAAGGGAAAAAGGGAAAGAAGGATTTTCCATTATGTGATAATTGTCGGAAGAATCACCCTAGTACTTGCCTAAAAGGAATGGGAGTTTGTTATAAATGTGGAGAAAAGGGTCACCAGGCTCGTGATTGTAAGGGAAAGAAAGAGGCTGTCAATGTTGAATGCTACAATTGTAGGGAAATGGGGAATTATGCAAATGAATGTCCTAAGCGTCAAGGAAACTTACCTCAGAAAAGGCCAAGGGATCAAGGAAAATCTTATGCTGTTACTACAGTTGAAGCAGAATAACTAATGTGTTGGTGCTTTTGGACTCAAGGATTATATTCTGGTATTAAGAATAATGTGATATATATAAAGATTGTAATGCAGTACTTTTTGATTTCAGTAAGGTTTTAATATGATTAAGGTAATCATATTTTTAGTATGTGACATTAAGAGAAACTCTTCTTTGTTTGGGGAATTTGATGTTACAATTGATTTTGGAATTTAGAGACCTTTTAGAGAAAGTCTGGACGGAGGTATTTTGGATAACTATTAAGGTTGGAGTGGATTAAGTTGATCTTTGGATAGTATTGTTTATGGTTAAAAAATTTATGAAGATTATTTTTGGAATATTATGATACTATAGTTTTAGGAAAAGGACAACCTGCAGGGTGGGGCATAACCCAACGCGTCGGACAAAGCTGCAGGAATCGAACCCACAATCATAGTGCGACATGCCTTTATTTCCTACCACTAGCCTACAGGAAGTCCCTGGTTATTACAAAATAATTTTACTAATCTAAATGGTATGTGTTAACATTTGGAACCTTATACAATTAGGATAAGTATAATATTTTTGAGTTCTATTATCTTTTTGAGTGAAAGATGAGTTGAAGGTTGAAACTCTAGTTGTCAAGCATAAATACATATATACCTATCTCTTATTCAATGAATAAATTAATTCTTAAACTTTAGTAAAAGGATATTAAAACAAAAAATGTGTTATCCTAATACCTTATGTCTTGTTGAACTGATGATATTTTAAATCAACATAGATTGAAGGCTTTGAGGCCCTCAATTTGACAGTTGATTGTGATTGATGACCTCAATCACTCCCTACAAATATTTACGTTTTTCCTCCAATTATATGTCTTTAATTTCCACCAATGTTCTCCTTATCGAGATCATAATTTGGTGGTGACTTTCTTATTTCCATTTCCCTCTTATTAAGACTAAATTTTATTAACCTTATTTCTGATGTGGGTTTTCCACAAAGGTATTTTCTATTTTCAACCTTTTATTTTCAATGAAAATTTTCAAATTGTGAGGACGCAATTTATTGAAGGAGGGGAGAATGTAACACCCCGAGCATCCATGATACGCTTCTCATTCAATAATGCAATAGCGTGTGTTGTACGCAACCTCGAACTCTAACACACACCAAAACTAATTAAACTAGCCGTTGTGAATAGTAATACCTAATTTTTGAAATTTTATAAATTTTATTTATCAAAATGGACTTCATTTTTGGATTCGGAATATCGAAATTAGCCTATGCTGAATTTTTGGTATTTTTCTGAGAACTTCTAATTTTTTATGAATAGTGAAAAATACTTAAAAACAACTTTTTTAATCAAAATAATTTATAGTGATAAATTATAATATTTAGTGGTTTTAAAGTATAATTATAATATATTTTTACCATTTTATCCAATGGTGGTCATTAGAATTATTTTAACATTAAAATTGGACATAAACAATTGCCAATCTTTTGATATAAATTGTTTCTTAAAAACACGCTATTTGTTGTAACAACGGGAATTAATTATAAAATTAATTAATACAACTTATATGTTTGGAATTTTGTAAAATAGACATCATTTTTTAATTCGGAATATCAATTATAGCTTAGGGTGATATTTTGGCCTTATTCTGAAAAACTTCAATTTTTGATGAATAGTGAAACCACTAAGTTGGTTGTTAAAAACTGATTTTTCATTAAAATAAAATATTACCACTTCTGTGATTTGATTTTCAAAAATCCGACATACATGGTTGTCATTAAGAAGTAAAATGTGGTTCAATGAGATTAAAATAATTTTTTGGTGAATAGTAACTTTTAAGTTCTTAATCGCGATTAGAGGTAATTAGTGTAGTTTAAGGTAAAAATAATGTTTTAATAATATGAGTTGAGCTTGAAACTTGTCCTACTCCAATTTGATGAGTCATGGCCGACCAAGACAACCCATGGGTCAACTTGGGGACCCCATGGAGCCACTTTAGTTGGAAAATGACATTAATATATATATATATATTTAATGTTAAAATTAAATTGACACAAACATGAGTTGTTTTACTAAAACAGTTTTTAAGTGGTGTTACACAAGTCCAAATTTTGATTATAAATATTCATTAGAAAGATAAAAAGATTTACTACATCATATTATTTTGTTTATAATTTTTAGACATTAAATAAATTAAATTAATTATGACATCATGATGATGCAGCGATGACCTCATTATTTAATGATTTAAATAAAATGGAAAGATAATGTAAAATACAAAGCGTACACTTGTCAAAAACCTATTGGATGAGTATATTTCAAACCCTTATCATATTATCCTCGAATTATATAAGTTTGGTACCTCTAAAATCCTAAAATCATTTTATAATAAAGTGACATTTCTTTACTTTCTAAGAGTGCCCCTCCTCTCCACTTATAAAAGGCCCCCACCTCTCCCACCTCATTTACACTTTCAAGCCATTTGGATCGGCCAACATCTGCCCAAATACTCTCCCAACTTCCCCCTTTTACTCCTAGAAGCCTCACTTTGGGCAGAACGCTTCCCAAGGAAGCCTTTGGCTCAAATCAAAAAGAGTTACCCGATTTTGATGTAATGTCTTCTCTAATGTTGTTTTGTTTTATTTTTCTTCTCCAACCCCCTAAAATCTTTTTATTAATTTCTTTTGTAACAAAACCAGTATAGTCAATATACTAGGATGTTGTTATAAGAAGGATTAGAGATAAACATACACACAACTACATCTAATGGTTAAAGAACATACAGTTTCTGTGGATGGCGAATTTCTGCCTCACGAAATGATGATTGTTCAACACTCATATAACACCTTCAAAGGTGGCCATTATGATGTCACTATTTTTATATATGATATATAATATGTTTATGTTTTACTTATGCTTCTGTATTTCTCATTTATGGCATACTTTATGATTTCCATTTTGGGTAAAACGCGATAATTTCATTTTAGGAAGTGCGGAGTACCGCCCCCTCAAAGTGATTTGAATCGTTAATTCCATATGTGGGATGTATAAAGGATGGAATAATGTTATTATGCACTATATTATACTGTAATTATATTATAAATTTATATCATTATGATTTCGTTCCATTAAATAGGAAATTGAAATGAAAGTAGCGTTCATGCGTACGTACGGCTTACCGTCTCCATGAACGGTGCATTTCATTTCATACCTCTAAATGTTACGTAATATTATAAAAGAATGTATATACTGGATATATAAGATATATATGACATCTAAATCATGAATATAATTCTGGAGATAATGGATATTCTACAACATAAACAACTTGTAATTATAAGAAGTTTATTGTTGACTCAAGTACCAAAGATCGACAAAACGACCGTTATTAACTTAAATAATTACATAATGTTCATATCATTGTAATAAGTGATATAAAAAGGATAATGAAATTGAAAATGGTTCTTAATAATGTATATATTAACTCTAGTTTATTATTCAGGAGGTTAAAGAACGGTTGAGTCAAGTCAGACACGAGGTAAGGGAATTTCTTAACCCAACTTCCATTCTTGGGGTTAATATCCTACTTTCAAATTATGTCATGATATTATTATGTCCTATTTTGTATTTTTACTTTCTTTATGTGCACCAATAGTGAATACACATAACAGATATATTTTATTTTAAAAATGATTTTTTTAAGGACTTCGTCTCAATCTCCTTTCATTGAGGCATATTTGGTTTTATACACAATTTTCTTTTATACGGTGTATAAACCCCTTTGACTTTTACGTTTATTCAAACGGAATCTTTTTATACGAAGCGTTTTGCTAAAAGACAAAAGGGAATGTTTTTTCTTTCCGTACTTATGCGGCGACAACGACTTCTCCGCCGCCGTGACCATTATTTGAGTTTCGGCTTCCTCTACAAGCCATCATTTTTTTATGAAAAATAAATACAAAGTTTTAACTTTCTTTTATTTTGGTATTGAAAATGGTTTTGAAAGCGTTTTAATCAATGTTTTGTATTGATATCTTGTGATTGAAATGTGGAAATGTTATTCATGTTTTATGTGATACGATTATGTTATGGTTTATGATATGTTTAAACCTATTCATATGAGGAATGTATTGGACTTAATAAGTGACGAGTGGAGCCCGCTATAACTCCTCGATGCATCGGTAGGTCTCATGAGACAACTAGACGTGGAATTTGCCGATGCCCTTTCCCAATTTGATTTATGGTGTTGGCCGAGGCCTTAATCATTTTAGACGTCTTGGCCGAGGCCTTGACAAAATGTTTCAGAATGTCCGGCATTATACATTCCCTCGTTATGAAAGTGGTTATTGATATTGCATGTGATTATTCGACCAGTAGAATATCCATGTGAAGAAGTGAATGGCATTATCTCATTTTAATTTTGCCATATTATGTTGATGTTCAAGTTTAAAAGGCTTTTGTTTTAGTTATACATTGCCTTAAATTTTTATGTTTATTTATGAAAGCTTCCGCAATATTGTTATCCTTACTGAGCATCTGAGCTCACCCCTTTCAATGTTTTAATATTTTCCAGGATGTGAAGAAGTATTTTATGAATGACCTGCAGGGATAGTCAGAAGAGGATATGAGTGTGGACTATGGAGACTTTGTTATTGTAGTTTTTCACTTTATGATGTAATGTAACACTTATGAATGTATCTAGTGTTTCCAAGGCTACTAAACTAATCGATCTTTCAAGACATGATCTTTTGTGATCTTTCCAATGTTACGAAGTAATGCACCGAATCTAGGTAGCTGGGGTCGGGGAGTTACAAATTTGGTTCAATAAGTTGAAAATAATTTTTGGCGAAAAGTAACTTTTGACTTTTATTTACCACGATTAAAAGTAAATAGGGTAATTACGTGTAAAAATGATATTATAATTACCCTAAAACATGTCCAAATTCCATTGGATAAGTGTAATTCGACCAAAAACATCCATTGGAATAAAATATGATCCTTTTGGTCCCCTTTTTTTAGATTACAACATTTATTATTATTTAATTTAAAGAAGAGTTTAAAGTGTTAAATTCAAAGTTTAATAACTAAACCATTTTCAATATTGGGTTATACATAAGTTAAATTCGACTATAAATATTAATTAGATATATAAAAGCTTTTAAAACATAATTTTATATTATTTATAATTTTTAGAAATTAAATAATTAAATTTAATTATAACATAATGATGATGCAGTAATTACCTTATTAATGAAAGATTTAAATAATTGATAATATAAATAACCAAATAAATATATTTTGAAAATTTTGATGAATTAAAATAATTATATAGGTTAAATGACATGTTAGGGTTGATTAAATAATTTCTTTTCAATGTAATCATGTTGTTATGATTATCACAAAAACCAAATACTAAATACTGTCAAAATTGACATAATTGAGTTTTTAAAACAAATACAATATTATAAATTGATATAATATTCCGAAAAATATAAGTTTGGCCAAAGGAATTTTATAAAGTTATATATATTAATAATAAACCACTTGGGTTTCTCTTTGCTTATTATAGTATGTTTATTAACCATATAATATATAAATAAAAAGATACATGGTAAATGTCAAACTATTTAACTAAGAGGTAAATCTTAAAGATAAGGTTAATTAAGTGACCTAAACCAATATAAAACATATTGGTTGAGCTTTTTCCATCCCAACCCCACCTTATATTCAAAATAAATAATTTTGGAGAAATTTTAAATAGAAAATTATTTTATTGTAAAATAATATTTCATTCTTTTCCTAAAGTGACCCCCACATCTCTTTTAAATGGGTACACCACCTTCTCTTAATTTCACACCCCCAAATCCAATTTGCTCAATCAAAACATGCCCAAATATCCTCCCAACATGCCTCAATTCATCCTAGAGGCCTTACTTTCGTCATAAATCCAACCTAACGATCCCTTTTGATTAAATCAAAAGGAAGAACCTGAAGAAGAGGTAAATATTTCATCACCTCTTTCAGGTTCTTTTTTTCTTCCACTTCCCCTTTATTTATTGTTTCCATTCTAAAATAATAACTCAAATATCTTCTATACACTATGATGTTATTAAAAAAAATGGTACAACCATATTTATTATTATATCCATCATATGAATGACAAATCACCATATGTACGTACGTACATCTTACCGTCTCCACATCATGGTGTAGTTTGTTATTCAAACAATTATTTATTTGGATGGGTAAAATAATGAGTATAACTAATGTAAATAATAAATATAAAATTTTAATGATTATTTATATATGATATACCATCCAATTTCATATGATTTTACCATCAATATAATGATATTGTCGCTCTTGCCTACGTACAGATTACCGTCTCCACGAACGCGATGAGATTGATTACCCACAGTAATAATTCAAGAATAATTTTCATTTTTTGATTAAAAATAATGTTTAATAACTTAATATAATTTTGGATATGAATAAAATACATTTTATCGTAACAAACATGGATTAAATAACTGATTATATAAAGGAAAACAGATCAGTTAACACCCGAAACGATGATACTACTAAAATATTGTTAACAATGCAATATTAGAGGATCATATATGATATCATATTAATGTAAATAGTTATTTTTTAAGTTAATAAAAATTATTTAACTATTATATAGGAGTTTAACATACCCTCTACCAAGTAAAATTACAGGGTAAGGGGTTTCTTATCCCACTTTTAATTCTGTGAGATATCCATTGTTCTTTACTTATTTATTACATGTGATGTATTGTGTACTTACATTAGAAAAATATTATCATGATTATATTTATATTCATGGTATAATATGATTCATTTGGTGGTTGTTAACTTTTGGTCATATGAATCGATTTATTACAACATTGTAAGGGGTTTCCAATTTACTTCTTATTTCCGTGAGATTCGTGCTATATTTCCTATATTTCCTTTTGTGTGGTGTATGTACTTACAATGATTGTATTCCTTATATAATATAATTTAATTTATGGGTACTTATATCTTCATTGTTTGTTACTTATTTCATGGGGAGTATGTTTTGTAAGTCACAAAATTGGTGAGGGAATTTCTAATTTCGATTTCCACTCATTGGGTTTTACGCAAACTTCATTGATTATTTTAAACCAAGATTATGTGTGAAATCACTATTTTTTTATTTATATAGTAATTTACACTCCCCTATGGGTGGAAATTATTTTGATACACATAATCACTACATTGATAAATTCTCAAGTCATCGATATTAACTTGATAAGAGTAATCTTAGCTCAATTTTCATTCATTGTGTTAAACATCCAAGTCATTGGTGTTGTTGTTACATGATTATGTGTAAATGTCCTATGATTGTTTCACACTAAATATCCAATCATATTTAGTGTATCTATATTTTTCACACATAATTAATTAATTGATATATCCTTAACCTAAGGATATAATCTTTATAAGGTATTACATCTCAACTTACATTACATTGAGACTTATTTATTGTTATGCTCCAATTCATTTTTATTTGGTGTATAACTAGTACTTTGACATAATATATCATGAATCCATTTATTCTCATTATATTAAGAAGTTTTAATTACCTAAATTATTTGTATTCAAAAGTCTTTCATTTTGTTAGGAACTCTAACAAAAATATCATTTTAAATGCTTTAAAATTTTATTCTTCTAAATTCATTTCATTAATGTACACATTTTAAAAAAGGGTTTAAGTATTTATTTATATTGAGATTAATTTTTTAAAATAAAAATTCCATTTAAACGTTTCAATGTGGTTTGGAACATACTGATTCAAAAATCAATTTTAAACAACTTCTTGATAAATAGTTATACTTTTAAATGTTTTCAAGAAAAAGGGAGATATTACTTTCAAATAGTTATTTTTGATTATTTTCATCTGTGTCAATATACTTCATTATTTTAGGTTAATTTATTATAATACAGACTTCCATATTGTATTGAATCAGTTATGTTTGACTTTGGATGTGCCATTTTTATACCATTCATGTATTATGGTTAAAGTATTGACATTTGGTATGCAAGTTTAATACGAATGTTTATGTTCTGTTTCAACATTTTCATATAAGGAATGAATTGGACTTAGTAAGTGATAGGTGGAGACTCTATAGCTCCTCGATGCATCAGTAGGTGTCATGAGAAAAACTAGTGTCTTAACAAATGGTCTTTACAAAATATTATTTGTTGTCTTGGCACAAGGACTTGACTATGTGGTTATGATATTTTGAATTATGAATTCCATCATTATGAAATTGGTTATTGATATTACATGTGGTTATTAGACTAGTAGAATATCCATGTGAATATGTAAAGGGAATTATTTAATTTATCGTAGCCATATTATGTTAAAATTTATGTTTAAAAGTCTTGTGTTCTAGTCTTATATGCTGACTTAAATGTTTATTATTATTTATGATAGTTTTCACTATATTGTTATCCTTACTAAGAATTTGAGATCACCCCTTTCTTATGTTTTATTTTTCCCAGGATGAAAATATGTATATTACAATTAACCAGCAGGAATAGGTAAAGGGATATAAGAGTGTTCAAAGGGGACACTATGTCGTTTCATTATTTGATGATGTAATGTAAAACTTGTGTATGTATCAATTAATTCCAAGGATACTACACCATTTTTTTGGGTCTTGATTCCTTATATCATGCCAATGTTATGTAATAATGTTCTGATTCTAGGTAACTGGGGTCGAGGCGTTACAGTTGGTATCATAAGAAGTTTAGTACAAACAAATGAAGATATATTTATAAAAATCTCTGATTAAAAAACACTACTATATGATAGACATTGAGGATTAGTATAGAAAAACATCCCAAAATTATTGTAATGTAAATATTATATTGTTTTTCCAAAAAATACATCCCTGTTTAGATACAGGCTGGTAGAGGCGGCTCTGGAATAGATGTACCTAGGAGTGAAAACTCCAACATGGTATTTCGAGGTTGACCCGGGGTATCCCAGTACATGACAACAAGGCTTTCAGCACTCTTGGTTATGACACTCCCAGGGGATATGCTTAGGATAATTCACATTTTCTTTTCAAACAAAGTTTAGATATTTAAATATAAGATGATAATAAATAAAATAAGTTAATCCTTTGGTGTTTTAGATTGAAAATAAGGTGTTATGATATTCTCTAAATGATTTTATGACTCACACTATGCTTTCATGATTTAGTCAATAGCTAGATTCCATGGAATTCAATGTAACATTGAACATGATTTACAAGGTGGGAACAATGGTGGAAATGAGGAATGAAATGGAATGTTGATAGGTGTAAAAGAAATCTTTTTCATTCCGAATCATCTTTCCAAAAAATATGATAAATAAAATATATATTAACCAACTCCCGTACTCATGAAAGAAGCTAAAGGCGGTGAATGATAAGAGCACCAGTAGTGGAGACCATAGTGAAAAGTATTTTCAATTTCCATCATACAGGAAATTTCAAAGGAGACACCTAGGAAAATGTGTCAATGGAATAAAGAAATGCTTTATTTGTGGGAAAGAAGGACATAATGTAATGAATTGTTGAGGAAAAATAAAGAGTACTATGGATGAAAATAAAAATAATCCCAAAAATATATTTATATTCATTTGTTTTAAATGTAAGTGACCTGAAAATTACCTAAGTAAATGATCTATTCTATAGGATAACCACATGGTCAAGGAAGAACCTATTTGGAAATAAATGGATGGAGAAGTGTTTAAAAGTTACAGTGCTCTTTGTTGATGGGATTACATTGGAAGAATTTCCTCATGTATGTTTAACCAAATAGTTTTTCATGTGAAAATTCTATTTTAGGATGAATTATCTTTCCTATTGTGGATAGAGTAATAAATAACCAATTGGGTTTATATGATACTTTAATTTGAGGTAATTTTAAGTATTTAAATTTGGCGATAAAAATGCGAGGTATGGGATAACATTGGTGATTAAATTATATTATAGTTATTTTGAGGAATTTATCTCATTTTGGGAATGTTATAAAATATATATTTCAAAATAGGACAACGTACAGACCGTGTGACAAATTTTCATGTCGAACAAAGCTTCTGGAATCTAACCAAAAACTATTGTGTGATGGATATTTATCACCTACCACTAGATTACGTGAAATCCTTGGTTAGTGTGACTAATTTTTTTTAGTTAATTGATTTTATTAATCAATAAAAAGTTGAATGTGGATCTTATATCTTATGAAATAGATATCCTTAATATATGAAAATGATTTGGTGATTAAGTGTTAAATGTTATTTTAGAAGACGTTCATTTTGTTGGGAATACTATATGCCTTAGGAAAATAGAATACTATAGGATTTCATTTGACGAGTAATGATGGATTCTTATCTATATTTTTATTGTGTATTCATAGTGATTTCAATTATTTATGGAAATTATTATCCTATCAAGAGAATATGTAATTATGTATATTACTTTTATGTTTGTTAATTTTGGAGTAATTGATGTTATTTGGGGATACAATTTAATGTGTAAGACTATGTAATCAAATTAATCTATGTTTTGGGTTTCAATATTAGTTTGGATTAAATTGAATTATTTTAAGTACAATTGTTTATTGAATGGTATTTATTGAAATTTGAGTATTCTTGGATTAATTTTAGAAATTAAGATTAGTATTTCTTTCTCTATAAGATTATCCGTTTTGGGGATCATCTGATCTTGTATTAACTATTTTGGTTTTGGTTAATCTCTAAAGACTAGGTAAATATATAGTTGATCCTTTGTGATAAATTGATTCTCTATAAGTTGATTCTAGCGCATTAGCTGTGATCAAGTCATCTTGAATACTCATCGTTTGAAAAAACAAGATGAGTAAGTGGTAGAAATTTATTAAAGGACAAAACCTTACTTAAAAAGTAAGTATATATCTTTATATTCTTAGTAAATATCATAAATAAATTCCTAAACATTATGAAATTGAAGTTAAATTAAAAAAATGTTTTCCATTTAGTTTTCCTACTGGGAAACTAATGCCCGTTTATCCCATCACAAGTTTTTTGTTTTCATGTTGTTAACCTTATCCTGATCATGTTTTCTTTCACTCCCCATCAGAACATGACCCTTAGTGTATCTTCCATATACAAGTTTTCCTACATGGAATCCTAGTATGGGTTATCTTGGCTGACCATTGTACTTCTCTTTCTTTCTTTTAAAGTGATAGTTTTATTGACTCTTTTTTTGATGTAGGACTTTCAATGAAGTTCCCATGCCTAATTTTAAAATTATGAGGATTCAATTTCCAAAAGAGGGTACGAATGTAACACCCCAATATTTTAAAGTAAGTTATGTTATTTAAAGTAATTCAATAGCTTGCGCTCTACACAACAATGAGTTCAAGCGCACCATAGCTTACCAAACTCACCTTTCAAAAAACTGTTATTAATTTTAACAACTTATTTCTGAATTTTATATACTCCATATAATTTTATAATCTATATTATGTGTTTCTTAGACACAATATAGGAAAAAATTCATTTATTTCAAATAAAAGAAGTATTTTTCAAAAATGAAATTTTACCACTTTTAATGGAAAACCCTTTTTAAAACCAATATTTGACACTCTTATATATTCAATTTAATGAAATTAATTTCTTCTTTTCAATAGAGACATAAAAATTTATTTTGGATAATTCTTTGGTACTAATCTGATAACTTTCATATTTTGATGAATACTGAAAACTACAAAATTTTAATTGAAAACAACTTTTTTAATATAAATAATTTATAGTGTTAAATTTTGGATTTGAATGGATTGGAAGTATAATTAGATTAAAATTTTTTAATTTAATAAAATTTAGGTCATTATAAGTAATTTCACATTTAAATTTGACATAAACACATGTCAACCTTTTGATAGTTTTTTCTTTTTAAAAAACCCGCTTTTTGGTTTTGACAACGAGAGTTAATTTAAAATTAATTAATGAAACCATTATGTTTTTAATTTTTTAAAATAGAATTTATTTTGTAATTGTGAATATCAAAATTATCTTAGTGTAAATTTTTGGTATTTGTCTGAGAACATTCAATTTTTGATGAATAGTGAAAAACACTGAGTTATAGTTTAAAACTGAAAATTTATTTAAATAATTATTAATTTTATTTAAATTTATTTTAGGATAAAATAGATATATAATAACAATATAATTTCAATGTGATTCATTGGAGATATTTTATAATAAAATTATATGTATAAAATTTTATTAAACTTTTTACCGTCTTTTACCCACCTTCTATGAGCATTTAAAAATTTGCATAAAATTTAATTTTACTACTTTTATGAGTTGAATTAAAAAAATCCGAGAGACAAGGATGTCATCATTAGGTAAAATATGGTTCAATAAGATGAAAATAATTTTTTTGAATAGTAACTTTTGACTTTTATTTACCATGGTTAAAAGTAAATAGGGTAATTAAGGGTAAAAATGTTATTATAATTACTATAACACATGAACTAATTCTATTGAATAAGTGTAATTCGACTAAAAACAACATTAGGAATAAAATATGATCATTTTGGTCCACTTAGATTATATTTTGACATTTATTATTATTTTATTTAAAGAAGAGTTAAAAGTGTTAAATTCAAAGTTTAATAACTAAACCATTTTTAATATAGGGTTATACATAAGAGAAATTCGACTATAAATATTAATTAGAATGATAAAAATATTTCCTACATACTGGTATTTTATTTATAATTTTTGGACGTTATATAATTAAATTTAATTATGACACAATGATGATGCAGTAATTACCTTATTAATGAAAGATTAAAATAATTGTTATTATAAATACCAAAATAATTGTAATTTGAGACTTTTGATAAATTACAGTATTTTTTAAGATTAATATTACATTTTGGAGTCGATTAAATAAGTTTTTTTTCAAAAAAATAATGTTTTTATAATTTTCACAAGAACCAAATACTAAATAGTGTCAAAATTAACATAATTGAGTTTTTAAAACAAATACTATATTATTAATTGATATAATATTCATAAAAAGCTATGTTTCTTCCAAATTACATAGATAAGGTTATTTATATTAATAATTAATCACTAGGGGTTCTCTTCGATTGTTATTTTATGTTTATTAACTATAGAATATAACTATACAAAAGACATGGTAAATGTCAATCTATTTAACTAAGAGTTAAATATAAATGATCAGGTTAATATGGTGACTTAAACCTATCTAAAACCTATTGGTTGAGAGGTTTTGGACCCATCCACACCATATCCTTGAAATAAATCATGTTTTATCCATTATAAATGGAAATATTTTTTATTATAAAATAATATTTCATGATTTTCTTAATGTGACCATCATCTCTCTTATAAAAGGGTACTTCCACATACCATAATTTCACACCACCAAAGCCATTTGGATTAGAAAAATCCTTCCCAAATTTCCTCCCAACTTTTATCCCTTCATCCTTGAGGCCTTCCTTTTGTTATAAATCCATCTTAAGGATCTATTTTGATCAAATAAAATGGAAGAACCCGATAAAGAGGTAAATATTTCATCACCTCTTTCAAGTTATTTTCTTATTCCACTTCCTCTTTTTTTTTTTCAATTCTAAAATAACAAATCCAGTATCTTCTATATATAATTATTTATTATAAAAATGGTACAACCATATTTATTATTCTATCCATCATATGAATGAAAAAGTCACCATACGTGCGTACGTACGGCTAGCTGTCTCCACGTTGTGGTGTAGTTTTTTATTTAAAAACTTCATTATTTGGATGGGTATAATAATGAGTATAACTGATGTAAAAAATAAATATAACATGTTAAGTATTCTTTATATATGATATAACATCCAATTTTATATGATCTCACCATCAATACAATGATATTGTCGCTCTTGCGTACGTACGGATTACCGTCTCCACTAAGGCGATGAGATTCATTCCCCGTCGTAATCATTCTAGAATAATTTTAATTTTTTGAGTAATTTTTTTTATGAACTCACTATCATTCTGGATATGAATAAAATACATCATATCCATTTAAAAAATGGCTTATGTAACAGGGCATATAAAGGAAAACATATCAGTTAACACCCAAAACGATGATACTACTAAAATATTATTAACAAAGTAATATTAAAGGATCATATATGATATAATATTAATGTACATAGTTATTTAATGATTATATAGGAGTTTAATGGAACCTCTACTAAGGTAATGTACAAGGTAAGGGGTTTCTTATCTCACTTTTAATTCCATAAGATTTCTATTGTTCGCCACTTATTTATAGCATGTGGTGTATTGTGTACTTCCAATTTATACATTATCATGATTATCTTTATATTTATGGTATTATATGATTCATTTGGTGGTTATTATATTTTTTTCATATGACTCGATTGATTACAATATGGTTAGGGGTTTTCATATCACTTCTTATTTCAAGGAGATTCAAGCAATATTGCCACTATTTCAATTTGTGTGGTGTATATACTGCCCATGATTATATTCCTTATGTAATATAATTTAATTTATGGGTATTTAAATATTCATTGTATTATCCTTCAATCATGGGGTTTATGTTTCCTATGTAACCAAATCCGTGAGAGAATTTCTAATTTCGATTTCCACTCATTGAGTTTTATGCCAACTTCATTGATTATTTTACTCCAATATTATGTGTGAAATAACTATTTATTTATTTATGTTTTAATTTCCACTCCCTTTTGGGTGTTTATTCTTCTGATACACATAATAAATCTGTTGATGAATTCTCAAGTCATCGATATGAATATGATAAGAGTAATCTTTACTCAATTTTCATTAATTGAGTTAAACATCTAAGTCATTGGTGTTGTTGTTACATGATTATGTGTGAATGTCCTATGATTGTTTGACACTGAATATCCAATCATATTTAGTGTATTTATATTTTTCACACATAATTATGTCATTGATTTATCATTAACCTAAGGATACAGTCTTTTTAAGGGATTTTATCTCAACTTACATTCCGTTGATAATTCTTTGTTGTTATGCGCCAATTCACTTTTATTTGGTGAATATATTGTACATTGACATAGTATATCATTAATCCCTTTATTCTCATAATATTGTTAAGTTATGGTTACCTCAATTATTTTTATTCAAGTGTCTCTCATTTGGTTAGGAACTCTGACAAAAATATCATTTTAAATATTTAAAAATTTTATTCTTCTAAATCTTTCTCATTAATGTCTATGTTTTAAAAATGGTTTCAACGATTTATTTATATGGAAATTAATGTTTTAAAATAAAAATTCCTTTTATAAGTTTCAAAGTGGTATGGGACACTTTTATTTTGAAATCTATTTTAAACAGTTTCTTGATAAATAGTGATATTTTTAAATGTTTTCTCGAAGAAGGGGGATATTTTCTCAAATAATTTAATTGATTATTTTCATATATGTAATTATCCTTCATTATTCTTGATTGAGGTTAATTTATTATAATACAATCATCCATATAGTATTGAATAAGTTATGTTTTCCTGTTGCTGTGTTATTTTTATACCATTCATGGATTATGGTTAAGGTATAGCCATTTTGTATCATAGTTTAATATGAATGTTTATGTTATGTTTCAAAATTTTCATACGAGGAATGCATTGGACTATGTAAGTGATGGGTGGAGCCCGCTATAGCTCGTCGATGTATTGTTAGGTCTCATGAGACAAACTAGTGTCTTGGCACAAAGCGTTGACCAAATATTATTGGTAGTCTTCGCATAAGGCCTTGGCTATGTGGTTATGAAGTCTAGAATTATGCATTCCATCATTATGAAATTGGATATTGATATTACATGTGATTATTTGACTAGTAAAATCTTCACGTGAATATGTAAATGGAATTATTTGATATATCTTCGCCATGTTAAGATGATGTTTATGTTTAAAAGTATTCTGTTCTTGTCTTATGCAAATCCTTAAATGTTTAATATTACTTGTGATAGTTTCCTATATATTGTTATACATACAAAGCATTTGAACTCACCCCATTCTTATTTTTTATTTTTCCCAGGATGCAAAGAAGTATATTATGATTAACCTACAGGAATAAGCTAAGGGATATAATAGTATTCAAAGGGGACACAATGTTGTTGTTTTTTATTCAATGATATAATGTAAAACTTATATACGTATCTAGTACATCCAAGGATACTAAACTGATTGGGTTTTCGGGACTTTATTCCTTGTATCATTGCAATTTTATTTAACAATGCACCAATTTTGGGTAACTGGGGTTGGGGCGTTACATTTTAGGTTAGACTGCTCAGTGGCTTGGAGGATTATGCGTTGTCTAAAATAGTGGGGTTTGGCTATCTTTCAATCGACATTTAATATTATGGATATTTATGATTTTATATGATTTTATGCATTTATATTAAAGGTTTTTATATTCTGTATACATGTGATTAATTTGGATATGTGTGAATATAATTTTCTTGTAATTTTGGTTATTAAAATAGGATTTGATTCATGTAAATAGTTTTAGGTCAATATAATTTGATGCACTGGCTTAGTGGAAGTAATGGGAATCCAAAAATAAATCTTTAAAATAACTCATACATATAAATGGAATCCCTGAGAAAAAATGTTGAGATAAAATTCCATTTAAAATGATGTTTTTTAGATTCATTCTAATGAAGAAACCTATAAAAATATTTATCATTCAACTTGGTATATTATGATAAAGTAGGGTGCCCCTATAATATATTTTTTATGGAAAGAGATGAAAGAGGTTTTCAAATGAGTTAGAAACCAATTTTTTTGAATTTTATTTGGGTTACATAGATTCAAAAAACTCTTAGGAAGGATACAAATGAATAGTGTTTGGTTAATCCATATAATGGATTGGGAAATGAGTTTTAAGCTCAACCATCCAAGTGTCACATATCATATAATTAACATCATGATCATATAAAATAAAAATGTGGTTAGAGGAATACTGGAGTTAACTCAATTATTAGTGAAATATAGATCTTGGTTCACAGAGGAATATGATGAGTTTGAATGGGGTTATCATTTTAATGGATGAAAATTTAAAAAATTAAAAGTTAAATGTTTATAAAACATAATGAACATATGATAAAATATTATGGTGTATATATAATTGAATCAGAGTCAGAAAGAATAACATTATGATTAGTATCTGGAGAATAAAATTAATGTAATAATGTTCATAGATTGGTATAAAACATAATAAATATTCAAAAATAGGAGAGAAAAAATCTATGTATTAAAGAAATACATTATCTGAATAACCAACTATTTAAATTGTTATACACTTAACTCTATATAATTAACAGAAGTATTAAATTAATCACTTAATGTTTCAAATGTATTATATACAAGATAACATAATAATCTGTACTCTCTTCTCATATATTTATTATGATTGAGTAAACTTATGACTTGTAGAGACTGAAGCTTCAAATTAAAGACGATTTTATATCTGGGATTCATTCTAGAATAATTTGTCAAAATTTTTGAATGTGCTCAAAAATATTTACCTTATTTTCTAAATTATTGAGGATTAATTAATTATGTCATGTAATGTACATGTTCTTTTACTATATTGATAGTGAAATTGGATAAAATTTCAAATCAGAAGACGGGAAGTTAGTTGGAAAGTCCAACAATGTTTCCTTAAATATCCATTAAAATTCATTGAAACCTAGGGATAAATTCAGGATCTAATAAAATTATTTCCAATTGATATAATTCTATAGGCTACATGAAAGGGTTTGGGAAACACCATGTATAGTCTAGGTTAGGTGTAATTTTTATAGTACTAATTTTAATTGTATTGAGATATATAAATGAAATCAAATGTATCTTTTAATAATATTTTAATTATACTAGAGTTCAAAATCATAGAAATAAATGTTCAATTTGAAATTTTTCAGTAAAGTAATGAGTACCAGGGTTTCGCAATTATTATAAATCAATGGGTTGCTAAATCATGAAATTGAACATAACGTAAAATATCATGCTTAAATGGATATAAATAAAGAATGTGTATTCTCATATTATTTATCTTATATGATGATCGATGTTGTTTTTGTAATAATGTTTTATTATAAAAAATATGAGATGATACATTTATTATACATAATTTAGGATTATTGAAATTCTATAACATTCTATTAAAATGAAAAAAGGATAAAAATGTTTTATCTAGGATAAAAGGGTATATAAAAGATATTTTTCAAAATATATGTAAAATATGATTCCACTACCCATCAGTAGAATATTTTATAGAATAAAATATTTTTCCAGATTATTATTCCTACCACATAGAATACCATATAAGATATGGCTAGAAATAATTTATTTATTATATATTTACACTAATGTTAATAATTATTGTTTTCTAAATAAAAAAATTTTTTTGTATCTTAACATGATATACTAATGGTAATATAGTTTCTAATATACTACCAGGAGTATTCTTGGATATAAAGAAGTTTAAATCATAACAAATAAATGATTATACCCATTAAAATACAAAGGGATTATAAATTAATATCCTAAAATAGTTTCAAAGAATATTATTAATGAAAAATTTATAATTTGCAATTAGTCACATTCACATAGGGAATAACACATTATATCCTACAATATTTCACTTTATTCAGGAAAAGGAAAATGTAAAGTGATACATATTTTTATTAAAAATCTAAAGCAAAAAAATTAATGTGCAAGGTTCCATGAATTCTAATGATGCTGAACATAAAACATATTTATTTATAAAAATATATGTTATTAACATCAAAAAATTTGATGTTGTGATGTAAAGTATCTTGAATACTATGTTCAATGAACTAAATATTAGGAATATTATTCCTAACTATGGTGATTATTCAAACCATATTACTTCATATATTTTACTCATTAACAGGTTTTAGTGGGAGGATTATTTAATATTTTTAAGGGGAGATGTGTAAGTAATTAAATATAAATATAATGTGTTTAACAAAACCAAAAAAGTGTAGAAAAAATAAGGTCAATATAGTGGTCTATAATATGTGATATTATTAGATAGGAACATATTTATGGTTTTTTTAATATTCATAAATTACTTAAGGAATATAAAATATATTATGTTATGCAGAAGGAAGTTTCCATTTATTTATTATTTCACATTAAATACACAAATTAAATGAATTGAAGTGATGATTAATCACTCAATGATTGAATTTGAGTTATACATAAATTATAAAACACTATATAGTATTAATGTTTGTGTTAAAATGTAATGGTTAGCATGGGTATGATTTTATAGAGAGATATAAAATACATTCATGAGGAAAAAATGGAGTTTTCTGCACTTGATGTCCCCTAAGTATACCATATGGATTTTTATAAACTATATCATTAGTATAATATATGTGAGTGTTTAATATTTTCATTTTCTTATACCTGAAGTTGGAAATATGCCCAACAAGGTAACTTTCATTCTTTAATACCTTTATTATTAAATCAATTAGGATTAACTAATCAAATGGTGCTACGGTATGTTATTAATTATATCATCAGTTGAGGCTATACTAAAATGGGATTTTACCTTTCATATGACTAGTATTAAATTTTGGACCTCAATTAAAATAGAATGAAGAGTGTATCACTACTGGATATATAATCTATACTAATTGTTTTAAACAATTGGAAAAGGATGGACAATTGTGGGAATAACCTATACTAATGTTTTCCCAAACTGTTGACTGTTGAGGCGTGGGGATAGACATATACCAATGGTTGTTGAGTAACTATTGGTATATGGATGTAAAAACAACATTATGACAACAGTTTATAGTATACATTGGTATACATTTTTGTAACACCCCATGATTCCGTGTTATTATTCTCTTTGAAGAATACTGTAGTGTGTGTTGTACGCAACTTTGAGATTCTAACACACCGCGACCAATCAAAGTAGCCGTTATGAATAGTAATACCCACTTTTTGAAATTTTATAAATTTTATCTTTCAAAATGGACTTCATTTTTGGATTTGGAATATAGGAATTTGCCTAGGGTGAAATTTTGGTACTTTTCAGATAAGTTTTATATTTTGATGAATAGTGAAAATTACTAAATTTTAATTAAATTTTTTTTTTTAATCGAAATAATTAACTGTGATAAGTTATGAATTTGAGTGGTTTTAAAGTATATTTATAATATATTTTTACCATTTAATACAATTTTGGTCATTGGACATAATTTCACAATTAAACCGGACATAAACAAGTGTTCATCTTTTGATAGTTATTATCTCATAAAAGCACGCTTTTTGTTATAACAGCAGGATTTAATTTTAAATTAATTTCTGCCACTTCTGTCATTTGAATTTGGACAAATGGATTCCATATTTGGAATTAGGATGTCCAAATTTTGTAAATAGGTAACTCTTATTTTTAGACATTTTGAATAATTACTTCGGTAAATATTTTAGTTACCATGGTTAAAGGGTAAATCCGGTAAATAAGGGTAAAAACTAATATTATAATAATATTAAATTACCCTAAAAAGTGTCATAACCTTATTCGTTGATAATTTCTGGTCATGGGAATATTTGGGTCGATTTCGGGACCCCATGGATCCACTTGTATGTGATTATGACACTATATATTAATTAAGTTAAAGTAAATGCAAAAACGACATAAGCATATATCCTTTAGAAAAAATATATATAATTGGCGTATATATGTTGGATTTTCAACTATAAATATTAATTAGAAATCTAAAAAGATTTCCTGCATAATTTTATTTTAATTATAATTTTTAGACACTTAATAATTAAATTTATTTATGTCACAATAATGATGCTGTATTTTCCTTATCAATGCAAGAATCAAATAATTGGTATTATAAATGTTAAAATAAATATAATTTGAAAGTTTTTATAACATACATGAATTTTATTGGTTAATATGACATGATATAATTTCTTAAATGAATTTTTTTCTAATTAATATAGTTTTTATGTCTTAAAAAATCAATTATTAAATAGTGTCAAAATTGACATAAAAGAGCTTTTAAAACAAATATTATATTATTGTTTCATTTTCTATTCCTAAAAATCTAGGGTTCGGCCAAATGACTTATATCATGATAGGTGTACCATTAATATACCACTTGGTGGTCTCTTGTATGTATATAGTATGTTTATTAACTATATAATATTAAAATACAAGTGACATGGTAAATGTCAAACTAATTAACTAATAGTTAAATCTAAAAGATAAGGACAATATAATGACCCAAACATGTCTAAAATATATTGGTTGAAATTATTTCTACCCATTTCCACCTTATAATTTGAATAATACACTTTGGATCCATTATAAACAGAATATGAATTTATTATAAATTAATACTTTATGTTTTTCTTAAAGATCCCCTCCCCCCTTATAAAAGGACACCACTTCTAACCAATTCTTCACACCTTCAAAGCCTTTTAGTTCGGCCAAACCCTGCCAAAATATTCTCTCAAATTCCCTTAATTCAACCTAGATTCCTTATTGTGATCAGAAATCCAACCTAAGGAGCCCTTTTGATCAAATCAAAAGGAAGAACCCGATGAAGAGGTAACGTTTTCACCACCATTTTTCAAGTTCCTTTCTTCTTCAACATCTTATTTATTTGTTATTTCATTTCTAAAATAACAACTCCAGTATATTCTATATACTGTGATGTTATTATAAATATAGTACAACCATATTCAGTATTCTATCCATGCTTTTAATGACATGTCACCATACGTGCGTACGTACGGATTACAGTCTCCACGTTGTGGTGTAATTGTTATTCAATACATTATTATTTTGATGGGTATAATAATGATGTGTATTTCATGTAAATAATAAATATAACATGATAATGATTCTGTATATATGATATACCATCCAATTATATATTATTTTAATATCAAAATAATGATATTGTCACTCGTGCGTACGTACGGACTACCGTCTCCACGAACGCGATGAGATTCATTCCCCATCATATCCATTTAAGTATAATTCTCATTTTATGATTAAAAATAATTTTTAAGGACTTGATATCATTCTAGATATGAATAAGATACAACCTATCCAAAACAAACACAGCTCATGTAACTAAACATGTAAAAGAAAACGAGTAAGTTAACACCCGAAACGATGATAATACGAAGATATTATTAACAAAGCAATGATGAAATATCATATATGATATCATATTAATGTTTATGATTATTGTATAATTTAATAAAAATTATTTCACCATTATATAGGCGGTTAATCTACCCTCAACCAAGGAAATTTACAAGTTAAGGGGTTTTCATCTCACTCCTTATTCCTGTGAGATTCATGCCATATTGCCACTATTACCTTTTTTGTGGTGTATGTACTGCCCATAATTGTATTATTTGTGTAATACACTTTAATTTATGTGTATTTACATATTCATTATATGATACCTCTTTCATGGGGTGTATTTTTCGTAACTTACCAAATTGGTATGGATTAATTTCATACTCTCATTATTATCTGAGGTTGTTTTTATGTAAGTATCTACTGGGACATATTTATTATCCATGTCCATGTTTTATGAAAGAGGATTCAAAGGGATTATTTTAAGGGAATTTTTTACTAAAAAATAATTTCAAATGTTTTAAATATTTATTCTTCTATATATTTCTCATTAATTTCCATGTTTTCAAAATGGTTTTGAAGGATTTATTTATATAAACATGAATGTTTTTAAAATTTTAATTACTTTCAAAAGTTTCAAAGTGGCATGGGACACTTTGATTCAAAAATGTATTTAAATGACTTATTTTCTAAATTGTGTGACTTTTAAATGTTTTCATGAAAATGGGGTATTTCTCTCAAAGAGTTTTACAAATCATTTTCATCTACGTCAAAATCCTTTAATGGATTTTAAACTTCATCTGAAGTTGATTTATCATGATACAAATCTTCCATATTGTGTTGAAGGTTTTGTGATATGTTTGACTGTGGATGTGTTATTTTTATACCATTAATTGTTTAAGGTTAAAGTATTGACATTTCGTATGCTAGTTCTAATACGAATGTTTATGTTATGTTTCAACCTTTTCACATGAGGTATGTATTGGACATAGTATTTGATGGGTGGAGCCCGCTGTAGCTCCTTGATGCATCAGTAGGTATCATGAGACAACTAGACGTGGAATTTTCCAAGGCCCTTTCCCAATTTGATTTATGGTTTTGGCCAAGGCATTAATAATTTTTTGACATATTGGCATAGGCCTTGAAAAAATGTTTCAGAATTTCCATCATTATACAATCCCTCATTTTGGAAATAATATTGATGATTCATGTGGTCATTAGACTAGTAGAATACCCAT
The DNA here is from genome assembly GCA_963277665.1 of Viscum album. Lineage (NCBI taxonomy): Eukaryota > Viridiplantae > Streptophyta > Magnoliopsida > Santalales > Viscaceae > Viscum > Viscum album. The sequence goes on along the minus strand of OY728130.1, from coordinate 2,104,596,979 downwards.
GATTATGTTTTATTATGGAATTATTTACTCATCTCATATTCTTTCCCTAAAATTATTCATGTTTATTATTGGTAAAGGAATTTGGTTTCAATTATTTACCTTGCTTAATATTTATGTCATTTTCCGCTGTATTACTTACCCTTACTGAGCATTTGAGATCACCCCATTCAATGTTTTATTTATCCCATGATATGAAGAAGTTAGTTATGAGTGACCTGCAAGAATAATCTAGGAGGCTTGAATGTTCCTAATGAAATATATTTGTGTTGTATTTCTCTTCAAAATGTAATGTTGAACATATGTATGAATATTGTTTCCAAGACTACTAAACTAATCGGTCTTTTGATACTTGATCATTTTTTATCATGCCGATGTTATATAATAATGCACCAACTCTGGGTAACTAGGGTCGGGGCATTATAGTTGATATCAGAGGCAGTTTAGTACTATCCTTGGAATATATATTTAGATAAACTCTGATTAGAGCACATAGCCCTAAGATAGACTTTGAGGATTAGTATAGAAGAACTTCTTAGAATTTTGGTATTATAGAGATTTTGTGAGTATTCTGAGCAATACACCCCTGTCTGGATATGAGCAGGTAGAGGTGGATCAGGCACAGATGTACCTAGGGGTAAAACCCAAAAACACCGCTTTGAGCTAGACTCGAATGGGAACTGTTGAACGATAATGGGAATTGTTGCACTCTTGGTTAGGACACTGCTGGGGGATATGCTTAGGATAATTCTCATTTTCTTTATAAACCATTATGAAGGGTTTATGAGTATATAATTCCTAAAAAAACATGTTTATGATTATGTATTATATCAATAAATAGTTCAATTTATGTTAAGTGTTTTGCAAGTTTGTTATTATGTATTTCGATTCATAAACTAATCTATTTTATGACATTGTTTAGAAATAACGCCTAGTGGAAGGAATGGACACTATATCAATTCACACACTCCATGTAGGGATTTCCCTCCTACTCAAGATAATTATAGTGGAGCTGGTGATACAACTGGTGCAGACCAGCTTATCACCATACTGGGACAACTCACTCAGGTTATGAATAATAAATTTACTTGTAAGGAGCACCCTAATCCGCAACGTGGAGGATCAATGTTAGACCGCTTCATGAGGAAACAACCACCTACATTTAATGGGAGTAAAAATCCATTAGTAGCTATGAAATGGATAAATTACTTAGAGAAAATATTCCATGCCTTGGGGAGTAGTGAAAGGGAAAAGGTTATCAGGGAAGTTTACCGCCTCACTGAAGATTCTGATCAATGGTGGTCATTGATTCAAAACAAAAAGGAAGATGATGAAGTATCAAATATGGAATGGAAGGATTTCAAAGATCTTCTCAAAGAAAAATACTTTCCTCGTGACTATTGAGCAGATATGGAAAGGCAATTTTTGAGTCTGAGACAAAAGGAGGATGAAAATGTTGCTATGTATGAGGCCAACATTACAAGGTTAGAGAGGTATGCATTAGATTATATATGTACCCCAAGAAGTAAGATTGATCGTTTCTTTGATTGGTCAAAACTGTTTCTCCATCGAGCCTTAGTCTCACAATATTTCTCATCGTACGAAGATATTGTCTCATGTGCTATCAAGACAGAAATGGATTTCTCAAAATCTTATGACAATAAAGTAAAGTAAGAGAAGAAGAGAACAATGGAACAAGAGACATATAAAGGGAAAATAGGAAAGAAGTATTTTCTATTTTGTGATAATTGTGGGAAGAATCACCCTGGTACTTGCCTTAAAGGAATGGGAGTTTGTTATAAATGTGGAGAAAAAGGTCACTAGGCTCGTGATTGATAGGGAACAAAAGAGGCTATCAATGTTGAATGCTACAATTGTAGGGAAATGGGGCATTATGCAAATGTATTTCCTAAGCGTCATGGAATATTACCTTAGAAAAGGCCAAGGGATCCAGGCCAATCTTATGTTGTTACTACAGTTGAAGTGGAATAATTAATGTATTGGTGCTTTTGGACTCAAGGATTATATTATGGTTATAAGAATAAATTGATATATATAAGGATTGTACTGTAGTACTTGTTTTTTTCATTAAGGTTTTAATATGATGAAGGGAATTTTATTTTTAGTATGTGACAATAAGAGAAACTTTACTTTGTTTGGGGTATCTGATGTTAAAACTGATTTTGGAATTTAAAGACCTTTTAGAGAAAGTTTTGATAGAGGTATTTTGGATAACTATAAAGGTTGGAATGGATTAAGTTGAAATTTGGATAATATTTTTTAAGGTTAAAAAATTTCTGATGGTTATTTTAGGAATATTATAATACTATAGTTTTAGGAAAAAGACAAACGGCAGGTTGGGGGATAACCCGTCGCGTCAGACAAAGCTGCTGGAATTGAACCAACAACCATAGTGCGACAAGACTTTATTACCTTCCACTATCCTACAGGAAGTCCCTAGATATTAAATAATAGTTTTCCTAATCCAAATGGTATGTGTTAATATTTTTACCCTATACAAATAGGGTAAATAGAATAGTATTTTTAAGTTCTATTATCTTTTAGAGTGAAAGATGAGTTTGTGGTAGAACATAGTTAATGGATGAGACTCTACTTGTCAAGTATATATTTTTCATCTTCTCTTATTCCATGAAAAATATAATTCATATAATTTATTGAAGGGGATATTAGAACAAAAAATGTGTTATCCTTATACCATATGTTTTGTTGAACTGATGGTATTTTAAATCATCATAGATTGATGAATTTAAGGCCATCAATTTTACAATTGTTTTTGATTGATGACCTCAATCACTACCTATAAATATTTATGTTTTCCTCTAATTATATGTCTCTAATTTCCACCAATTTTCTCCTAATCTAGATCATAATTTGGTGGTGACCCTTTCATTTCCCTTTTCATCATATTAAGACTAAATTTTATTAACCCAATTTTCGATGTGGGTTTTCCCACAAATATATTTTCTATTTTCAACCTTTTATTTTCGATTTTTTTTCAAATTGCGAGGACGTAATTTATTGATGGTGGGGAGAATGTAACACCCCATGCTTCTATAGTACGATTCTCTTTGAATAATACTGTAGCGTGTGTTGTACGCAACTTTGAGATTCAAACACACCGCGACCAATCAAAGTAGCCATTATGAATAGTAATATCCACTTTTTAAAATTTTATAAATTTTAACTCTAATAATATAATTCATTTTTGAATTGAGAATATCTAAATTAGCCTAGGTTGAAATTTTGATACTTTTCGGATAACTTTTATATTTTGATGAATAGTGTAAATTATTAAATTTTAATTAAAAACAACTTTTTTAATCGAAATAATTAGCATTGATAAATTTTGAATTTGAGTGGTTTTAAAAGTATATTTAGAATATATTTTTACCATTTAATACAATTTTGGTCATTGGACATAATTTCACAATTAAACCGGACAAAAAAATGTCTCAATCTTTTGACAGTTATTATCTCTTAAAAACACGCTTTTTGTTTTAACAGCGGAAATTAATTTTAAATTAATTTATGCCACTTCTGTGTTTTGATTTTGGAAAAATGGATTCCATATTTGGAATCAGGATGTCCAAATTGTGTAAATAGGATCTCTTATTTTTAGACATTTTGAATAATTACCTCGGAAAATATTTTATTTACCACGGTTAAAGGGTAAATCAAGTAAATATGGGTAAAAAACAATATTATAATAATATTAAATTACCCTAAAATGTGTCCTAACCAAATTTGTTGATACATTTCTGGCAATGGTCATCTTTGGGTCGATTTTGGGACCCCATGGATCCACTTGTATGTGATAATGGCCCTTTATATTAATTAAGTTAAAGTAAATGCAAAAATGACATAAGCATATATCCATTAGAAAAACAATTTTAACATAGGGATATATATGTTGTATTTTAGACTATAAATATTCAGTAGAAAGATAAAAATATTTCTACATAATGGAATTTTATTTATAATTTTTGGACATTGAATAATTAAACATATTTATGTCACAATAATGATGCAGTATTTTCCTTATCAATGCAAAAATAATATAATTGGTATTATAAATGTTAAAATAAATATAATTTGAATGTTTTGATGACATAAATGAATTTTATTGGTTAATATTACATAATATAATTTCTTAAATTAATTTTTTTCGAATTAATAAAATTTTTAGGACTTTATCAAAAATCAATTATTAAAGAGTGTCGAAATTGACAAAAAAGAGATTTTAAAACAAATATTATATTATTATTTCATATTCTATTTCAACAAAAATAATGTTCGGCCGAAAGAATTATATCATGATAGGTGTATCATTAATGTACAACTTTGTGGACGCTTGGATGTATATAGTATGTTTATTAACTATATAATATAAATATTCAAGTGACCCGGTAAATGTCAAACTAATTAACTAAGAGTTAAAACTAAATGATAAGGATAATATAATGACCCAAACCTGTCTAAAATCTATTTTTTGAAATGATTGTCACCCATACCCACCATATAATTTTAATAATCCACTTTGGATCCATTATAAACTGAATATTAATTTATTATAAATTAATATTTTATGTTTTTCCTAAAGAGCCCCTCCTCCCCCTTATAAAAGGAAACCACTTATAACCAATTATTCACACATTAAAAGCTTTTTGGTTCGACCAACCCCTGCCCAAATATTCTCTCAACTACCATAAATTCATCCTAGAGGCCTTATTTTGATCATAAAGCCAACCTAAGGATCCATATTGATCAAATTAAAAGGAAGAACTCGAAGAAGAGGTAACATTTTTACCACCCTTTTTCAAGTTCCTTTCTTCTTCAACTTCTTCATTCTTTGTTATTTCCTTTCTAAAATAATAACTCCAGTATATTATATATAATGTTATGTTATTATAAATATAGTACAACAATATTCAGTATTCAATCCATCCTTTGAATGACATGTCACCATACGTGCGTACATACGAATTACCATCTCCATGTCGTGGTGTAATTGTTATTCAATACATTATTATTTTGATGGGTATAATAATGAAGTGTAATTAATGTAAATAATAAATATAACATGATAATGATTCGGTATATATGATATACCATCCAATCATATATTATTTTAATATAAAAATAATGATATTGTCGCTCGTGCATACGTACGGACTACCGTCTCCACGAACGCGATGAGATTCATTCCCCATCATATCGATTTAAGTATAATTCTGATTTGATGATTAAAAATAATGTTTAAGAACTTTATATCATTATGGATATGAATAAGATACAACCTATCGAAAACCAACATGGCTTATGTAACAAAACAAGTAAAAGAAAAATGAGTAAGTTAACACCCGAAACGATGACAATACTAAGATATTATTAACAAAGCAATGATAAAAGATCATATATGATATCATATTAATGTTTATGATTATTGTATAATTTAATAACAATTATTTCACCATTATACAGGAGGTTAACCTACCCTCAACCAAGGAAAAGTACAAGGTAAGAGGTTTTCATCTCACTCCTTTTTCCCGAGAGATTCATGCCATATTGCCACTATTACCTTTTGTGTGGTGTATGTACTGCCCATAATTGTATTCATTGTATAATACACTTTAATTTATGTGTATTTACATATTCATTTTATGATACCTCTTTCATGGGGTGTATGTTTCGTATGTTACCAAATTGGTATGGGTTAATTTCATACTCTCATTATTATCTGAGGTTGTTTTTATGTAAGTATCTATTGGGACATATTTATTATCCATGTCCATGTTTTATGAAAGATAATTCAAAGGGATTATTTTAAAGGACTTTTTTACTAAATCTTAATTTCAAATGTTTTAAATATATATTCATCTAAATCATTCTCATTAATGTCCATGTCTCCAAATTGGTTTTTAAGGATTTATTTATATGGACATGAATGTTTTTAAAATGTTAATTCCTTTCAAAAGTTTCAAAGTGGTGTGGGACACTTTGATTCATAAATATCTTTAAATGAATTCTTTTCTAAATTTTGTGACTTTTAAATGTTTTAATGAAAAATGGGTATTTCTCTCAAAGAGTTTTAAAATACATTTTCATCTATGTAAAAATCCTTTAATGGATTTTAAACTTGTTTTGAAGTTGATTTATCATGATACAAATCTTCCATATTGTGTTGAAGGTTTTGTGACATGTTTGACTAAGGATGTGTTATTTTTATACCATTCATGGTTTATGGTTAAAGTATTGTCATTTCGTATTCTAGTTCTAATACGAATGTTTATGTTATGTTTCAACCTTTTCAGATGAAGAATGTATTGGACTTAGTAAGTGATGGGTGGAGCCCGCTATAGCTCCTCGATGCATCAATAGGTCTCATGAGACAACTAGACGTAGAATTGGCCGATCCCCTTTCCCAATTTTATTTATGGTTTTGGGTGAGGCCATAATCATTTTTAGACGTCTTGGCTGAGGCCTTGACAAAATGTTTCAGAATGTCTGGCATTATACATTTCCTCATTAGGGAAATAATATTGATGGTTTATGTGGTCATTCAACAAGTAGAATACCCATGATTATGTTTTATTATGGAATTATTTACTCATCTCATATTCTTTCCATAAAAGTATTCCTGCTTATGATTGGTAAAGGAATGTGGTTTCAATTATTTACCATTCTTAATATTAATTTTATTTTCCAATGTATTACTTACCCTTACTGAGCGTTTGAGCTCGTCCCTTTCAATGTTTTATTTTTCCTAGGATATGATGAAGTTAGTTATGAGTGACCTGCAGGCAAAATCTAGGAGGCTTGGATGTTCCTAATGAAATATATTTGTGTTGTATTTCTCTTCATGATGTAATGTTGAACATATGTATGAATACTGTTTCCAAGAATACTAAACTAATCTGTCTTTGGATACTTGATATTTTGTGATCATTCCAATGGTATGTAATAATTCACTGACTCTGGGTAACTAGGGTCGGGGTGTTACAATTTTTACCAATGGATTGAAACTATTTCATTAATCGAATAAGCAGGTCTACTCCAACAGTTTTCAAACCATTGGAATAAAATTTTACCAATGGTTTGTGGTAACTTATGGTAAATATTTTCTCAAAAGGTATCTATTAATGGTTTTTAAACCTTTGGTATATAAATTTAGTAATGTTTTACATGAAACCTTTGGTATAGATTACTTTTTCACATATATACCAATAGTTTTTAAACTATTGGGATAGACTTCCGATAATTCTAGCAACAACAGTCTTCCACCCCTATACAATTACCTAAAAGTATAACACATACAGAATTCCGAATTTATAAGGTAATTACCTATAGTTACCTACTCATTTGAAATAAACTACATAATTTAGTGGTTCATATCAGTGTTACTCATTACCACTATGATAGGATGGTTGATTTGATCTATGTGATGAGCTTGTACGACAACATTTTTTGACATTGAGAACCTGTAAAATACATTAGGATTGAACTAGGATTCACGATTCGTAGTTTCCCAATGTCCTGGATTTTCCTCATTGAAATTAATTTGGATGAAGATATAGAACATTTTCACTATTAATGTGATTGGTGGAACCGTGTAAAAATGTGAATTGGGGAATGTCTTTCCCTCATGTGAGGAATCAGTAATCAAGGTAATTACATAAAATCCTTGGGGATGGTGTGGTTCTATAGTGGGAGGTAATGTGGCCAAGACAAATAGCTTTGGTCCTATATTGATTTTATGTTCAGGTTAAACATTGATATCTACACTTCACATATTGATCTATTGAAAAAGCTACCTTATGATCACTACAGTGAAGAAATTAAAGACTACCTACTATTCGTTGATGCTGCAACAATTAAAACCCATTGGGAAGATTTGAATGTTGCACTATTTGACAGTAATTGCAATGCTATATAGTAGGGAATGAAGACCATACATAGGAAGGTTTATACTGCTTCAGTTTTCCAAAAAGGTAAAATGTTTAATAATGTTTCTGACCAAAAAACTCTCAGATTTCTTGGGGGTTTTTGTCGATCATGAAAGACCCAGATTCTCAAATACATTTGTCGGATACATATGATTTCACCATGCCTCAAGGTGAATGTTGACGAAGCTTCCTTGTGTGCACCAGTTTCATCGGGTTGTGGTGGGGTGTTTTTCAATTATCGTGGGTTTGTTAAAAGATGTTTCTACTATTTCATTGGTGTTAGAAAAACCTATGAAGTTGAATTCATGCAATTAGGTATATTATCCATTACAGTTGGAACATGATATCGATAGAATCTAATTCTCAACCTCCAATTCATGCCATGAAAACAAGGATTCGTAATGTTCCTTGCAGAGTGTTACCTCATTGGGTTGATTACCTTGATAAGATTACTCAAATCAATTCAGTTTCTTCACATGACTACTGGGAGGCCAATCAGGTGGTCGATGATCTGGAAAATAAGTTGATCAATGAAATGGACACGATGTTGTCTTTTATGGCCCCATACTACTATGACTCATTGATAGAGGAGGATAGATGTGGTGTCACGCACTCTTATTTTTTTAATAACCCCTAATATGCCTGAATCTTTATCATATTTTATTTAAAAGCTTCTCATGGACGGATTCCACCAGATCCTGTACATTTGGGTATAGTTATAAGTGTTATGGAGCCTAGGTGATGAACTTTTGATAGTATATGGTATAATAATCTTGAGATATCGTTATGTTAAGACCAAATTATAGAGTTTGGGATGAATATATGAGTATGAGATTAGAATATTCAAGGGGTGAAAATGCTTGGTTGATGAGAGAAATCTATACCGGTTGGTGCTCAAGGATATTTGGTGAGTGTAGTCAAATTATGGATATCATGCCATAAACTGATAATCTGTATGACCCATAATCTAGAATTGGATGTAGTGAACTTTAATTTAGGCAAGCTTGATAGATGAACAAAATAATTATTGAGGTGTTATGTTATTTTTGGAGTCATCATAGGTGATTAATTATAGTTTAATAAATTTAGAATCATACTAGATAAAAATGCTAGAAATTTGATAGGGATTATGAACCATACCAATGGGGAATGCGATGAGGATGATTCTAGATTCATCTATGTTAGTAAATGAGAAAAATTGTTTTTATACCTTAGAGTAAGGTTATTTGGATAGTTATCACAAGATAATTTAGGCATGTATATGGAATGCTGATCTTCATGTGTTATAAGTTATTTGAGTATGACCCTAAGGTCATATAAGTGGTGATGAATGTTTAGATTGACATGTTTACCTAACCCAGATAGTGAGTGATTGGAGTTGTGATGTTGGGGATGGATGTAGAAAGGATGGTTCATATCTAATTCATTGAAACTACTATATTTTATTATTCATATGTATTAATTGGATATGATCTGTGTTCTAGGGTGATTAGTGAGGAATAGATTTTAATGAATGGATCAATTATGGATAAAGATTTAGATATACATGTTCTAAAAAAATATAAAAATAGCATCATTAATAGAAGTATTATATAAATCTTAAAATGAATCCTGATAACCCCTATATATTGAAATCATGTTTTAGGTTTGGAATATGGAATTGTTGTTCATAGGATTGGGTTATTTTAGATGAATTCATAGTGATTGAATATTGATTAATACTTTTGACATGTAATTAGATAAGGAAATGGATAAATGTCTTCAAAATTTTCATTTTAACAAAAATGGTGGATTCATAATGGGGATTTAATTTGGAATTTTCATTGAAAAATTTGTTTAATGGTATTGATTTTGTGGACAGACCAATTATCTCTCATATACATTCATGAAAAATTATGATATTGGATTTCAGTAGATGGTATAGAAAATGAGATATTATTATAAATGCATCTCAAGGATTAGATGTTTAATGGTTAATATTTTGTTGCTAATCAAATTTTTACAGGTTAGTATAATTGAAGAAACATTGTATTTTTTAGATCCATAACCAAAGTGTGTTTGAAATTCAGATTCTAATTTAATCCATAATTATTTTACATAAAAATGATTATTATTTTTTCATTATCATGGATTCAAGAGGAGTTTTATAAATTTGACCAGGTTTTGGAGTAGGGTGGAGTTTCTTCCTAGTGTAACATGAACCACTGAGTTCTTGGAGTTAATAGACCTAGTACCTAGTGAGGTCTGGGTGGTCCTTGTTGAGTCAATAAGGTTTTCCTTATGACTTTTCCATTCCTTCTTGTTTTGAAAATCACAAACACCTTATCTTTAAGGAAAATCGCTTTTGTAAGGAAAATTGCTTTTATAAGGAAAAATGTTTTCTTAAGGAAAAACGCTTTTATAAGAAAAATTTATCCTTATCATATTTTCATTAATATTTTTCTTAAGTATGAAATTCGGATTCACTTTCTCGGAATCATTAAAACTGATAAAAAGCATTCTGTTTTAGGGTTCGGATTCTGGACAAGAACTATAAGGAAGTTTCACTCCGAATTCCGGTTATGAATTCTGACTAAGTTCTATTCCAGATTCAGGATACGAATTCTGAAGAAGAATTCCCATTACGAATTCTAATGAAGAATTCTCATTACGAATTCTCATTACGAATTCTGAAGAAGAATTCTCATTACGAATTCTAATGAAGAAATCTCATTCCGAATTCTCATTACGAATTCTGATGACGATTTCTCATTACGATTTCTGATGAAGAATTCCTATTCCGAATTCCTATTCCGAATTCTCATTCCGAATTCACTCATTAAACAGAATCTGGATATCATTGTTTTATACACTCTGAATTTGTTCACTCCGAACTTTCACTCCGAAATTTCTATTCCGAACCTTTATGTTAGGTTTTAAAACGATGTCGTACTTTCTGTTACACTTACTTTGTTATAAAACGATGTCGTCCATTTTGTTATAAACTAACCGTTGTCTAAGTGACACGTGTACAGGTCCCTCCGAACTTTAAGGGAAATATGACCGTTGGAGAAGGAGCCGACCTCACCTATAAATAGGAGCTCATTTGAAAAAGCTCACAACGAACGGATGGATGAACATTTGAACTTTGTGCATACATGCTGTTGAAGTGATTTCTAGAGAGAGAGTCTCTTATTAACTCTCAAAGCTTCGTGCGACTCCGAATGTTGGTGATTACATTCGAGGGCTTCCGGGGATAGGAAGACAGAGGTGCCGACTACCTTAAAGATCGAGGGCTTTCTTGCTGAGAAAGACAGAGGTGCCGACTACCTTAAAGATCGAGGGCTTTCTTGTCGAGAAAGACAGAGGTTGCCAACTACCTTGAAGTTGAGGGCTTGCGGGGATAGCAAGACAGAGACACCGATCTTCGTATCGAGGGCTTACCCTGGTGTGGGTAAGACAAACTTGCTTGAAAGTATAAATCAAGGGACCTTTATCCAAGGTTGTTGGATACCCTTCTCTTTGGGTTAAAAGACTATCATCTTGTTACTAGTAGTTCTTCTACTTGTACTTGTTTTATTCCGCTGCATTTTGTATCTTAAGGAAAGTATAATTTTCTTATACTTCCTTACTTACTTTGATTAGTTTAGATTCTATACGCTTTAAGGTAGAATCTCATATTGTAACTTTTGTTAAGTTTCAAATTCCGGAACCATATTTCCGGAACCTTCTTTTGGAATCTCTTTCCAAGTTTAGTTCGGTGTTAGAGGTGTTGTGAATCAACTTAGTTTAACTTTGTTAAACTTAGTTCTTTCCTTTTCTTAAGGAAACTCTAGTTATTCATAACTAACTTTAAAGGTTCCAAAGGAATTTTTAAAGTATACAATTCACCCCCCCTCTTGTATATTGAGCATCTCATATTATATTTCGATCCTACAATTGGTATCAGAGGTTGGAAACCTCTTACTCTATACCATTCTTACATTTGGTATCAGAGCCAAGGTTACTGAAATACTTGTACTCACGTTCAAGTTTTTCTTGCTCACTTTTCAATTCCGAACTTTTTCATTCCGGATTATTCATTCCGAACTTTTCCTATTCCGAACTTTTTAATTCCGAATTTTTGTTATTAACAAGTTTGTCTCCAAGTTATTTTCAAGTATGGCAGGAATGAATGTTGGTTCGATAGACAATTTGAATCCTACAAGGCCACCAATATTTGATGGTAATGATTATGAATACTGGAGAGATCGTATGAAGACGTTTTTTATCAATACTGGAGTAGATAACTTTGTCATGCTTACTGGTGATTACAAAATTCCTGACAAGGAAGTCAGAACCTTTACTAACCAGGAGAAGCAAGAATATCAACTCAACTACAAGGTACGCAACACTTTATTATGTTCAATGACCAGAAATATATATAGCCAAATTTCTTCTTGTGAAGCAGCTAATTGTATATGGAAGAAGTTAGAGGTTACTCATTTTGGAACTTCTAAAGTGATTGAAACTAGGAGAGCTATGCTTAGAGCTGAATATCATGGCTTTAATTTTCCTTATGGAGAACCTATCTGTAAAGTACAACAAAGATTTATGACAATCGTCAATAGTCTACAGTCTATGGGAGAGAAAGGTTTAGATGATGAAGCTCTTGTGGATAAGATAATTGACATTATGCCCAATGAGTGGGAATCCAAGAGAACAGCTATAGATGAGAACAGGAAGGTTACTCAAATAACTCTTGATGAATTATTTGGAACTCTTCTACAACATGAGACCAGAATGAAGAGAGATGCTGACAACATCAAGAAGAAGAATGGAAATGGTACTGTTGCTTTTACTACAACTTCGAATCAGATGAAAGCTAAGACTCCTGAGAGAGTAACCAGATCCAAATCGAAGAAAGTCATTTTCCAATCCGAATCTAGTGAAAGTGAAGTTTCAGAAAATGAATTAGCCAATCTTGCTCGAAGGATGAACAAGATAGCTGGACAAAGAAACTTTCAATCCAAGTATAAGAAGAAGGATAGGAAAGATAAGAAAGATGGAGAAGTTACTTGTTATGAATGCAAGAGAGCTGGACATATTAGACCAGATTGCCCTATGCTCAGAAAGAAAGAAAGAAAGGAAAGGCATTCAGACAGGAACAGGAAGAAATATTACAAAGCTAAAGCTAAGAAAGTTTTGAAAGCTAATGACACCTGGAGTGCCAGTGGTGGTGACTCTTCAGATGAATCTTCTGAATATGAATCTTCAGGACAGAAGAATCTTGGTCTTATAGCCAGATTACCTATTGATAATCATTGTCTTATGGCTAAGGTACGAAATGCTGAATCTTTGACCAATGTTTCTTTAAATCCTAATGATAGTAAGTATTATAACTCTTCTGATGAAGAATCATCTTCTGATGAGGAAAATACTTTACCTACTTTTGAAGAAGTCTCTAGATTTGCTGAACTTCTTGAGATTGAGAATTCCAAACTCAACAAGAAACTTGATAAGGCAAATTCTAGGAATTCTATTCTTACTAAAGAGATATCAGATCTTTCTAAAGATCTTGATAAGAAAAATGCTGATTTTGAAAGTATTTCAAAAAATCTTGAGGAAGTAAGTTCTGAGAAGAATAAACTTTCTAAAGAGTTAGAAAAAGTAATTTCTAATAAAAATGTTTTCGAGCCTAACTCTAGTTCCAAAACTAATGATTTTGAAGATAAAAACTTGGTTGTAAAACTCAAGTCCGAAATTTTTTCCTTAAAGAAGTGCTTATCAAACTTTACCCATGGTAAGGAAAATTTTGATAAGATGTATTCTCAAATACGACCTTTAAGAAATAAATCCGGATTTGGTTATACCCATGCAAAACCTGTTTTCAGCAACAATTATTTTGTTCCTCAAAGTGCCCCATTTTGTACTAAGTGTCAATGTGGTGGTCACTGGGCAAGAAATTGTTCCTTAAACAAAACCCAATCCTTAGGTTTTCATAAAGCTTATTTTTCCAAGAAAATGTGGGTACCTAAGATTTTATTGTCTAGAAATCTCGGATCCAAGCAAGTTTGGATTCCGAAAGTCTAACTTTGTTCTTAATTTCAGGAAAATAAAGAAAGTTCCAGCAACAATGTTTGGTACATGGATAGTGGATGTTCCCGGCACATGACTGGTAACAAAAGCTTCTTTGAAAAAATTATCAAGACGAAAGGAGGAAAGGTAACTTTCGGAGACAATGCTAAGGGAGAGATTGTTGGTATTGGTAATATTGTTCTTTTAGGTAAAACTTTGATTTCAAATGTTCTTTTTGTTAAAGGTCTTAAGCACAACCTCATTAGCATAAGTCAGTTATGTGATGAAGGTTACCTTGTGAATTTTAGGAATGATAAATGCTTAGTTCACAATTCCAAGGAAGAATTTATTCTCTCAGCCAACAGGCAAGAGAATGTTTACACCTTAAACTTAGAAGACCTAAGAAGCCAAGATTTACCTTGCCTAAGTGCAATGGAAGATCATTCTTGGTTATGGCATAGAAGACTAGGACACTGTAATCTTAGAAACCTATGTAAACTCTCTAAGAAGAAACTAGTTAAGGATCTACCGGAGCTTAGATTTGATTCTTCTAAAGTTTGTGATCCTTGTCAATATGGCAAGCAACATAAATCTAGTTTTAAGTCAATCGGTGAAGTCTCAACAACCGATGCATTACAGTTGGTGCACATGGATCTTTTTGGTCCTACACAAACTGGAAGCATTGGAGGCAAATACTATGTGTTTGTTCTAGTTGATGATTACACTAGATTTACTTGGGTCTATTTTCTAGCAAGGAAATCTGAAGCTTTTTCTTATTTCAAAAGTTTTAGAGCTCAAGTTAAAAATGAGAAAAACCTTCCATTGAAAACTATTCATAGTGATCATGGAGGAGAATTTCAAAATTCTGATTTTGAAACTTTTTGTAGTAAGAAAGGTATTACTCACAACTTTTCAGCACCTAGAACTCCTCAACAGAATGGTGTAGTTGAAAGAAGAAATCGAATTCTTCAAGAAATAACTAGAACCATGTTGAGTGAATATTCTATTGCTAGACATTTCTGGGCTGAAGCTGTAAGTACTGCTTGTTATACTATAAATCGAGTTTTGATTAGACCTTTTCTTAATAAAACTCCTTATGAGTTATGGAATGGTAGAAAACCAAGGCTTTCCTACTTCAAGGTTTTTGGTTGCAAAGTATTCATTTTGAATACTAAAGATAACTTACATAAATTCGCACCAAAATCAGACGAAGGAATTTTCTTAGGATATTCCACAACCTCTAAGGCTTATAGAGTTTTTAATAAAAATACTTGTACTGTTGAGGAAACAGTACATGTGAAATTTGATGAGTCAGATCCTTTTGTTTTTAAAACTTCCCAACTTACATCTTCGGATGTGTTTTCAAAAACTGATTGTCAACCTTTGTTAGAAGAACCTTCTGATAAGGAAATTGTTCTAGAAGATACTTCTGAAACATTTACCCCAGAAGACTTTCTACCTTATGTTGATGAACAGGTTTTACAAAACTCAAATCAGATGTTTCTTAAGAATCATCCCAGTGATAGTATCATTGGTGATGTAAATCAACCTGTAAGGACTAGAAGTTCCTTAAGAAATGAAGTAGAACATCTAGCATTTCTTTCCCAACTAGAACCTAAAAGCACTGATGAAGCTTTAGGTGATGATGATTGGATCAAAGCAATGCAAGATGAGCTAAATGAATTCGAAAGGAATAAAGTCTGGACCTTGGTTGAAAGACCTAAGGAAACTTCTGTTATTGGAGTAAAATGGGTCTTCAGAAACAAATGTGATGAAAATGGAGTCATTGTTAGAAATAAAGCTAGACTTGTTGCTAAAGGCTATAATCAGCAAGAAGGAATAGACTATGAAGAAACCTATGCTCCAGTAGCTAGACTTGAATCTATCCGTATTCTACTTGCCTTTGCAGCATTCTTTAATTTCAAACTATTTCAAATGGATGTGAAATGTGCTTTTCTTAACGGTTATGTTCAAGAGGAAGTTTTTGTTGAACAACCTCCTGGCTTTGAAGATACAAAACATCCTGATCATGTTTTTAGACTTACCAAAGCTTTGTATGGCCTTAAACAAGCCCCAAGAGCATGGTATGATAGACTCACTGGATTTTTGCTTCAAAATAACTATGTTAAGGGAAATGCAGATCCAACCCTTTTTATAAAGAAAGATAAGAAAAATGTTTTGATTGTTCAAATTTATGTTGATGACATTATATTTGGTTCAACTCAGCAATCTTTGAATGATTCTTTTGCTAGTCTAATGAAATCTGAGTTTGAAATGAGTATGATGGGTGAGTTAACATTTTTCCTTGGTTTTCAAATTTCTCAAAAACCAGAAGGAACCTTCATATCTCAACATAAGTATATTAAAGATCTTCTTAAAAAGTATGGTTATGACAACACTAAGAGTATAAGTACTCCTATTGGTACCTCAAACTCTTTAGATCTTGATGAAGCTGGGAAACCAGTAGATCAAACATCTTTTAGAGGTATGATTGGAAGTCTACTTTACTTAACAGCTAGTCGACCAGACTTAATGTTTTCAGTATGCTTATGTGCAAGATATCAATCCAATCCTAAGGAATCTCACTTAAAGGCAGTTAAAAGAATTTTTCGCTACCTTAAGGGAACCATGGATCTAGGATTATTTTATACTTCTGGAAATGATTTTGTTCTAAAAAGCTTTTCTGATGCTGACTTTGGTGGTTGTAGAATGGATAGAAAAAGTACATCCGGAACTTGTCATTTCTTAGGAGATTCATTAGTTTCTTGGTCATGCAAGAAGCAACATTCTGTTGCACTCTCCACTGCTGAAGCTGAATATGTAGCAGCTGGAAGTTGTTGTGCACAAGTGTTGTGGATGCAACACACACTCACAGACTATGGCTTGAGTTTTACTAAAACTCAAATTTTGTGTGATAACACAAGTGCCATTGCTCTAAGTAAAAACCCTGCACATCACTCCCGTGCAAAACACATAGATATTAGGCATCACTTTCTTAGGGATCACACACTTAAAGGAGATATTATTCTTCAGTTTATCGGAACGCAAGATCAACTTGCTGATATTTTCACAAAATCTTTACCTTCTGATAGATTTGAATATATTAAACAGAAGTTAGGAATGATAACCGTAAGGTAATCTTCCTTAATTAACTTTCTATTGGAAAAATCTTCTCACAGTAATAAACTCCTTTTCATAGGGGGAGTACATTTGTTTGTTTATTTAACAAAGTTTTTCAAAATTTGTTTTCAAATTTTTCGGAACGAAATTTTCCGGAATGGAACTTCCGGAACTACAATTTTCCAGAATGGATATTTCCATACAAAATACTTCTGGAATAAAAGTATTCGTATTGAAAATTTCCGGAATGGAAAATTTTCGTACTGGTATTTTCATAATGGAAAAACTTTCGTATTGAATCTTCCATATCAAGTTTTTCGTATCAAGTTTTTCGTATTGAGTTTTTTTTTCGTAGTCGTATTTACATTACCCATTACGAATAACTTTCCTAAGCTAATCCGAAAGGTATGACTTCCTTACTGAAGTTTTCGTAATCATATTTTACTTGCTGGCATTTTCTTATAGCTTGTTTTCGGTTTTTTGAATTTCTTGAATTCTGTTTTAATAAAACCTCAAAAAGATCGGATTCAACCTCTCAACCGTCAGATCTGATCTCAGATCATTCTAAACCGTTAGATCAACCGAGGAAGTTGAACCGTCATTCCAAAGCCTATATAAAGGGGACCCTATTTTCTCGTCCCACATCGATCTCAAGCTCTTGCGTGCTGAAGCTCTGTCTCTCTGATTTAAGGCTGTTCCGAACTACAGTTTTCCAGTTCCGAACTTCAGTCTTCTTAGTTCCGAACTTCTCAGAGACTTCTAATCCGAATGTCTGCAGAGTTAGCTTCTCAAGAGATGTCTTCAACAAAGCCCATTTCACAGTGGTTAGTCTACAGAGAGCGGTTAGTGCATCCGAATTTCTTCAGCAACTATGATTCTATTATATCAAAGAATATCAAGCTCAATGGCTGGGAAGATGTTGCGATATCAAAAACTGGCAACCAAGATGAAGTTTACCCAGACTTGCTTGTTGAGTTTTATGAGTCGGTTGCTTTCTTCGTGGAAGACAATAGAGAAAAATTTTCCTTCAAATCGTATGGCAAGACTTATAAGCTATCTTACACCAAGGCTGCAAGCTTGGTAGGGTTGAATTATGAAGGGGAAGCTGAGTTTATCTCGCATGTTCTACCAGACTCCTTGGGTAGTTTCAACAAGGAGAAAGCCTTAGAAATTCTCGGACTGGATGATGATAAGGCTTCGAAAATTGCAACCCTATCTACAAACTTCCGGATTCTGGAGTTATGGGTGCAAGGGCTTATTGTACCGAGAAAAGGAGACAAGGACAGCTTGAAGAAGAGTGAGATATACATCTTAGATTTCTTGATAAATCAAAGGAAGTTCAACCTGATGAAGCATATCCTTCTTAATCTTGAGAATTTAAAGAAAGGGAATCTGAGAGCTCAGATAGTAATGTACCCGGCAATATTGTCGAAGCTGATAGTTCGGTGCCTTGAGTCCTTCAAGGTTGCTTGCAGTTCTAAACCGAAAGTTTGCAAGATCATGTTGCTCAGTGATGCAACTCTTAAAAGGATGAATATAGCTTTTGACAAGAAGTCTGGCATGTTTATTGATCTTCCTCCTCAAGAAGAAGTGACTCCGAAAGTGGCTGATCCGGAATCGCCTAAGCCGGTAAGGAAGAGGAAGCTGAAAGAAGTGGTAGGTGAAGCTGAAGAACCTAAGTCTAAGGAAGTCCATTCCGCACCTCCTAAGCCTAAGAAGAAGAAGACATATACTGATGAGGTTGCAGCGAAGTGGAGAGCTGACAAGGAAAAGAGGAAGGAAGGAGATCCGCAGTTCGGATTGGATCCCGCAGAGGCTAAAGCTCTGAAAGAAAAGGCTGCTGATGAGCTCGAGAAAGACAGAGGTTTCCAACTACCTTGAAGTTGAGGGCTTGCGGGGATAGCAAGACAGAGACACCGATCTTCGTATCGAGGGCTTACCCTGGTGTGGGTAAGACAGACTTGCTTGAAAGTATAAATCAAGGGACCTTTATCCAAGGTTGTTGGATACCCTTCTCTTTGGGTTAAAAGACTATCATCTTGTTACTAGTAGTTCTTCTACTTGTACTTGTTTTATTCCGCTGCATTTTGTATCTTAAGGAAAGTATAATTTTCTTATACTTCCTTACTTACTTTGATTAGTTTAGATTCTATACGCTTTAAGGTAGAATCTCATATTGTAACTTTTGTTAAGTTTCAAATTCCGGAACCATATTTCCGGAACCTTCTTTTGGAATCTCTTTCCAAGTTTAGTTCGGTGTTAGAGGTGTTGTGAATCAACTTAGTTTAACTTTGTTAAACTTAGTTCTTTCCTTTTCTTAAGGAAACTCTAGTTATTCATAACTAACTTTAAAGGTTCCAAAGGAATTTTTAAAGTATACAATTCACCCCCCCTCTTGTATATTGAGCATCTCATATTATATTTCGATCCTACAGTCCTTAATTTCCCTCATCTTACATCAGGAATATAATTGTGGGGTATCAAATAATTGATATTTTGGACCATTTGGTGAGATTTCATGGTTTTCTATTAGGTACAAAGGGGTAGTATACATGGTACCCAATGTGCTTTAAGAATATTTTTTATACAGATCATCATGGCCAAAATTTTATATTTATCCCACATTTAATTTTATGAATTAATGGGACAACATGGAAGTCCATTTGGATAGATCCTCATATCCCTCTTTCTCCATTAGATACTCCGTGATTAAGGGTAATTTTAGTGGTGTGTATATGAAATTTTTAGGTATGATTCCTCCCCACCACTCTTAATTTCAATCTCCCCAAACATCCCTTTGATTTAGTGGTTGTGGAATTAGGAACTACATGAACATTCCACCACAACATAGTGAAATCAGAAAAATATGATGGGGATTTTTTTACAGATTGATTGTGGAAGGGTGAAGATGATGACTACTCAAGGTTTATTAATTTTTTTGATAGAGTAAATACCTCCAGTGACATATAGTGGGTTTATAGTGATGATATCATTACTCTATTGGTAGATTAAAAGGATTTTATAAGGTAATTTATAAACATATGGATCTATTTTCAAGTGAATAAACTAGGGCCTAAGGACATATTGATGAGTAAGGATCCTTGTGTGACCTTATAGTCCTTGGGAATATTTTACCATGATGTAAGATATGGGATTAATTTAGTGGATGGGATTCCTTGATTCCAATGTAAAACATTGATTTTAGAAATCATACGGGTTGCAAAATCTAACCTAAAGGGGTTGGAATTATTGTGAGGTGAAATGATATATATTTCAATCTATTGATAAAATCATGGGTGAGGTATTTTGGTGATGTGACCTACATGAAGTTGATATATAAAAAATATAATTGATGAATAAGGACTTGTAGGAAAATATGGATTTATGTGGGCTGGTTTCCCTTGAGGGAAATTTGACAGTTAATAGAGTTAAATTTTCTAATTGATAAATTAGTGGTGGGGTTTTCAGATATTCCCAATGTGGTGTGTTGAGAGATGGGGTTAATATGTAAATAGAAATTTTAATTGTAGAAATGACTAGATCTAGTTACATTATATATTTATCTATATGAAATTACTATGTATTTGAAATCCTTACATGAGTCTAGAAAATTACTGATTTCACACAAATTCACTCACAGCCTCTCCGTATGACTTCCAGAAAACCTGAAAAACCTTCTAGGATCATGAACAATTATACCATGATGTATCCCTTCAATCCAGATTAATAAGATTCATAATTTTTCATAAAATAAAAAGATTTTTTATGATAAATACAGCAACACAAAGTATCAAGTACAACGTGATCTATGAATTAGACTAGATAAAAAGTTGTGTCCCATAATGTAAAGCATCAAAATTTAGTGAATCAGATAAAGATGGATAAGAAGTGGTATAATGAAAACGAATAAACCCATGTTCTTTATCTAATAGTTTGAGTGTATGTAAAGAGAGAATTGTGAAAAAACATTTATATCATGTAAAAAGAGAATTCATAGAATCCATACCTCCATGTCAAATAATGTTTTATTATTTATAGATAAAGAAATAATGATAATGTGACCTACCTAATAAAATATATATTTAGTCACAAAAAGTCATCGAACATAAAATTTCAGTAATATCATTAAAAAATGAAATGGATCAATCTATCCCTCATAACCATTACTATCATTACTATAATTATCAGCATAATCCTAATCCTCATCCACATCCCCATAATCATCCTCACAATCTTACACATACTCATCCACTTCTTCATCCCCATATTCATCCTCAGATTCCTCCTCGCCCTCATCTTCCTCCTCGCCCTCCTCCTCATCATCGTCCTCAACATCATCCTTATCCTCAGCCTCTTCCTCTCTATCATCATCTATAAAAAAGAAAATCATCTCCACCACCTCTAGAACTGCCACATGGTGCACTATATATTGAATTCATCGACTGCATATATTCATTACAAGTTATGCTAACCTCTCATGGAATTTCTGGACATAAAACTTTCATCAATTTCATAAATTCATATTTTTCCTTAACAGATTGTTATTCCACCTGTGTGTACCTTTTTTAGTATGTTATGACCATGCCTTAACCTGTGGTAACTTGGTGGCACTAGAAATGTTACCTTAAGAGGTCCAATACCTCTTTGTGACTATACTCTTCTCAGGTCAGAAGCATACACTTCTAGGGTGCTCATCTCCCAACACTTGATGAATGTGATCATTAGGAAAAAAAATCAGGTTCGTGGGAATTAAGGGCCTCTAAAGAATCATGTTACAAACACAAATATATTATTAAGTTACAAAATAGATATTAAAATTTGAAATGAACAAAGTAAAACTTATAATCTGCTGATGTGTCTGTTCATTAACTGCACTGCTATATTTTTTCCTTCCACTCGAGCAAAACTATTTTTCACGAGGCACACATCCTTCAATATTCAATACATAGCTCTACAATGACATTGAATATAGGAAATCAATTAAAAATAGGTTACCAATAATAAATTTCGTAACTAAAATTTTATGAAAACATTAGAAATTGAATAAACTATGGAAGAAACAATAGAATGTGCATGCCCAAAAAAATTAATAACAATTGTGGTACATACTTCCTCTCATGATCTGACATCATTGTGTGTCCCAATGGATGGAGGTATTTTTTAGAATTAATGTTTTCTTTATTTTTTCTGGATGATTCCTAAATAAAATTCAACAATACAAAAGAGTGTATTAATGAAAAAAATTAAAATTTTCATTTAAATATCTTAAATGTGATTAATACCTTATACTTGATAGTCATCAAATGAGTAGTTATTTTATGATAATGTTATATTGAAAAGTCATCCACGATAGGTACCACCATTAAATCTATGACAACTATAGCATGTCAACCCATATACATGTCGTTGTTATAGGCTCTCAAAAACACACCTAACTCCTTTAGACATGTTGGTCGTTCACTCTCACCATTGGGGAAATTAAACTGAAGATGAAAAAAAATATTAATTCAAATAAATACAAAAATAATATATTACATTAAATACAATATTTTTTACCCATATATGTGCCCAGGAATTATCCTTGACATCGTTTTGCAACTGTCTCAATGAGATTGGGATGATCTGAATGATGTCAGAGTATTTTACAGGCATTGCCAAAAAAACTCTAACATTGTTGCCCTACTTTTTCAATTATCTGATTGTCTTTGTTGTAGTCCCTCATCAACTGCGTGTGGCAATTCCACACAACATGTCTGAGATTACACCTCTACCTACGCATCCTATTAGTATATTTATCTATTTTGAAATAAAAACAAATATTATATCAATACATGCTATAATGAAAATATATAATTGTATAAAAATTTGTTAGGGTTATAAAAATGTACCTGCAGTAGTCTGATCAATGGTCACCGCTATATCCACATAAACTGAAGGAACACCCTGTACAGGTGGAGTGGGTCCTAGTGTATGCTCTGCAGGCATAGACTGTGGTTGATCAAGATTCGATGAAAATAGAATATAGAATCTCATAGAGAAGGAAGTAGAAGTAAAATAATATGGAATGGATGTCTGGCCAAATGCATGATATGGATGAGGAGTGGGAATCAACATTAGATATGAAAAAGATGGGTGAGGAGGCTCAGAAGTAAAGGGTGCGGAAAACATGGGAGGTCTAAATATCCCATGTGTCCCTAAGGACACACCATGATCAAAATGTGGGATATATTATACATCAGTGGGAGGGGATGGATATAATTGTGCACGCTGATAAGATCCCCTAGATCTTGTACGACCCTCCCTCATACCACTGGCCTCGGTACTAGGACCACTACTGGGCTACTCATCAAATAAATCTCACCTAAGTTGTGGATCCTACAAATACATTTAAAATAAAATTAATCACATGAAATTATATGTTATTTAAGTATATATATTTGAAATAAAATACTCACTACATGCACTAGTGGAGGAATGCCCATCTCAGTCATACGATGATTGTTGTTTTCCATCCTTATTCATTGTATATCTTCAATAGGTTTCATTTATGAAATTTTAAAACAAATATGGAAGTAATTATAAAAGGATAACTAATGTTTAACACAAAATAAAATATATGATAGGGGATTAGGGGATTAATGGTTCATGAGGTCAAGTATCCACGGTCAATAACGAATAAAAATGTTAAAGGGGGTCTTAATGTTATAAAAATTTTATACATGGTCAATAAAGCATGGAAATGTTCACTAAGTTAGAAATGTTGGTTTCATAGGTTTGAATACATATAAATTTTAAATTATAACATGGACATTTTTTGTGACCAATATCTGAATCATTTTCAAATGAGAAATCAAAAAATCTCTCCCAATTGTTTTGAAAATTGCTTGAGATTTGATAAATTTTGTACAGACAACTTCTATCCATTGTGTAAAAAAATTATAATCAGTCATTTTTTGAAATTAAATAAATAATATTGAAGTTAAATAAAAAATATTTTTAAGTAAATTATAATTGTTCAATTTATATAAAACCATAACTGACAAAATATCTAAATACATGTTGAAATATATAATTAATAATTATAGTATTGTATCAACATTGATTTTAGACTATTTAATAGAAAAAAATGACACATAGTTTAATTAAAAAAACAAGAGGTTTAGTTCCAATATAGAACATAGTTCTCTCCATATAATGGTAATACCCTACTAAACACATTTATTTAAAAAAATAAACCATAACACATATCAGGTTTAACATGCAATAACTACACACTAGGAAGCCCATGATAAAACATGACTCTATTGTAGTAATTCATGAGAAAAATATGTAGAAAGGTGGAACAAGGTGTATCAGAGTAATTAATTTAAAAGAATAAGAAAAGTGATAAAAAATATAGAATAAACGCAGGCGCGAATCAAATGTCAAATGAAATATAGAGGGTGATTAGTGTATTTAGTTTTTGATGCAACTCAGTATTAGATAAACTTTTATTGATGAATTATCATTAAATATATACCTCATATAAGATTAAATGATCCAATGAATCTTTCTCTTTGGTGTGGTAATAAATCATAGAAAACAAAGTGTCATGTGGAGAAGTAAGTAACATAGTACCCTCATACATTTCATACACACATTTTATTTGAGGCTTCATTGAATTTATACTCAACTACTAAAAAATTATCCACTAAAGAATAATAATAATTAATTAATCATATTGATAATATTTTTTTAAAGTATTAAGTGGTAAGTTATTCATTAAATTGTATGGTATTCATTAATCATATTGAAAATATTTTGATGTAGCATGCAATTCAAGACACCAATGACTTTGAATTAATTCAAAAATAATAATAGTTCATTAAAACTAAAGGTGTTATAAACCCAATGAGTGTACACTCTCATATCACCTGATCACATCACCAGACTCATTCTCCAATGAGTCACATTCCATAAAACCTAGGCTCATTTAACAAAAATGTGACCATGATTCTCATCAACATAATGTTTATCTTGAAAAAACCACCCTTGGTGCTTACTTGACAACAATACTAAGGAATCAAACTAATTCCATGGATTAGTAAATGATCACAAGTCACTCATGAATTACTACAAAACCACAAAAAAACATATGCATGAAACATCCATCGTAGATCTAACCATATCATAATATAATCCACTGTATCATCAAAAACCACACCCAAAACCAATAGTTATATGTATCTAATAAATCATTCCCACTTCATATAATCATGATTCCTAATTGTCCTCAAGTAATTTATATTAAAAAAACAAATAATTCTATATTTCTTCACTTTTACCATCAAATGTGCATCGAAATAATCAATGTGATTCATTCCCATCATTGAACCATCTTTTTATGATTACCTTTAATTCTTAAAACAATTAAAAAAACACAAAACTAATAAATGAATCCCAATTGTTAATATACATCCATTTCACTAGTGGAATTTATTTACATCATCAAAGAACATCTCAACATAAGATCCACATGTTATTTCCTCAAAAAACACTATGGTTTGGGTGGGTATAATTTAACCAAAAAAATATTTAGTAAACCCATATAAAACTCATTATGTACACTTTATACAACTAAACCTAATGTCATTATAAAATTCAATCACAAATAAGTATATAAATTTCTTGCGAATCCTACATTCCACATATGATTAATGTACACAATCTTATTTCCTGAATGGTCCAAGTTCCAAAACCACAAATTAAAATATTAAATCATCACATCATACCTAAGTAAATATATCAAATATAACATTTAAAATCCAGATGTTAAATTTCATAACCAGATTAACCTATAATTACCACAGAAGATGTGTTCATGACTCACCTTTTTTACGACTATCAGAAGTCGAACACATTCCTATCACTATATAATTATCCACAAATAGTAGTAAAAATAAAACACTCTATAATTGATTTATAATTCCCATAAGAAAATAAAAACAATAGAGTCTAATCAATTATAGAATCCCCCCTTAAGTGAACCTTAACATATCTCAAATACTATAAACTAGCAATGAATAATTACATTCACTTGACCATGATATTTTTTTGTGAGATATATATGATAGAGTAAATAGTGCATAGGCCTGAAAACCTTGGTGAGTTATATAATGGTTCTACTCCTTTATTATTGGTGTATTTCTAGTATATAAAATCAAATAAATTACTTAATTATGATTTACAACTACCTAAGAAAATCGTGACATGAATTCCTAACACTCATTCTGAATTTCAAGAAACACAACCTTACAAGTGTATGACTGGACTGATTGATGGAGCGGGACTAAATGATCATGTAATAGAGTAAATTTTAGTTTTATCACCATTTACACAGGAAAATGGCCCCAAACCCACTCTAGTGGTTTAGGTGGAAGCACCACTTCATTAAATGACTTATAGTGAGGTTATCATTATCTTAAAGTTAGAGTGTGACATTTCAAAGACAACATTTAGGGTTGTATTCATAATGCTGGAGTTTCTTGTTGTTCCTCTTAGGATAAAAAATTCAAAAACTATATTTATGTCTAACAAATTAAATCTTGTTAATTAACCTAAAATTTAAAATAAAGCAAGGATAAAATAACTCATGATCATATTGACCTCTTTAATATCAACCAAAATTATTATATAAAGATAAATCACAACAAAACCACAACCTAATATGATTTATGGCCTGTGTTCCTAAGGGGATCATAATATAAAGTACATTACAGTGAAACCAAACCAAACAAAATAAAATAAATAAAGGCAGATATATTGATTTAAAGTGAAAGAACCAAAATAACTTGAATCAAAGATAGATATCCTGTTAGAAAGTAGAGTTTGCACCATCAAGAGCCGGTTAGGAAGTAGGGTTCACGTCGAGCACTTGTTTAGGGATAAATTTTCAAGATGGGTTCTAGAGGTTTGTTGTTCGTTCTATATTTGGGAATTTTCTATCCAAACTATTTAGAAAAACATTTAGGAAAACTGAATCTATGCCAACGGTTTCATTAAACCATTGAAAAAAACTACCATCATACTGAACTATCCCAATGGTTTGATGAAACTATTGGAAAAAATGACCATTTATAGGCTTATACCAACGGTTCTCTATAACTGTTGGTATAGTATCCTTTCCCCAACGGTTTTTAAACCATTGGGAGAAATGTGTTGGTATAGGTGGGATGTTCACCAGTGTATGGTTATACATATATAATACATGTGATGTTCTTATATATTGGATTAGGGTAATGGGATATGCTCATCTATAAGGATGAATGACATGTGATGTATTCATTGAGCTAGCTAGTCTATAATCATAAAATTTTGAACATATGATTAAAAATATATAAATGAAATAATATGTTTCTTGTGGTCTTTCAATTTCATAGAAAAATATATCATTTGAAAATTCAAGCTTGTATGTGATACAACTAGTTGGAATAAGTATAAAGATACTTGTGTTTTGAGGATACCATGCTTAATGGTTGTATTTATTTTCAATAAGGATTAGTTACTTCCTTTAAGAACAATAATGTGTCAATATGCTTTAAAAATTATTGAAGAGTGGAATTTTAGAAGTTCTATCTAAGAATATATTGATTTGTATCTAGGATGATATGAAAATGATATAATGGAAAAAAATTACATAAAGATATTGGAAAAGGCGTTAAATTTATATGTTCTAATGAATATAATATTATATATTTGAATACTGAGATGAAGTGATAGATTAAAATGAAAAGTAATAAGTTTAGTTTTAAGTGTATTTTAAACTGTTATGTGTTGGAAAAATAATTATAATAAAATCTAAAAAAATATCCATATATTTGGATAGCTCAACCAGACAGGTAGAATGGCCACCAATGGTATCTATCCAAGACTAAATATTGGATCTATCTAAGATAGGTACTAAGAGTGGAAAGAACCTATGTGGGTTAGCATAGGATTGAAGGGGATATTTATTTTTAGACTCCTCTATATTATTCAATATGGAAGACCACTAGATAAAACCAGATATATATGGATTTAATTAGTGAGGTTATATGGTGAAATGACTAATAAAATAGTATCATCATAGCTTAGACTCTTATGTGGGACTCACTCTACACCACCACTATTCATTTTTAAAACATGGGTCATGTGGGACACAAATGATACCACATGGAATGAAATGACTCCATGTGTTCTTTTGGATTTTTTTCGTCAACCTCAGGTGCTCAAATTACAAAATGGGGAAGATCGAGCCACCTAAGCTAAAAATTTTAGCCTGAGATCCCAGACATCTTTTGTAGATTATATTATTTTCCATTATAAGTGATAATAACTTTTGTTAACACTAATTTTAAGATCATTCTTTAAAAAGAGAAGAAACTAAAATGGAGATTCTAGGTAAGACATAGTGGGGCCTCCAAATGCAGTTGTTGCACTGCTTCCAATGTCAAGAATATGTCCCGCCTCTTTTTTTAAGGTGAATTGGTAGCTTACTTGTAGAATATGCTGGTAAGGTTCATGGTGATCGATGTTCATTCGGATAATCCTCGTGTATTTCTAGAACCATGTGTTCCTTGAGATATTGTGATCATAGACTCCACAATTCCAAGTATGCTTCATGCAGTGAGATTCTAGATTACATGGGAGGATTTGAATATTCAAGGATTAATGAGTGTCATTAATCCTTTATCTATTTAGATATTATTGATATCTCTTTTATTAACAAGATCAGTGGTCAAATTATGTGGAAGGATAGATCTATTATTCTAAGGCCTCTCACATATCAATTTGAAAAATTTTATAGACCCCATTAATGGGATTTTCCACTAGGTGTGCTAGAATAATTATTCCAATGGCCATAAGCTCAATTATAATAAATCATGTGAGATGGGTATCATGAGAGGTTGTGATATATTGATAAAATATAGGGTTTAGTAGTGGTGCGATATAGTGCTTATTATGCGTCAGGAACCTCTCTTCTTATTAAGGGAAAATCTCGTCTCAATAGTCTTGTGATTTTTAGAATTTATAACTTTTGTCTCCTTGAGTTTGATATGGATTCATCTTGGGTGCATAGTTCTCTCATAAGTTATATTTATTATCATTAGTTTACAATTTATCATATTAGAGAAAAAATGGGTTGTTAGACCAATAAATAGAAATTTAGCATAGCTGGAGAAATGGGAACAAAGATGTATCTTTTTTTGTCTTCATGGGGGTTTGGTGAGGATAATATTATTATTTACTCATATGTTGGGAAAAATCCCAATGAATATATGACCACTATAAGATATTACATAATGGGGATCAATTATTTTAGGATACCTTGATTTTCAATGTTTTTTAATTCTTCTAATAAATTTTTTGATTTTTATGTGTAATTCATGGTGGATATAATACTTGGGAGTATGACATAATCATGTGACATATATATACGAAATAATTATTTAATTGTATGGGAAATTTAACTTTGTTAAAGACTTATGATAATTAAAATGATTCTTTTAACTATTATTCATTAAATAAAACTTCACAATAGAGGTTGTGATTATTTCAGAGATCATAAGATATCCATTCCATAGAATAGTTCAGATCTATTGATGCTACCATGGGAAGATGATGGAACCCACACCATAGTGAAGGTCATGAACTCTATAAAATGAATACATCGACATGATGGTAAGTTTTCATCTATTAGTTTTGTTACCATGGATGAATGAAGAAGTTAAGGGGGTGTGAAAATGTAATTTTACCATTTTACCAAGAATTTTATACACTATGGTGGAAAAAAAATGCCAAAATTTACACCACATTATTGTGGTGGACATATCATACAATATATCAACCTATAAAAAATATGGAGTTATAATATGTTGTGTTTTATAGTTGATGACTTTTTTTAGAGTTTCCATGATGAAATCACATGATGGAAATTTTATGGAAGGAAATATAGTTGTGAAATTTTTTTTGGAGGATAAAATGAAACTAAAAGAACGAAGATACCAAGATGTAAAAAATTGAGATTATATAGAATTGAATTTAAAGATTATAGTAGTACTTAGAGGAATTTTGGGACTCATTTTTAAATATGTTTTAATTATTTTGGAATCTTATAATTTCCATACTTTAATAAGGATACAATAGCCAAGTGTGTTGTGAATATTTAAGAGATTTAGAATATTGAAAATAAATTATTTAACTTGATAAATTTTAATAAACCCACTACAAGTAGAAAATGAACATACAATTTGATCAATTTATCTTATAAGTTACTTAAATTTTCAATGAAAAAAATTATAATTAGAGAGACTTTGAAAACAATAAAATCTAGAAGAGAATATTAATTTATCAAAAAATAATTCTGAGTAGAATCTGATATTGCTGCTATTAGGGAACACCTACTTATATTAAAGAATAAGAAGAAGGGTATTAGTGAGATGATATTAAATGTGATGTATTTGACGATGATTATATTATTGATAACTCTATTTAGGAGGAAGGATATTGTGTTTGTATATACATTCTCTCATACATGAATAGATAATCCTAAATATCATAGGGAGAGACTGATGTGTAAGCTAAAATTTTAAGATATTCAGATAGTCATTTCCCAATATAAGTAGATCTTATTCGATATTTTTTTACTTATAAATATTTAGTAAAATATTTAAACTAGAGTGAATGAATAAGTAGTTTTGAACATGTGGTGCCTATCTAAATAATTTCATTGAAGAAATCATGGTTCCAATATAAATAATTCCATACATTTATATAGTTGGTTGATCTTTACTTTTAGGATTTATATTATAATAGTCCAACTAATGCGAGTGACATATGACTTCACATTTAATCACTAAAGTAATATAATGAAAATATAATTTTTGTACTATATAAAGTTCAAACATAAAAAAGAGTAATCTCTCACATTGAGTTCAAGCCTTGTAAATGTTTTCTGTTATTTTTTCCTATTTATACATATCTAGGTATGTTGAGGTTAGAGAGTGCATATATTGAATGTTTCATCTTAAATAGGGTATATATTAGAGTTTAAGAGGGGTTAATTAAAAGAATGTACATATCAATAAAATTTGGGTTGACATATTCATCCCCCATTCCCCTCTCAATGACACTACCAGATCTATTTAGGATCAAAAAGTAATATGAAATTGCGTTTTTCCAAGTATTGGATAAAAATATCACTCATCATTTTTAAAATATTTACATGAATTTCATATATGATGTTGATCCCGAAGTGACTTAGGTCGCATACTTTTTCCCCACCCCTATTGAATCACACATGAATGTTTCTGCAAAAAAATAAGAAAATAAGAAACAGATTGAGGAAAATAAATACTGAAAAATCTCAATAGATAAGAAGGATATTTCAATAATACAACCTAATAAAATTATAATATGATCATCCATCAAATCTATTTTAATTTATCCTTTTGAACATGTAATATCAAGCTATGATAAATCTAGAGAAGACGAGTATTTCAAAATGATTACATACATCTACACCAAAATTAAAAGATGTGGGATGGATGTTCTTCTTAATGTATTCTATTATATAAATTTTTTTATAAAAGATATTCTTTATGTAAAACCATATATTGAAGAGGAAAATAATAAAAATAGATGATTAATTGGATAAGAAATTCAAAAGATAAAATCATCTCACAAACCTTATTGAAGACAGAAGAGAATATTTGACATGTTTTAATGAAACTATTTTCTAAATTTAAAAAAATAGAAGGCTTATGTGTGAGAATGTATTGATAAAACAATTTCTCTAATAAATGATTCATGAATAATCAAAATTTCACACTGCCTCCATGAATATAAAATATTAAGAATTGGAAGTTAAATTAAGAAAAATAAAATAAGATGATAAATATATTAAAGAATCATGAAATATGAATAAATATTATATTCAAAATCTAATAAAGGAATAGGAATAAAAAATGAAATCAATTAATAATGAAAAAATTCTCTCATAATGATTTTTTTTGAGCTCGGGAGAAAGATAAAAAACATTAACTTCCCAAGTTGAAACTTACCAATCTTATGAAATTATATAATCCACCAAAAAAATTATTTTAGGATTAATGGTACCAAATATGAAAATATTTTTTCAAAACAACAACTTATGATCATATAGAGAAACATCTACATCAATCTATTAGGTGAAGTAATCATTCAAATCAAAATCTATGCATATTTATAAATCTATTTTTTGGATAATGTAGTTTTAAAATACAAAATTTAAAAAATTGGATGAGAAAAATTGATGAAAACCCTTAAACCATGTTAAGGGTGGATAAGAGAGTGTTTGAAAGTTTTATTTCCCAAAAAATACCAAACAGTTATGAAAAACATATTATAATATAATGAATCCAATTCTATAAATTTTAGACAATGAGCCCTCCAAATAATAAAAACAAGATTTATAGGCCATTTTTTCTATTGTTAAATGATTGGGCATATAGAATTATATTTTTAGAAAAATATATCATTTGTTTAAGTTCAAAGTGATCCTATTGATATTTGGAGAAGACTGAAGAAAAGAAAAAATCCATAGGTAAAGAAACTGACTACTACAAATTTGCTTGATATTAAACGGGATTTCAATGGAATATACACTTATTTTGGTTATGATGGAGATGAATATTTACGTAAAACAAAAAAAATATGCACCTAAAATAGATAAGGATAAAATTTCAAAAAAAAAATAACGATTTAATATAATGAAATATTGGAAAAAAGATAAATAAATAATATGTTAGAATAAGTCCAAGAAGTTAAATTTCTAAGCTACACAAAAAAATGAATAACAATTTCTATTTTGGGAAGTGAGGACATGGCAAGGATACATTAAAAAAATCCATGGAATCATGCATCAATGTAATATCAATCCAATAAAATGATAAATGTACTAGCTTTGTAAAAACTAATATCAAGAATCCATGCGAATAGTCATATTAGGTTGAGTTAGTTATAATATATCATGTGATTATTTGGATAGATAATGTATAAAAGAAAATAATAATGGAGAAAACACAATATAAATCTAGTAATAAAAGTAAAGAGAATATTTCACATGAATATATCGAATTTTAATAGAGTTTGACAATAAATGACAACCCAAGAATTAAAATATTGCTTTGTGGGAGGTAAAACATGGCTGGATTTAGTGTAAAATAGTGTTTAATAATGTTTTTATCATAACAATAAGTTTTAAATAAATTTATAATTACAAACAATGATGTATGTGGGAATATCTCACAAAAATAAATTATAGCAATGAAGAGTTATAGGATACTCAATGAAAAAACTATAATTGAATAAAAAATATGAAAATTTTGATAATGGTGTAAAAGGAGAATCTTTTTTGAGAAATTATTCTCAAACATTAAGGAACTATAATTTCCACCTTATTACCTTAATATTTTGTTTTAAATTGTGTGCTTTTAATTCTTTGAATTTTATGTGAGGCAAGAATGTATATGAGCTATCCCATACTGGATAGTAATATAAAAAGATATAATATTAAATTACTATTATATATTTGGTGAAATCAAGAATATTTCATTTTTTTTTCTCTCAACATGATAAATATTAAATCCAATATAATAGAGTGATCCACCTTGATTAAGATGACTGAGAGTATCCTTTTTAGGTGGAGAAAAGTGAATTTGATCTTGAGAATCTACAAGAACTTTCTATAAAAATAGAAAACATATTTCTTGGAAAGTGACTGAGGTAATGTTATTAAAAAGTTATATGTTTATATTCCCCAACACTTGTTTTACTAAAAATTACCAATATTACGTTGGGGAAATTTATTTTTAATAAAGGATTTGAAATTTAAAATTTGAGAAATTCTCAAGGCACATTTCTAATGTCTAAAACCTATCAAGATGTGAATTTATGTTTAATCAATGTGATGATAAATGTGTAAGAACTCGTTATAGAATTTCAAAATAAATATTA